>CM066324.1:14699881-15899881 GCA_033807775.1 Saussurea involucrata
GAGATGGGGAAACATCCAAAAGCATGGATGAAAACAAAGCGGATAAGTAAGATATGGGATTACCTGTTAAGCAAAATTTTCAAAATTAAGTGACGCAATCTCGACGTCCGCCACTGAGAGTTTGAAATCGATAAACCATAACTGAGATAGAGCGATGAGAATGAATTTAGAGAAGATGAAAGTAAGAATTTGAGAATAAATTAAACCCCAACTGTTTTTGGAGAGGATGAAAGAAGGGTCTAGTTATACTATAAGAGACCAACAATACCAACAATCTAGGGAAAGTTGATCTCTGTGAATCGTCACCTAGGTGACGCAAATGGTCGATTTTGGGAAGAGACGTCCAACTATAGCGTTCACAAAGTTCTACATTAAACTTATGGACCTATAATTAGAAAAATTGTTAAAGATTACCCATAATAGTAACTTATGCTTTATAGGTAGTTTTTTAACTTTTTGAACTTTTGATAAATTTTCTTTAAAAAGTAGTATAGATATTCAGTGATGGCGGTGAAAGAGTATGAAGAACGATGGGTATTATACTGTAACATGATATATGATTTTGATAATTAATTTAATTTAATCTTCTTCATTATATAATAATGTCATTGAAAGTTTCACAATATTTAACTATTAATTAAGACAACTTAAGTATATAGGAAAGAGTTCAAACGAGAACACCTTTATTTTACGAGAATGAGGGAACACCATTTTACAATAGTTAATCACGTGTGATATGAAATTCAGTCATGTAAGATACATATGCGATACTAAATCAGAGACACAGATGACCTTTGGCACGATGTAGGTTGTGGGCCAAGTCGCCTTTACACTACTAGGCTATCTCACATTTTTTTATCACATGTGATAAAGGTGTTTTTGATGTGATAGTATAAATGTATAATCCATCACATGTGATACCAAATTATAGATGCAGACGACCTTTGGCGTGAGCTTAGTTGTAAGTTGCGTCGTGTGCGCACCAACGGTCCTCTCACGTGTATTATCACATGTGATAGGGATGTTCTCGTGTTTTCGCAAAATGGAGGTGTTCTCATTTGAACCTTCACCTAAGTATTTATATATATATATAGATACATACTTTGATATTTAATTTAATTTAATCTTCTTCATTTCAAAATAATGTCTTTGATATTAAGAATTTATACGTTGAACACTTAATGTGAAAATTGATATATATGGTATTTAGAAATAAAATTGTTAGTTTTTATTTAATTATGATATTTCATTTAAGGTTATACCTAAATCATATCTATAATCAATAGCATTAGTGATTTGTGTGCCTATAAATTTGTCATTTGCTTACTTGCTTGCTCAAATCACATCACTAATTAACAATGAGGAACTTCTCCATTTTTGCCCTATTTTTGCTCGTGAGCTTCTTGGCTTTTGGTAAATTTCTTTCTCTTTTTTACATATTAATGTCTTTTTTACCGGTTTATTAAGATATATATTTTTATATTTTGATAGAAAATTATAATTTGTATTTATCTAATTGGTGTTATATAAACGAGTTTTAGTAGACAAAAGAAAGTAAAGCGTTTGTCTGTTCAAAACATTTTTTTAGCATAACGAAATTGAGAAGGAATTAACAACATGTTGATAAAAAATAATGTTGTGTTCGTTTAATTATAGGATCTGAGATGTCGAAGGCGCAAATTCCGATATGCAGCAAGAAGTTCAAAATTATAACAGGATTTTGCAGCGATTCAACTTGTAATAACACGTGCCAATCTAAAATTGGAATAGGCTCTACCGGAACATGTGATAATTTCTGGACATGCAATTGTAAATTCCCTTGTATGCATTAAAGTTCGTCATATACGTAACTTAATGCAAACGTTCTTAGAGATGAACCCAAATTTTTGTTTATTTTTAAAAGTTCTGTCCATCTATATTTTGCATGTGTTTCGAAAAACAATTATTCAAACTCATATGTACGAAATAGGAAGATGAAATGTGCATGCTTGTGCTAACAAAAATCAGATTTTGCATGTGGTCTCTATGGATTTACTCATGAATTGAACACAAACCTTATGTTCAATATTGCAAATTGCACAAAACTATCGGAACCCACCAACGATTCAAATCTATTACCTCGTCATATCAATTTGAAAACACATGCACATAAAGACGAGATTTTATGCAAGGGAAAAAGAGTACTTGCTTATCATCATAGTGAACAAAATTGTAAAAGACATCAATTAGCCGACAATTTCCCACACTTAATTGAATTATTATTCAGAAAATTTCATAAAGGAATGGGAGAAAAGGGGAACAACCTTGGATTCAATATGACAATAGTGGCAGAAAAATATCTGATGACAACATGGAGCACGATTTTGCACCGTTAGGTATCATCACCTATAAACCACAAATATGAGATGGGGAAACATCCAAAAGCATGGATGAAAACAAAGCGGATAAGTAAGATATGGGATTACCTGTTAAGCAAAATTTTCAAAATTAAGTGACGCAATCTCGACGTCCGCCACTGAGAGTTTGAAATCGATAAACCATAACTGAGATAGAGCGATGAGAATGAATTTAGAGAAGATGAAAGTAAGAATTTGAGAATAAATTAAACCCCAACTGTTTTTGGAGAGGATGAAAGAAGGGTCTAGTTATACTATAAGAGACCAACAATACCAACAATCTAGGGAAAGTTGATCTCTGTGAATCGTCACCTAGGTGACGCAAATGGTCGATTTTGGGAAGAGACGTCCAACTATAGCGTTCACAAAGTTCTACATTAAACTTATGGACCTATAATTAGAAAAATTGTTAAAGATTACCCATAATAGTAACTTATGCTTTATAGGTAGTTTTTTAACTTTTTGAACTTTTGATAAATTTTCTTTAAAAAGTAGTATAGATATTTAGTGATGGCGGTGAAAGAGTATGAAGAACGATGGGTATTATACTGTAACATGATATATGATTTTGATAATTAATTTAATTTAATCTTCTTCATTATATAATAATGTCATTGAAAGTTTCACAATATTTAACTATTAATTAAGACAACTTAAGTATATAGGAAAGAGTTCAAACGAGAACACCTTTATTTTACGAGAATGAGGGAACACCATTTTACAATAGTTAATCACGTGTGATATGAAATTCAGTCATGTAAGATACATATGCGATACTAAATCAGAGACACAGATGACCTTTGGCACGATGTAGGTTGTGGGCCAAGTCGCCTTTACACTACTAGGCTATCTCACATGTTTTTATCACATGTGATAAAGGTGTTTTTGATGTGATAGTATAAATGTATAATCCATCACATGTGATACCAAATTATAGATGCAGACGACCTTTGGCGTGAGCTTAGTTGTAAGTTGCGTCGTGTGCGCACCAACGGTCCTCTCACGTGTATTATCACATGTGATAGGGATGTTCTCGTGTTTTCGCAAAATGGAGGTGTTCTCATTTGAACCTTCACCTAAGTATTTATATATATATATAGATACATACTTTGATATTTAATTTAATTTAATCTTCTTCATTTCAAAATAATGTCTTTGATATTAAGAATTTATACGTTGAACACTTAATGTGAAAATTGATATATATGGTATTTAGAAATAAAATTGTTAGTTTTTATTTAATTATGATATTTCATTTAAGGTTATACCTAAATCATATCTATAATCAATAGCATTAGTGATTTGTGTGCCTATAAATTTGTCATTTGCTTACTTGCTTGCTCAAATCACATCACTAATTAACAATGAGGAACTTCTCCATTTTTGCCCTATTTTTGCTCGTGAGCTTCTTGGCTTTTGGTAAATTTCTTTCTCTTTTTTACATATTAATGTCTTTTTTACCGGTTTATTAAGATATATATTTTTATATTTTGATAGAAAATTATAATTTGTATTTATCTAATTGGTGTTATATAAACGAGTTTTAGTAGACAAAAGAAAGTAAAGCGTTTGTCTGTTCAAAACATTTTTTTAGCATAACGAAATTGAGAAGGAATTAACAACATGTTGATAAAAAATAATGTTGTGTTCGTTTAATTATAGGATCTGAGATGTCGAAGGCGCAAATTCCGATATGCAGCAAGAAGTTCAAAATTATAACAGGATTTTGCAGCGATTCAACTTGTAATAACACGTGCCAATCTAAAATTGGAATAGGCTCTACCGGAACATGTGATAATTTCTGGACATGCAATTGTAAATTCCCTTGTATGCATTAAAGTTCGTCATATACGTAACTTAATGCAAACGTTCTTAGAGATGAACCCAAATTTTTGTTTATTTTTAAAAGTTCTGTCCATCTATATTTTGCATGTGTTTCGAAAAACAATTATTCAAACTCATATGTACGAAATAGGAAGATGAAATGTGCATGCTTGTGCTAACAAAAATCAGATTTTGCATGTGGTCTCTATGGATTTACTCATGAATTGAACACAAACCTTATGTTCAATATTGCAAATTGCACAAAACTATCGGAACCCACCAACGATTCAAATCTATTACCTCGTCATATCAATTTGAAAACACATGCACATAAAGACGAGATTTTATGCAAGGGAAAAAGAGTACTTGCTTATCATCATAGTGAACAAAATTGTAAAAGACATCAATTAGCCGACAATTTCCCACACTTAATTGAATTATTATTCAGAAAATTTCATAAAGGAATGGGAGAAAAGGGGAACAACCTTGGATTCAATATGACAATAGTGGCAGAAAAATATCTGATGACAACATGGAGCACGATTTTGCACCGTTAGGTATCATCACCTATAAACCACAAATATGAGATGGGGAAACATCCAAAAGCATGGATGAAAACAAAGCGGATAAGTAAGATATGGGATTACCTGTTAAGCAAAATTTTCAAAATTAAGTGACGCAATCTCGACGTCCGCCACTGAGAGTTTGAAATCGATAAACCATAACTGAGATAGAGCGATGAGAATGAATTTAGAGAAGATGAAAGTAAGAATTTGAGAATAAATTAAACCCCAACTGTTTTTGGAGAGGATGAAAGAAGGGTCTAGTTATACTATAAGAGACCAACAATACCAACAATCTAGGGAAAGTTGATCTCTGTGAATCGTCACCTAGGTGACGCAAATGGTCGATTTTGGGAAGAGACGTCCAACTATAGCGTTCACAAAGTTCTACATTAAACTTATGGACCTATAATTAGAAAAATTGTTAAAGATTACCCATAATAGTAACTTATGCTTTATAGGTAGTTTTTTAACTTTTTGAACTTTTGATAAATTTTCTTTAAAAAGTAGTATAGATATTCAGTGATGGCGGTGAAAGAGTATGAAGAACGATGGGTATTATACTGTAACATGATATATGATTTTGATAATTAATTTAATTTAATCTTCTTCATTATATAATAATGTCATTGAAAGTTTCACAATATTTAACTATTAATTAAGACAACTTAAGTATATAGGAAAGAGTTCAAACGAGAACACCTTTATTTTACGAGAATGAGGGAACACCATTTTACAATAGTTAATCACGTGTGATATGAAATTCAGTCATGTAAGATACATATGCGATACTAAATCAGAGACACAGATGACCTTTGGCACGATGTAGGTTGTGGGCCAAGTCGCCTTTACACTACTAGGCTATCTCACATGTTTTTATCACATGTGATAAAGGTGTTTTTGATGTGATAGTATAAATGTATAATCCATCACATGTGATACCAAATTATAGATGCAGACGACCTTTGGCGTGAGCTTAGTTGTAAGTTGCGTCGTGTGCGCACCAACGGTCCTCTCACGTGTATTATCACATGTGATAGGGATGTTCTCGTGTTTTCGCAAAATGGAGGTGTTCTCATTTGAACCTTCACCTAAGTATTTATATATATATATAGATACATACTTTGATATTTAATTTAATTTAATCTTCTTCATTTCAAAATAATGTCTTTGATATTAAGAATTTATACGTTGAACACTTAATGTGAAAATTGATATATATGGTATTTAGAAATAAAATTGTTAGTTTTTATTTAATTATGATATTTCATTTAAGGTTATACCTAAATCATATCTATAATCAATAGCATTAGTGATTTGTGTGCCTATAAATTTGTCATTTGCTTACTTGCTTGCTCAAATCACATCACTAATTAACAATGAGGAACTTCTCCATTTTTGCCCTATTTTTGCTCGTGAGCTTCTTGGCTTTTGGTAAATTTCTTTCTCTTTTTTACATATTAATGTCTTTTTTACCGGTTTATTAAGATATATATTTTTATATTTTGATAGAAAATTATAATTTGTATTTATCTAATTGGTGTTATATAAACGAGTTTTAGTAGACAAAAGAAAGTAAAGCGTTTGTCTGTTCAAAACATTTTTTTAGCATAACGAAATTGAGAAGGAATTAACAACATGTTGATAAAAAATAATGTTGTGTTCGTTTAATTATAGGATCTGAGATGTCGAAGGCGCAAATTCCGATATGCAGCAAGAAGTTCAAAATTATAACAGGATTTTGCAGCGATTCAACTTGTAATAACACGTGCCAATCTAAAATTGGAATAGGCTCTACCGGAACATGTGATAATTTCTGGACATGCAATTGTAAATTCCCTTGTATGCATTAAAGTTCGTCATATACGTAACTTAATGCAAACGTTCTTAGAGATGAACCCAAATTTTTGTTTATTTTTAAAAGTTCTGTCCATCTATATTTTGCATGTGTTTCGAAAAACAATTATTCAAACTCATATGTACGAAATAGGAAGATGAAATGTGCATGCTTGTGCTAACAAAAATCAGATTTTGCATGTGGTCTCTATGGATTTACTCATGAATTGAATACAAACCTTATGTTCAATATTGCAAATTGCACAAAACTATCGGAACCCACCAACGATTCAAATCTATTACCTCGTCATATCAATTTGAAAACACATGCACATAAAGACGAGATTTTATGCAAGGGAAAAAGAGTACTTGCTTATCATCATAGTGAACAAAATTGTAAAAGACATCAATTAGCCGACAATTTCTCACACTTAATTGAAGTATTATTCAGAAAATTTCATAAAGGAATGGGAGAAAAGGGGAACAACCTTGGATTCAATATGACAATAGTGGCAGAAAAATATCTGATGACAACATGGAGCACGATTTTGCACCGTTAGGTATCATCACCTATAAACCACAAATATGAGATGGGGAAACATCCAAAAGCATGGATGAAAACAAAGCGGATAAGAAAGATATGGGACTACCTGTTAAGCAAACTTTTCAAAATTAAGTGACGCAATCTCGACGTCCGCCACTGAGAGTTTGAAATCGATAAACCATAACTGAGATGGAGCGATGAGAATGAATTTAGAGAAGATGAAAGTAAGAATTTGAGAATAAATTAAACCCCAACTGTTTTTGGAGATGATGAAAGAAGGGTCTAGTTATACTATAAGAGACCAACAATACTAACCATCTAGGGAAAGTTGATCTCTGTGAATCGTCACCTAGGTGACGCAAATGGTCGATTTTGGGAAGAGACATCCAACTATAGCGTTCACAAAGTTGTACATTAAACTTATGGACCAATAATTAGAAAAATTGTTAAAGATTACCCATAATAATAACTTATGCTTTATAGGTAGTTTTTTAAACTTTTGGAACTTTTGATAAATTTTCTTTATAAAGTAGTATAGATATTCAGTGATGGCGGTGAAAGAGTACGAAGAACGATGGGTATTATACTGTAACATGATATATGATTTTGATAATTAATTTAAGTTAATCTTCTTCATTATATAATAATGTCATTGAAAGTTTCACAATATTTAACTATTAATTAAGACAACTTAAGTATATAGGAAAGAGTTCAAACGAGAACACCTTTATTTTACGAGAATGAGGGAACACCATTTTACAATAGTTAATCACGTGTGATATGAAATTCAGTCACGTAAGATACATATGCGATACTAAATCAGAGACACAGATGACCTTTGGCACGATGTAGGTTGTGGGCCAAGTCGCCTTTACACTACTAGGCTATCTCACATGTTTTTATCACATGTGATAAAGGTGTTTTTGATGTGATAGTATAAATGTATAATCCATCACATGTGATACCAAATTATAGATGCAGAAGACCTTTGGCGTGAGCTTAGTTGTAAGTTGCGTCGTGTGCGCACCAACGGTCCTCTCACGTGTATTATCACATGTGATAGGGAAGTTCTCGTGTTTTCGCAAAATGGAGGTGTTCTCGTTTGAACCTTCACCTAAGTATATATATATATATATATATATATATATATATATATATATATATATATATAGATAGATATATAGATACATACTTTGATATTTAATTTAATTTAATCTTCTTCATTTCAAAATAATGTCTTTGATATTAAGAATTTATACGTTGAACACTTAATGTGAAATTTGATATATATGGTATTTAGAAATAAAATTGTTAGTTTTTATTTAATTATGATATTTCATTTAAGGTTATACCTAAATCATATCTATAATCAATAGCTTTAGTGATTTGCGTGCCTATAAATTTGTCATTTGCTTACTTGCTTGCTCAAATCACATCACTAATTAACAATGAGGAACTTCTCCATTTTCGCCCTATTTTTGCTCGTGAGCTTCTTGGCTTTTGGTAAATTTCTTTCTCTTTTTTACATATTAATGTCTTTTTTACCGGTTTATTAAGATATATATTTTTATATTTTGATAGAAAATTATAATTTGTATTTATCTAATTAGTGTTATATAAACGAGTTTTAGTAGACAAAAGAAAGTAAAGCTTTTGTCTGTTCAAAACATTTTTTTAGCATAACGAAATTGAGAAGGAATTAACAACATGTTGATAAAAAATAATGTTGTGTTCGTTTAATTATAGGATCTGAGATGTCGAAGGCGCAAATTCCGATATGCAGCAAGAAGTTCAAAATTATAACAGGATTTTGCAGCGATTCAACTTGTAATAACACGTGCCAATCTAAAATTGGAATAGGCTCTACCGGAACATGTGATAATTTCTGGACATGCAATTGTAAATTCCCTTGTATGCATTAAAGTTCGTCATATACGTAACTTAATGCAAAAGTTCTTAGAGATGAACCCAAATTTTTGTTTATTTTTAAAAGTTCTGTCCATCTATATTTTGCATGTGTTTCGAAAAACAATTATTCAAACTCATATGTACGAAATAGGAAGATGAAATGTGCATGCTTGTGCTAACAAAAATCAGATTTTGCATGTGGTCTCCCTGGATTTACTCATGAATTGAACACAAACCTGATGTTCAATATTGCAAATTGCACAAAACTATCGGAACCCACCAACGATTCAAATCTATTACCTCGTCATATCAATTTGAAAACACATGCACATAAAGACGAGATTTTATGCAAGGGAAAAAGAGTACTTGCTTAAAATCATAGTGAACAAAATTGTAAAAGACATCAATTAGCCGACAATTTCCCACACTTAATTGAAGTATTATTCAGAAAATTTCATAAAGGAATGGGAGAAAAGGGGAACAACCTTGGATTCAATATGACAATAGTGACAGAAAAATTTCTGATGACAACATGGAGCACGATTTTGCACCGTTAGGTATCATCACCTATAAACCACAAATATGAGATGGGGAAACATCCAAAAGCATGGATGAAAACAAAGCGGATAAGTAAGATATGGGATTACCTGTTAAGCAAATTTTTCAAAATTAAGTGACGCAATCTCGACGTCCGCCACTGAGAGTTTGAAATCGATAAACCATAACTGAGATAGAGCGATGAGAATGAATTTAGAGAAGATGAAAGTAAGAATTTGAGAATAAATTAAACCCCAACTGTTTTTGGAGAGGATGAAAGAAGGGTCTAGTTATACTATAAGAGACCAACAATACCAACAATCTAGGGAAAGTTGATCTCTGTGAATCGTCACCTAGGTGACGCAAATGGTCGATTTTGGGAAGAGACATCCAACTATAACGTTCACAAAGTTCTACATTAAACTTATGGACCTATAATTAGAAAAATTGTTAAAGATTACCCATAATAGTAACTTATGCTTTATAGGTAGTTTTTTAAACTTTTGGAACTTTTGATAAATTTTCTTTAAAAAGTAGTATAGATATTCAGTGATGGCGGTGAAAGAGTATGAAGAACGATGGGTATTATACTGTAACATGATATATGATTTTTATAATTAATTTAATTTAATCTTCTTGATTATATAATAATGTCATTGAAAGTTTCACAATATTTAACTATTAATTAAGACAACTTAAGTATATAGGAAAGAGTTCAAACGAGAACACCTTTATTTTACGAGAATGAGGGAACACCATTTTACAATAGTTAATCACGTGTGATATGAAATTCAGTCACGTAAGATACATATGCGATACTAAATCAGAGACGCAGATGACCTTTGGCACGATGTAGGTTGTGGGCCAAGTCGCCTTTACACTACTAGGCTATCTCACATGTTTTTATCACATGTGATAAATGTGTTTTTGATGTGATAGTATAAATGTATAATCCATCACATGTGATACCAAATTATAGATGCAGACGACCTTTGGCGTGAGCTTAGTTGTAAGTTGCGTCGTGTGCGCACCAACGGTCCTCTCACGTGTATTATCACATGTGATAGGGATGTTCTCGTGTTTTCGCAAAATGGAGGTGTTCTCGTTTGAACCTTCACCTAAGTATATATATATATATATATATAGATATATAGATACATACTTTGATATTTAATTTAATTTAATCTTCTTCATTTCAAAATAATGTCTTTGATATTAA
The DNA here is from genome assembly GCA_033807775.1 of Saussurea involucrata. Taxonomy (NCBI): domain Eukaryota; kingdom Viridiplantae; phylum Streptophyta; class Magnoliopsida; order Asterales; family Asteraceae; genus Saussurea; species Saussurea involucrata. Next base: position 14,710,709 of record CM066324.1, read on the forward strand.
GAATTTATACGTTGAACACTTAATGTGAAATTTGATATATATGGGAAATAAAATTGTTTGTTTTTATTTAATTATGATATTTCATTTAAGGTTATACCTAAATCATATCTATAATCAATAGCATTAGTGATTTGCGTGCCTATAAATTGTCATTTAGTTACTTGCTTGCTCAAATCACATCACTAATTAACAATGAGGAACTTCTCCATTTTCGCCCTATTTTTGCTCGTGAGCTTCTTGGCTTTTGGTAAATTTCTTTCTCTTTTTTACATATTAATGTCTTTTTTACCGGTTTATTAAGATATATATTTTTATATTTTGATAGAAAATTATAATTTGTATTTATCTAATTGGTGCTATATAAATGAGTTTTAGTAGACAAAAGAAAGTAAAGCTTTTGTCTGTTCAAAACAATTTTTTACCGTAACGAAATTGAGAAGGAATTAACAACATGTTGATAAAAAATAATGTTGTGTTCGTTTAATTATAGGATCTGAGATGTCGAATGCGCAAATTCTGATATGCAGCAAGAAGTTCAAATATATAACAGGATTTTGCAGCGATTCAACTTGTAATAACAGGTGCCAATCTAAAATTGGAATAGGCTCTACCGGAACATGTGATAATTTCTGGACATGCAATTGTAAATTCCCTTGTATGCATTAAAGTTCGTCATATACGTAACTTAATGCAAACGTTCTTAGAGATGAACCCAAATTTTTGTTTATTTTTAAAAGTTCTGTCCATCTATATTTTGCATGTGTTTCGAAAAACAATTATTCAAACTCATATGTACGAAATAGGAAGATGAAATGTGCATGCTTGTGCTAACAAAAATCAGATTTTGCATGTGGTCTCTATGGATTTACTCATGAATTGAACACAAACCTTATGTTCAATATTGCAAATTGCACAAAACTATCGGAACCCACCAACGATTCAAATCTATTACCTCGTCATATCAATTTGAAAACACATGCACATAAAGACGAGATTTTATGCAAGGGAAAAAGAGTACTTGCTTATCATCATAGTGAACAAAATTGTAAAAGACATCAATTAGCCGACAATTTCCCACACTTAATTGAAGTATTATTCAGAAAATTTCATAAAGGAATGGGAGAAAAGGGGAACAACCTTGGATTCAATATGACAATAGTGGCAGAAAAATATCTGATGACAACATGGAGCACGATTTTGCACCGTTAGGTATCATCACCTATAAACCACAAATATGAGATGGGGAAACATCCAAAAGCATGGATGAAAACAAAGCGGATAAGAAAGATATGGGACTACCTGTTAAGCAAACTTTTCAAAATTAAGTGACGCAATCTCGACGTCCGCCACTGAGAGTTTGAAATCGATAAACCATAACTGAGATGGAGCGATGAGAATGAATTTAGAGAAGATGAAAGTAAGAATTTGAGAATAAATTAAACCCCAACTGTTTTTGGAGATGATGAAAGAAGGGTCTAGTTATACTATAAGAGACCAACAATACTAACAATCTAGGGAAAGTTGATCTCTGTGAATCGTCACCTAGGTGACGCAAATGGTCGATTTTGGGAAGAGACATCCAACTATAGCGTTCACAAAGTTGTACATTAGACTTATGGACCTATAATTAGAAAAATTGTTAAAGATTACCCATAATAATAACTTATGCTTTATAGGTAGTTTTTTAAACTTTTGGAACTTTTGATAAATTTTCTTTATAAAGTAGTATAGATATTCAGTGATGGCGGTGAAAGAGTACGAAGAACGATGGGTATTATACTGTAACATGATATATGATTTTGATAATTAATTTAAGTTAATCTTCTTCATTATATAATAATGTCATTGAAAGTTTCACAATATTTAACTATTAATTAAGACAACTTAAGTATATAGGAAAGAGTTCAAACGAGAACACCTTTATTTTACGAGAATGAGGGAACACCATTTTACAATAGTTAATCACGTGTGATATGAAATTCAGTCACGTAAGATACATATGCGATACTAAATCAGAGACACAGATGACCTTTGGCACGATGTAGGTTGTGGGCCAAGTCGCCTTTACACTACTAGGCTATCTCACATGTTTTTATCACATGTGATAAAGGTGTTTTTGATGTGATAGTATAAATGTATAATCCATCACATGTGATACCAAATTATAGATGCAGAAGACCTTTGGCGTGAGCTTAGTTGTAAGTTGCGTCGTGTGCGCACCAACGGTCCTCTCACGTGTATTATCACATGTGATAGGGAAGTTCTCGTGTTTTCGCAAAATGGAGGTGTTCTCGTTTGAACCTTCACCTAAGTATATATATATATATATATATATATATATATATATATATATATATATATATATATATAGATATATAGATACATACTTTGATATTTAATTTAATTTAATCTTCTTCATTTCAAAATAATGTCTTTGATATTAAGAATTTATACGTTGAACACTTAATGTGAAATTTGATATATATGGTATTTAGAAATAAAATTGTTAGTTTTTATTTAATTATGATATTTCATTTAAGGTTATACCTAAATCATATCTATAATCAATAGCTTTAGTGATTTGCGTGCCTATAAATTTGTCATTTGCTTACTTGCTTGCTCAAATCACATCACTAATTAACAATGAGGAACTTCTCCATTTTCGCCCTATTTTTGCTCGTGAGTTTCTTGGCTTTTGGTAAATTTCTTTCTCTTTTTTACATATTAATGTCTTTTTTACCGGTTTATTAAGATATATATTTTTATATTTTGATAGAAAATTATAATTTGTATTTATCTAATTAGTGTTATATAAACGAGTTTTAGTAGACAAAAGAAAGTAAAGCTTTTGTCTGTTCAAAACATTTTTTTAGCATAACGAAATTGAGAAGGAATTAACAACATGTTGATAAAAAATAATGTTGTGTTCGTTTAATTATAGGATCTGAGATGTCGAAGGCGCAAATTCCGATATGCAGCAAGAAGTTCAAAATTATAACAGGATTTTGCAGCGATTCAACTTGTAATAACACGTGCCAATCTAAAATTGGAATAGGCTCTACCGGAACATGTGATAATTTCTGGACATGCAATTGTAAATTCCCTTGTATGCATTAAAGTTCGTCATATACGTAACTTAATGCAAAAGTTCTTAGAGATGAACCCAAATTTTTGTTTATTTTTAAAAGTTCTGTCCATCTATATTTTGCATGTGTTTCGAAAAACAATTATTCAAACTCATATGTACGAAATAGGAAGATGAAATGTGCATGCTTGTGCTAACAAAAATCAGATTTTGCATGTGGTCTCCCTGGATTTACTCATGAATTGAACACAAACCTGATGTTCAATATTGCAAATTGCACAAAACTATCGGAACCCACCAACGATTCAAATCTATTACCTCGTCATATCAATTTGAAAACACATGCACATAAAGACGAGATTTTATGCAAGGGAAAAAGAGTACTTGCTTAAAATCATAGTGAACAAAATTGTAAAAGACATCAATTAGCCGACAATTTCCCACACTTAATTGAAGTATTATTCAGAAAATTTCATAAAGGAATGGGAGAAAAGGGGAACAACCTTGGATTCAATATGACAATAGTGACAGAAAAATTTCTGATGACAACATGGAGCACGATTTTGCACCGTTAGGTATCATCACCTATAAACCACAAATATGAGATGGGGAAACATCCAAAAGCATGGATGAAAACAAAGCGGATAAGTAAGATATGGGATTACCTGTTAAGCAAATTTTTCAAAATTAAGTGACGCAATCTCGACGTCCGCCACTGAGAGTTTGAAATCGATAAACCATAACTGAGATAGAGCGATGAGAATGAATTTAGAGAAGATGAAAGTAAGAATTTGAGAATAAATTAAACCCCAACTGTTTTTGGAGAGGATGAAAGAAGGGTCTAGTTATACTATAAGAGACCAACAATACCAACAATCTAGGGAAAGTTGATCTCTGTGAATCGTCACCTAGGTGACGCAAATGGTCGATTTTGGGAAGAGACATCCAACTATAACGTTCACAAAGTTCTACATTAAACTTATGGACCTATAATTAGAAAAATTGTTAAAGATTACCCATAATAGTAACTTATGCTTTATAGGTAGTTTTTTAAACTTTTGGAACTTTTGATAAATTTTCTTTAAAAAGTAGTATAGATATTCAGTGATGGCGGTGAAAGAGTATGAAGAACGATGGGTATTATACTGTAACATGATATATGATTTTTATAATTAATTTAATTTAATCTTCTTGATTATATAATAATGTCATTGAAAGTTTCACAATATTTAACTATTAATTAAGACAACTTAAGTATATAGGAAAGAGTTCAAACGAGAACACCTTTATTTTACGAGAATGAGGGAACACCATTTTACAATAGTTAATCACGTGTGATATGAAATTCAGTCACGTAAGATACATATGCGATACTAAATCAGAGACGCAGATGACCTTTGGCACGATGTAGGTTGTGGGCCAAGTCGCCTTTACACTACTAGGCTATCTCACATGTTTTTATCACATGTGATAAATGTGTTTTTGATGTGATAGTATAAATGCATAATCCATCACATGTGATACCAAATTATAGATGCAGACGACCTTTGGCGTGAGCTTAGTTGTAAGTTGCGTCGTGTGCGCACCAACGGTCCTCTCACGTGTATTATCACATGTGATAGGGATGTTCTCGTGTTTTCGCAAAATGGAGGTGTTCTCGTTTGAACCTTCACCTAAGTATATATATATATATATATATATATATAGATATATAGATACATACTTTGATATTTAATTTAATTTAATCTTCTTCATTTCAAAATAATGTCTTTGATATTAAGAATTTATACGTTGAACACTTAATGTGAAATTTGATATATATGGGAAATAAAATTGTTTGTTTTTATTTAATTATGATATTTCATTTAAGGTTATACCTAAATCATATCTATAATCAATAGCATTAGTGATTTGCGTGCCTATAAATTGTCATTTAGTTACTTGCTTGCTCAAATCACATCACTAATTAACAATGAGGAACTTCTCCATTTTCGCCCTATTTTTGCTCGTGAGCTTCTTGGCTTTTGGTAAATTTCTTTCTCTTTTTTACATATTAATGTCTTTTTTACCGGTTTATTAAGATATATATTTTTATATTTTGATAGAAAATTATAATTTGTATTTATCTAATTGGTGCTATATAAATGAGTTTTAGTAGACAAAAGAAAGTAAAGCTTTTGTCTGTTCAAAACAATTTTTTACCGTAACGAAATTGAGAAGGAATTAACAACATGTTGATAAAAAATAATGTTGTGTTCGTTTAATTATAGGATCTGAGATGTCGAATGCGCAAATTCTGATATGCAGCAAGAAGTTCAAATATATAACAGGATTTTGCAGCGATTCAACTTGTAATAACAGGTGCCAATCTAAAATTGGAATAGGCTCTACCGGAACATGTGATAATTTCTGGACATGCAATTGTAAATTCCCTTGTATGCATTAAAGTTCGTCATATACGTAACTTAATGCAAAAGTTCTTAGAGATGAACCCAAATTTTTGTTTATTTTAAAAATTCTGTCCATCTATATTTTGCATGTGTTTCGAAAAACAATTATTCAAACTCATATGTACGAAATAGGAAGATGAAATGTGCATGCTTGTGCTAACAAAAATCAGATTTTGCATGTGGTCTCCATGGATTTACTCATGAATTGAACACAAACCTGATGTTCAATATTGCAAATTGCACAAAACTATCGGAACCCACCAACAATTCAAATCTATTACCTCGTCATATCAATTTGAAAACACATGCACATAAAGACGAGATTTTATGCAAGGGAAAAAGAGTACTTGCTTAACATCATAGTGAACCAAATTGTAAAAGACATCAATTAGCCGATAATTTCCCACACTCAATTGAAGTATTATTCAGAAAATTTCATAAAGGAATGGGAGAAAAGGGGAACAACCTTGGATTCAATATGACAATAGTGGCAGAAAAATATCTGATGACAACATGGAGCACGATTTTGCACCGTTAGGTATCATCACCTATAAACCACAAATATGAGATAGGGAAACATCCAAAAGCATGGATGAAAACAAAGCGGATAAGTAAGATATGGGATTACCTGTTAAGCAAATATTTCAAAATTTAGTGACGCAATCTCGACGTCCGCCACTGAGAGTTTGAAATCGATAAACCATAACTGAGATGGAGCGATGAGAATGAATTTAGAGAAGATGAAAGTAAGAATTTGAGAATAAATTAAACCCCTACTGTTTTTAGAGAGGATGAAAGAAGGGTCTAGTTATATGTAACAACTGGGTTTTATTTTGAGAAGAATAGGAGTTTAGTGTTTGTCGTGCTTAATTTGCAAAGCTAAGTTAAGGGGACCATCTTGGTTGCTATTGAAAGTTTAGTGCTATTTGTCTAATAAATGGAAGTTTGCTTGGAGGGCCAAAATGGAAACTTTGTGAGAAGGTATTTAAGGGCACATATTCCTAGGGTTGATTGGCAAAAATCAGTATTTGGGTTGGCATTTGGCGGCTAAGAGAATAGAAGAAAGGAAGAAGGGTTTGGGCAAGGAATCAAGAGAAAAGGGAGAATCAAAGAGGAAATTGCAAGGTATTACATCCTAAATTCGTCTCCTAATTATTGTAGTACTTCTTTTCTTGTGGTTATGGATTCCTAAGAGCTGATTCTTGTGATTCCTTGAGTTTTCACCACTTTTCCTTTATAATGAGTTTTCATGGGTTTTGGCTTAATAAACCGATTTAAGGGGTTATAAATGGATTAAGTGGGTGTTTAGGGTTGGTGGATGAACCCTTATAGTTGTCTAACCAAACTAATGGCTTAAATCGGAGTATTAATCGGTTTTAGAATTTCTAAGTTCGAACAGCAGCGTTTTCCGGACACCAGTGTTTGAAGGTGTCCGGATATGTTGAAGGTGTCCGGATATGTTGAGGTGTCCGGATATGTTGAAGGTGTCCGGATATGTTGAGGACGTCCGGATAAGCCTGGCGTCCGGATAAGCCTGGCGTCCGGATAAGTGTAGTGTCCGGATCAGTGCTGTGTCCGGGAAGGGATATCCGGACAGTAGAACTGGGATATTTTCTGATGTGGATCTTTTGCCTTAGGTGTTCTGTGAGTGTAGCTTGAAGGTGTTTAGGGAGTGCACTGTGCGACAATCAAGGTGAGTTCCCTAAACCTCCTTTACGACGTAACTGTTAAATGATTCTTTTACTGATTATGGTTTTAACAAGCATGAAATAATTATGAATTTATATGCATGAAAGAAATGTTTGATATGTTGAAATGATGCGCATGATTTATGAAAGGGTCAAATGCTTTTATGAAACATATGTGCATGCTATGTGATGTCGGTCTGTACTGTGGGATCAATGAGCCTCGGGATCTGATGATCCCTTGGGTGTGTTTGACGAGACGGTAGGTTGGAATTCGTTTCCTCCTAGGCGGGTATCGGGGAGTCTGCTTGGGCCCCGATACGAGAAGGGCGAAAGGGGAGTCTGCTTGGGCCCCGATCGCGTATGGTTAAAGGATCCATTACACAGTGCAGTACCATATGTGATGATTTATGATGCATTTTAACGAAAGAATTTTATATTGTTTATGCATGATCTTTTACGGAGGGAATTCACTAGACCTTTTGGTCTAACCCTCGCTTTTCAAAACTAAACCATTTTCAGGTAAGCGTTCCGCAAGTTCCTCGGGGAGGAAATAGGAGGGACATAGCACATTTGGAGATTTGGGCGACTCCAAGATTTAGACTATTGATTTAGATAGAGCTCGGCTGTGGACTTTTGTAGACTTCCACTGTCATTTTTTTGTTAAGCTCGTTATCGATGTATTGAACAAGTTAAACTTTGTACTGTAAAACGCTCAGTTTTGTGATTTAATGCTTAGTAAGTTTTTTGGGGACATTACAAATGGTATCAGAGCCATAGTTTAAGGGATTTAGGTTGCCTTTAGGGCCTAAAATTAAACTGTAAGACGAAGATCACAGCCGAGACATAGGATTGCCTTTAGGAACGATCACTATAATGCGCTTAGGAATAAGGTGCCAAGGACAAACGTGTAAGGTAAGTTTGAGATTACACCTGGCCAGTGTAATTACGAACTTACAGGTACGTGTGCGTGCTTACAATACCTTATATAGCATTTTATGATGTCATGTCTAGCAAAGTTTAATTATTGCTTTCTTTCAGTATTCGTGAATGGCTGGGAGAAATTTGAGAAGTAAGTCGGTACCTGCTGCACCAAGAAATCAGGAGGAAGAGATCCTCGAGAACGGACCGGCTAACCGCGGAAGAGGTCGCGGGAAGGGCCGTGGAAGAGGTCGTGGAAGAGGTCGTGGGAGGACAAGGAGTGTGGAAATTCCTATAAATCGAGAGGACTCTGTTCAGGAAAGTTCTGCCACCGTAAGGAGAGGGAACCCGACTAGGGGACGTGGTCGAGGCCGGTGTTCCACATTTGTCACTCGGGAGAATTTAGCTGCCGAACTGGGAAAAATTCAAGAAACCTTGCAGACTCTTCTTACTAAACAGAACGAGTCGGTTTCGGTGAGCAAAGAGCCAACTGAGAACAAGGAGAGCGCAGATGGGACAAGCCCGGTAGAGACTGGTACTGGGGGACACTCAAAAGCTTTATCCTTGGTGGTGAATGAGTCAGTAGCTAAGGGTTGTAACTTCAAAGTCTTTGCTTCATGCAAGCCCCCTACGTTCGAGGGTGAATGTGATCCGGTTCTGGCAATGAAGTGGGTGAAGGAAATGGAGCTGGTTTTCGATACTTGTAAATGTGCTGATGGAGACAGGGTGATGTTTGCCTTGTCTACGTTGAAGTCTGATGCAGTGTACTGGTGGGAAGCCGAAACTGGGGGGAAGGGTTCAGCGATGGCCAAGGGTATGTTGTGGGAATCGTTTGTTGACAGGTTTAAAGAACAGTTCTGCCCACTCGCGGCAGTGAAAAGGCTGGAAGAAGAGTTTCTGGGTTTAGAACAAGGAGGAATGACGGTACGGGAGTACACTTCTAAGTTTATTGAGAAGTCCCGTTTTGCGGACTTGTATGTACCAACGGAAGGGCGAAAGGTGAACCACTTTATCCATGGTCTGAGGAGTAACATTCGGGAGCCGGTACTGACGAGAAACCCCACTACTTTTCAAGCGGCCATCAATACGGCCGAGCTGATCGAGATGGAAAAGAACCGTCAGACTTCTGAAAGGGGTGGCGATAAGCGTAAATGGGATGGGTCGGGCAGTGACTACAGGAAGGGGAAGGTGTTCCGACCAGATAACCGTGCAAGTAAGGATACCATGGTAAAACCGTGTACGAAATGCAACAAGGTGCACCGGGGTGATTGCATGGCAGGTTCAAACTCATGTTACCGGTGCGGCTTGCCTGGTCACGTGTCAAGGGACTGCCCCAAAGGGAAATCATGCTTTCAATGTGGAGCTACTGGTCACACCAAGTATGATTGCCCACAATCAAAGAAGGGAGGATCAACTCAGTATGGGGAACGTCATGGAGGAAAGAGCAGTGATAAAGGAGAGAGCCAACGCGTCCGAAGGGACGTGCTTTCCGCATGACTGTGGATGAGGCGGAGGAAACTCCAGATGTTGTGGCAGGTACGTTTCTAGTGAACTCTCTATGTGCCAAGGTGTTATTTGATTCAGGAGCAAACCGCTCTTTGGTATCGCAAAAATTTTTGAAATGTTTGGGGGTGAGGCCTAGGCGTTTAGAGAGAGCTCTAGAGGTGGAGACTGCCAACGATGGTTTGGTGTTTGTTAAGGAGGTGGTAGAGGATTGTGTCATTGATATAGAAAGAATAGCCTGATCTCCATGATTAGGGCTACTAAGTGCTTGAAGAAAGGTTGCAAGGGATACTTGGCGTACGTGTTGGATGCCAAGAAAGAGAAGCGTGTGGTGGGCGATGTACGGGTAGTAAACGAGTACCCGGAAGTATTTCCGGACGACTTGACCAGTCTACCACCGGATCGTCAGATCGAGTTCAGAATCGATTTGATGCCCGGAGCTGCACCGATTGCCCGCGCACCTTATAGATTGGCACCGTCCGAGATGAAGGAAATGTTGACGCAGCTGCAAGAATTGTTAGACAAGGGATTCGTCTAACCAAGTACATCCCCATGGGGAGTACCTATGCTCTTCGTGAAGAAGAAGGACGGTACTATGCGGATGTGTATTGATTACCGAGAACTCAACAAGGTCACAATCAAGAACAAGTACCCGATACCTAGGATTGACGACCTGTTCGATCAGTTGCAAGGAGCCAATTACTTTTCCAAGATAGACTTGAGGTCAGGATATCATCAGCTCAAGGTGCGGGAGGAGGATGTGCCGAAGACTGCCTTCAGATCCAGATATGGACACTACGAATTTCTGGTGATGCCGTTTGGATTAACCAACGCCCCGACAGCATTCATGGACTTAATGAATAGGGTATGCCAACCCTATTTGTATCAGTTCGTGATAGTGTTCATAGATGACATCCTGATATTTTCTAGATCGGAAGAAGAGCACGAGAGCCACCTTCGTACAATCCTCGAGCTATTGAGGCAAGAGAAGTTGTATGCGAAGTTTTCCAAGTGCGAGTTTTGGCTAAGGGAAGTGCAGTTCCTCGGGCACGTGGTGTCTGAGAAGGGGATCATGGTCGATCCGGCTAAGATTGAAGCCATTCGAGACTGGGAGCAACCCAAGAACCCGTCAGAAGATCGAAGTTTCCTCGGTCTGGCAGGTTACTATCGGAAGTTCATCAAGGACTTTCCGCGTATCGCCACGCCACTGACCTCTCTAACCAAGAAGAATGTCAAGTTCACTTGGTTGGAGAAACAGGAGGAAGCCTTTCAAAAGCTAAAGGAAATGTTGAGCAGCGCTCCGGTGTTGTCATTACCTGACGGTGCGGATGACTTCGTAGTTTTCAGTGACGCATCGAAGCTCGGTTTGGGTTGCGTTCTAATGCAGCGGGGAAAGGTGATCGCATATGCCTCGCGGCAATTGAAGGATCATGAAGTTCGGTACCCCACTCACGATCTAGAACTGGCGGCAGTGGTCTTCGCTCTAAAGATTTGGCGACATTACCTGTATGGGACGAAGTGCCAGATCATCACGGACCACAAAAGCTTATGCCATCTTGAAAGTGCAGGATCTATTCTTACAATCAATATAGAAAGAAGTAATTGAGAAATTGTATGATCAAGCCCAATTGTATTCAATGATGCACAGAATTACAGATCTAAGAGAGAGATAACCTCAAAGATTACAAGGAATGAATACAAGTAATATGGGAAAATCAATCAGTTAGCAACGCAGTGCTAACCACTCTATTTATACTGCAACAAACATCTTAAAGCTACAGTACAAATAAGAAAGACTAATAAGAACATAACACGTGTCCTAATTAGTTTACACATTACTAAATAACGAAACTCGTCATAAGTTCTGAACAGGTAGTTCAGAACTTCTGAACATTCTTCTGATCACGCTTCTCAGAACTTCTGACTCTCTTTCTCAGATCTCTGACTCTTCTTCTCAGAACTTCTGACTCTTCTTCTCAGAACTTCTGAACCTTCTTATTAGATCTTCAACACTTGGTTTATTGACAAAACTTCAGATCTAACAATCTCCCCCTTTTTGTCAAATAAACTTAAACTTTGCATCATCTAATTCTTTCAGAGCAGGAACAATTTTCTGAAGTAGCACATTCCTCAGATTAAGCCTCTTATCAATCTTGTCAATAATTTCTTGAATAACTTCAACTTGCTGATTTATTGCTTCTTGAGTTATGTTTGCTTCCTTTACTTTCAGCATCTTTTTCTCCAAATTGTGCTTTATGATCCTTAAAGTTCCAGAACAATATTTTGCAGTTTCCTTTGCTCTGAAGAAGATCTTTCCACTTTTGTTCTTCAAAAATACTCCCAACTCTGGATATCTGTGAACACTTCCAGTCTTTAACACCTTTTTCTGCTCATGATCTGTATTGGGATTTGCCAGATAAACACATGACTTTTGCAAATACAGAGCTATTTGGAAATCTGTATAGCAATGCCACCTTAAGATATAGAACATAGCCTCAATCACCACACTTCTTGCCTTCCTTTCATTTCTGTCTTTACTTGACTCTTTAAAACATAGAAAGCTGTGTAATCTGTAGAAGTCAACCACTGACAGTTTCTCAAAATCTGCATCAGTAAAATAATAAACCTTGCCATCTTCTCTCAAAACTTCAAAGGATAAGTACTCCATCTTTCTGAATTTCTTAACCTTCAATTCTCTGATTCCAGTGATTAGAAAATCTGAGTAAACGGCTTGCTTTGTTTTGCCAAGACATCTTGATTTTTCAGCCAACCAGATCTGAGTCTCCTTAGACCTATCATAATACACATCCAAGAATTGTACCTCTTTTGGTTTGAAGAACTCAGGTAAATCAAATTCAAGAAAGTATCCATTCAGATCAATGAATATTTCATCTTCTTTGGGTTCAGACTGTTCAGCTTGGTCAATATTAGTTATCTGCACATTCTGAGGTGTTGTGTCCTGAACTTCTTCAACTTCATCTGACAAAATTTCATTCACTTCATACTCAGCTGGGAACACAAAATCATTATGTAGAATCTTTTTGGGATTCACCTCAGATAGCAACCATTCACTACTGTTTCTGATTTTTCTTCTAAAATCCAACCTCCTCTTCACACAGTTTATGCATCTCTTCTTTAAACTCTCTTTTTCAGCATCCATACTTACTTCCATTCTAATCAACAACCAATTCAGAGTTGCATCACTGTACTTCACCAACTCTTTTAATCTGAACAATTCAAGTCTTTCGTGAACCATATATGTGAACCCTTCTGTCTCCATTCCTTCATTTACAAAACCCTTCACATGCAGATCAACTTCTGTTTTCTTTGTGGGAGAACTCAGATTGCACTTTTCTTTTCTTTCTTCGATAGCCAACTGGAAGTCATACAAGTATGTATTTCTGACATAAATACCCAGAAGTCTTCTGCATTCAATTTCTGTCAAGGCTTCTTCAGTGCTAGCAAAGAACTTGACTAGAAAGATCTGATCATCAAGAGTCAATCTGTGAAAATCAAATGTAGACATGGAAACCTTTGTATTTCTTTCTTTCAGTATTTCCATTCTAACGAACATTAAACCATTGAATTCATCTTGTTGAAACATCAGAACTTTCTCGATTCTTTTCTGAATATGCAGTTTTGAGTCAGGAACTCTGAACATGTTAGAAGCTTCTGAGTAGACCATCTGAGCTCTGTCATCCATAAAACCATCAATGTTACTTTCCAAAAGCTCATACTCTCCTTCTGTGTAGTAGAGATTATCATATATTTCCTCAGGAAAAATGTCATCATGAAATTGTCTGGCTAATGGCACATCACTTAACTCTAGAATGAAGTCACACACAGGTTCTTCTAGTCTTTGCAATTTAATCTTTGGAATCTCAATTGGTTTTCTGAATACATATTCAGAAGGCATAAAGAAGTCTTTCACTTTCACATACTCTTCTTCTGTATTTAACTCATCACAAAAGTTAAACCTAAAATCATCTTTAAAATCCTGAGTGTAATCCACAGTTCTGTCTTCTTCTCCCATTAGATCAATGGGTCTTATCACTTTTATTCCTTTATGAATTTTCTGAACACTCAAAGCTCTGACTACTTCATTATGCATTCTTCTGATCAATTCTTCATTCAACCTCCTTTCTTCTGATTCAGACTCCATTGCCCTTTCACTGTTATAAACCACAATATCTGTACACCTGTTTACCACTGTACTTTCCACTATTTCTTCTATTCTCAAAACAGATTCCTCAATAGCTACAGTTTCATCTGAGTTTCCTTCCATCTCAGTATCCAAGTTCAATTCCTCTGTTTTATCTGATTCATTACTATCAATACTTCCCAACTCCATTTCTTCTGTATCTGAACTGTCAAGCTGTACTATCTGAATCATCTCCTTTAATTTTTCCTGTGTCTGATCTTCTGAACTTTTTGTATTGGCTAAGTGCATGTCTGCTATCTCAAAATCTTCTATGCCAATATCATCATCAGAACTTAACCTTTGTCTTTTCTCCCCCTTTTGATGATCATGAGGATCATTATCATCAAACTTCCTTTTCAAGTTCTGATTAAAAGCAACTTCAGGTTCAGCTTCTGCAATAGGAGCAGGATCAAGAGGCTTTGAAGTAGAAGCCAGTGATACACTCAGTGCTTTCAGTATAGAATCCTGCATATCTTGCATTTGTTTCAACATATCTTTTTGAAAACCAGACATTATATCCATGATCTCCTTTTTGTGAGAATCCAAGGATTTCTTTACATCATCTACCTTGGTTTCAACAGAAATTAACTTTTCCTCCAACACACCTTTCAAATCTGATACCTCATCATTCAGATCCTCCATCCTCTTCTCCAAATTTTCTACTTTTTCCCCCATCTCCTTGTTTTGTTTCTGAATCTTTTCAAATTCAGAAGTTTCTAACAGTGAACCTGAACCAACAGATGGTCCAGTTTTCATGTGCCCAGAGAGCTCATGGCCTGTAGATAACACACAGTCATCTTGTACAACAGATGCACGTTTGAATGAGGCTTTTGTAATGTTCACCTCACCAGGACTTCCATCCAATCCTCGACACCCAACATTAGGCATGTCTATGAATGTTGTTTCAGGAGTACGAAATTCCTGATCTGTGCAAGTGTCAAAAGGAATTTCAGGCTCAATATGAATAGGACTGTGATATTCAGACTCAATGTGTTGAAAAATAAGTTGGGATTTATCACCTCCCTCCAAATGAGTTTGGGATGGTTCCCCGGATTTGTGTGAAACAGTAGCATGTTGAAATGCTTCTGAGTGGGTATGGATGGGTTGTTCAAGATCCACCACTAGGTCCATGGTGTTTGTTTCAATATTGGACACCAAGAGATGTGAACCAATAGCATGTGTGGTTACCTGGTCAAGATTAGCTGGTTCAGAGGCATCTCTTTCTGTTTGAACCTCTGTTAACAATCTCTCATCCTCACCACTCTCATTCTGTTTTTCCTCACTGAGTCTAACCAAGCTCTCAGAATTTTCCCCCTCAAGTCTCTCAGAATGTTCACCCATCTGAACATCCTCCCCCTCTCTAATTCGACTAGACCCCTCACCTCTCTTCTCAGGTTGGTCCTCTTGGGCAGGGATTTGAGGTAATTCAATTCCCATAGAGGTGCAATAAGCTTTTAAAATCTCACTCTCCCTTGGAATATAATTCCTAAGTGATTTTGGCAACAGTTTATGATTGGGATAATTTTCAAGTCTTGTTACTGAGGTCATCTTACCCAAATAAAATGTAGGACCATGCTCTTCATTTGTTCTTCTTGAGATTGTTCTGTTTTCCTGCATGGCATACCAAATAACAATTTGCCAGTACCTTATGTAGGGAATGTATGTCAGTGGAGCATCCTTTGTCTTCTTCTGAATTGCTTTCTGATTCTTCTCAAATGTATTCTTCATATCTTCCCAAAGTATTAAAGTATAGTCATAATGCCTATTCTTCACTAAACCTTGAAATATCTGAAGAATTTGTTTAGAACCTTGATCAGCAGAACTATTTTTCCCTGACAAACATTTATTTACCACATGAAAGAAGCAAGCCCAAATAGGTGGTAATTTGTTTCTTCTGAACAAACTGAGAGTCCTCAATCCTTCATTGTATCCCAACTTCATAAACTCTGCTATTAATTCCTCTGTTAGGGGTAAATCCTCAAAATCTGCTCTTCTTTGTACATCATCTTTCTCTGGTAGATTCAGCATTTCTCTTAGTGCAGAGATAGATAAGACAAATGTCACTCCTCCAATTTCAGACACAAACTTATTATCTTCTAACCTAAGATATTTCCACCATTGTTGTATGTACTGAACAGGCACATTTTTACTTCTTGTAAACCATTTTCTGTACGGATGATGTTTGAATAACTCCATGATAATTCTGTGTTCAGGCTTAAAACGACTTTCCTCAAACAATATAACACAGTTATTTTCAGATAATTTCAACCATTCACTCTCAGGAACAACTCTTTCCACTAGAATAGATCTATCTGACATAAAAGAACCTGCAGCACTCTGTTCATGTTCAATATTAACGTTTACCTCATCCGCATTTCCTTCAGATTCATCCATTTGTTCATCTTCTTCATCATTTCTTATTGCCCCTTCCTCTGCAACTCTATTTTGTACTTCATCATTTTCCGAATCGGATGAATCCATTATCGATTTTGTGGAATGTAGAGAAATTGGACCACTTCTTCGTATTTCAGACATGATTTAAGAAGAAAACAGATTCAAAGAACTCTGGATTTGATTCGTATCTCACGTTTCGCTCTGGAATTTGAAAGAAATTTGAAATAGGGATTTTAAGAACTATTTAAAATCCGCGAAGTTGAAAGGTTTAACGGAAAAGCGAAATCAATGTTATAACGGAGTCAACACATGTGAAATACCACAAAGGATTTAAATGAAATACGTGGCATTGTCAAACAAATATGAAGCTGACACGTGTTAGTGGATAGAATTTTGACTCAAGTCAAAGATCTGAATAACACGCACAGATGTTCTGATTCCATGACTCAGAAGAATTTTGCCTTGTAACCAAAATGTTTTTTTTTTTTTTTAAAATCAACTTCTGACCAATATAAAACATTTTGATTATTCAGAAGAGGTTTGAACAGATAAGAAATGAAAACAAATCTTTTAAGCATCACAAAATGATTTCCAAAAGAATTTTGATGCTCCCCCTTGACTTGAGCATGCATTTGAGTATTAATGATACATAAAGATGAGATAAAAAAAAATAATCAAAGAAGCATAATCCATACAGTTGAAGTTATTTGTATTTCTCAAAAATAAATTTTTTAAAGTTAGATTGCTGAAGTATTGACTCAGAATTTCTGACCTTAAGATTCAGAGGTTCTGATCTCAAGACTCAGAAGTTCTGAACTCAAGACTCAGAAGTTCTGAACTCAAGACTCAGAAGTTCTGAACTCAAGACTCAGAAGTTCTGAACTCAAGACTCAGAAGTTCTGAACTCAAGACTCAGAAGTTCTGAATACACTACTCAGACAAGTTTACTTAGAAAAATTTAGCATTTTTAAGAAAAAAATATTTTCAACTAGGCAGATTAAGCATTCCTATTTTACATATGAGAAAAGAAAACCTTTTGTGATCAAGAGGCTTTGTGAACAAGTCAGCCAATTGATACTTTGTATGCACAAAGTGCATCTCTATAGTTCCTTTTTCCACATAGTCCTTTATAAAATGATACCTCACATCTATATGCTTAGTCTTCGAATGTTGAACAGGGTTCTGAGTAATAGCAATTGCACTTTCTGAGTCACAATAGATGGGAATCTTATTAAGCTGATATCCATAGTCCATGAGTTGTGTTCTCATCCACAATGTTTGAGAGCATGAAGCAGCAGCAGCAACATACTCTGCTTCAGCAGTTGAAGTGGATACACAGTTCTGTTTCTTTGATGCCCAACTCACTATTTTATCTCCCAAAAAGTGACAAGCACCAGATGTACTCTTTCTGTCCAACCTACTTCCTGCATGATCAGCATCAGTGAAAGCAGTCAATTTGAAGTCAGTTTCTTTTGGATACCATAAACCTAGATCAGGTGTTCCTTTGAGATATCTTAAAATCCTTTTGACAGCCAACATATGTGATTCTTTCGGGTTAGATTGAAATCTAGCACAGAAACAGGTAGAAAACATGATATCTGGTCTACTTGCAGTCAAATAAAGTAATGATCCAATCATGCCTCTATAAAGTTTGATATCTACTGAAACACCTTTGAGATCAGCATCTAACTTTATGTTAGTTGCCATAGGTGTTCTCATAGAAGCACAATCAGACATTTTGAACTTTTTCAGAATATCTCTGACATATTTTCCTTGATTTATGAAAATACCTTTTGGTAGTTGTTTGACTTGAAGACCAAGGAAAAAATTCAGTTCACCCATCATGCTCATTTCAAATTCAGATGACATGATTTTTGAAAAATTATCACATAATTCTGGACTGGTAGAACCAAATATTATGTCATCAACATAAATCTGAATCAGAATCAAATCATTACCCTGTTTCTTTAAAAACAAAGTTGTGTCAATCTTACCTTTCTTGAATCCTGAACCTAACAGGTGTTTAGTAAGAGTGTCATACCAGGCTCGTGGTGCTTGTTTTAGACCATATAAAGCTTTGTCTAAAATATAAACATGATCAGGGAATTCTGGATCAACAAAACCTTCAGGTTGATGGACATACACCTCTTCATTAAGTTTGCCATTTAGAAAGGCTGATTTGACATCCATTTGATACACCTTGAAGTTTTTATGTGCAGCATAGGCTAAAAATATTCTGATTGCCTCTATTCTTGCCACTGGTGCAAATGTCTCATCATAATCAATTCCCTCTTGTTGACAGTATCCCTTAGCAACCAATCTTGCCTTGTTTCTGATGACAACACCTGATTCATCCTTTTTGTTTCTGAACACCCATTTAGTTCCAATTATAGATTTACCTTCAGGCTTTGGAATGAGTCTCCAAACTTTATTTCTTTCAAATTGGAGTAATTCCTCTTGCATTGCTGAAATCCAGTCTGGATCCTCTAGGGCTTCATTAGCTTTCTTTGGTTCAATTACACTTAAGAAACCAGCAAACATTGCTTCATTTGCTGTAGCTGATCTTGTCTTTACTCCTGCTGATGGATCACCTATTACTTGTTGAATAGGGTGATTTTTAGTCCATTTATTAGCACTAGGGAGTACATCAATCTCTGAATAATTGTTGTTTGCATCATTCTCATCAATGATTGCTCGTAATTCTGAACTGTCACCTTGTTCTGACGTATGAGTAGGAGTTGCATCCAAGTTTGAGTTCTGATTAATGAAGTCAGAGTTCTGATTGACTTGTTCAGAGTTCTGAGTACAAGAATCAGAATTCTGATTACAAGGTTCAGAATTTTCACCACTTGTATTTATTAGATTTGGGCACTCCTCTGATGGACCTTTGTCAGAAATTACAGTTGATTGAACTATTTCTGGAGTCTTATTTTTCATCTCTTTGACCATCTTTGGGTTTTCATATTCTGCATAAGAATCAGAAATTAGTTCACTAAAAGCATCCTTAAACAGTAAATTGAGTTCTGAACAAATAGGATTAGAATTTGTATCAGAAGTCATTTTTGTCTTGTTCAGCATGAGTTCTGAACTGTCTTGTTCAGAAGTCCGTATTCTGGCTTCATCAAAAGTTACATTTATGCTCTCCATCATCCTCTTGGTTCTTCTATTGTAGATTCTGAATGCTTTGGAAGTTAAAGAATAACCCACAAAGTATCCTTCATCTGCCTTTTTATCGAATTTGGCCAGATTTTCTCTGTCTCTGAGAACATAGCATCTGCAACCAAAAATATGAAAGAATTTGATTAATGGTTTTCTTTTATTTATCAGTTCATAAGCAGTCTTATTTAATCTCTTATTGATTAAAGTTCTATTTTGTGTAAAACAAGCAGTTGCAATTGCTTCAGCCCATAGGAAAGTAGGAAGATTTGCATAAGCCAGCATTGTTCTCGCAGCCTCAACTAGAGTTCTATTCTTCCTTTCAACAACGCCATTTTGTTGAGGAGTTCTGACAGCAGAAAAATTGTGAGAAATCCCAGAACTTTCTAAAAAATTCTGAAGAGTCTCATTTCTGAACTCCGTTCCATTATCACTTCTGATTTTCTGAACTTGAAGTTGTAAGAGAACTTGAATCCTTTTGATAAAATTTATCAATGTAGTAGCAGCTTCTGACTTAGCTCTTAGGAACTCAACCCACGTGTATCTGGATAATTCATCAACAATCACAAGCATATATTTCTTTCCTCCCATCGATTGAACTGAAATTGGACCACAAAGATCAGTATGAATCATTTCTAATGGTGCTTTGCAAGATGAGTCCATTTTTAATTTGTGAGAACTCTTTTTCATCTTGCCCATTTCACAAGCTGAGCATAATGATTCTTTTTCAAATTTAAGCTTTGGTAAGCCTTTAACCAAATGTTTTGCAACAAGATTATTAAGATCTTTGAAATTCAGATGAGAACATCTTCTGTGCCAAAGCCAGCATTCATTTGCAGTTGATTTTGATAAAAGACAAACTGTATTTAATGTTTTCAATTTTGAAAAATTAACTACAAATAAGTCCATATGTCTTTTGGCCCAGAAGACTTTGACATCATTTTCAGTTAGAATCATGCAACCTGTTATTTGAAACTTAATTTGACAAAGACTGTCTAAAAACTGACTTATGCTGAAAAGATTGTGTTGTAATCCTTCAACATAGAAAACCTTTTGGATAGTTAGATCCCCTTTAGTTAAATCCCCATAACCTTTGACTTGACCTTTGCTATTGTTTCCAAAGTTTACTGCTCCTCCAGCCTTTTCTGTGAAGTTTGATAGAAAAGACTTCTGACCTGTCATGTGTCTTGAAGCTCCTGAATCTAAAAACCACACATGACAGCCCTGCAAAAAGGATCAGTTAAGTTTAGGTACCCATCTTGGAATGGGTCCATCTTTGTTAGCTTTGTCATTGGATTTAACATTAGTACCTTTTACTCTCCACTCAAAATCTTTCTTCAAACACCACTTTCCTTGAACTTTTATGAAGTCAGAACATTTTCTGCTTACAAGTTTGTTCAAATTCTTTTTGAGAGTTGTAACTTTTGGTTTTGCTATGTTTTCAACTTTCTTTTCTTTTATCTTTTCTTTCTTCTGAGTCTGAGGAACAAAAATTTTCTTCTTTTCTGTATTTTGAGAAACAGGAACTTTCTGAATATCTTTTCTTATGTATGAAACAGAAGTTATTTTGACTTGACATTTGTGAGAATATTGGAATGAATCATTTTTACATCTAACACAAACTAGATTTTTCTTTGCAAGTGACAATAAATCTGAAACATAGATCATTTCATTTTTATTTATACTGTTCAGAGTACAATTGCCCTTATTACAAGAATTTCTAGCGTTTAGTTCAGAAGTAGATTTCATTCTAAGCTTCTCAAGTTCCCTTTTCAGATCATTCAACTTTGCAAGGTCATCTTTCCTTTTGCTTTCTTCTTTTTCTGAAAAATTCAAGTTCTTTTTGTTAGAAGAATTAGATGATTCACCTTTTTCATATGTACTTGATTCATTAAAGAATTTATCATTTTCTCTTGAAGCATTAATTTTAAAAAGATCATACTCAGTCTTCAGTTTTTCAAGCTCTGTTATTTTCTGAATAAAAATATTCTTTTCTTTCAAAGCTTCTTTAAGTTTAATATCCACCTCACAGAAATCATTTTCAAGTTCATCATAAGCTTTCCTTAAATCCTCAAGTTCTTGACTCACAAGATTAAATCTCTTTTCAAGTTGCAAAAATTCATCTGATTTTGTTTCAGAAAATCCAGTTGAATCAGACTTCTGACTACCTGAGTCAGAGTTCTGATTTACAGACTCAGATGTCTGATCTTTAGACTCAGAATTCTGACTACAAAGTTCAGAATCCTGACTAGAAGTTTCAGACTTCTGATTGACTGTTTCAGAATTTTTACTTGTATCAAATATGCTCTCAATGTCATGATATGAAAAACTTGGTTGTTTATTTTTGTAGCTGACATTTAAGGAATCATACTTGAATTTAGTATCATTGTATCTTGGCTTTTCATCTGTTGGTTTAGAAACTTCTTTCTTAACCTTTTCTTCTGAACCAACTGACTTTTCTGTTTTAGACTCAGAAATTGTCTCATCTGACTTTTTAGAGTTTGGTCTTTGCAAATTGTCAGAACTTGTTATAGAACTAGCAGGTCTTATGAAAACTTCAACAATTTCTGGGATTTTTGACTTAGAAGCTTGAAGTATTGGAGCTCTTTTTAAAATGACATTTTCTTCCAATCCCAATCCCTTCTTTGGATTGTAAAATCTTGTATCTTTAACATTGCTTAATAAAAGATTTAATGTTTGCTGAGTCTGACCTCTTTTCAAATTCAAATCTTCCAATTCTTTGATTTTGGTGTATAAATTCTTTCTTTCTTCAAATAACATATCAAATTTTATTTGTAAATCACCTTTTTCATCCTTTATTTTTGAAAACTCAACTTTTAGTTCAGAAAGCCTTTTCATCAATTCAGAATTTTCATCTTTAACTTTCTGTTTCTCAGCCTCAGATTCTTCATATTGTTCGTTTATTACTTCTTTTTCAATTCTGAATTTGTTAACCAAAGTTCTTTCTCCTTTTATCTGTTTTCTTAGATTAGCAAATTCAGTTTTCATTTCACCAATCTGTGTTATTAACTCTAATTCAAGTGAAGAATGTACCTCAGCAGATGACTCAGAATCAGCATCTTCAAAATCAGAATCATCCTCATTCCTCATTTTTGCCATATAGCTTCGCATCTGTGGAAAGTTGATATGATCATCTTCATCAGAAGTGTAGTACAGCCAATTCTCCTGTTCAGCCAATAGCGCACTCTCGTCATCTCTCTTCTTTGCAAGCTGAGCCTTCTTCGTGTAGTATTCATAATCTTTCACAACTTTAACTCTGCAATCCTTGGCATAATGGCCAGATTTTCCACACTTGAAACACAGATTCTTTTCTTTTCTCTCTTCCTTCTCTTCCTTGTTTTCTTCACTTCTCTCTATTCTCTTTTCAATCTTATTTTCTTCTCTGTCATCTTTCTTCTTATAATCTGAACTTCCAGCTCTCTTATAATTTCCTTGAAATCTGCCCTTCCCATACCTTTTGTTGAAAGTATTTGTCAGCAAAGCTAGCTTTTCAGCCATTATCTTGATATCTTCATCATCTTCTGATCCTTCTTCTTTGTCAGATTCCTCCAGACTAGGTATTTCTGATAGATATGCAGTCTTTTTGGGTGCTTTGATTGCTTTGGACTTTGATAAGAACGCTAACTGATCAGCAACATTTTTCTTTTCTTCCACAACTAACTTGACAGAGTCTTCATGTTGATTAAGAACACAGAACAAATCATTTA
Organism: Saussurea involucrata; assembly: GCA_033807775.1. Lineage (NCBI taxonomy): Eukaryota > Viridiplantae > Streptophyta > Magnoliopsida > Asterales > Asteraceae > Saussurea > Saussurea involucrata. The sequence goes on from CM066324.1 coordinate 14,733,832, forward strand.
AGTCTTCTTCACACATATCCTTGTTCATTTGCAGACTTATGGCAAATGATGACCATTCTGAATTTAGACTGTTCAGAAATTTGTAATTTATTTCTGATTTTGTTTTCTTCAGTCCATTTCTTCTCAAGTCATTTAGAATAGTGCAAAATTTACTGTATGTCTGTGTCAAACTTTCTGACTCTTTTGCTTTGAACCTTTCATAAGCATTTATGCTTTGATTTAACTTTGCCTGAATAGATCTCACAGTTCCTAACATTTGCCTTTCCAATTCGTCCCACATTTCTTTAGCTGATGATCCACTGTCAATCCTGTTAAGAACCTCATTCGGGACAGCCAAAGTCATCAAAGTAATTGCTCTTTTGTCAATAGCATGCCTATTTTTCTGTTCAGCAGTGTATTGGGAATAATTCTTCTTTACTCTGGTCGCTGGAATTTCTGGAGTTGTCTCTGTAGCAGGGGTTGCGGCGACATCGATATATACTTCGATTGGACCTTCTCGAATAGAAATCATAAGATTTTCATCGATGTTGTCAAGGAATTGGATCATACGAGTTTTCCATTGCTGATACTCTTCTGGTATAAGAACAGGCGGTTTGGTTTCGGATCCCATGGCTAGATATTCTTTAGAAGACATGATTGTAAGAAAATTCAACAGAAAGACAAATTCGATTTTCTTGATCGAAAAGTAGCAGGTAATTCAAGAATTGCTAAGAATTCAAGAACTAGCCCTAGCAGCGGAATCGAATTTTGAATGAATCAAGAAATCTTCAAGAAATTGATCAATCGATCTTCGCAATCACAATCTTGAACGAATTTGTTTGTTGATTGGCTCTGATACCAATTGAAAGTGCAGGATCTATTCTTACAATCAATATAGAAAGAAGTAATTGAGAAATTGTATGATCAAGCCCAATTGTATTCAATGATGCACAGAATTACAGATCTAAGAGAGAGATAACCTCAAAGATTACAAGGAATGAATACAAGTAATATGGGAAAATCAATCAGTTAGCAACGCAGTGCTAACCACTCTATTTATACTGCAACAAACATCTTAAAGCTACAGTACAAATAAGAAAGACTAATAAGAACATAACACGTGTCCTAATTAGTTTACACATTACTAAATAACGAAACTCGTCATAAGTTCTGAACAGGTAGTTCAGAACTTCTGAACATTCTTCTGATCACGCTTCTCAGAACTTCTGACTCTCTTTCTCAGATCTCTGACTCTTCTTCTCAGAACTTCTGACTCTTCTTCTCAGAACTTTTGAACCTTCTTATTAGATCTTCAACACTTGGTTTATTGACAAAACTTCAGATCTAACACATCTTTTTGACCAAAAAGAACTGAATATGCGCCAAAGAAGGTGGATTGAATTCTTGACTGACTACGACTGTAAGATCGAATATCATCCGGGGAAGGCAAACGTGGTGGCGGACGCTTTGAGCCGTAAGGAACGAAGTGAAACCCCCAGGATTGTGGCCATGAGGGCCGAGGTCACGTTCAACCTGTTAGCGGAAATAAAGAAATGTCAAGCTGAGGCGCTCGAGACTGAAAATATTAAGAATGAGAGAATGGTGGGGCAAGCGTCCTTTTTAGTGGAAGATAGTCGAGGGGTGAGGTGTCTGAATGGGAGGATCTGGGTTCCGAAACTCGGAGGGCTCCGAAAGCTGATTCTCGAAGAAGCTCACAAATCGAAGTACACGATTCACCCCGGAACCAACAAGATGTACGGAGACCTACGACGAGACTACTGGTGGCCCGGATTGAAGAAAGACGTGGCCCACCTTGTAGAAACCTGTATGACGTGTTCGCGTGTGAAGATCGAACATCAAAGACCGCTCGGGAAGCTCCAGTCGTTAGAGATACCGACATGGAAGTGGGATCAGATCACGATGGATTTCGTGACCCATTTGCCTAGAACTCCGAGGGGTTATGACGCTATTTGGGTGATCGTGGATCGACTCACAAAGTCAGCCCACTTTTTGCCTATACGAGAGTCTTACTCGATGGAGAAGCTAGCCAAGTTATACGTTGACGAGATCGTAACCCTCCATGGCGTGCCTTCGTCGATAATTTCCGACCAAGATAGCAGGTTTACATCTAACTTTTGGAGAAGCTTCCAAAGAGAAATGGTTTCACAGATCAAGATGAGTACCGCTTATCACCCTCAGACCGACGGTCAGAGTGAGCGTACGATCCAAACATTGTAAGACATGTTGAGAGCATGTGCTTTAGATTTCCAAGGCTCTTGGGAAAAGCACCTACCATTGATCGAATTCGCTTATAATAACAGCTACCATTCGAGCATCAAGGCCGCGTCGTTTGAGGCACTCTATGGTAGGAAATGTCGGACACCTTTGTGCTGGAACGAAGTAGGTGAAAGGCAGTTAGCCGGACCAGAACTGGTACAGCTGACTTCGGACAAGATAGTCCAAGTGCGTGAAAGGCTGAAGGTCGCTCGCGACCGCCAAAAGAGTTATGCGGATAGAAGACGAAAGGACATAGAATTCCAGGTCGGAGATTTTGTTTTATTGAAGGTGTCCCCGTGGAAGGGAGTGGTACGGTTTGGGAAACGGGGAAAGCTAAGCCCGCGGTACATCGGACCATTCGAGATCACGGAGCGGATTGGGGAAGTGGTGTATAGGTTGGATCTACCAGAAGAACTGCGCAACATCCATAATACGTTTCACGTGTCTAATCTAAGAAAATGTCTAGCCGACGTGGCTAAGGCAATTCCGTTAAATGACATTAAGGTGGACGAAAGATTGAATTTTGTAGAGGAACCCGAAGCTATCACAGATGTTAAGGTAAGGAAGTCACGGAGCAAGGAGACTAAGCTGGTTAGGGTGCAATGGCGACACCACAAGGGCCCGGAGGCTACGTGGGAGCTGGAATCGGAAATGAAGTTGAAGTACCCACATCTCTTTCAATGAGGAATTCCGGGGACGGAATTCTTTTAAGAGGGGAGTGTTGTAACAACCGGGTTTTATTTTGAGAAGAATAGGAGTTTAGTGTTTGCCGTGCTTAATTTGCAAAGCTAAGTTAAGGGGACCATCTTGGTTGCTATTGAAAGTTTAGTGCTATTTGTCTAATAAATGGAAGTTTGCTTGGAGGGGCCAAAATGGAAACTTTGTGAGAAGGTATTTAAGGGCACATATTCCTAGGGTTGATTGGGAAAAATCAGTATTTGGGTTGGCATTTGGCGGCTAAGAGAATAGAAGAAAGGAAGAAGGGTTTGGGCAAGGAATCAAGAGAAAAGGGAGAATCAAAGAGGAAATTGCAAGGTATTACATCCTAAATTCGTCTCCTAATTATTTTAGTACTTCTTTTCTTGTGGTTATGGATTCCTAAGAGCTGATTCTTGTGATTCCTTGAGTTTTCACCACTTTTCCTTTATAATGAGTTTTCATGGGTTTTGGCTTAATAAACCGATTTAAGGGGTTATAAATGGATTAAGTGGGTGTTTGGGGTTGGTGGATGAACCCTTATAGTTGTCTAACCAAACTAATGGCTTAAATCGGAGTATTAATCGGTTTTAGAATTTCTAAGTTCGAACAGCAGCGTTTTCCGGGCACCAGTGTTTGAAGGTGTCCGGATATGTTGAAGGTGTCCGGATTTGTTGAGGTGTCTGGATATGTTGAAGGTGTCCGGATATGTTGAGGACGTCCGGATAAGCCTGGCGTCCGGATAAGCCTGGCGTCCGGATAAGTGTAGTGTCCGGATCAGTGCTGTGTCCGGGAAGGGATATCCGGACAGTAGAACTGGGATATTTTCTGATGTGGATCTTTTGCCTTAGGTGTTCTGTGAGTGTAGCTTGAAGGTGTTTAGGGAGTGCACTGTGCGACAATCAAGGTGAGTTCCCTAAACCTCCTTTACGACGTAACTGTTAAATGATTCTTTTACTGATTATGGTTTTAACAAGCATGAAATAATTATGAATTTATATGCATGAAAGAAATGTTTGATATGTTGAAATGATGCGCATGATTTATGAAAGGGTCAAATGCTTTTATGAAACGTATGTGCATGCTATGTGATGTCGGTCTGTACTGTGGGATCAATGAGCCTCGGGATCTGATGATCCCTTGGGTGTGTTTGACGAGACGGTAGGTTGGAATTCGTTTCCTCCTAGGCGGGTATCGGGGAGTCTGCTTGGGCCCCGATACGAGAAGGGCGAAAGGGGAGTCTGCTTGGGCCCCGATCGCGTATGGTTAAAGGATCCATTACACAGTGCAGTACCATATGTGATGATTTATGATGCATTTTAACGAAAGGATTTTATATTGTTTATGCATGATCTTTTACGGAGGGAATTCACTAGACGTTTTGGTCTAACCCTCGTTTTTTAAAACTACACCATTTTCAGGTAAGCGTTCCGCAAGTTCCTCGGGGAGGAAATAGGAGGGACATAGCACATTTGGAGATTTGGGCGACTCCAAGATTTAGACTATTGTTAAGCTCGTTATCGATGTATTGAACAAGTTAAACTTTGTACTGTAAAACGCTCAGTTTTGTGATTTAATGCTTAGTAAGTTTTTTGGGGACGTTACATTATACTATAAGAGACCAACAATACCAACAATCTAGGGAAAGTTGATCTCTGTGAATCGTCACCTAGGTGACGCAAATGGTCGATTTTGGGAAGAGACATCCAACTATAACGTTCACAAAGTTGTACATTAAACTTATGGACCTATAATTAGAAAAATTGTTAAAGATTACCCATAATAATAACTTATGCTTTATAGGTAGTTTTTTAAACTTTTGGAACTTTTGATAAATTTTCTTTATAAGGTAGTATAGATATTCAGTGATGGCGGTGAAAGAGTATGAAGAACGATGGGTATTATACTGTAACATGATATATGATTTTGATAATTAATTTAATTTAATCTTCTTCATTATATAATAATGTCATTGAAAGTTTCACAATATTTAACTATTAATTAAGACAACTTAAGTATATAGGAAACAGTTCAAACGAGAACACCTTTATTTTACGAGAATGAGGGAACACCATTTTACAATAGTTAATCACGTGTGATATGAAATTCAGTCGCGTAAGATACATATGCTATACTAAATCAGAGACACAGATGACCTTTGGCACGATGTAGGTTGTGGGCCAAGTCGCCTTTACACTACTAGGCTCTCTCACATGTTTTTATCACATGTGATAAAGGTGTTTTTGATGTGATAGTATAAATGTATAATCCATCACATGTGATACCAAATTATAGATGCAGACGACCTTTGGCGTGAGCTTAGTTGCAAGTTACGTCGTGTGCGCACCAACGGTCCTCTCACGTGTATTATCACATGTGATAGGGATGTTCTCGTGTTTTCGTAAAATGGAGGTGTTCTCGTTTGAACCTTCACCTAAGTATATATATATATATATATATATAGATACATACTTTGATATTTAATTTAATTTAATCTTCTTCATTTCAAAATAATGTCTTTGATATTAAGAATTTATACGTTGAACACTTAATGTGAAAATTGATATATATGGGAAATAAAATTGTTAGTTTTTATTTAATTATGATATTTCATTTAAGGTTATACCTAAATCATATCTATAATCAATAGCATTAGTGATTTGCGTGCCTATAAATTTGTCATTTAGTTACTTGTTTGCTCAAATCACATCACTAATTAACAATGAGGAACTTCTCCATTTTCGCCCTATTTTTGCTCGTGAGCTTCTTAGCTTTTGGTAAATTTCTTTCTCTTTTTAACATATTAATGTCTTTTTTACCGGTTTATTAAGATATATATTTTTTATATTTTGATAGAAAATTATAATTTGTATTTATCTAATTGGTGCTATATAAACGAGTTTTAGTAGACAAAAGAAAGTAAAGCTTTAGTCTGTTCAAAACAATTTTTTACCATAACGAAATTGAGAAGGAATTAACAACATGTTGATAAAAAATAATGTTGTGTTCGTTTAATTATAGGATCTGAGATGTCGAAGGCGCAAATTCCGATATGCAGCAAGAAGTTCAAAATTATAACAGGATTTTGCAGCGATTCAACTTGTAATAACACGTGCCAATCTAAAATTGGAATAGGCTCTACCGGAACATGTGATAATTTCTGGACATGCAATTGTAAATTCCCTTGTATGCATTAAAGTTCGTCATATACGTAACTTAATGCAAAAGTTCTTAGAGATGAACCCAAATTTTTGTTTATTTTTAAAAGTTCTGTCCATCTATATTTTGCATGTGTTTCGAAAAACAATTATTCAAACTCATATGTACGAAATAGGAAGATGAAATGTGCATGCTTGTGCTAACAAAAATCAGATTTTGCATGTGCTCTCCATGGATTTACTCATGAATTGAACACAAACCTGATGTTCAATATTGCAAATTGTACAAAACTATCGGTACACACTAACAATTCAAATCTATTACCTCGTCATATCAATTTGAAAACACATGCACATAAAGACGAGATTTTATGCAAGGGAAAAAGAGTACTTGCTTAACATCATAGTGAACCAAATTGTAAAAGACATCAATTAGCCGACAATTTCCCACACTCAATTGAAGTATTATTCAGAAAATTTCATAAAGGAATGGGAGAAAAGGGGAACAACCTTGGATTCAATATGACAATAGTGGCAGAAAAATATCTGATGACAACATGGAGCACGATTTTGCACCGTTAGGTATCATCACCTATAAACCACAAATATGAGATGGGGAAACATCCAAAAGCATGGATGAAAACAAAGCGGATAAGTAAGATATGGGATTACCTGTTAAGCAAATTTTTCAAAATTAAGTGACGCAATCTCGACGTCCGCCACTGGGAGTTTGAAATCGATAAACCATAACTGAGATGGAGCGATGAGAATGAATTTAGAGAAGATGAAAGTAAGAATTTGAGAATAAATTGAACCCCAACTGTTTTTGGAGAGGATGAAAGAAGGGTCTAGTTATTGTAACGTCCCAAATTTCATCACAAGCAAACAACCATAAATAAGCATTTGAATTACATAAAACCTTGTCTTTACATCATCACTAATCCGTACTAAACAAAGTTTACAGCGGAAGTCTCTAAATTCCACAGCCGAGAACTATTCTATTGTCATCGTATCCAAAACTTGAACTTTCTCTATGCTCCCAGTTCTTCCTTTTTCCTCCTAGTTCTTACTTGAAGAACCCTTAACATGCTTACCTGAAAATGGTTTAGTTTTGAAAGCGAGGGTTAGACCAAAAGGTCTAGTCAAAATCATTAATCTATAACATTTCATACTCGTAAATGAAACCATAATCAGTCAAAATCATTTAACACTTTAAGTCGTAAAGGGGTTTAGGGAACTCACCTGATAGCAATTTCTCTTCCTAACCTCTCGTCTCGTTCCGCCCATACACCTAGTAATTAATTAATAAATTAATTAGATGCAACTCAGTTTCGATCCTAAACTCTCCTCTTATGCCAACCTTAACTGAATGAATAAAACTATCAATTACAACTAGGCCTTTAATATAGTTTAGACCTTAAATCACTAAGCCCAAAGATAATCACTAAGCCCAAAGATAATTCTAAGCCCAAAAGGAACTTAAGGAATATCTCGGCCCCTCAAACCTTTCGGCCCAACCAAACCATTCAGCCCAACCAATCGGAGTCCAAGCTTCGGTGTTGCAACTCCCGGTACCCCCTAGTCCCGGTGCCTACGACTACCGCTACCGACCCTTGGGTCCCGGTATGCTGACTCCTGGTACCGACCATTGGGTCCCGGTATGCCGACTCCCGGTACCGACCCTTGGGTCCCGATGTGCCGACTCCCGACGAAAACCAAAATCTCTAAACTCGATTTCTTCCTAAACATATCAATTAAGAGAGATTTTACCACAGTGCTCTTACACAAATTTTTGCTTAGCATAGACGTCCATATTAATTTGATTCTCTGATTTAGCAATCCGAATAAAAGATTAAAACCTTACAGAGTGATTAAACTTCTCACTTCTATGGCATGAAGACAACTAGAAATTAATTTATCTAGCTAATTACTTGTGCAAGAAGCAACGAAGATTGAAAGTTTACTTACCCAAAGGAGTCTCCTCACGATTTGCTTGCCCAGTTCCCTATCACCTCTTCTCCTGATTTCGTTTCTCAGCCGCCATAGAATTTCAATAGGATGAACAGTAACCAATACCTAGAAGTCTGGTTCCTTATATAACTCTCACAAATTTCAAGTAAGTCCTTCAACAAAACTTTCCTTCTTTTCATAATTGACACTAAACCGTCATCCTATAAGAATTTGGGTTGTTACAATACTTCCCCCTTGAAAGAATTCCGTCCCCGGAATTACTTATTGGAAAAGATGCGGGTAATTTGCCCACACTAAACTGACACTTCCCCAAGGTGAAGCCATTTCTAACTTAGTCAACCACCTCATTACATTCGAAACATGGAACATTGGATGCATTCCCTTCAGTTCTTACGGTACTATAACTCGCAGGCTAATGTTCCTATTCGGTCGGTCTTAACAATAGCAGATTAAATAAGAGTTCTCATGCATCTTTACTTCCTTTAAGGAGGAACTTGGCGGAAACCCCCGCTACAACACGAGATTCATTTACTAAGAACAACCACTCACTTGACAGCTTGGCACAAGGCCAACCCTGTACATCCCGACAACTCACAACCTCGAGTTCCTTTATCGTATCACAACTCACAACTTTGCACCACCCAACAATCGTTTATGCAGATAACATTTCCCCTTTTCTCGGACCACCTAGACCACAGTTCGTCACTCATCTCTCACATCCTCAATACTTCACCACCCCATACTTATACGTAACTAAGAGTAGGAACCTCCAACCCATCGTTGAAGTGTTCACCTACCCAAATTAAACTAATCTTGAAACACAACAATTCCTCGCTGATTATCACGTTCATTCAGTCCTAAAAACGTAACTCCGGTTATCCTCGCTCAACTGAGAGGAGTAACCATGGTCACATCATACTATTCTCATTATTTTAACACTGAATAATCAATTCGTCTGAACACTTCTCCCAACATTGCTAACTTAACTCATTCAACTGCCTTATCCACTTCTTTCCTGCACAAAATCATACACAATTCCGTTCCTCAATACTCTTTCCAAAAGTTCGCACACATAACAATGACAATCTACACAACACTACACCCTTTTGGTATTACTGTCATGTTTACTACTTCCAATTTACTCACTTAATCCGACATACTATCTTCACCTCCCCACGTTGGTGTGGAGCACTGTCCATCAAACAATACTTGTCCTTCTCTCTCGACCTTTCCACATGCTGATATCTCTTCCTCAATACTTATATAACCAAACAGATGCACCAAGATCTTGTCTTAAGGCATTCACCCAAGCCGTCTTGAAACAAGACTAGTGTTCAACGTCACTACACATTTTTTTAATCTCCAACTTTTACCTTCTCAGACATTTCTCTCACACATAAGCAACAATTCACATTCTTTAAGGATTTCACATCAATCCCACCACATTCTGACTAACACAACCCTCATCCTCTTTAAACTTCCAATGACCCCAAAGTGTTCCTTAGTAACATCCCTTATTCACTCTAATAATCCACCCCTTTGGATTCCCTATTACAAACGGGTCTATAAATTCAGGAACACCCTGAAACTCGGGTTCCACAATTCTTTCGACTAACCACTATGATCATAAAATCAGACAGATATATATATACCGCCATCCCGACTTTCTTACTTAGATTTACCTTAAATAATTCTTTAACAATCAGTGTGTTATTCTCAATATCACTTCCCCAAAAAATTGTAACACATCCTGTAATACCAAATGAGCGTCATTACTTAACAAATCTATAAAATTTAAATCAACCAACCAAGGCTTATACCTCTATCATGACATTTCAAATCAACTAACGATCATACTACTACTCCGACCCACAATCATCATCATGTCGTTCCTTAAACATAACCAAAATTTCCAACTATCTTCTTCTAGGGTCATTCCCTCACGCATAAGGAACAATTTTCATTCTTTAACGATGTCTCATCTACTATACTACAACTTGACTAATCTATTCATCATCTTCTTTAAACTTACTCTGCCTTCAAGAATATACTTAACAACATACGTAACCATAAAGCTTGGTCTCACAGCTGGGCAATCACCCAATTCTGCCCCGACATTCCATTCCGATAACAGTCAAAATACACACCTACTTACAACCCACGTACTTCAACGACTGGGATTGCAAAATGTACACTCTATCCGAAATCCCAAAAGGACTTCCTTCTAATCCTTCATCTTTCTAACATCGCCTTACTACATCACCGGCTGACACAGATATCTTGGCAATTGATGCTACTATTCATTCGTACATTCACCACGCCTATTATCACACTACCGACCAAGTCTCTCATGGTCATTCGTACACAATTCACACTTTCCTTCATATTCTCCCGTATACTACAATCGAGTCTGTCTCGCTACTTAGTTCTCTCCCAACTTGTTGAACTATGACTCACGAGTTCACACTTAGCTCAAACACGAACATCCTAACTAGTTCTTTTATGACCCGAGTCCTTTCTTAGACACGTCACATTTTCTTACTGACTGTATAGTCTACACTCACTTCGCTTGTGTTACACATCTTGTCCTTCTACAGACCCTCCTCACCTCGTAAATAGAACGCCTATTCAACAACAACAGTCTCTTACTAATTTAACACCTCTATAAGATATTCTATCAACTTACACTCATTGGTTTGAGTCTTCAGCCTCGGTCAACATACACCGTTGCCGACTTCCACAACAAAAGATAACTCTTAACTACTTCCTTAACCTATCCTTTAACATGAGTTCCTTACGGGACCTATTCCTCCTTACACATCATAGTTACTTTATAATCCGTCGCCCCCATTTCGAAACTTACTCATGTAACATCAATATTACAAGCTCCCTTCGAAACTCATGACCCACACCGTGGACCTTTCATTCCTGCTTCACAACACTACCCATAAAGAGTTTCCAAAACCAATACCTTGATGACTCCTAGTCCTTCCTCCGGACACCATCGCCCCTCGGCAACTGTGTTCTCAGTCACTGAGCAAAGGTACATACCCTCATACACCTGACACTAAAATCCATTCCCGACTCTTCCAAGGTCCAGCTCTCCTCTTAAACACATATACCAAAACTACATACGTTCTCCCCTGACTTTGACCAACTCCTCTCCGCTCTCGGAGTTCTTCCTTAGCTTACGACGTAATACTGTACGACCTGGTGGGTTCATAGCCTTCATGCATGACAATACAGTAAATAGATCTTTTCGCACATTTCATCATTTTAAATAAACAACGTTTGGGAAGCATTTGGGTACGCATGACCCCATCACTTTTATAACTTCAACGCCCTGCACAACGATTCGAGAATCGTTTGCATGCATCTTTCCGTGAACCTTAGTCTTACTCATTCCTGAACAATGTTAATACGACAGTAATACTTTGAATGAAAATTACCGACACAAAGTAAACCAGTCGGTTCTCACACTCAATTGTACGATATCAAAAGGTCAATAAGCATTTTGGTACAAGTGGATTGCAGGTAACCATTTTCTTGACCATTTTTGTAACAATTTAACTTATCATTAAAAGTGTGGAATACTTTGCAAATCGTTAAGCCCAAAATTTCAATGTGCAATGTGAATGAAATCACTTTTTCTTTAAACATACGCGTGCACGTTCTGACTCATTTTCGATCGAAATTTATATTTAAACATTTAATTTAAATCGTGAAAATTTTCATGTTACATAGAAGAATGCCATGCATGAGACTCTACTTGCAATAGAAGGCTACTCACACTAACATGGTCAACCGCTTTACTCACGCAGCTTATCCTTGATACTTCACTTACGACCAAGGGTCGTCCTCTCGGTCAAGCACTAACTTGATGTACCTGCGTCCCACATCTCACTTACTCAACCATTTCACACTATTTTCGCTTTGATCGACTATCTCACTTTCTACTTCTACATGCTTTCAATTCACTATAAGTATCTTATTCCATTTATTCTGCCAATGAAAAGCTCGGCTAAAAGTCAGGGCTCCATTGATACTTTCAAGGTTTTGACACTGTTCTATCTTACCCTCCAAACTGATCTATCACATAATTTCCATAACTAGGACTCTCCCGAAACTGGAGTCTTACTCAACTCGAACATTCATCCTCTCCGAATCCACGAAGAGCTACCTCTAAACGACTCATAACATTCTTCACAACGTTTCTTCTCTACGATGTCTACATACACCACATCATAATTGACTTCTCATGACACTTCCCAAGCAATGGAGCTCGATCTATCCCTCAGGGATCTTACTGACCTATTCCTCAACGTCCTCCCAGCCATAACGCTAAACTAAAAGAAACTGTTAATCAATCCTTGCTAGACATGACACAACAAATTTGCTATAAGTAAGGTATTGTAAGCACGCACATGTACCTGTAAGTTCGTAATTACACTGGCCAGGGGTAATTCCAAACTTACCTTACACGTTTGTCCTTGGTACCTTATTCCTAAGCGCATTTATAGTGATCGTTCCTAAAGGCAATCCTATGTCTCGGCTGTGTTCCTCATCTTACAGTTTAAGTTTAGGCCCGATTGGTCACCTAAATCCCTTAAACTATGGCTCTGATACCATTTGTAACGTCCCAAATTTCATCGCAAGCAAACAACCATAAATAAGCATTTGAATTACATAAAACCTAGTCTTTACAACATCACTAATCCGTACTAAACAAAGTTGACAGCGGAAGTCTCTAAATTCCACAGCCGAGAACTATTCTATTGTCATCGTATCCAAAACTTGAACTTTCTCTATGCTCCCAGTTCTTCCTTTTTCCTCCTAGTTCTTACTTGAAGAACCCTTAACATGCTTACCTGAAAATGGTTTAGTTTTTAAAGCGAGGGTTAGACCAAAAGGTCTAGTGAATTCCCTCCAAAAACAACATGCATACAGTATAAAATCGTTTTTAGAAAGTTATCATCGTAAACCTTAACATAACATCAGGCATGGTACTACACTGTATATAGGATCACATAAATATTCCGCGATCGGGGACCAATGGGCTACCCTCTCGCCCTCAGCCGGAGCCTACGCAAACTCCCCTTCCCGGAGCTTACGCAGACCCCCCTTTCTACTCGAAATAGGAGGAAACGAATTCCAACCTACCAGTCTGTCATAAACATCCAAGGGATCATCATACCCCGAGGATCTATCTCTGATCCTACAGTGTAGACCGACTCCACATAGCACGTCATTCATTTCATAAAACATGCACCCTTAAAACCTTAATAAATCGTCATTCTCTGTTCATCGAGCACTATACATTTTCTCAAGTAAAATAGGTATTTCATGGAAAACATGCATAACGGTTATAACATTTCATACTCGTAAATGAAACCATAATCAGTCAAAATCATTTAACACTTTAAGTCGTAAAGGGGTTTAGGGAACTCACCTGATAGCAATTTCTCTTCCTAACCTCTCGTCTCGTTCCGCCCATACACCTAGTAATTAATTAATAAATTAATTAGATGCAACTCAGTTTCGATCCTAAACTCTCCTCTTATGCCAACCTTAACTGAATGAATAAAACTATCAATTACAACTAGGCCTTTAATATAGTTTAGACCTTAAATCACTAAGCCCAAAGATAATCACTAAGCCCAAAGATAATTCTAAGCCCAAAAGGAACTTAAGGAATATCTCGGCCCCTCAAACCTTTCGGCCCAACCAAACCATTCAGCCCAACCAATCGGAGTCCAAGCTTCGGTGTTGCAACTCCCGGTACCCCCTAGTCCCGGTGCCTACGACTACCGGTACCGACCCTTGGGTCCCGGTATGCTGACTCCTGGTACCGACCATTGGGTCCCGGTATGCCGACTCCCGGTACCGACCCTTGGGTCCCGATGTGCCGACTCCCGACGAAAACCAAAATCTCTAAACTCGATTTCTTCCTAAACATATCAATTAAGAGAGATTTTACCACAGTGCTCTTACACAAATTTTTGCTTAGCATAGACGTCCATATTAATTTGATTCTCTGATTTAGCAATCCGAATAAAAGATTAAAACCTTACAGAGTGATTAAACTTCTCACTTCTATGGCATGAAGACAACTAGAAATTAATTTATCTAGCTAATTACTTGTGCAAGAAGCAACGAAGATTGAAAGTTTACTTACCCAAAGGAGTCTCCTCACGATTTGCTTGCCCAGTTCCCTATCACCTCTTCTCCTGATTTCGTTTCTCAGCCGCCATAGAATTTCAATAGGATGAACAGTAACCAATACCTAGAAGTCTGGTTCCTTATATAACTCTCACAAATTTCAAGTAAGTCCTTCAACAAAACTTTCCTTCTTTTCATAATTGACACTAAACCGTCATCCTATAAGAATTTGGGTTGTTACAATACTTCCCCCTTGAAAGAATTCCGTCCCCGGAATTACTTATTGGAAAAGATGCGGGTAATTTGCCCACACTAAACTGACACTTCCCCAAGGTGAAGCCATTTCTAACTTAGTCAACCACCTCATTACATTCGAAACATGGAACATTGGATGCATTCCCTTCAGTTCTTACGGTACTATAACTCGCAGGCTAATGTTCCTATTCGGTCGGTCTTAACAATAGCAGATTAAATAAGAGTTCTCATGCATCTTTACTTCCTTTAAGGAGGAACTTGGCGGAAACCCCCGCTACAACACGAGATTCATTTACTAAGAACAACCACTCACTTGACAGCTTGGCACAAGGCCAACCCTGTACATCCCGACAACTCACAACCTCGAGTTCCTTTATCGTATCACAACTCACAACTTTGCACCACCCAACAATCGTTTATGCAGATAACATTTCCCCTTTTCTCGGACCACCTAGACCACAGTTCGTCACTCATCTCTCACATCCTCAATACTTCACCACCCCATACTTATACGTAACTAAGAGTAGGAACCTCCAACCCATCGTTGAAGTGTTCACCTACCCAAATTAAACTAATCTTGAAACACAACAATTCCTCGCTGATTATCACGTTCATTCAGTCCTAAAAACGTAACTCCGGTTATCCTCGCTCAACTGAGAGGAGTAACCATGGTCACATCATACTATTCTCATTATTTTAACACTGAATAATCAATTCGTCTGAACACTTCTCCCAACATTGCTAACTTAACTCATTCAACTGCCTTATCCACTTCTTTCCTGCACAAAATCATACACAATTCCGTTCCTCAATACTCTTTCCAAAAGTTCGCACACATAACAATGACAATCTACACAACACTACACCCTTTTGGTATTACTGTCATGTTTACTACTTCCAATTTACTCACTTAATCCGACATACTATCTTCACCTCCCCACGTTGGTGTGGAGCACTGTCCATCAAACAATACTTGTCCTTCTCTCTCGACCTTTCCACATGCTGATATCTCTTCCTCAATACTTATATAACCAAACAGATGCACCAAGATCTTGTCTTAAGGCATTCACCCAAGCCGTCTTGAAACAAGACTAGTGTTCAACGTCACTACACATTTTTTTAATCTCCAACTTTTACCTTCTCAGACATTTCTCTCACACATAAGCAACAATTCACATTCTTTAAGGATTTCACATCAATCCCACCACATTCTGACTAACACAACCCTCATCCTCTTTAAACTTCCAATGACCCCAAAGTGTTCCTTAGTAACATCCCTTATTCACTCTAATAATCCACCCCTTTGGATTCCCTATTACAAACGGGTCTATAAATTCAGGAACACCCTGAAACTCGGGTTCCACAATTCTTTCGACTAACCACTATGATCATAAAATCAGACAGATATATATATACCGCCATCCCGACTTTCTTACTTAGATTTACCTTAAATAATTCTTTAACAATCAGTGTGTTATTCTCAATATCACTTCCCCAAAAAATTGTAACACATCCTGTAATACCAAATGAGCGTCATTACTTAACAAATCTATAAAATTTAAATCAACCAACCAAGGCTTATACCTCTATCATGACATTTCAAATCAACTAACGATCATACTACTACTCCGACCCACAATCATCATCATGTCGTTCCTTAAACATAACCAAAATTTCCAACTATCTTCTTCTAGGGTCATTCCCTCACGCATAAGGAACAATTTTCATTCTTTAACGATGTCTCATCTACTATACTACAACTTGACTAATCTATTCATCATCTTCTTTAAACTTACTCTGCCTTCAAGAATATACTTAACAACATACGTAACCATAAAGCTTGGTCTCACAGCTGGGCAATCACCCAATTCTGCCCCGACATTCCATTCCGATAACAGTCAAAATACACACCTACTTACAACCCACGTACTTCAACGACTGGGATTGCAAAATGTACACTCTATCCGAAATCCCAAAAGGACTTCCTTCTAATCCTTCATCTTTCTAACATCGCCTTACTACATCACCGGCTGACACAGATATCTTGGCAATTGATGCTACTATTCATTCGTACATTCACCACGCCTATTATCACACTACCGACCAAGTCTCTCATGGTCATTCGTACACAATTCACACTTTCCTTCATATTCTCCCGTATACTACAATCGAGTCTGTCTCACTACTTAGTTCTCTCCCAACTTGTTGAACTATGACTCACGAGTTCACACTTAGCTCAAACACGAACATCCTAACTAGTTCTTTTATGACCCGAGTCCTTTCTTAGACACGTCACATTTTCTTACTGACTGTATAGTCTACACTCACTTCGCTTGTGTTACACATCTTGTCCTTCTACAGACCCTCCTCACCTCGTAAATAGAACGCCTATTCAACAACAACAGTCTCTTACTAATTTAACACCTCTATAAGATATTCTATCAACTTACACTCATTGGTTTGAGTCTTCAGCCTCGGTCAACATACACCGTTGCCGACTTCCACAACAAAAGATAACTCTTAACTACTTCCTTAACCTATCCTTTAACATGAGTTCCTTACGGGACCTATTCCTCCTTACACATCATAGTTACTTTATAATCCGTCGCCCCCATTTCGAAACTTACTCATGTAACATCAATATTACAAGCTCCCTTCGAAACTCATGACCCACACCGTGGACCTTTCATTCCTGCTTCACAACACTACCCATAAAGAGTTTCCAAAACCAATACCTTGATGACTCCTAGTCCTTCCTCCGGACACCATCGCCCCTCGGCAACTGTGTTCTCAGTCACTGAGCAAAGGTACATACCCTCATACACCTGACACTAAAATCCATTCCCGACTCTTCCAAGGTCCAGCTCTCCTCTTAAACACATATACCAAAACTACATACGTTCTCCCCTGACTTTGACCAACTCCTCTCCGCTCTCGGAGTTCTTCCTTAGCTTACGACGTAATACTGTACGACCTGGTGGGTTCATAGCCTTCATGCATGACAATACAGTAAATAGATCTTTTCCCACATTTCATCATTTTAAATAAACAACGTTTGGGAAGCATTTGGGTACGCATGACCCCATCACTTTTATAACTTCAACGCCCTGCACAACGATTCGAGAATCGTTTTCATGCATCTTTCCGTGAACCTTAGTCTTACTCATTCCTGAACAATGTTAATACGACAGTAATACTTTGAATGAAAATTACCGACACAAAGTAAACCAGTCGGTTCTCACACTCAATTGTACGATATCAAAAGGTCAATAAGCATTTTGGTACAAGTGGATTGCAGGTAACCATTTTCTTGACCATTTTTGTAACAATTTAACTTATCATTAAAAGTGTGGAATACTTTGCAAATCGTTAAGCCCAAAATTTCAATGTGCAATGTGAATGAAATCACTTTTTCTTTAAACATACGCGTGCACGTTCTGACTCATTTTCGATCGAAATTTATATTTAAACATTTAATTTAAATCGTGAAAATTTTCATGTTACATAGAAGAATGCCATGCATGAGACTCTACTTGCAATAGAAGGCTACTCACACTAACATGGTCAACCGCTTTACTCACGCAGCTTATCCTTGATACTTCACTTACGACCAAGGGTCGTCCTCTCGGTCAAGCACTAACTTGATGTACCTGCGTCCCACATCTCACTTACTCAACCATTTCACACTATTTTCGCTTTGATCGACTATCTCACTTTCTACTTCTACATGCTTTCAATTCACTATAAGTATCTTATTCCATTTATTCTGCCAATGAAAAGCTCGGCTAAAAGTCAGGGCTCCATTGATACTTTCAAGGTTTTGACACTGTTCTATCTTACCCTCCAAACTGATCTATCACATAATTTCCATAACTAGGACTCTCCCGAAACTGGAGTCTTACTCAACTCGAACATTCATCCTCTCCGAATCCACGAAGAGCTACCTCTAAACGACTCATAACATTCTTCACAACGTTTCTTCTCTACGATGTCTACATACACCACATCATAATTGACTTCTCATGACACTTCCCAAGCAATGGAGCTCGATCTATCCCTCAGGGATCTTACTGACCTATTCCTCAACGTCCTCCCAGCCATAACGCTAAACTAAAAGAAACTGTTAATCAATCCTTGCTAGACATGACACAACAAATTTGCTATAAGTAAGGTATTGTAAGCACGCACATGTACCTGTAAGTTCGTAATTACACTGGCCAGGGGTAATTCCAAACTTACCTTACACGTTTGTCCTTGGTACCTTATTCCTAAGCGCATTTATAGTGATCGTTCCTAAAGGCAATCCTATGTCTCGGCTGTGTTCCTCATCTTACAGTTTAAGTTTAGGCCCGATTGGTCACCTAAATCCCTTAAACTATGGCTCTGATACCATTTGTAACGTCCCAAATTTCATCGCAAGCAAACAACCATAAATAAGCATTTGAATTACATAAAACCTAGTCTTTACAACATCACTAATCCGTACTAAACAAAGTTGACAGCGGAAGTCTCTAAATTCCACAGCCGAGAACTATTCTATTGTCATCGTATCCAAAACTTGAACTTTCTCTATGCTCCCAGTTCTTCCTTTTTCCCCCTAGTTCTTACTTGAAGAACCCTTAACATGCTTACCTGAAAATGGTTTAGTTTTTAAAGCGAGGGTTAGACCAAAAGGTCTAGTGAATTCCCTCCAAAAACAACATGCATACAGTATAAAATCGTTTTTAGAAAGTTATCATCGTAAACCTTAACATAACATCAGGCATGGTACTACACTGTATATAGGATCACATAAATATTCCGCGATCGGGGACCAATGGGCTACCCTCTCGCCCTCAGCCGGAGCCTACGCAAACTCCCCTTCCCGGAGCTTACGCAGACCCCCCTTTCTACTCGAAATAGGAGGAAACGAATTCCAACCTACCAGTCTGTCATAAACATCCAAGGGATCATCATACCCCGAGGATCTATCTCTGATCCTACAGTGTAGACCGACTCCACATAGCACGTCATTCATTTCATAAAACATGCACCCTTAAAACCTTAATAAATCGTCATTCTCTGTTCATCGAGCACTATACATTTTCTCAAGTAAAATAGGTATTTCATGGAAAACATGCATAACGGTTATAACATTTCATACTCGTAAATGAAACCATAATCAGTCAAAATCATTTAACACTTTAAGTCGTAAAGGGGTTTAGGGAACTCACCTGATAGCAATTTCTCTTCCTAACCTCTCGTCTCGTTCCGCCCATACACCTAGTAA
This sequence comes from Saussurea involucrata, assembly GCA_033807775.1. NCBI lineage: Eukaryota > Viridiplantae > Streptophyta > Magnoliopsida > Asterales > Asteraceae > Saussurea > Saussurea involucrata. The sequence goes on from CM066324.1 coordinate 14,753,596, forward strand.
TTAATTAATAAATTAATTAGATGCAACTCAGTTTCGATCCTAAACTCTCCTCTTATGCCAACCTTAACTGAATGAATAAAACTATCAATTACAACTAGGCCTTTAATATAGTTTAGACCTTAAATCACTAAGCCCAAAGATAATCACTAAGCCCAAAGATAATTCTAAGCCCAAAAGGAACTTAAGGAATATCTCGGCCCCTCAAACCTTTCGGCCCAACCAAACCATTCAGCCCAACCAATCGGAGTCCAAGCTTCGGTGTTGCAACTCCCGGTACCCCCTAGTCCCGGTGCCTACGACTACCGGTACCGACCCTTGGGTCCCGGTATGCTGACTCCTGGTACCGACCATTGGGTCCCGGTATGCCGACTCCCGGTACCGACCCTTGGGTCCCGATGTGCCGACTCCCGACGAAAACCAAAATCTCTAAACTCGATTTCTTCCTAAACATATCAATTAAGAGAGATTTTACCACAGTGCTCTTACACAAATTTTTGCTTAGCATAGACGTCCATATTAATTTGATTCTCTGATTTAGCAATCCGAATAAAAGATTAAAACCTTACAGAGTGATTAAACTTCTCACTTCTATGGCATGAAGACAACTAGAAATTAATTTATCTAGCTAATTACTTGTGCAAGAAGCAACGAAGATTGAAAGTTTACTTACCCAAAGGAGTCTCCTCACGATTTGCTTGCCCAGTTCCCTATCACCTCTTCTCCTGATTTCGTTTCTCAGCCGCCATAGAATTTCAATAGGATGAACAGTAACCAATACCTAGAAGTCTGGTTCCTTATATAACTCTCACAAATTTCAAGTAAGTCCTTCAACAAAACTTTCCTTCTTTTCATAATTGACACTAAACCGTCATCCTATAAGAATTTGGGTTGTTACAATACTTCCCCCTTGAAAGAATTCCGTCCCCGGAATTACTTATTGGAAAAGATGCGGGTAATTTGCCCACACTAAACTGACACTTCCCCAAGGTGAAGCCATTTCTAACTTAGTCAACCACCTCATTACATTCGAAACATGGAACATTGGATGCATTCCCTTCAGTTCTTACGGTACTATAACTCGCAGGCTAATGTTCCTATTCGGTCGGTCTTAACAATAGCAGATTAAATAAGAGTTCTCATGCATCTTTACTTCCTTTAAGGAGGAACTTGGCGGAAACCCCCGCTACAACACGAGATTCATTTACTAAGAACAACCACTCACTTGACAGCTTGGCACAAGGCCAACCCTGTACATCCCGACAACTCACAACCTCGAGTTCCTTTATCGTATCACAACTCACAACTTTGCACCACCCAACAATCGTTTATGCAGATAACATTTCCCCTTTTCTCGGACCACCTAGACCACAGTTCGTCACTCATCTCTCACATCCTCAATACTTCACCACCCCATACTTATACGTAACTAAGAGTAGGAACCTCCAACCCATCGTTGAAGTGTTCACCTACCCAAATTAAACTAATCTTGAAACACAACAATTCCTCGCTGATTATCACGTTCATTCAGTCCTAAAAAAGTAACCAATACCTATAAGTCTGGTCCCTTGTATAACTCTCACAAATTGCAAGTAAGTCCTTCAACAAAACTTTCCTTCTTTTCATAGTTGACACTAAACCTTCATCCTATAAGAATTTGGGTTGTTACAGTTATACTATAAGAGACCAACAATACCAACAATCTAGGGAAAGTTGATCTCTGTGAATCGTCACCTAGGTGACGCAAATGGTCGATTTTGGGAAGAGACATCCAACTATAGCATTCACAAAGTTGTACATTAAACTTATGGACCTATAATTAGAAAAATTGTTAAAGATTACCCATAATAGTAACTTATGCTTTATAGGTAGTTTTTTAAACTTTTGGAACTTTTGATAAATTTTCTTTATAAAGTAGTATAGATATTCAGTGATGGCGGTGAAAGAGTATGAAGAACGATGGATATTATACTGTAACATGATATATGATTTTGATAATTAATTTAATTTAATCTTCTTCATTATATAATAATGTCATTGAAAGTTTCACAATATTTAACTATTAATTAAGACAACTTAAGTATATAGGAAAGAGTTCAAACGAGAACACCTTTATTTTACGAGAATGAGGGAACACCATTTTACAATAGTTAATCACGTGTGATATGAAATTCAGTCACGTAAGATACATATGCGATACTAAATCAGAGACACAGATGACCTTTGGCACGATGTAGGTTGTGGGCCAAGTCGCCTTTACACTACTAGGCTCTCTCACATGTTTTTATCACATGTGATAAAGGTGTTTTTGATGTGATAGTATAAATGTATAATCCATCACATGTGATACCAAATTATAGATGCAGACGACCTTTGGCGTGAGCTTAGTTGCAAGTTGCGTCGTGTGCGCACCAACGGTCCTCTCACGTGTATTATCACATGTGATAGGGATGTTCTCGTGTTTTCGTAAAATGGAGGTGTTCTCGTTTGAACCTTCACCTAAGTATATATATATAGATATATAGATACATACTTTGATATTTAATTTAATTTAATCTTCTTCATTTCAAAATAATGTCTTTGATATTAAGAATTTATACGTTGAACACTTAATGTGAAAATTGATATATATGGTATTTAGAAATAAAATTGTTAGTTTTTATTTAATTATGATATTTCATTTTAGGTTATACCTAAATCATATCTATAATCAATAGCATTAGTGATTTGCGTGCCTATAAATTTGTCATTTGCTTACTTGCTTGCTCAAATCACATCACTAATTAACAATGAGGAACTTCTCCATTTTCGCCCTATTTTTGCTCGTGAGCTTCTTGGCTTTTGGTAAATTTCTTTCTCTTTTTTACATATTAATGTCTTTTTTACCGGTTTATTAAGATATATATTTTTATATTTTGATAGAAATTTATAATTTGTATTTATCTAATTGATGCTATATAAACGAGTTTTAGTAGACAAAAGAAAGTAAAGCTTTTGTCTGTTCAAAACATTTTTTTACCATAACGAAATTGAGAAGGAATTAACAACATGTTGATAAAAAATAATGTTGTGTTCGTTTAATTATAGGATCTGAGATGTCGAAAGCGCAAATTCCGATATGCAGCAAGAAGTTCAAAATTATAACAGGATTTTGCAGCGATTCAACTTGTAATAACACGTGCCAATCTAAAATTGGAATAGGCTCTACCGGAACATGTGATAATTTCTGGACATGCAATTGTAAATTCCCTTGTATGCATTAAAGTTCGTCATATACGTAACTTAATGCAAAAGTTCTTAGAGATGAACCCAAATTTTTGTTTATTTTTAAAAGTTCTGTCCATCTATATTTTGCATGTGTTTCGAAAAACAATTATTCAAACTCATATGTACGAAATAGGAAGATGAAATGTGCATGCTTGTGCTAACAAAAATCAGATTTTGCATGTGGTCTCCATGGATTTACTCATGAATTGAACACAAACCTGATGTTCAATATTGCAAATTGCACAAAACTATCGGAACCCACCAACGATTCAAATCTATTACCTCGTCATATCAATTTGAAAACACATGCACATAAAGACGAGATTTTATGCAAGGGAAAAAGAGTACTTGCTTAACATCATAGTGAACAAAATTGTAAAAGACATCAATTAGCCGACAATTTCCCACACTTAATTGAAGTATTATTCAGAAAATTTCATAAAGGAATGGGAGAAAAGGGGAACAACCTTGGATTCAATATGACAATAGTGGCAGAAAAATATCTGATGACAACATGGAGCACGATTTTGCACCGTTAGGTATCATCACCTATAAACCACAAATATGAGATGGGGAAACATCCAAAAGCATTGATGAAAACAAAGCGGATAAGTAAGACATGGGATTACTTGTTAAGCAAAATTTTCAAAATCGGGATTGTTTTCTTAAGTGACGCAATCTCGACGTCCGCCACTGAGAGTTTGAAATCGATAAACCATAACTGAGATGGAGCGATGAGAATGAATTTAGAGAAGATGAAAGTAAGAATTTGAGAATAAATTAAACCCCAACTGTTTTTGGAGAGGATGAAAGAAGGGTCTAGTTATACTATAAGAGACCAACAATACCAACAATCTAGGGAAAGTTGATCTCTGTGAATCGTCACCTAGGTGACGCAAATGGTCGATTTTGGGAAGAGACATCCAACTATAGCGTTCACAAAGTTGTACATTAAACTTATGGACCTATAATTAGAAAAACTGTTAAAGATTACCCATAATAGTAACTTATGCTTTATAGGTAGTTTTTTAAACTTTTGGAACTTTTGATAAATTTTCTTTATAAAGTAGTATAGATATTCAGTGATGGCGGTGAAAGAGTATGAAGAACGATGGGTATTATACTGTAACATAATATATGATTTTGATAATTAATTTAATTTAATCTTCTTCATTATATAATAATGTCATTGAAAGTTTCACAATATTTAACTATTAATTAAGACAACTTAAGTATATAGGAAAGAGTTCAAACGAGAACACCTTTATTTTACGAGAATGAGGGAACACCATTTTACAATAGTTAATCATGTGTGATATGAAATTCAGTCACGTAAGATACATATGCGATACTAAATCAGAGACGCAGATGACCTTTGGCACGATGTAGGTTGTGGGCCAAGTCTCCTTTACACTACTAGGCTCTCTCACATGTTTTTATCACATGTGATAAAGGTGTTTTTGATGTGATAGTATAAATGTATAATCCATCACATGTGATACCAAATTATAGATGCAGACGACCTTTGGCGTGAGCTTAGTTGCAAGTTACGTCGTGTGCGCACCAACGGTCCTCTCACGTGTATTATCACATGTGATAGGGATGTTCTCGTGTTTTCGCAAAATGGAGGTGTTCTCGTTTGAACCTTTACCTAAGTATATATATTGTAACACCTTAGGCATATCCCACATCGGTCGTGGACAGCACAGATGCTGGGTATATTAGTAAACCTTGGCCTTACCAGACACAACGCGTTTTGGGGCCACAAGCATGCGGGTTCCTTGGGAACTCTGTGGTTAAGCGTGCTTGGGTGGGAGTAGTACCAGGATGGGTGACCTCCTGGGAAGTCCTTGCCAGGTCGCCAAGAACAAAGTCGTGAGCCAGTGGGGCAAAGCGGACAATAGTGTGTCGTGGTAAGAGGGTGTTACGAATGGTATCAGAGCCTTAGTTTAAGGGATTTAGGTGACCAATAGGGCCTAAACTTAAACTGTAAGATGAAGGACACAGCCGAGACATAGGATTGCTTCTAGGAACGATCACTATAAATGCGCTAGGAAATAAGGTGCCAAGGACAAACGTGTAAGGTATGTTTGGGATTACACCTGGCCAGTGTAATTACGAACTTACAGGTATATGTGCGTGCTTAAACTTACCTTTTATAGCAAGATTATTGTGTCATGTCTAGCAAAAGTTAATTATTGTCTTCTTTCAGTGTTAGTGAGATGACTGAGAGGGCCGTTAGGAGTAAGTCGGTACCGGCGGTACCAAGGAACCAGGAGGAGGAAACCCTAAGAAGCGAACCGGCTAACCGCGGAAGAGGTCGCGGAAGGGGCCGTGGAGGAGGTCGAGGACGGCGTCGGGGAAGGACAAGGAGCATGGAAATTCCCGTCAACCAGGAAGACTCCGTCCAGGAAAGTTCAGCTACCATTAGAAGAGGGGGTTCGACAAGGGGACGAGGTCGAGGCCGCGGATCTACTTTTGTCACCCAGGAGAACCTAGCTGTTGAATTGGGTAAGATTCAGGAGACCTTGCAGGCTCTCCTCACTAAGCAGAATGAGTCCGCTTCGAAAAGCAAAGAAGCAAGTGAGAACCGAGAAAGCGTGGAGCTGTCTAGTCCACTAGTGACCGGTACTGGGAGTCACTTGAATTCAAACCCTCAGGTGGTGAATGAGTTAGCAGCTAAGGGATGCAATTTCAAGGCCTTTGCCTCATGCAAGCCCCCTACTTTTAAGGGCGAGTATGACCCCATCTTGGCAATGAAATGGGTGAAGGAAATGGAGCTAGTCTTCGATACTTGCAAGTGCGCCGATGGGGACAGAGTAATGTTTGCCTTGTCCATGTTGAAATCTGATGCAGTTTACTGGTGGGAGGCAGAGACTGGGGGAAAGGGCTCGGCAATGGCTAAGGGAATGTTGTGGGAAGCGTTTGTAGACAGGTTCAAAGCTCAGTTCTGCCCACTCGCGGCAGTAAAAAGATTGGAAGAAGAGTTCTTGGGGTTGGACCAGGGAGGTATGACAGTGAGAGAGTATACTACAAAGTTTATCGAGAAGTCTCGCTTCGCAGACTTATATGTGCCAACAGAAGAACGTAGGGTGGAATGTTTCATTCACGGATTGAAGAGTAGCATCCGTGAACTAGTTCTGACAAGAAACCCCACTACTTTTCAGGCGGCCATTAATGCGGCCGAGATGATCGAGAAGGAAAAGGTTCGTCAGACGGCTGAGAAGGGCGGTGATAAACGTAAATGGGATGGGCCGGGTAATGATTCCAGAAAGGGAAAAGTGTTCCGATCAGAAAACCGTGCTAGTAAGGAACCAACCAGCAGACCATGTGGTAAGTGTAACAAGGTACACCGAGGAGAGTGCATGGCAGGTTCAAACTCATGCTACCGGTGTGGGTTGCCCGGCCATATGTCAAGGGATTGTCCCAAGGGGAAGATATGTCATCAGTGTGGGGCGACGGGTCATGTGCGGTACGATTGTCCGCAGTTGAAGAAGGATGGGTCAACTCAGTACGGGGGACGTCAAGGGGGAAGAAGCAGTGACAAGGGGGCAGAACCGGCGCGCCCAAAGGGACGTGCGTTCCGCATGACCGCTGAAGAGGCGGAGGATGTACCGGATGTTATTGCAGGTACGTTTCTGGTGAACTCTCTATGTGCTAACGTGTTGTTTGATTCGGGAGCGAATCGCTCTTTTGTTTCGCATGTGTTTATGAAATGTTTGGGGGTAAGGCCTAGACGCTTGGAGAGGGCACTAGAGGTGGAAACCGCCAATGATAGTCTGGTGTACGTTAAGGAGGTAGTGGAGGGTTGCGTTATAGAGATAGAAGGGAGGTTAGTGCCCATGAGACTATATCCCATGGAAATGGGAGAGTTCGATGTAGTGTTGGGTATGGACTGGTTGGCTGCGAACGATGCGAATATCGTTTATAATAAAAAGCTGATTAGGGTTCGATTACCTGTTGGGGATACCGTAGTGATTTATGGAAACCGCCGTGATAGAAAGACCAGGCTCATCTCCATGATTAGGGCTGCTAAGTGTTTGAGAAAGGGGTGTAAAGGGTTCTTGGCGTACGTGTTGGACGCCAAGAAAGAGAAGCGTGGGGTGAGCGATGTGCGAGTGATAAATGAATACCCGGAGGTATTTCCGGATGACCTGACAAGTCTACCCCCGGATCGCCAGATCGAGTTCAGAATTGATCTGATGTCGGGATCTGCACCGATTGCTTGCGCACCGTATAGATTATCTCCGTCTGAAATGAGGGAGATGATGACTCAGTTACAGGAGTTGCTGGACAACGGATTCGTGCGACCGAGTACATATCCATGGGGAGTACCTGTGCTCTTCGTGAAGAAGAAGGACGGTACTATGCGAATGTGCATAGACTACCGAGAACTCAACAAGGTCACGATCAAGAACAAGTATCCGATACCGAGGATTGACGACCTGTTTGATCAGCTACAAGGAGACAACTACTTCTCCAAGATTGATCTGAGGTCAGGTTATCATCAACTCAAGGTGAGGGAGAAGGATGTGCCGAAGACTGCGTTTCGGACCAGATATGGACACTACGAATTTCTGGTGATGTCGTTTGGATTAACCAACGCCCCGGCAGCATTCATGTACTTAATGAATAGGGTATGCCAACCCTATTTGGATCAGTTCGTAATAGTGTTCTTAGATGACATCCTGATGATTTAAAGATCGGAAGGGGAGCACGAAAGCCACCTCCGTATAATTCTCGAGCTATTGAAGCAAGAGAAGTTGTATGCGAAGTTTTCCAAGTGCGAGTTTTGGCTGAGGGAAGTGCAGTTCCTCGGGCACGTGGTGTCTGAGAAGGGGATCATGGTTGATCCGGCTAAGATTGAAGCCATCCGAGACTGGGAGCAACCTAAGAATCCGTCAGAAGTTCGAAGCTTCCTCGGGCTGGTGGGGTACTACCGGAAGTTCATTAAGGACTTTTCGCGTATTGCCACACCACTGACCGCTTTAATGAAGAAGAATGTCAAGTTCGTCTGGTTAGAGAAACAAGAAGAAGCATTTCAGAAATTAAAGGATATGCTGAGTAGCGCTCCAGTGTTGTCATTACCGGACGGTTCGGGTGATTTCGTGTTTTTCAGTGACGCATCGAAGCTCGATTTGGGTTGCGTACTCATGCAACAGGGAAAGGTGATCGCGTATGCCTTGCGGCAACTAAAGGATCACAAAGTTCGGTACCCCACTCACGATTTAGAACTGGCAGCAGTGGTTTTCGCATTGAAGATCTGGCGGCATTATCTGTACGGAACGAAGTGCCAAATCTTTACGGACCACAAGAGTTTATGTCATCTCTTCGATCAAAAGGAGTTGAATATGCGCCAAATAAGGTGGATCGAACTATTGACCGACTACGACTGTAAGATCGAATATCATTCGGGGAAGGCAAACGTGGTGGCGGACGCTTTGAGCCGTAAGGAACGAAGTGAAAACCCCAGGATTTTGGCCCTGAGGGCTGAGGTCACATTCAACCTGTTAGCCGAAATAAAGAAATGTCAGGTTGAAGCGCTCGAAACTGAAAATCTTAAGAAGGAGAGAATGGTAGGGCAAGCGTCCAATTTAGTGGAAGATAGTCGAGGGGTGAGGTGTCTGAATGGGAGAATTTGGGTTCCGAAACTCGGAGGGCTCCGAAAGCTGATTCTCGAAGAAGCTCACAAATCAAAGTATACGATTCATCCCGGAACCAACAAGATGTACAGAGATCTACGTCGAGACTATTGGTGGCCGGGAATGAAGAAGGACATAGCTCATTTTGTAGAGGTCTGCATGACTTGTTCGCGAGTAAAGATTGAGCATCAACGACCGTATGGGAAGCTCCAGTCGTTAGAAATTCCTATGTGGAAGTGGGACCAAATTACGATGGACTTCGTAACCCACTTGCCTAAGACTCCAAAGGGTTTCGACGCTATATGGGTGATTGTGGATCGTCTCACCAAGTCGGCACACTTCTTACCTGTACGAGAGTCCTACTCGTTGGAGCAGTTAGCAAAGTTGTACATTGACGAGATCGTGACCCGTCATGGTATGCCCTCGTCGATTGTATCTGACCGAGATAGCAGGTTTACCTCCACGTTCTGGAGGAGTTTCCAGAGAGAAATGGGATCGCAGATCAAGATGAGTACCGCGTATCATCCTCAGACCGACGGGCAGAGCGAACGAACGATCAAAACGTTGGAAGACATGTTGAGAGCATGTGCTCTAGAGTTCCAAGGCTCTTGGGAAAGGCATCTACCGTTGATCGAATTCGCTTACAATAACAGCTATCATTCGAGCATCAAGGCAGCGCCGTTTGAGGCACTTTATGGTAGAAAATGTCGGACACCTTTGTGTTGGAACGAGGTGGGTGAACGGCAGTTAGCCGGACCAGAATTGGTACAGCTAACTTCGGACAAGATAGTCCAAGTTCGAGAAAGGCTGAAGGTCGCTCGCGACCGCCAAAAGAGTTACGCGGATAAGAGACGGAAAGACATAGAATTTCAAGTCGGAGACCATGTTTTGTTAAAGGTGTCTCCTTGGAAAGGAGTGGTACGATTTGGAAAACGTGGGAAGCTAAGCCTACGTTACATCGGACCATTCGAGATTACGGAGCGAGTTGGAGAAGTGGCGTATAGGTTGGATCTACCAGAAGATTTGCGAGGTATCCACAATGCGTTTCACGTGTCCAACCTGAGAAAATGTCTAGCCGACGTGACAAAAGCGGTTCCGTTAAATGACATTAAGGTGGACGAAAGGTTGAATTTTGTAGAAGAACCCGAAGCCATCACTGACGTTAAAATAAGGAAGTCACGGAACAGGGAGACTAAACTGGTAAAGGTACAATGGCAGCAACACAAGGGCCCCGAGGCAACTTGGGAGTTGGAGTCGGAGATGAAAGCTAGGTACCCGCTTCTCTTCCAATAAGGAATTCCGGGGACGGAATTCTTTTAAGGGAGGGAGTGTTGTAACAACCCGTTTCAGTCAAGTGCATAGTTTGGTGGCCAAAGTGGAAGAAATGAAAGTTTTATTCAAGGGGCTGTTTTGAAAATGTGGGAAACAATAAAAAGGACCAGATCCCTAGGGTTACTAATCATTTGCTTTGAGGGCGGCTGATTGCTGGAAGAGAAGGAACAGTGAAAGGAGGGCTGGGATCACGATTTCTTGAGGAAGAGGCTCTATCTGGTGAGAAATCTTCATTCCCTATTAATTTCCATGTAATCTAATAGTTAGATAAGTCGTATTCCAGACGGTATTCCTTGTTAGCTGGGTTTGTTGGATTAGAGCACTGGAGAGTTTCGTTCTCGCTTGGGATTGTATTCTAATGAAATCAATGGGCTAGGAGCTTGAGTTGTCTAAGGAATTGCAATAGAACAATTTGAGTAAAAAGGCTGTGTTAAATTCTCAGCTTACTGGACTCTCCAGGAAGAAATCGAGTATGGAATCGTTTAAGGTTCGTCCCTGTTCGGGGTACCGGGAGTTCAGGGTACCGGGAGTCGGCATGCCGGGAGTCGGCATGCCGGGAGTCGGCATGCCGAGAGTCGGAACCGGGAGTCGGTACCGAGAGCCGTAGGCACCGGGACTCGAAGTCCCGCAGGTCGATACCGGGACTCATGGGTTGCTGGGACAAAGCTTGTTGGGCCAAAGAGTATGGGGGCCGAGAGATGCTCTTGTGGACTTAGGATTTGCTAGGGCTTAGCATGCTTTTAAAAGAGATCCGTTATTGAGTAAAGATCCAGAGTTATTTTAGAGACCGAGTAAGAAGAGACTTATGATCATAATTGAGTGGCATCTAATTAATTTATAATTATTAACTAGGTGTACGGACGGAACGAGATACGAGATTAGAAAGGAGTTGCTATCAGGTGAGTTCCCTAAACCCTTTTTACGACGCGAAGTGATAAATGTTTCTTTTACTGAGTATGGTTTATCGAGCATGAAAAGTATGAATTGATTTGCATGATTTTCATGAATGATCTTATCTTAAACGAAAGAGGTGTTTAGCATGACATTATGAAAGATATGATTTATGAAAAGTATATTTTACATGTTTGCATGAACATATGTGTACACTATGTGGAGTCGGTCTGCACTGTGGGATCTAAGAGAGGTTCTCGGGGTCTTAGGACTCTTGGTTATGTATGATAGACCGGTAGGATGGAATTTGTTTTCATCCTATTCGGTAGAGGGGGATCCGCGGTGATTCCAAGTGGCGAGAAGGGAGTCTGTTGGGGCCCTGATCGCAATATGTTATGTGATCCACAACACAGTGCAGTACCATGTTTGATGATATGTTACAGATTATTTATAAGTCTTTCAAATGTTTTCCAACTGTCTCAATATGTTGTTTTTGGAGGGAATTCACTAGACCTTTTGGTCTAACCCTCGCTTTTAAAACTAAACCATTTTCAGGTAAGCGCGTAACAGGTTCTTCCAATAAGAACTAGGAAAGGAGACAAAAGAGGCATGGAGCTTAGAGAGACTCCAGTTTTGGATATGGTAGTTCAAATAGTGCTCGGCTGTGGAATGTAGAGACTTCCGCTGTCAATTTTGCCTAGTTTAGCTCGTTGAAGTTTAAAAAGACAAGTTTATTTATGTAATCCGAATACCTATGTTATGTTATCGTATGTTTATGAAGTTGGGACGTTACAAATGGTATCAGAGCCACACCTGTGCCGTTCGAGATGTGGGGCAAACCTCATCGAGGACGATGAGTCCCTGAGGGGGGGTGTGTGTAACACCTTAGGCATATCCCACATCGGTCGTGGACATAAGAGATGCTGGGTATATTAGTAAACCTTGGCCTTACCAGACACAACGCGTTTTGGGGCCACAAGCATGCGGGTTCCTTGGGAACTCTGTGGTTAAGCGTGCTTGGGTGGGAGTAGTACCAGGATGGGTGACCTTCTGGGAAGTCCTTGCGAAGTCCTTGCCAGGTCGCCAAGAACAAAGCCGTGAGCCAGTGGGGCAAAGCGGACAATATTGTGTCATGGTAAGGGGGGTGTTACATGTATATATATATAGATACATACTTTGATATTTAATTTAATTTAATCTTCTTCATTTCAAAATAATGTCTTTGATATTAAGAGTTTATACGTTGAACACTTAATGTGAAAATTGATATATATGGTATTTAGAAATAAAATTGTTAGTTTTTATTTAATTATGATATTTCATTTAAGGTTATACCTAAATCATATCTATAATCAATAGCATTAGTGATTTGCGTGCCTATAAATTTGTCATTTGCTTACTTGCTTGCTCAAATCACATCACTAATTAACAATGAGGAACTTCTCCATTTTCGGCCTATTTTTGCTCGTGAGCTTCTTGGCTTTTGGTAAATTTCTTTCTCTTTTTTACATATTAATGTCTTTTTTACCGGTTTATTAAGATATATATTTTTATATTTTGATAGAAAATTATAATTTGTATTTATCTAATTGATGCTATATAAACGAGTTTTAGTTGACAAAAGAAAGTAAAGCTTTTGTCTGTTCAAAACAATTTTTTACCATAACGAAATTGAGAAGGAATTAACAACATGTTGATAAAAAATAATGTTGTGTTCGTTTAATTATAGGATCTGAGATGTCGAAGGCGCAAATTCCGATATGCAACAAGAAGTTCAAAATTATAACAGGATTTTGCAGCGATTCAACTTGTAATAACACGTGCCAATCTAAAATTGGAATAGGCTCTACCGGAACATGTGATAATTTCTGGACATGCAATTGTAAATTCCCTTGTATGCATTAAAGTTCGTCATATACGTAACTTAATGCAAAAGTTCTTAGAGATGAACCCAAATTTTTGTTTATTTTTAAAAGTTCTGTCCATCTATATTTTGCATGTGTTTCGAAAAACAATTATTCAAACTCATATGTACGAAATGTGCATGCTTGTGCTAACAAAAATCAGATTTTGCATGTGGTCTCCATGGATTTACTCATGAATTGAACACAAACCTGATGTTCAATATTGCAAATTGCACAAAACTATCGAAACCCACCAACGATTCAAATCTATTACCTCGTCATATCAATTTGAAAACACATGCACATAAAGACGAGATTTTATGCAAGGGAAAAAGAGTACTTGTTTATCATCATAGTGAACAAAATTGTAAAAGACATCAATTAGCCGACAATTTCCCACACTTAATTAAAGTATTATTCAGAAAATTTCATAAAGGAATGGGAGAAAAGGGGAACAACCTTGGATTCAATATGACAATAGTGGCAGAAATATATCTGATGACAACATGGAGCACGATTTTTCACCGTTAGGTATCATCACCTATAAACCACAAATATGAGATGTGGAAACATCCAAAAGCATGGATGAAAACAAAGCGGATAAGTAAGATATGGGATTACCTGTTAAGCAAATTTTTCAAAATCGGGATTGTTTTCTTAAGTGACGAAATCTCGACGTCCGCCACTGAGAGTTTGAAATCGATAAACCATAACTGAGATGGAGCGATGAGAATGAATTTAGAGAAGATGAAAGTAAGAATTTGAGAATAAATTAAACCCCAACTGTTTTTGGAGAGGATGAAAGAAGGGTCTAGTTATACTATAAGAGACCAACAATACCAACAATCTAGGGAAAGTTGAGCTCTGTGAATCGTCACCTAGGTGACGCAAATGGTCGATTTTGGGAAGAGACATCCAACTATAGCGTTCACAAAGTTGTACATTAAACATATGGACCTATAATTAGAAAAACTGTTAAAGATTACCCATAATAGTAAGTTATGCTTTATAGGTAGTTTTTTAAACTTTTGGAACTTTTGATAAATTTTCTTTATAAAGTAGTATAGATATTCAGTGATGGCGGTGAAAGAGTATGAAGAACGATGGGTATTATACTGTAACATAATATATGATTTTGATAATTAATTTAATTTAATCTTCTTCATTATATAATAATGTCATTGAAAGTTTCACAATATTTAACTATTAATTAAGAAAACTTAAGTATATAGGAAAGAGTTCAAACGAGAACACCTTTATTTTACGAGAATGAGGGAACACCATTTTACAATAGTTAATCACGTGTGATATGAAATTCAGTCACGTAAGATACATATGCGATACTAAATCAGAGACGTCGATGACCTTTGGCACGATGTAGGTTGTGGGCCAAGCGCCTTTACACTACTAGGCTCTCTCACATGTTTTTATCACATGTGATAAAGGTGTTTTTGATGTGATAGTATAAATGTATAATCCATCACATGTGATACCAAATTATAGATGCAGACGACCTTTGGCGTGAGCTTAGTTGCAAGTTACGTCGTGTGCGCACCAACGGTCCTCTCACGTGTATTATCACATGTGATAGGGATGTTCTCGTGTTTTCGCAAAATGGAGGTGTTCTCGTTTAAACCTTCACCTAAGTATATATATATATATATATAGATATATATAGATACATACTTTGATATTTAATTTAATTTAATCTTCTTCATTTCAAAATAATGTCTTTGATATTAAGAGTTTATACGTTGAACACTTAATGTAAAAATTGATATATATGGTATTTAGAAATAAAATTGTTAGTTTTTATTAAATTATGATATTTCATTTAAGGTTATACCTAAATCATATCTATAATCAATAGCATTAGTGATTTGCGTGCCTATAAATTTGTCATTTGCTTACTTGCTTGCTCAAATCACATCACTAATTAACAATGAGGAACTTCTCCATTTTCGCCCTATTTTTGCTCGTGAGCTTCTTGGCTTTTGGTAAATTTCTTTCTCTTTTTTACATATTAATGTCTTTTTTACCGGTTTATTAAGATATATATTTTTATATTTTGATAGAAAATTATAATTTGTATTTATCTAATTGATGCTATATAAACGAGTTTTAGTTGACAAAAGAAAGTAAAGCTTTTGTCTGTTCAAAACAATTTTTTACCATAACGAAATTGAGAAGGAATTAACAACATGTTGATAAAAAATAATGTTGTGTTCGTTTAATTATAGGATCTGAGATGTCGAAGGCGCAAATTCCGATATGCAGCAAGAAGTTCAAAATTATAACAGGATTTTGCAGCGATTCAACTTGTAATAACACGTGCCAATCTAAAATTGGAATAGGCTCTACCGGAACATGTGATAATTTCTGGACATGCAATTGTAAATTCCCTTGTATGCATTAAAGTTCGTCATATACGTAACTTAATGCAAAAGTTCTTAGAGATGAACCCAAATTTTTGTTTATTTTTAAAAGTTCTGTCCATCTATATTTTGCATGTGTTTCGAAAAACAATTATTCAAACTCATATGTACGAAATAGGAAGATGAAATGTGCATGCTTGTGCTAACAAAAATCAGATTTTGCATGTGGTCTCCATGGATTTACTCATGAATTGAACACAAACCTGATGTTCAATATTGCAAATTGCACAAAACTATCGGAACCCACCAACGATTCAAATCTATTACCTCGTCATATCAATTTGAAAACACATGCACATAAAGACGAGATTTTATGCAAGGGAAAAGGAGTACTTTCTTAACATCATAGTGAACAAAATTGTAAAAGACATCAATTAGCCGACAATTTCCCACACTTAATTGAAGTATTATTCAGAAAATTTCATAAAGGAATGGGAGAAAAGGGGAACAACCTTGGATTCAATATGACAATAGTGGCAGAAAAATATCTGATGACAACATGGAGCACGATTTTGCACCGTTAGGTATCATCACCTATAAACCACAAATATGAGATGGGGAAACATCCAAAAGCATGGATGAAAACAAAGCGGATAAGTAAGATATGGGATTACCTGTTAAGCAAATTTTTCAAAATCGGGATTGTTTTCTTAAGTGACGCAATCTCGACGTCCGCCACTGAGAGTTTGAAATCGATAAACCATAACTGAGATGGAGCGATGAGAATGAATTTAGAGAAGATGAAAGTAAGAATTTGAGAGTAAATTAAACCCCAACTGTTTTTGGAGTGGATGAAAGAAGGGTCTAGTTATACTATAAGAGACCAACAATACCAACAATCTAGGGAAAGTTGATTTCTGTGAATCGTCACCTAGGTGACGCAAATGGTCGATTTTGGGAAGAGACATCCAACTATAGCGTTCACAAAGTTGTACATTAAACTTATGGACCTATAATTAGAAAACTGTTAAAGACTACCCATAATAGTAACTTGTGCTTTATAGGTAGTTTTTTAAACTTTTGGAACTTTTGATAAATTTTCTTTATAAAGTAGTATAGATATTCAGTGATGGCGGTGAAAGAGTATGAAGAACGATGGGTATTATACTGTAACATGATATATGATTTTGATAATTAATTTAATTTAATCTTATTCATTATATAATAATGTCGTTGAAAGTTTCACAATATTTAACTATTAATTAAGACAACTTAAGTATATAGGAAAGAGTTCAAACGAGAACACCTTTATTTTACGAGAATGAGGGAACACCATTTTACAATAGTTAATCACGTGTGATATGAAATTCAGTCACGTAAGATACATATGCGATACTAAATCAGAGACGCAGATGACCTTTGGCACGATGTAGGTTATGGGCCAAGTCGCCTTTACACTACTAGGCTCTCTCACATGTTTTTATCAAATGTGATAAAAGGTGTTTTTGATGTGATAGTATAAATGTATAATCCATCACATGTGATACCAAATTATAGATGCAGACGACCTTTGGCGTGAGCTTAGTTGCAAGTTACGTCGTGTACGCACCAACGGTCCTCTCACGTGTATTATCACATGTGATAGGGATGTTCTCGTGTTTTCGCAAAATGGAGGTGTTCTCGTTTAAACCTTCACCTAAGTATATATATATATAGATATATAGATACATACTTTGATATTTAATTTAATTTAATCTTCTTCATTTCAAAATAATGTCTTTGATATTAAGAGTTTATACGTTGAACACTTAATGTGAAAATTGATATATATGGTATTTAGAAATATAATTGTTAGTTTTTATTTAATTATGATATTTCATTTAAGGTTATACCTAAATCATATCTATAATCAATAGCATTAGTGATTTGCGTGCCTATAAATTTGTCATTTGCTTACTTGCTTGCTCAAATCACATCACTAATTAACAATGAGGAACTTCTCCATTTTCGCCCTATTTTTGCTCGTGAGCTTCTTGGGTTTTGGTAAATTTATTTCTCTTTTTTACATATTAATGTCTTTTTTACCGGTTTATTAAGATATATATTTTTATATTTTGATAGAAAATTATAATTTGTATTTATCTAATTGGTGCTGTATAAACGAGTTTTAGTAGACAAAAGAAAGTAAAGCTTTTGTCTGTTCAAAACAATTTTTTACCATAACGAAATTGAGAAGGAATTAACATGTTGATAAAAAATAATGCTGTGTTCGTTTAATTATAGGATCTGAGATGTCGAAGGCGCAAATTCCGATATGCAGCAAGAAGTTCAAAATTATAACAGGATTTTGCAGCGATTCAACTTGTAATAACACGTGCCAATCTAAAATTGGAATAGGCTCTACCGGAACATGTGATAATTTCTGGACATGCAATTGTAAATTCCCTTGTATGCATTAAAGTTCGTCATATACGTAACTTAATGCAAAAGTTCTTAGAGATGAACCCAAATTTTTGTTTATTTTTAAAAGTTCTGTCCATCTATATTTTGCATGTGTTTCGAAAAACAATTATTCAAACTCATATGTACGAAATAGGAAGATGAAATGTGCATGCTTGTGCTAACAAAAATCAGATTTTGCATGTGGTCTCCATGGATTTACTCATGAATTGAACACAAACCTGATGTTCAATATTGCAAATTGCACAAAACTATCGGAACCCACCAACGATTCAAATCTATTACCTCGTCATATCAATTTGAAAACACATGCACATAAAGACGAGATTTTATGCAAGGGAAAAAGAGTACTTGCTTAACATCATAGTGAAAAAAATTGTAAAAGACATCAATTAACCGACAATTTCCCACACTTAATTGAAGTATTATTCAGAACATTTCATAAAGGAATGGGAGAAAAGGGGAACAACCTTGGATTCAGTATGACAATAGTGGCAGAAAAATATCTGATGACAACATGGAGCACGATTTTGCACCGTTAGGTATCATCACCTATAAACCACAAATATGAGATGGGGAAACATCCAAAAGCATGGATGAAAACAAAGCGGATAAGTAAGATATGGGATTACCTGTTAAGCAAATTTTTCAAAATCGGGATTGTTTTCTTAAGTGACGCAATCTCGACGTCCGCCACTGAGAGTTTGAAATCGATAAACCATAACTGAGATGGAGCGATGAGAATGAATTTAGAGAAGATGAAAGTAAGAATTTGAGAGTAAATTAAACCCCAACTGTTTTTGGAGTGGATGAAAGAAGGGTCTAGTTATACTATAAGAGACCAACAATACCAACAATCTAGGGAAAGTTGATCTCTGTGAATCGTCACCTAGGTGACGCAAATGGTCGATTTTGGGAAGAGACATCCAACTATAGCGTTCACAAAGTTGTACATTAAACTTATGGACCTATAATTAGAAAACTGTTAAAGATTACCCATAATAGTAACTTGTGCTTTATAGGTAGTTTTTTAAACTTTTGGAACTTTTGATAAATTTTCTTTATAAAGTAGTATAGTTATTCAGTGATGGCGGTGAAAGAGTATGAAGAACGATGGGTATTATACTGTAACATGATATATGATTTTGATAATTAATTTAATTTAATCTTCTTCATTATATAATAATGTCATTGAAAGTTTCACAATATTTAACTATTAATTAAGACAACTTAAGTATATAGGAAAGAGTTCAAACGAGAACACCTTTATTTTACGAGAATGAGGGAACACCATTTTACAATAGTTAATCACGTGTGATATGAAATTCAGTCACGTAAGATACATATGCGATACTAAATCAGAGACGCAGATGACCTTTGGCACGATGTAGGTTGTGGGCCAAGTCGGCTTTACACTACTAGGCTCTCTCACATGTTTTTATCACATTTGATAAAGGTGTTTTTGATGTGATAGTATAAATGTATAATCCATCACATGTGATACCAAATTATAGATGCAGATGACCTTTGGCGTGAGCTTAGCTGCAAGTTACGTCGTGTGCGCACCAACGGTCCTCTCACGTGTATTATCACATGTGATAGGGATGTTCTCGTGTTTTCGCAAAATGGAGGTGTTCTCGTTTGAACCTTCACCTAAGTATATATATATATAGATATATAGATACATACTTTGATATTTAATTTAATTTAATCTTCTTCATTTCAAAATAATGTCTTTGATATTAAGAGTTTATACGTTGAACACTTAATGTGAAAATTGATATATATGGTATTTAGAAATAAAATTGTTAGTTTTTATTTAATTATGATATTTCATTTAAGGTTATACCTAAATCATATCTATAATCAATAGCATTAGTGATTTGTGTGCCTATAAATATGTCATTTGCTTACTTGCTTACTCAAATCACATCACTAATTAACAATGAGGAACTTCTCCATTTTCGCCCTATTTTTGCTCGTGAGCTTCTTGGCTTTTGGTAAATTTATTTCTCTTTTTTACATATTAATGTCTTTTTTACCGGTTTATTAAGATATATATTTTTATATTTTGATAGAAAATTATAATTTGTATTTATCTAATTGGTGCTGTATAAACGAGTTTTAGTAGACAAAAGAAAGTAAAGCTTTTGTCTGTTCAAAACAATTTTTTACCATAACGAAATTGAGAAGGAATTAACAACATGTTGATAAAAAATAATGATGTGTTCGTTTAATTATAGGATCTGAGATGTCGAAGGCGCAAATTCCGATATGCAGCAAGAAGTTCAAAATTATAACAGGATTTTGCAGCGATTCAACTTGTAATAACACGTGCCAATCTAAAATTGGAATAGGCTCTACCGGAACATGTGATAATTTCTGGACATGCAATTGTAAATTCCCTTGTATGCATTAAAGTTCGTCATATACGTAACTTAATGCAAAAGTTCTTAGAGATGAACCCAAATTTTTGTTTATTTTTAAAAGTTCTGTCCATCTATATTTTGCATGTGTTTCGAAAAACAATTATTCAAACTCATATGTACGAAATAGGAAGATGAAATGTGCATGCTTGTGCTAACAAAAATCAGATTTTGCATGTGGTCTCCATGGATTTACTCATGAATTGAACACAAACCTGATGTTCAATATTGCAAATTGCACAAAACTATCGGAACCCACCAACGATTCAAATCTATTACCTCGTCATATCAATTTGAAAACACATGCACATAAAGACGAGATTTTATGCAAGGGAAAAAGAGTACTTGCTTAACATCATAGTGAAAAAAATTGTAAAAGACATCAATTAACCGACAATTTCCCACACTTAATTGAAGTATTATTCAGAACATTTCATAAAGGAATGGGAGAAAAGGGGAACAACCTTGGATTCAATATGACAATAGTGGCAGAAAAATATCTGATGACAACATGGAGCACGATTTTGCACCGTTAGGTATCATCACCTATAAACCACAAATATGAGATGGGGAAACATCCAAAAGCATGGATGAAAACAAAGCGGATAAGTAAGATATGGGATTACGTGTTAAGCAAATTTTTCAAAATCGGGATTGTTTTCTTAAGTGACGCAATCTCGACGTCCGCCACTGAGAGTTTGAAATCGATAAACCATAACTGAGATGGAGCGATGAGAATGAATTTAGAGAAGATGAAAGTAAGAATTTGAGAGTAAATTAAACCCCAACTGTTTTTGGAGTGGATGAAAGAAGGGTCTAGTTATACTATAAGAGACCAACAATACCAACAATCTAGGGAAAGTTGATCTCTGTGAATCGTCACCTAGGTGACGCAAATGGTCGATTTTGGGAAGAGACATCCAACTATAGCGTTCACAAAGTTGTACATTAAACTTATGGACCTATAATTAGAAAACTGTTAAAGATTACCCATAATAGTAACTTGTGCTTTATAGGTAGTTTTTTAAACTTTTGGAACTTTTGATAAATTTTCTTTATAAAGTAGTATAGTTATTCAGTGATGGCGGTGAAAGAGTATGAAGAACGATGGGTATTATACTGTAACATGATATATGATTTTGATAATTAATTTAATTTAATATTCTTCATTATATAATAATGTCATTGAAAGTTTCACAATATTTAACTATTAATTAAGACAACTTAAGTATATAGGAAAGAGTTCAAACGAGAACACCTTTATTTTACGAGAATGAGGGAACACCATTTTACAATAGTTAATCACGTGTGATATGAAATTCAGTCACGTAAGATACATATGCGATACTAAATCAGAGACGCAGATGACCTTTGGCACGATGTAGGTTGTGGGCCAAGTAGGCTTTACACTACTAGGCTCTCTCACATGTTTTTATCACATTTGATAAAGGTGTTTTTGATGTGATAGTATAAATGTATAATCCATCACATGTGATACCAAATTATAGATGCAGATGACCTTTGGCGTGAGCTTAGCTGCAAGTTACGTCGTGTGCGCACCAACGGTCCTCTCACGTGTATTATCACATGTGATAGGGATGTTCTCGTGTTTTCGCAAAATGGAGGTGTTCTCGTTTGAACCTTCACCTAAGTATATATATATATAGATATATAGATACATACTTTGATATTTAATTTAATTTAATCTTCTTCATTTCAAAATAATGTCTTTGATATTAAGAGTTTATACGTTGAACACTTAATGTGAAAATTGATATATATGGTATTTAGAAATAAAATTGTTAGGTTTTATTTAATTATGATATTTCATTTAAGGTTATACCTAAATCATATCTATAATCAATAGCATTAGTGATTTGTGTGCCTATAAATATGTCATTTGCTTACTTGCTTACTCAAATCACATCACTAATTAACAATGAGGAACTTCTCCATTTTCGCCCTATTTTTGCTCGTGAGCTTCTTGGCTTTTGGTAAATTTATTTCTCTTTTTTACATATTAATGTCTTTTTTACCGGTTTATTAAGATATATATTTTTATATTTTGATAGAAAATTATAATTTGTATTTATCTAATTGGTGCTGTATAAACGAGTTTTAGTAGACAAAAGAAAGTAAAGCTTTTGTCTGTTCAAAACAATTTTTTACCATAACGAAATTGAGAAGGAATTAACAACATGTTGATAAAAAAATGTTGTGTTCGTTTAATTATAGGATCTGAGATGTCGAAGGCGCAAATTCCGATATGCAGCAAGAAGTTCAAAATTATAACAGGATTTTGCAGCGATTCAACTTGTAATAACACGTGCCAATCTAAAATTGGAATAGGCTCTACCGGAACATGTGATAATTTCTGGACATGCAATTGTAAATTCCCTTGTATGCATTAAAGTTCGTCATATACGTAACTTAATGCAAAAGTTCTTAGAGATGAACCCAAATTTTTTTTTATTTTTAAAAGTTCTGTCCATCTATATTTTGCATGTGTTTCGAAAAACAATTATTCAAACTCATATGTACGAAATAGGAAGATGAAATGTGCATGCTTGTGCTAACAAAAATCAGATTTTGCATGTGGTCTCCATGGATTTACTCATGAATTGAACACAAACCTGATGTTCAATATTGCAAATTGCACAAAACTATCGGAACCCACCAACGATTCAAATCTATTACCTCGTCATATCAATTTGAAAACACATGCACATAAAGACGAGATTTTATGCAAGGGAAAAAGAGTACTTGCTTAACATCATAGTGAACAAAACTGTAAAAGACATCAATTAGCCGACAATTTCCCACACTTAATTGAAGTATTATTCAGAAAATTTCATAAAGGAATGGGAGAAAAGGGGAACAACCTTGGATTCAATATGACAATAGTGGCAGAAAAATATCTGATGACAACATGGAGCACGATTTTGCACCGTTAGGTATCATCACCTATAAACCACAAATATGAGATGGGGAAACATCCAAAAGCATGGATGAAAACAAAACAGATAAGTAAGATATGGGATTACCTGTTAAGCAAATTTTTCAAAATCTGGATTGTTTTCTTAAGTGACGCAATCTCGACGTCCGCCACTGAGAGTTTGAAATCGATAAACCATAACTGAGATGGAGCGATGAGAATGAATTTAGAGAAGATGAAAGTAAGAATTTGAGAATAAATTAAACCCCAACTGTTTTTGAAGAGGATGAAAGAAGGGTCTAGTTATACTATAAGAGACCAACAATACCAACAATCTAGGGAAAGTTGATCTCTGTGAATCGTCACCTAGGTGACGCAAATGGTCGATTTTGGGAAGAGACATCCAACTATAGCGTTCACAAAGTTGTACATTAAACTTATGGACCTATAATTAGAAAAACTGTTAAAGATTACCCATAATAGTAACTTATGCTTTATAGGTAGTTTTTTAAACTTTTGGAACTTTTGATAAATTTTCTTTATAAAGTAGTATAGATATTCAGTGATGGCGGTGAAAGAGTATGAAGAACGATGGGTATTATACTGTAACATGATATATGATTTTGATAATTAATTTAATTTAATATTCTTCATTATATAATAATGTCATTGAAAGTTTCACAATATTTAACTATTAATTAAGACAACTTAAGTATATAGGAAAGAGTTCAAACGAGAACACCTTTATTTTACGAGAATGAGGGAACACCATTTTACAATAGTTAATCACGTGTGATATGAAATTCAGTCACATAAGATACATATGCGATACTAAATCAGAGACGCAGATGACCTTTGGCACGATGTAGGTTGTGGGCCAAGTCGCCTTTACACTACTAGGCTCTCTCACATGTTTTTATCACATGTGATAAAGGTGTTTTTGATGTGATAGTATAAATGTATAATCCATCACATGTGATACCAAATTATAGATGCAGACGACCTTTGGCGTGAGCTTAGTTGCAAGTTACGTCGTGTGCGCACCAACGGTCCTCTCACGTGTATTATCACATGTGATAGGGATGTTCTCGTGTTTTCGCAAAATGGAGGTGTTCTCGTTTGAACCTTCACCTAAGTATATATATATATAGATACATACTTTGATATTTAATTTAATTTAATCTTCTTCATTTCAAAATAATGTCTTTGATATTAAGAGTTTATACGTTGAACATTTAATGTGAAAATTGATATATATGGTATTTAGAAATAAAATTGTTAGTTTTTATTTAATAATTGATATTTCATTTAAGGTTATACCTAAATCATATCTATAATCAATAGCATTAGTGATTTGCGTGCCTATAAATTTGTCATTTGCTTACTTGCTTGCTCAAATCACATCACTAATTAACAATGAGGAACTTCTCCATTTTCGCCCTATTTTTGCTCGTGAGCTTCTTGGCTTTTGGTAAATTTCTTTCTCTTTTTTACATATTAATGTCTTTTTTACCGGTTTATTAAGATATATATTTTTATATTTTGATAGAAAATTATAATTTGTATTTATCTAATTGGTGCTATATAAACGAGTTTTAGTAGACAAAAGAAAGTAAAGGTTTTGTCTGTTCAAAACAATTTTTTACCATAACGAAATTGAGAAGGAATTAACAACATGTTGATAAAAAAATGTTGTGTTCGTTTAATTATAGGATCTGAGATGTCGAAGGCGCAAATTCCGATATGCAGCAAGAAGTTCAAAATTATAACAGGATTTTGCAGCGATTCAACTTGTAATAACACGTGCCAATCTAAAATTGGAATAGGCTCTACCGGAACATGTGATAATTTCTGGACATGCAATTGTAAATTCCCTTGTATGCATTAAAGTTCGTCATATACGTAACTTAATGCAAACGTTCTTAGAGATGAACCCAAATTTTTGTTTATTTTTAAAAGTTCTGTCCATCTATATTTTGCATGTGTTTCGAAAAACAATTATTCAAACTCATATGTACGAAATAGGAAGATGAAATGTGCATGCTTGTGCTAACAAAAATCAGATTTTGCATGTGGTCTCCATGGATTTACTCATGAATTGAACACAAACCTGATGTTCAATATTGCAAATTGCACAAAACTATCGGAACCCACCAACGATTCAAATCTATTACCTCGTCATATCAATTTGAAAACACATGCTCATAAAGACGAGATTTTATGCAAGGGAAAAGGAGTACTTGCTTAACATCATAGTGAACAAAACTGTAAAAGACATCAATTAGCCGACAATTTCCCACACTTAATTGAAGTATTATTCAGAAAATTTCATAAAGGAATGGGAGAAAAGGGGAACAACCTTGGATTCAATATGACAATAGTGGCAGAAAAATATCTGATGACAACATGGAGCACGATTTTGCACCGTTAGGTATCATCACCTATAAACCACAAATATGAGATGGGGAAACATCCAAAAGCATGGATGAAAACAAAACAGATAAGTAAGATATGGGATTACCTGTTAAGCAAATTTTTCAAAATCGGGATTGTTTTCTTAAGTGACGCAATCTCGACGTCCGCCACTGAGAGTTTGAAATCGATAAACCATAACTGAGATGGAGCGATGAGAATGAATTTAGAGAAGATGAAAGTAAGAATTTGAGAATAAATTAAACCCCAACTGTTTTTGAAGAGGATGAAAGAAGGGTCTAGTTATACTATAAGAGACCAACAATACCAACAATCTAGGGAAAGTTGATCTCTGTGAATCGTCACCTAGGTGACGCAAATGGTCGATTTTGGGAAGAGACATCCAACTATAGCGTTCACAAAGTTGTACATTAAACTTATGGACCTATAATTAGAAAAACTGTTAAAGATTACCCATAATAGTAACTTATGCTTTATAGGTAGTTTTTTAAACTTTGGGAACTTTTGATAAATTTTCTTT
The DNA here is from genome assembly GCA_033807775.1 of Saussurea involucrata. Taxonomy (NCBI): domain Eukaryota; kingdom Viridiplantae; phylum Streptophyta; class Magnoliopsida; order Asterales; family Asteraceae; genus Saussurea; species Saussurea involucrata. The sequence goes on from CM066324.1 coordinate 14,779,778, forward strand.
ATAAAGTAGTATAGATATTCAGTGATGGCGGTGAAAGAGTATGAAGAACGATGGGTATTATACTGTAACATGATATATGATTTTGATAATTAATTTAATTTAATATTCTTCATTATATAATAATGTCATTGAAAGTTTCACAATATTTAACTATTAATTAAGACAACTTAAGTATATAGGAAAGAGTTCAAACGAGAACACCTTTATTTTACGAGAATGAGGGAACACCATTTTACAATAGTTAATCACGTGTGATATGAAATTCAGTCACATAAGATACATATGCGATACTAAATCAGAGACGCAGATGACCTTTGGCACGATGTAGGTTGTGGGCCAAGTCGCCTTTACACTACTAGGCTCTCTCACATGTTTTTATCACATGTGATAAAGGTGTTTTTGATGTGATAGTATAAATGTATAATCCATCACATGTGATACCAAATTATAGATGCAGACGACCTTTGGCGTGAGCTTAGTTGCAAGTTACGTCGTGTGCGCACCAACGGTCCTCTCACGTGTATTATCACATGTGATAGGGATGTTCTCGTGTTTTCGCAAAATGGAGGTGTTCTCGTTTGAACCTTCACCTAAGTATATATATATATAGATACATACTTTGATATTTAATTTAATTTAATCTTCTTCATTTCAAAATAATGTCTTTGATATTAAGAGTTTATACGTTGAACATTTAATGTGAAAATTGATATATATGGTATTTAGAAATAAAATTGTTAGTTTTTATTTAATAATTGATATTTCATTTAAGGTTATACCTAAATCATATCTATAATCAATAGCATTAGTGATTTGCGTGCCTATAAATTTGTCATTTGCTTACTTGCTTGCTCAAATCACATCACTAATTAACAATGAGGAACTTCTCCATTTTCGCCCTATTTTTGCTCGTGAGCTTCTTGGCTTTTGGTAAATTTCTTTCTCTTTTTTACATATTAATGTCTTTTTTACCGGTTTATTAAGATATATATTTTTATATTTTGATAGAAAATTATAATTTGTATTTATCTAATTGGTGCTATATAAACGAGTTTTAGTAGACAAAAGAAAGTAAAGGTTTTGTCTGTTCAAAACAATTTTTTACCATAACGAAATTGAGAAGGAATTAACAACATGTTGATAAAAAATAATGCTGTGTTCGTTTAATTATAGGATCTGAGATGTCGAAGGCGCAAATTCCGATATGCAGCAAGAAGTTCAAAATTATAACAGGATTTTGCAGCGATTCAACTTGTAATAACACGTGCCAATCTAAAATTGGAATAGGCTCTACCGGAACATGTGATAATTTCTGGACATGCAATTGTAAATTCCCTTGTATGCATTAAAGTTCGTCATATACGTAACTTAATGCAAAAGTTCTTAGAGATGAACCCAAATTTTTGTTTATTTTTAAAAGTTCTGTCCATCTATATTTTGCATGTGTTTCGAAAAACAATTATTCAAACTCATATGTACGAAATAGGAAGATGAAATGTGCATGCTTGTGCTAACAAAAATCAGATTTTGCATGTGGTCTCCATGGATTTACTCATGAATTGAACACAAACCTGATGTTCAATATTGCAAATTGCACAAAACTATCGGAACCCACCAACGATTCAAATCTATTACCTCGTCATATCAATTTGAAAACACATGCTCATAAAGACGAGATTTTATGCAAGGGAAAAGGAGTACTTGCTTAACATCATAGTGAACAAAACTGTAAAAGACATCAATTAGCCGACAATTTCCCACACTTAATTGAAGTATTATTCAGAAAATTTCATAAAGGAATGGGAGAAAAGGGGAACAACCTTGGATTCAATATGACAATAGTGGCAGAAAAATATCTGATGACAACATGGAGCACGATTTTGCACCGTTAGGTATCATCACCTATAAACCACAAATATGAGATGGGGAAACATCCCAAAGCATGGATGAAAACAAAGCAGATAAGTAAGATATGGGATTACCTGTTAAGCAAATTTTTCAAAATCGGGATTATTTTCTTAAGTGACGCAATCTCGACGTCCGCCACTGAGAGTTTGAAATCGATAAACCATAACTGAGATGGAGCGATGAGAATGAATTTAGAGAAGATGAAAGTAAGAATTTGAGAATAAATTAAACCCCAACTGTTTTTGGAGAGGATGAAAGAAGGGTCTAGTTATACTATAAGAGGCAAACAATACCAACAATCTAGGGAAAGTTGATCTCTGTGAATCGTCACCTAGGTGACGCAAATGGTCGATTTTGGGAAGAGACATCCAACTATAGCGTTCACAAAGTTGTACATTAAACTTATGGACCTATAATTAGAAAAACTTTTAAAGATTACCCTTAATAGCAACTTATGCTTTATAGGTAGTTTTTTAAACTTTTGGAACTTTTGATAAATTTTCTTTACAAAGTAGTATAGATATTCAGTGATGGCGGTGAAAGAGTATGAAGAATGATGGGTATTATACTGTAACATGATATATGATTTTGATAATTAATTTAATTTAATCTTCTTCATTATATAATAATGTCATTGAAAGTTTCACAATATTTAACTATTAATTAAGACAACTTAAGTATATAGGAAAGAGTTCAAACGAGAACACCTTTATTTTACGAGAATGAGGGAACACCATTTTACAATAGTTAATCACGTGTGATATGAAATTCAGTCACGTAAGATACATATGCGATACTAAATCAGAGACGCATATGACCTTTGGCACGATGTAGGTTGTGGGCCAAGTCGCCTTTACACTACTAGGCTCTCTCACATGTTTTTATCACATGTGATAAAGGTGTTTTTGATGTGATAGTATAAATGTATAATCCATCACATGTGATACCAAATTATAGATGCAGACGACCTTTGGTGTGAGCTTAGTTGCAAGTTACGTCGTGTGCGCACCAACGGTCCTCTCACGTGTATTATCACATGTGATAGGGATGTTCTCGTGTTTTCGCAAAATGGAGGTGTTCTCGTTTGAACCTTCACCTAAGTATATATATATATTTATATATATAGATATATAGATACATACTTTGATATTTAATTTAATTTAATCTTCTTCATTTCAAAATAATGTCTTTGATATTAAGAGTTTATACGTTGAACACTTAATGTGAAAATTGATATATATGGTATTTAGAAATAAAATTGTTAGTTTTTATTTAATTATGATATTTCATTTAAGGTTATACCTAAATCATATCTATAATCAATAGCATTAGTGATTTGCGTGCCTATAAATTTGTCATTTGCTTACTTGCTTGCTCAAATCACATCACTAATTAACAATGAGGAACTTCTCCATTTTCGCCCTATTTTTGCTCGTGAGCTTCTTGGCTTTTGGTAAATTTCTTTCTCTTTTTTACATATTAATGTCTTTTTTACCGGTTTATTAAGATATATATTTTTATATTTTGATAGAAAATTATAATTTGTATTTATCTAATTGGTGCTATATAAACAAGTTTTAGTAGACAAAAGAAAGTAAAGCTTTTGTCTGTTCAAAACAATTTTTTACCATAACGAAATTGAGAAGGAATTAACAACATGTTGATAAAAAATAATGCTGTGTTCGTTTAATTATAGGATCTGAGATGTCGAAGGCGCAAATTCCGATATGCAGCAAGAAGTTCAAAATTATAACAGGATTTTGCAGCGATTCAACTTGTAATAACTCGTGCCAATCTAAAATTGGAATAGGCTCTACCGGAACATGTGATAATTTCTGGACATGCAATTGTAAATTCCCTTGTATGCATTAAAGTTCGTCATATACGTAACTTAATGCAAAAGTTCTTAGAGATGAACCCAAATTTTTGTTTATTTTTAAAAGTTCTGTCCATCAATATTTTGCATGTGTTTCGAAAAACAATTATTCAAACTCATATGTACGAAATAGGAAGATGAAATGTGCATGCTTGTGCTAACAAAAATCATATTTTGCATGTGGTCTCCATGGATTTACTCATGAATTGAACACAAACCTGATGTTCAATATTGCAAATTTGTAACGTCCCAATTTGCATAAAATTCAAATCATGAGATTAACCATTCAAAAGACATAATTGTACTCGTACTTACATCAACGCTAAACATACTTAACAAAACTTTAAGGTTAACATTAATCATAAACAGCGGAAGTCTTTCTATGCCACAGCCGAGCTCTATCTAAATGTATCATGATCCAAAACTGGGAGCCTCACAAGCTCCATCACCTCCATGCCATCTCTAGTTCTATTTAGAAGAACTCGCTACGCGCTTACCTGAAAATGGTTTAGTTTTGAAAGCGAGGGTTAGACCAAAAGGTCTAGTGAATTCCCTCCATAAAACAGGTGGTAAATAATAAATTCATTTCATGTATAAAAGAGTTCTTATGCACCACATTTCCATCATACAAGGTTTACACAGGGTTCAGGGGTTCGCATAAGCTAAACCGATTGGGACCCGTCAGGCACCCTCTCGTCTACGCCGAAATCCAAATGGACTCCTCGTTCCTTCATGTAGGAGAAAACAAATTCCAACCTACAAGCTAATCCTCCATATGCCCCAAGGATCAGAGATCCCAAGGTACCCTGACCCCGTTGTGTAACCGACCCCACATAACATACATGTACATTTAAAACCGCATGCATGAAAGAAACTTAATCATCATTCATTGGTAAATAATCATGCAATTCTTGAAAACATGCATAGCTTTTATAACTTCAAACCATACTTGATCAAGGAACCATTTCAGTAAAAACAGTATGTCATAAGAAAGGGACGATAGAACTCACCTGATAGCAATTTCCTCCTCTAACCTCAAATCTGCACCGGACGCTCACCTGATAGAGCCTCTTCCTCAAGAAATCGTAATCCCAGCCCTCCTTTCCATGTTCCTTCTCTTCCAGTATTCAGCCGCTCACAAAAACAAATGATTAGTAACCCTAGGGATCTGGTCCTTTTTATAGCTCCCACATTTTCAAAACAGCCCCTTGAATAAAACTTCCATTTCTTCCACTTTGGCCACCAAACTATGCACTTGACAGAAACGGGTTGTTACAACACTCCCCCCTTAAAAGAATTCCGTCCCCGGAATTCCTCATTGGAAGAGATGCAGATAACTTGCCCACACCCGAAACTGACGCTTCCCCAAGGTACTACCACTACTGACCCAGTCGACTATCCCAATAATTTCGAAACATGGAACATCGGTTGCATTCCCTTCAGTTCTTACGGTACTCTAACCCGTAGGCTACTATTTCTACTCAATCGGTCTCAACAACCGAGGATGAAATAAGGCTTCTCATACATCAATACTTCCCTTAAGGAGGAACTTGTCGGAATCCCCCACTACAACACGAAACTTGTTTACTAAGAACCAATCACACACTTGACAGCTTGGCACAAGGCCAACCGTGTACATTCCGACAACTCACAACCCGGAGTTCCTTCACCAAGCATCTATGCAATTAGCATTTCCCTTCCCTCGGGCTACCTAGACCATAATTCGTCAAACTTCTCTTGCAATCTCACTACTTCGCCACCCCATCCTTATACGTAACTAAGAGTAGGAACCTCCAAACCCATCGTTGAAGAGTTCACTTACTCAAATTAAACTTATCCTGAAACACATCAGTTCCTCACTAGCTTAAACACTGCACGAACAAATCGTTTAAACATTTCTCACAAGGTCACTAACTTAACCCATTCAACTGTCTTATCCACACCCTTCCTGCACAAAATCATACACAAATCCCTTCCCCAAAAACCCTTATCAAAAACCCTCTGCACAACCCTTCACCTTACGGCATTACTGACAAGTTTATTACTTCCGATTTACTCACTTATTCCGGCCTACTAACTTCACCTCTCCACGATAGCGTGGAGCACTGCCCACCAAACATTACTAGCTCCTCTCCTCCGACTTTTCCACATGCTGACATCATTTTCTTATTATTCACATAACCAAACAGTTACACCAATATTCGAACCCAAACATTCCACCAAGTCGTCTTGAAACAACTCTAGTGTTCGTCGTCACCACTCATTCTTTGACCTCCAACTTTTACTTACATAGATCCTCCTCTCGCACATAAGCAACTTTAACTCGACCGATTCATTTCAATTGTAAATATCAACTTATTTCAAATGATAAACTCCAAATTAGATGCAATTCGTTTCTTTCTATCAACCATAAATATTATCATATTTAATCATTTAACATCATAACTCAGCATCACATCTTGCTATGCTGGTATTCGTAAAATTTCTCAGTCGAACTGATTTCTTAATTAACAATTCCACTGTGTGACCCAACAATTTACAATTTTCAAAATAAATTAAGAATTGCTTATTCCATCCTACTATCATCAACTTTTCACTTAACATACCGATTCTCTCTTAACGATTCTTAATAAGGATCTCGATAGGATTGTAGCACATCCTGTAACAACAATCAAATGTCATTACTTAACCAATCCATAAAATTTTAGTCAACCAATCAAGGCTTATACCTCTATCAGTACGTTCAAATCAACTAATGATCGTACTACCAATCCGACCCACAATCATCATCATGTCATTCCTTAAACATAACCAACATTTCCAACTATATCCTTCTAGGATCATTCCCTCACGCATCGGGAACAATTTTCATTCTTTACCGACTTCTCATCTACTATACTATAGCTTGACTAGTCTATTCATCATCTTCTTTAAACTTACTCTGCCTTCAAGAATATACTTAACAACCTACATAACCACAAAGCTTGGCCTCACAGCTGGGCAACCACCCAAATTCTGCCCCGACATTCCATTCCGATAATAGTCAAAATAATACCAACTTACAAACCACGTACTTCAACAACTGGGATTACAAAACGTACACTCTACCCGAAATCCCAACAGGACTTCCTTCTAATCTTTCATCTTTCTAACATCGCCTTACTACATCGCCGGCTGACACAGATACCTTGGCAATTGAAGCTATTATTCGTTCGTACAACCACCACTCCTATCATCACACTACCGACCAAGTCTTTCATGGTCATCCGTACCCAATTCACCCCTTTCCTTCGTATTCTTCCGTATACTACAGTCGAGTCTGATTCGTTACTTAGTTCTCTCCCAACTTGTTGAACTATGACTCACGAGTTCATACTTAGCTCAAACACAAACATCATAGCTAGCTCTTTATGATCCGAGTCCTTTCTTAGACACGGCACATTTTCTTACTGATTGGTATAGTCTACACTCACTCCGCTTGTGAAACACACCTTATCCTTCTAGGGACCCTCCACACCTTGTAACTAGAACGCTTATTCAACGACAGCGGTCTCTCATTAACTTAGCACCCCCACAAGGTCTTCTATCCACTTTTGCTCTTCTGGGTCAAGTCTTCGACCTTAACCATCTTGCACGGTCGCCGACTTCAACTCCAATAGTCGACCTGTAACTACTTTTTTAACCTATTCTTCAGTGAGGGTTCCTTGCGCAACCTGATCCTACCAACATATCATAATTACCCTCAAAATTCGTCGCCCTTAATTCAAGACTTACTCATGTAACATCAATATTACAAGCTCACCTCCAAAACTCATATCCCACGCCGTGGGCCTTTCATTTCTGCCTCGCAACACTACTCATAAAAAGTGCTAAAACCAACCCCTTGGTGACTCCTAGTCCTTCCTCCGGACACCATCGTCCCTCGGAAACTTTATTTCCAGTCATCGAGCAAGGGTACAGACCCTCATACCACTGGTACCAAGGTCCACTACCGTTTCTTATCACCGTTCACCTTTCCTCTAGGACACATATGCTAATACTACATACGTTCTCCCCTGATTTGTCCAACACCTTTCCGCTCTCGGAGTTCTTCCTTAACTTATAATGTAATAATCTACGATCTAGTAGGTTCATAGCCTTCATGCATGACAGTACAGTAAATAAATCTTTTCGCACCTTTCATCATTTCTAAATAAACAACGTTTGGAAATCACTTGGGTACACATGACCCCATCACTCATATAAATTCAACGCCATACACAACGATTCGAGAATCGTTTGCATGCATCTTTCCGTGAACCTCAATCTTGCTCAATCCGAACAATGTTATTACGACAGTAATACGTTGAATGAAAATCCTTTCATACGACACAATTTCGAAATAAATTACTGACACCAAGTAAACCAGTCGGTTCTCACATTCTTTAATATGATATCAATCGGTTAAAATTCATTTGATTGTAAAAAGTTTTGCTGGCACACGTCTTCTCGACCTTTTGTAATAATTTAACTTATCCTGAAAAGTGTGAAATACTTTGAAATCGTTAGACTCAAAATTTCATTGTGCAATGTGAATGAAATTACCTTTTCTTTAAACATACGTTTGTACCTTCCGACTCCTTTTCGATCAAAATTGATATTTACCCATTTAATTTAAATCATGAAAATCTTCATGTTATATTTAAGAAAGTTATGCATGAAACTCTACTTGCAATTGAAGGCTACTCGCCCTAGCAAGGTCAACCGCTTTACCCACGCAACTTACCCTTGACATTCCACCTACGACCAATGGTCGTCCTCTCGGTCATGCAACAACTCGTTGCACAAGCGTCCTACATCTCGCTTACTCAATCATGTCATACTACCTTCTTTTTTTATCAACTATCTCACTTTCTATTTCTACATGCTTTCAATTCCCTATAGGTCTCTTACTTCATTTACTCTACCATAGAAAAGCTTGACTACAAAAGTCAGGGCTCTATTGATATCTTCAAGGTTCTGACATTGTCCTTCCTTGCCATTCTGACTAATCTATCCCATGGTTTCAAGAACTGAGACTCTCCCGACTGGAGCCTTACTCAAACTCAACCTTCATCCTCTCCGAATCTACGAAGAGCTACCTCTAGATGACTCATAACACTCTATCCAACGTTTATTTTCTACGAAGTGTACACACCTCACAACATAAGTGACTTCTCGTGAACCCTCCCCAACTAGGGGCCTTAGTCTACCCCGCAGTGATCATACTGACATTCTAAAGTACTGGAACTCGACATAAACACCAATTTCCGACTACCACTTCGGGGCAATACGGTAGGTTAAGCATGCAATAGTGTAACGGATCGGTCTGGCAAGGTTGCACCGGCCTATCATTCAGGACCTCCTCATCTAGCTTTCTTGAAACACCCGATATTGTCCTGTCCCTCAAAGTTCTCCCAGTCATAGTACTAAGCTGAAAGAAACCGAAAATTAGTTCTTGCTAGACATGACACCACAAATTTGCTATAAGTAAGGTATTGTAAGCACGCACATGTACCTGTAAGTTTGTAATTACACTGGCCAGGTGTAATCCCGAACTTACCTTACACGTTTGTCCTTGGCACCTTATTCCTAAGCGCATTTATAGTGATCTTTCCTAGAGGCAATCCTATGTCTCGGCTGTGTTCCTCATCTTACAGTTTAAGTTTAGGCCCTATTGGTCACCTAAATCCCTTAAACTAGGGCTCTGATACCATTTGTAACGTCCCAATTTCCATAAAATTCAAATCATGAGATTAACCATTCAAAAGACATAATTGTACTCGTACTTACATCAACGCTAAACATACTTAACAAAACTTTAAGGTTAACATTAATCATAAACAGCGGAAGTCTTTCTATGCCATAACCGAGCTTTATCTAAACATATCATGATCCAAAACTGGGAGCCTCACAAGCTCCATCACCTCCATGCCATCTCTAGTTCTACTTAGAAGAACTCGCTACGCGCTTACCTGAAAATGGTTTAGTTTTGAAAGCGAGGATTAGACCAAAAGGTCTAGTGAATTCCCTCCATAAAACAGGTGGTAAATAATAAATTCATTTCATGTATAAAAGAGTTCTTATGCACCACATTTCCATCATACAAGGTTTACACAGGGTTCAGGGGTTCGCATAAGCTAAACCGATTGGGACCCGTCGGGCACCCTCTCGTCTACGCCGAAATCCAAATGGACTCCTCGTTCCTTCATGTAGGAGAAAACAAATTCCAACCTACAAGCTAATCCTCCATATGCCCCAAGGATCAGAGATTCCAAAGTACCCTGACCCCGCTGTGTAACCGACCCCACATAGCATACATGTACATTTAAAACCGCATGCATGAAAGAAACTTAATCATCATTCATTGGTAAATAATCATGCAATTATTGAAAACATGCATAGCTTTTATAACTTCAAACCATACTTGATCAAGGAACCATTTCAGTAAAAACAGTACGTCATAAGAAAGGGACGAGAGAACTCACCTGATAGCAATTTCCTCCTCTAACCTCAAATCTGCACCGGCCGCTTACCTGATAGAGCCTCTTCCTCAAGAAATCGTAATCCGAGCCCTCATTTCACTTTTCCTTCTCTTCCAGTATTCAGCCGCTCACAAAAACAAATGATTAGTAACCCTAGGGATCTGGTCCTTTTTATAGATCCCACATTTTCAAAACAGCCCCTTGAATAAAACTTCCATTTCTTCCACTTTGGCCACCAAACTATGCACTTGACAGAAACGGGTTGTTACAAAATTCCACAAAACTATCGGAACCCACCAACGATTCAAATATATTACCTCGTCATATCAATTTGAAAACACATGCACATAAATACGAGATTTTATGCAAGGGAAAAAGAGTACTTGCTTAACATCATAGTGAACAAAACTGTAAAAGACATCAATTAGCCGACAATTTCCCACACTTAATTGAAGTATTATTCAGAAAATTTCATAAAGGAATGGGAGAAAAGGGGAACAACCTTGGATTCAATATGACAATAGTGGCAGAAAAATATCTGATGACAACATGGAGCACGATTTTGCACCGTTAGGTATCATCACCTATAAACCACAAATATGAAATGGGGAAACATCCAAAAGCATGGATGAAAACAAAGCAGATAAGTAAGATATGGGATTACCTGTTAAGAAAATTTTTCAAAATCGGGATTGTTTTCTTAAGTGACGCAATCTCGACGTCCGCCACTGAGAGTTTGAAATCGATAAACCATAACTGAGATGGAGCGATGAGAATGAATTTAGAGAAGATGAAAGTAAGAATTTGAGAATAAATTAAACCCCAACTGTTTTTGGAGAGGATGAAAGAAGGGTCTAGTTATACTATAAGAGACCAACAATACCAACAATCTAGGGAAAGTTGATCTCTGTGAATCGTCACCTAGGTGACGCAAATGGTCGATTTTGGGAAGAGACATCCAACTATAGCGTTCACAAAGTTGTACATTAAACTTATGGACATATAATTAGAAAAACTGTTAAAGATTACCCTTAATAGTAACTTATGCTTTATAGGTAGTTTTTAAACTTTTGGAACTTTTGATAAATTTTCTTTATAAAGTAGTATAGATATTCAGTGATGGCGGTGAAAGAGTATGAAGAACGATGGGTATTATACTGTAACATGATATATGATTTTGATAATTAATTTAACTTAATTTTCTTCATTATATAATAATGTCATTGAAAGTTTCACAATATTTAACTATTAATTAAGACAACTTAAGTATATAGGAAAGAGTTCAAACGAGAACACCTTTATTTTACGAGAATGAGGGAACACCATTTTACAATAGTTAATCACGTGTGATATGAAATTCAGTCACGTAAGATACATATGCGATACTAAATCAGAGACGCAGATGACCTTTGGCACGATGTAGGTTGTGGGCCAAGTCGCCTTTACACTACTAGGCTCTCTCACATGTTTTTATCACATGTGATAAAGGTGTTTTTGATGTGATAGTATAAATGTATAATCCATCACATGTGATACCAAATTATAGATGCAGACGACCTTTGGCGTGAGCTTAGTTGCAAGTTACGTCGTGTGCGCACCAACGGTCCTCTCACGTGTATTATCACATGTGATAGGGATGTTCTCGTGTTTTCGCAAAATGGAGGTGTTCTCGTTTGAACCTTCACCTAAGTATATATATATATATATATATATATATAGATATATAGATACATACTTTGATATTTAATTTAATTTAAGCTTCTTCATTTCAAAATAATGTCTTTGATATTAAGAGTTTATACGTTGAACACTTAATGTGAAAATTGATATATATGGTATTTAGAAATAAAATTGTTAGGTTTTATTTAATTATGATATTTCATTTAAGGTTATACCTAAATCATATCTATAATCAATAGCATTAGTGATTTGCGTGCCTATAAATTTGTCATTTGCTTACTTGCTTGCTCAAATCACATCACTAATTAACAATGAGGAACTTCTCCATTTTCGCCCTATTTTTGCTCGTGAGCTTCTTGGCTTTTGGTAAATTTCTTTCTCTTTTTTACATATTAATGTCTTTTTTACCAGTTTATTAAGATATATATTTTTATATTTTGATAGAAAATTATAATTTGTATTTATCTAATTGGTGCTATATAAACGAGTTTTAGTAGACAAAAGAAAGTAAAGCTTTTGTCTGTTCAAAACAATTTTTTACCATAACGAAATTGAGAAGGAATTAACAACATGTTGATAAAAAAATGTTGTGTTCGTTTAATTATAGGATCTGAGATGTCGAAGGCGCAAATTCCGATATGCAGCAAGAAGTTCAAAATTATAACAGGATTTTGCAGCGATTCAACTTGTAATAACACGTGCCAATCTAAAATTGGAATAGGCTCTACCGGAACATGTGATAATTTCTGGACATGCAATTGTAAATTCCCTTGTATGCATTAAAGTTCGTCATATACGTAACTTAATGCAAAAGTTCTTAGAGATGAACCCAAATTTTTGTTTATTTTTAAAAGTTCTGTCCATCTATATTTTGCATGTGTTTCGAAAAACAATTATTCAAACTCATATGTACGAAATAGGAAGATGAAATGTGCATGCTTGTGCTAACAAAAATCAGATTTTGCATGTGGTCTCCATGGATTTACTCATAAATTGAACACAAACCTGATGTTCAATATTGCAAATTGCACAAAACTATCGGAACCCACCAACGATTCAAATCTATTACCTCGTCATATCAATTTGAAAACACATGCACATAAAGACGAGATTTTATGCAAGGGAAAAAGAGTACTTGCTTAACATCATAGTGAACAAAACTGTAAAAGACATCAATTAGCCGACAATTTCCCACACTTAATTGAAGTATTATTCAGAAAATTTCATAAAGGAATGGGAGAAAAGGGTAACAACCTTGGATTCAATATGACAATAGTGGCAGAAAAATATCTGATGACAACATGGAGCACGATTTTGCACCGTTAGGTATCATCACCTATAAACCACAAATATGAGATGGGGAAACATCCAAAAGCATGGATGAAAACAAAGCAAATAAGTAAGATATGGGATTACCTGTTAAGCAAATTTTTCAAAATCTGGATTGTTTTCTTAAGTGACGCAATCTCGACGTCCGCCACTGAGAGTTTGAAATCGATAAACCATAACTGAGATGGAGCGATGAGAATGAATTTAGAGAAGATGAAAGTAAGAGTTTGAGAATAAATTAAACCCCAACTGTTTTTGGAGAGGATGAAAGAAGGGTCTAGTTATACTATAAGAGACCAACAATACCAACAATCTAGGGAAAGTTGATCTCTGTGAATCGTCACCTAGGTGACGCAAATGGTCGATTTTGGGAAGAGACATCCAACTATAGCGTTCACAAAGTTGTACATTAAACTTGTGGACCTATAATTAGAAAAACTGTTAAAGATTACCCTTAATAGTAACTTATGCTTTATAGGTAGTTTTTTAAACTTTTGGAACTTTTGATAAATTTTCTTTATAAAGTAGTATAGATATTCAGTGATGACGGTGAAAGAGTATGAAGAACGATGGGTATTATACTGTAACATGATATATGATTTTGATAACTAATTTAACTTAATCTTCTTCATTATATAATAATGTCATTGAAAGTTTCACAATATTTAACTATTAATTAAGACAACTTAAGTATATAGGAAAGAGTTCAAACGAGAACACCTTTATTTTACGAGAATGAGGGAACACCATTTTACAATAGTTAATCACGTGTGATATGAAATTCAGTCACGTAAGATACATATGCGATACTAAATCAGAGACGCAGATGACCTTTGGCACGATGTAGGTTGTGGGCCAAGTCCCCTTTACACTACTAGGCTCTCTCACATGTTTTTATCACATGTGATAAAGGTGTTTTTGATGTGATAGTATAAATGTATAATCCATCACATGTGATACCAAATTATAGATGCAGACGACCTTTGGCGTGAGCTTAGTTGCAAGTTACGTCGTGTGCGCACCAACGGTCCTCTCACGTGTATTATCACATGTGATATGGATGTTCTCGTGTTTTCGCAAAATGGAGGTGTTTTCGTTTGAACCTTCACCTAAGTATATATATATTTATATATAGATATATAGATACATACTTTGATATTTAATTTAATTTAATCTTCTTCATTTCAAAATAATGTCTTTGATATTAAGAGTTTATACGTTGAACACTTAATGTGAAAATTGATATATATGGTATTTAGAAATAAAATTGTTAGTTTTTATTTAATTATGATATTTCATTTAAGGTTATACCTAAATCATATCTATAATCAATAGCATTAGTGATTTGCGTGCCTATAAATTTGTCATTTGCTTACTTGCTTGCTCAAATCACATCACTAATTAACAATGAGGAACTTCTCCATTTTCGCCCTATTTTTGCTCGTGAGCTTCTTGGCTTTTGGTAAATTTCTTTCTCTTTTTTACATATTAATGTCTTTTTTACCAGTTTATTAAGATATATATTTTTATATTTTGATAGAAAATTATAATTTGTATTTATCTAATTGGTGCTATATAAACGAGTTTTAGTAGACAAAAGAAAGTAAAGCTTTTGTCTGTTCAAAACAATTTTTACCATAACGAAATTGAGAAGGAATTAACAACATGTTGATAAAAAATAATGTTGTGTTCGTTTAATTATAGGATCTGAGATGTCGAAGGCGCAAATTCCGATATGCAGCAAGAAGTTCAAAATTATAACAGGATTTTGCAGCGATTCAACTTGTAATAACACGTGCCAATCTAAAATTGGAATAGGCTCTACCGGAACATGTGATAATTTCTGGACATGCAATTGTAAATTCCCTTGTATGCATTAAAGTTCGTCATATACGTAACTTAATGCAAAAGTTCTTAGAGATGAACCCAAATTTTTGTTTATTTTTAAAAGTTCTGTCCATCTATATTTTGCATGTGTTTCGAAAAACAATTATTCAAACTCATATGTACGAAATAGGAAGATGAAATGTGCATGCTTGTGCTAACAAAAATCAGATTTTGCATGTGGTCTCCATGGATTTACTCATGAATTGAACACAAACCTGATGTTCAATATTGCAAATTGCCCAAAACTATCGGAACCCACCAACGATTCAAATCTATTACCTCGTCATATCAATTTGAAAACACATGCACATAAAGACGAGATTTTATGCAAGGGAAAAAGAGTACTTGCTTAACATCATAGTGAACAAAACTGTAAAAGACATCAATTAGCCGACAATTTCCCACACTTAATTGAAGTATTATTCAGAAAATTTCATAAAGGAATGGGAGAAAAGGGTAACAACCTTGGATTCAATATGACAATAGTGGCAGAAAAATATCTGATGACAACATGGAGCACGATTTTGCACCGTTAGGTATCATCACCTATAAACCACAAATATGAGATGGGGAAACATCCAAAAGCATGGATGAAAACAAAGAAAATAAGTAAGATATGGGATTACCTGTTAAGAAAATTTTTCAAAATCTGGATTGTTTTCTTAAGTGACGCAATCTCGACGTCCGCCACTGAGAGTTTGAAATCGATAAACCATAACTGAGATGGAGCGATGAGAATGAATTTAGAGAAGATGAAAGTAAGAGTTTGAGAATAAATTAAACCCCAACTGTTTTTGGAGAGGATGAAAGAAGGGTCTAGTTATACTATAAGAGACCAACAATACCAACAATCTAGGGAAAGTTGATCTCTGTGAATCGTCACCTAGGTGACGCAAATGGTCGATTTTGGGAAGAGACATCCAACTATAGCGTTCACAAAGTTGTACATTAAACTTGTGGACCTATAATTAGAAAAACTGTTAAAGATTACCCTTAATAGTAACTTATGCTTTATAGGTAGTTTTTTAAACTTTTGGAACTTTTGATAAATTTTCTTTATAAAGTAGTATAGATATTCAGTGATGGCGGTGAAAGAGTATGAAGAACGATGGGTATTATACTGTAACATGATATATGATTTTGATAATTAATTTAATTTAATCTTCTTCATTATATAATAACGTCATTGAAAGTTTCACAATATTTAACTATTAATTAAGACAACTTAAGTATATAGGAAAGAGTTCAAACGAGAACACCTTTATTTTACGAGAATGAGGGAACACCATTTTACAATAGTTAATCACGTGTGATATGAAATTCAGTCACGTAAGATACATATGCGATACTAAATCAGAGACGCAGATGACCTTTGGCACGATGTAGGTTGTGGGCCAAGTCCCCTTTACACTACTAGGCTCTCTCACATGTTTTTATCACATGTGATAAAGGTGTTTTTGATGTGATAGTATAAATGTATAATCCATCACATGTGATACCAAATTATAGATGCAGACGACCTTTGGCGTGAGCTTAGTTGCAAGTTACGTCGTGTGCGCACCAACGGTCCTCACACGTGTATTATCACATGTGATAGGGATGTTCTCGTGTTTTCACAAAATGGAGGTGTTCTCGTTTGAACCTTCACCTAAGTATATATATATATATATATATAGATATATAGATATATAGATACATACTTTGATATTTAATTTAATTTAATCTTCTTCATTTCAAAATAATGTTTTTTATATTAAGAGTTTCTACGTTGAACACTTAATGTGAAAATTGATATATATGGTATTTAGAAATAAAATTGTTAGTTTTTATTTAATTATGATATTTCATTTAAGGTTATACCGAAATCATATCTATAATCAATAGCATTAGTGATTTGCGTGCCTATAAATTTGTCATTTGCTTACTTGCTTGCTCAAATCACATCACTAATTAACAATGAGGAACTTCTCCATTTTCGCCCTATTTTTGCTCGTGAGCTTCTTGGCTTTTGGTAATTTTCTTTCTCTTTTTTACATATTAATGTCTTTTTTACCGGTTTATTAAGATATATATTTTTATATTTTGATAGAAAATTATAATTTGTATTTATCTAATTGGTGCTATATAAACGAGTTTTAGTAGACAAAAGAAAGTAAAGCTTTTGTCTGTTCAAAACAATTTTTTACCATAACGAAATTGAGAAGGAATTAACAACATGTTGATAAAAAATAATGTTGTGTTCGTTTAATTATAGGATCTGAGATGTCGAAGGCGCAAATTCCGATATGCAGCAAGAAGTTCAAAATTATAACAGGATTTTGCAGCGATTCAACTTGTAATAACACGTGCCAATCTAAAATTGGAATAGGCTCTACCGGAACATGAGATAATTTCTGGACATGCAATTGTAAATTCCCTTGTATGCATTAAAGTTCGTCATATACGTAACTTAATGCAAAAGTTCTTAGAGATGAACCCAAATTTTTGTTTATTTTTAAAAGTTCTGTCCATCTATATTTTGCATGTGTTTCGAAAAACAATTATTCAAACTCATATGTACGAAATAGGAAGATGAAATGTGCATGCTTGTGCTAACAAAAATCAGATTTTGCATGTGGTCTCCATGGATTTACTCATGAATTGAACACAAACCTGATGTTCAATATTGCAAATTGCACAAAACTATCGGAACCCACCAACGATTCAAATCTATTACCTCGTCATATCAATTTGAAAACACATGCACATAAAGACGAGATTTTATGCAAGGGAAAAAGAGTACTTGCTTAACATCATAGTGAACAAAACTGTAAAAGACATCAATTAGTCGACAATTTCCCACACTTAATTGAAGTATTATTCAGAAAATTTCATAAAGGAATGGGAGAAAAGGGGAACAACCTTGGATTCAATATGACAATAGTGGCAGAAAAATATCTGATGACAACATGGAGCACGATTTTGCACCGTTAGGTATCATCACCTATAAACCACAAATATGAGATGGGGAAACATCCAAAAGCATGGATGAAAACAAAGCAGATAAGTAAGATATGGGATTACCTGTTAAGCAAATTTTTCAAAATCTGGATTGTTTTCTTAAGTGACGCAATATCGACGTCCGCCACGGAGAGTTTGAAATCGATAAACCATAACTGAGATGGAGCGATGAGAATGAATTTAGAGAAGATGAAAGTAAGAATTTGAGAATAAATTAAACCCCAACTGTTTTTGGAGAGGATGAAAGAAGGGTCTAGTTATACTATAAGAGACCAACAAAATACCAACAATCTAGGGAAAGTTGATCTCTGTGAATCGTCACCTAGGTGACGCAAATGGTCGATTTTGGGAAGAGACATCCAACTATAGCGTTCACAAAGTTGAAAATTGCACAAAACTATCGGAACTCACCAACGATTAAAATCTATTACCTCGTCATATCAATTTGAAAACACATGCACATAAAGACGAGATTTTATGCAAGGGAAAAAGATTACTTGCTTAACATCATAGTGAACAAAATTGTAAAAGACATCAATTAGCCGACAATTTCCCACACTTAATTGAAGTATTATTCAGAAAATTTCATAAAGGAATGGCAGAAAAGGGGAACAGCCTTGTATTCAATATGACAATAGTGGCAGAAAAATATCTAATGACAACATTGTAATAACCCAAATTCTAAAAGGTCTAGAAGTTTTGTGGCTAGAATGAGAGAATTGAAAGTATTGTTGAGGGACTTGTTTGCAAAGTCTGAAAGTTATAAGTAGGGACCAAAACCCTAGGTATTGAATACTGATCATTCAATTGCAATCATGATGTCGGCTGAGAATAAATCGCGATAGAGAGCGGGTAGAGCGAACTTGGAAGCTAAATCGTGTAGAGCTCCGTCTTGGTAAGTAAATCCTTCTATTATGCTATCATTCTACTTCAGAGCTCGCCGATAAATTAATTATTGTTCAAATCTCTTGTTGTTACAGCTGTGAACTGATGTTAAGAGAGTAAATGGGTCTAAACCCTAAAATTGAATGGGTAACGGATTAGAGTTGGCTCTGTTTGCAATCTAATTAGCATGGGAGAGTCACCTAATAATCTTGAATGAGAAAAGATCAGTAGAGAAATCCATAGATGTTAGTTTGTGGTATTCGAGTTTTGCCTGTAATCGCAAAGTACCGGGACAAGAGATACCGGGACCCAAGGGTACCGGGAGTCGGGGACTCCCGCAAGTAGGTAGTATCGGGACCCAAGGGTACCGGGAGTCGGGGACTCCCGCAAGTAGGTAGTACCAGGACTAGGAGGTCCCGTATCTGGGTTATAAACCGAACACCAGGATTTGAGTCCCGCAACTTAAGAACACCGGGACTAAGACTCCCGCACTCGAGACCTGGACCGAAGGTTGTTTGGGCCGAGGGTGTGGTTGGGCCGAATTGTACGATGGGCCGAGAAGTTTCTTAGGTTCCTTGTGGGCTTAGAAACTTTGGGTTTAATTGATTTGAGGTTCAAATCTATATTAAAAAGACCTAGTATGAAATTGACAGTATTAAATATTAAATTAAGGTCGGATTGAGGGAAGGCCTAAGAGCGTAAGTCAGTAAGCATTGATTTTATTGTTACGTTATGCTTTAGGTGTACGAGCGGAACGAGGCACAAGATTAGGAAGACACTTGCAATCAGGTGAGTTCCCTAAACCCATTTTACGATGCAAAGTGTTAAATGTCTTTCTTTGACTGATTATGGTTTACCAAGCATGAAAGGTTATGAACTAATTTGCATGATCTTTCCTGAATATACTTATTTTAAATGAAAGAGATGTTTAGCATGACGAGGTGAAAGGCATGATTTATGAACAACATATTTTACATGTTTGCATGAACGTATGTGTACATTATGTGGAGTCGGTGTGCACTGTGGGGTCAAAGAGAGGTTCTCGGGGTCTTCGGACCCTTGGTTATGTGTTTATAGACCGGCATGTTGGAATTCGTTTCCTTCGTTTCCTTCCTGTCCGGTAGAGGGGAGTCCGCGGGGATTCCAAGATGGCGAGAAGAGAGTCTGCTGGGGCCCTGATCGTGTTATGATTATGTGACCCGCTACACAGTGCAGTACCATGGTTGATGACATTTACAGTTTATTGATAAATGATTTCCAAATGTTTTTACATGTTATTTTCGGAGGGAATTCACTAGACCCTTTGGTCTAACCCTCGCTTTCAAAACTAAACCATTTTCAGGTAAACATGTTAAGGGTTCTTCGAGTAAGAACTAGGAAGCGATAAGAAGGACTTGAAGCTTAGAGTAACTTCAAGGTTTGGCTATGATGACTATAGAATAGCTCTCGGTTGTGGATTTAGAGAATTCCGCTGTCAATTTTGTTTAGTATGAATTATTGATGATGTAAAGACAAGGTTTTATGTAATCTAAAATGCTTATTTATGGTTGTTTGCCTGTTATGAAATTTGGGACGTTACAAATGGTATCAGAGCCTTAGTTTAAGGGATTTAGGTGACCAATCGGGCCTAAACTTAAACTGTAAGATGAGGAACACAGCCGAGACATAGGATTCCCTCTAGGAATGATCACTATAAATGCGCTTAGCAATAAGGTGCCAAGGACAAGCGTGTAAGGTAAGTTTGGGATTACACCTGGCCAGTGTAATTACGAACTTACAGGTACATGTTCGTGCTTACAATACCTTACATATAGCTAATCTGTGGTGTCATGTCTAGCAAGAATTAATTTTCGGTTTTTTTTTCAGTCTAGTACAGTGACTAGGAGAACTTTGAGGGGCAAGACAGTACCGGGTGTTTCAAGAAATCTAGATGAGGAGGTCCTGAATGATGGGCCGATACAACCGTGCCAGACTGATCTTTACACTAGTGCATGCTTAACCTACCTTATTGTTCCAAAGTGGTAGTAAAAAAAAGTGTTTATGTCGAGTTCCAATACTTTAGGATGTCAGTATGATCCCTGAGGGGTAGACTGAGGCCCCTTGTTGGGGAGGTTTCATGAGAAGTCACTTATGTTGTGAGGTTTGTACACATCGTAGAAAAGAAACGTTGGATAGAGTGTTATGAGTCCTCTAGAGGTAGCTCTTCATAGATTATGAGAGAATGAATGTTGAGTTTGAGTAAGACTCCAGTCGGGAGAGTTCCAGTTCTAGGAATCATGGAATAGATCAGTCGGGGTGGTACGGTGGGACTGTGTCGAAATCTTGAAAGTATCAATGGAGCTTTAGATTCTTAATCGAGCTTTTCATTGGCAAGGAAAATGGAATAAGATGCCTATAGTGAAATGAAAGCAGGTAGAAGTAGAAAGTGAGTTAGCTGATCAAAATGAAATAGTAGGAAGTGGGTGAGTAGGTGAGATGTGGAAAGCGTGTTCAGCAAGTTATTGCTTGACCGAAGGGACGACCCTTGGTCGTAAGTGAAGTATCAAGGATAAGTTGCGTGAGTAAAGCGGTTGACCTTGTTAGTGTGAGTAGCCTTCTATTGCAAGTAGAGTCTCATGCATGGCGTCCTTCTATGTAACATGAAAGTTTTCACGATTTAAATTAAATGTTTAAATATAAATTTCGATCGAAAATGAGCCAGAACGTGCATGCGTATGTTTAAAAAAAAAGTGATTTCAAGTTAAATTGTTACAAAATATTCCACACTTTCAAGTTAACTATTTACAAAGTATTCCACACTTTAACGATAAGTTAAATTGTTACAAAATGGTCAAGAAAATGGTTACCTGCAATTCACTTGTACCAAAATGCTTATCGACCTTTTGATATCGTACAATTGAGTGGGAGAACCGACTGGTTTACTTTGTGTCGGTAATTCTTTCAGAATGGTCTCATACGAAAAGATTTTCATTCAACGTATTACTGTCGTATTAACATTGTACAGAAATGAGTAAGACTAAGGTTCGCGGAAAGATGCATGCAAACGATTCTCGAATCGTTGTGCAGGGCGTTTAAGTTATAAAAGTGATGGGGTCATGCGTACCCAATTGCTTCCCAAACGTTGTTTATTTAGAATGATGAAATGTGCGAAAAGATCTATTTAATGTATTGTCATGCATGAAGGCTATGAACCCACCAGGTCGTAGGGTGTTACGTCGTAAGCTAAGGAAGAACTCCGAGAGCGGTGAGGCGTTGGTCAAGTCAGGGGAGAACGTATGTAGTTTTGGTATATGTATTTAAGAGGAGAGTTGGACCTTGGAAGAGTCGGGAATGGGTTTTAGTGTCAGGTGTATGAGGGTCTGTACCTTTGCTCAGTGACTGAGAACACAGTTGTCGAGGGGCGATGGTGTCCGGAGGAAGGACTAGGAGTCTTCAAGGTATTGGCTTTGGCAACTCTTTATGGGTAGTGTTGTGAAGTAAGAATGAAAGGTCCACGGTGTGGGTCATGAGTAAGTTTCGAAATGGGGGCGACGGATTATGAAGTTAACTATGATGTGTAGGGAGGAATAGGTCCCGTAAGAAACTCATGTTAAAGGATAGGTTAAGGAGGTAGTTAAGAGTTATCCTTTGTTGTGGAAGTCGGCAACGGTGTATGTTGACCGAGGCCGAAGACTCAAACCAATGAGTGTAAGTTGATAGAATATCTTATAGAGGTTCTATTTACGAGGTGAAGAGGGTCCGTAGAAGGACAAGATGTGTAACACAAGCGGAGTGAGTGTAGACCATACAGTCAGTAAGAAAATGTGTCATGTCTAAGAAAGGACTCGGGTCATAAAGAGCTAGCTAGGATGTTTGTGTTTGAGCTAAGTGTGACTCGTGAGTCATAGTTTAACAAGTTGGGAGAAAACTAAGTAGCGAGACAGACTCGATTGTAGTATACGGGAGAATATGAAGGAAAGGGTGAATTGTGCACGAATGACCATATGAGGCTTGGTCGGTAGTGTGATGATAGGAGTGGTGAATGTACGAACGAATGGTAGCTTCAATTGCCAAGATATATGTGTCAGACGGTGATGTAGTAAGGCGATGTTAGAAAGATGAAGGATTAGAAGGAAGCCCTTTTTGGGATTTCGGGTAGAGTGTACGTTTTGTAATTCCAGTTATTGAAGTACGTGGTTTGTAAGTTGGTGTTATTTTGACTGTTATCGGAATGGAATGTCAGGGCAGAATTGGGTGATTGCCCAGTTATGAGACCAAGCTTTGTGGTTATGTATGTTGCTAAGTATATTCTTGAAGGCAGAGTAAGTTTAAAGAAGATGATAAACAGAGTAGTCAAGCTGTAGTATAGTAGATGAGAAATCGTTAAAGAATGAAAATTGTTCCTTATGTGTGAGGGAATGTGTTAAACCAAGATCTAATCAAGATAGAGAAGATATGAATTCGTCATCTCATTCATCAAGAACATTGTATACAAGATATGAGTTTAGCCCTTTCTCTCTCTAAGATATGAGTTATGAATAATGAGAGTGTTTCTAAGAGTCTTCTAAACAAACACAAAACAAAACCTATTTATACTAAACACTTTACAAGGTGTAAACAACACAATACAACTCAATACATTGACTTTGACTTTGACCTTTCTATATTTAAACCTTAAAGACATATTGCACTAACAATCTCCCCCTTGGATTCAAGGTTTAAACAAATGCGATCAGCAAGCTTTAGCTTTCTAGAATCTTCAGTCAAAGTCAAAACGTCATCCAATCCTCAAACAGCAAATAATGAACTTCTTTCTTCGAACAGGAGAATAAGAATCTTCACACAAAGCTTTTTAATACAATTAAGCACAAGTTCAAGAAAAAGAGATCACTGAAAGGATCAATCGATTTTCCTCAAACTCTTGAAGAATTCTCCCCATTTCCATTGACTTGAGAATTTCATTCTTCAGTGTCGATCTTCATAAACGCGCGAGTTCAAAAGAAAGAGATCACATAAATGATCAATCGATTTCTTAAAAACTCTTGAAGAATAAAACTCCCCCTATCATTTCTTGAAACGACGTCTTCTTTCTACAAATCTCCCCGTTGACATTAAAACGAATCTTTGATTTTAAACTTTCTTAGACATGAAATTGATGTAGACATTCTCCCCCTTTTTCGATGAAAGTGAGCATCACGAGCATCGAAAATCTTTTCAATTTCAGTCACGGACAATCTCCCTCTTCAAAAACATTTCTTCCCCTTAAAAAACACTAACAATCTCCCCATAAGCGAAAGATCTTGCTCCCCCTAAAAATAAGAATTGTAGAGCAAGATGATTTTCTCCCCCTGAAAATTTGCATAAAAATCATATAAGCGCACATTTTAACAAATTTATATAAAGAAAATAGAATTCAATGAACAACATTTTATAACTACTAACATTTAATCATTTGAACACCAAAGAAAAGAAATTCAACTTAATGAAATGTAACAGATATTTCCATCAAGTGAAATCAAATGCATGCGTTTGGATTAAAAAACAAGACATCATCGCATATCGAGTTACAAAAGTTCAATTTCAACCCCTTTATAAAATATATTTGGTGGAATAGCATGTGAAATATGATTAGCAACAAGCAAACGCACCTCTAAAACCTATAAGAATACTTTGCTCTTACTCACACTATTTGTCCAAAACCAGAATTTTCACAAATTTACAGGTTTATCGCGACTTTGTATTTTCCCCAAGTTTCAAGAGAAGTGTGCTCTTAGGCATCTTTTCATATTGTGCACATTGGCATCTTATATTATGTTCTCATTGGCATCTTTTATAATCAAACAGTTTATTAAGACTAAGATACACCGTAAACGTAACTTTCTAACTAGTCCTATAGAAGGATTTGGGTCAGCCGATCCCAGACCAGTTGGCCTTAGGGGCTAGGTGTCGAGCACCCCTTGGGACTTACTTTCCCGAACCAGAAAGGCTACATCGATATACCTTAATCCCATCTGTACCAGTAGAACATGGCTTTCTACCTGGTTCTATAGCAGGATTTGGGTCAGCCAAACCCAGATCAATTGATCTTAGGGGCTAGGTAACGAGTACCCCTTGGGACTTAATCTCCCAAACCAGATAGGCCACAGGCACAGACTATCAAACTGAATGATTTTATATATATATATATATATATAATTTTTTTATAGCATCTCAATCACTTGGTTCAAAAACATAGTGCTTTCCCCATATTTTCGTTTCCATTCATGATTAAGACGAATAGGCTTTGTGAGCATTGTATTCTGTATAAGTCTAGATTTACACAATGTTGCACTTATATCAAAATCTCAAACATGTTTCGCTGACCTTTCGACTTATTTCAGAAGCGAAAGTAGAAACAAATATAACTCCGACGATACAAAAATGCTCGTAAAATCATCCTTAACACACATTTTATTCATTGAATGAAAAATTGGAGAATTTTTACAACTCAATACATTGACTTTGACTTTGACCTTTCTATATTTAAACCTTGAAGACATATTGCACTAACAGAATGATCCTAGAAGGAAATAGTTGGAAATTTTGATTATGTTTAAGGAATGACATGATGATGATTGTGGGTCGGAGTGGTAGTGTGATCAT
Organism: Saussurea involucrata; assembly: GCA_033807775.1. Classification (NCBI taxonomy): domain Eukaryota; kingdom Viridiplantae; phylum Streptophyta; class Magnoliopsida; order Asterales; family Asteraceae; genus Saussurea; species Saussurea involucrata. The sequence continues at coordinate 14,805,467 of CM066324.1, forward strand.
TGGTTGATTTGAAAGGTCATGATAGAGGTATAAGCCCTTGGTTGGTTGATTAAAATTTTATAGATTTGTTAAGTAATGACGGTCATTTGTTATTGCAGGATGTGTTACAACTCTTGGGAAGGTGTTATTGAGATTAACACACTGATTATTAAAGAATTATTTAAGGTAAATCTAAGTGAGAAAGCCGGGTTGACGGTATATATATATATCGGTCAGATTCTATGATCATAGTGGTTAGTCGAAAGAATTGTGGAACCCGAGTTTCGGGGTGTTCCTGAATTTATAGACCCGGTTATAATAGGGAATCCAAGGGGGTGGATTATTAGAGTGAATAGGGGACGTTACTAAGGAACACTTTGGGGTCATTGGAAGTTTAAAGAGGATGAGGATTGCGTTAGTCAGAATGTGGTAGGATTGATGTGAAATCCTTAAAGAATGTGAATTGTTGCTTATGTGTGAGGGAAATGTCTGAGAAGGTAAAAGTTGGAGATTAAAGAATGTGTAGTGACGTCGAACACTGGTCCTGTTTCAAGACGGCTTGGGTGAATGTCTTAAGATAAGATCTTGGTGCAACTGTTTGGTTATATAAGTATAGCGGAAGTGATATCAGCATGTGGAAAGGTCGAGAGAGAAGGACAAGTATTGTTTGATGGACAGTGCTCCACACTAACGTGGGGAGGTGAAGATAGTATGTCGGATTAAGTGAGTAAATTAGAAGTAGTATACGCGACAGTAATACCAGAAGGTGTAGTGTTGTGTATGATTTTGTGCAGGAAAGGAGTGGATAAGACAGCTGAATAAGTTAAGTTAGTGACTTTGTGAGAAATGTTTAAACGAATTGGTCATGCAGTGATTAAGCTAGTGAGAATAGTATGGTGTGATCATGGTTACTCCTCCCAGTGGAGTGAGGATAACCGGTGTTATGTTTTATATGAATGGACGAATGTGGCAACCCGAGAGGGACTGATGTGTTTCAGGATAAGTTAAATTTGAGTAGGTGAACACTTCGACGGTGGGCTTGGAGGTTCCTACTCTTAGTTATATATAAGTATGGGTTGGTGACGTAGTGAGGATGTGAGAAATGTTTAACAAACGGTGGTCTAGGTGGTCAGAGGAAAGGGACGTGTTATTTACATAGACGATGGTTGGGTGGTGCAAGGTTGTGTGTTGTGATTAGATGAAGGAACTCGGGAGTGTGAGTTGTTGGGATGTACAGGGTTGGCCTTGTGCCAAGCTGTCAAGTGTGTGACTGTTTCTTAGTAAATGAATCTCGTGTTATAGTGGGGGTTTTCCGTCGGGTTCCTTCTTAAGGGAAGTAAAGATGCTTGAGAAACCTTATTTAATCTTCTATCGTTAAGACTGCTCGAATAGGAACAGTAGACAGCGAGTTAGAGCACCGTAAGAACTGAAGGGAATGCATCCAATGTTCCATGTTTCGAATGTAATGAAGTGTTGGTTGAGTCAGAAGTGGCAGTACCTTGGGGAGGTGTCAGTTTTAGTGTGGGCTAGATAATCGCATCTTTTCCAATGAGGAATTTCGGGGACGAAATTCTTTTAAGGGGGGAGTGTTGTAATAACCCAAATTCTAAAAGGTTTAGAAGTTTTGTGGCTAGAATGAGAGAACTGAAAGTATTGTTGAGGGACTTGTTTGCAAAGTCTGAAAGTTATAAGTAGGGACCAAAACCCTAGGTATTGAATACTGATCATTCAATTGCAATCATGGTGTCGGCTGAGAAGAAATCGCGATAGAGAGCGGGTAGAGCGAACTTGGCAGCTAAATCGTGTAGAGCTCCGTCTTGGTAAGTAAATCCTTCTATTATGCTATCATTCTACCTCAGAGCTCGCCGATAAATCAATTATTGTTCAAATCTCTTGTTGTTACAGCTGTGAACTGATGTTAAGAGAGTAAATGGGTCTAAACCCTAAAATTGAATGGGTAACGGATTAGAGTTGGCTCTGTTTGCAATCTAATTAGCATGGGAGAGTCACCTAATAATCTTGAATGAGAAAAGATCAGTAGAGAAATCCATAGATGTTAGTTTGTGGTATTCGAGTTTTGCCTGTAATCGCAAAGTACCGGGACAAGAGATACCGGGACCCAAGGGTACCGGGAGTCGGGGACTCCCGCAAGTAGGTAGTACCGGGACCGGGGACTCCCGCAAGTAGGTAGTACCGGGACTAGGAGGTCCCGTATCTGGGTTATAAACCGAACACCGGGATTTGAGTCCCGCAGCTTAAGAACACCGGGACTAAGACTCCCGCACTCGAGACCTGGACCGAAGGTTGTTTGGGCCGAGGGTGTGGTTGGACCGAATTGTACGATGGGCCGAGAAGTTTCTTAGGTTCCTTGTGGGCTTAGAAACTTTGGGTTTAATTGATTTGAGGTTCAAATCTATATTAAAAAGACCTAGTATGAAATTGACAGTATTAAATATTAAATTAAGGTCGGATTGAGGGAAGGCCTAAGAGCGTAAGTCAGTAAGCGTTGATTTAATTGGTACGTTATGCTTTAGGTGTACGAGCGGAACGAGGCACGAGATTAGGAAGACACTTGCAATCAGGTGAGTTCCCTAAACCCATTTTACGATGCAAAATGTTAAATGTCTTTCTTTGACTGATTATGGTTACCAAGCATGAAAAGCTATGAACTAATTTGCATGATCTTTCCTGAATATACTTATTTTAAATGAAAGAGATGTTTAGCATGACGAGGTGAAAGGCATGATTTATGAACAACATATTTTACATGTTTGCATGAACGTATGTGTACACTATGTGGAGTCTTCGGACCCTTGGTTATGTGTTTATAGACCGGCAGGTTGGAATTCGTTTCCTTCCTGTCCGGTAGAGGGGAGTCCGTGGGGATTCCAAGATGGCGAGAAGGGAGTCTGCTGGGGCCCTGATCGTGTTATGATTATGTGACCCACTACACAGTGCAGTACCATGGTTGATGACATTTACAGTTTATTGATAAATGATTTCCAAATGTTTTTACATGTTATTTTCGGAGGGAATTCACTAGACCCTTTGGTCTAACCCTCGCTTTCAAAACTAAACCATTTTCAGGTAAACATGTTAAGGGTTCTTCGAGTAAGAACTAGGAAGCGATAAGAAGGACTTGAAGCTTAGAGTAACTTGAAGGTTTGGCTATGATGACTATAGAATAGCTCTCGGTTGTGGATTTAGAGACTTCCGCTGTCAATTTTGTTTAGTATGAATTATTGATGATGAAAAGACAAGGTTTTATGTAATCCAAAATGCTTATTTATGGTTGTTTGCCTGTTATGAAATTTGGGACGTTACAATGGAGCACGATTTTATACCGTTAGGTATCATCACCTATAAACCACAAATATGAGATGGGGAAACATCCAAAAGCATGGATGAAAACAAAGCGGATAAGTAAGATATGGGATTACCTGTTAAGCAAATTTTTCAAAATCGGGATTGTTTTCTTAAGTGACGCAATCTCGACGTCCGCCACTGAGAGTTTGAAATCGATAAACCATAACTGAGATGGAGCGATGATAATGAATTTAGAGAAGATGAAAGTAAGAATTTGAGAATAAATTAAACCCCAACTGTTTTTGGAGAGGATGAAAGAAGGGTCTAGTTATACTATAAGAGACCAACAATACCAACAATCTAGGGAAAGTTGATCTCTGTGAATCGTCACCTAGGTGACGCAAATGGTCGATTTTGGGAAGAGACATCCAACTATAGCGTTCACAAAGTTGTACATTAAACTTATTGACCTATAATTAGAAAAACTGTTAAAGATTACCCATAATAGTAACTTATGCTTTATAGGTAGTTTTTTAAACTTTTGGAACTTTTGATAAATTTTCTTTATAAAGTAGTATAGATATTCAGTGATGGCGGTGAAAGAGTATGAAGAACGATGGGTATTATACTGTAACATGATATATGATTTTGATAACTAATTTAATTTAATCTTCTTCATTATATAATAATGTCATTGAAAGTTTCACAATATTTAACTATTAATTAAGACAACTTAAGTATATAGGAAAGAGTTCAAACGAGAACACCTTTATTTTACGAGAATGAGGGAACACCATTTTACAATAGTTAATCACGTGTGATATGAAATTCAGTCACGTAAGATACATATGCGATACTAAATCAGAGACGCAGATGACCTTTTGGCACGATGTAGGTTGTGGGCCAAGTCGCCTTTACACTACTAGGCTCTCTCACATGTTTTTATCACATGTGATAAAGGTGTTTTTGATGTGATAGTATAAATGTATAATCCATCACATGTGATACCAAATTATAAATGGAGGTGTTCTCGTTTGAACCTTCACCTAAGTATATATATATATATAGATACATACTTTGATATTTAATTTAATTTAATCTTCTTCATTTCAAAATAATGTCTTTGATATTAAGAGTTTATACGTTGAACACTTAATGTGAAAATTGATATATATGGTATTTAGAAATAAAATTGTTAGTTTTTATTTAATTATGATATTTCATTTAAGGTTATACCTAAATCATATCTATAATCAATAGCATTAGTGATTTCCGTGCCTATAAATTTGTCATTTGCTTACTTGCTTGCTCAAATCACATAACTAATTAACAATGAGGAACTTCTCCATTTTCGCCCTATTTTTGCTCGTGAGCTTCTTGGCTTTTGGTAAATTTTTTTCTCTTTTTTACATATTAATGTATTTTTTACCGGTTTATTAAGATATATATTTTTATATTTTGATAGAAATTTATAATTTGTATTTATCTAATTGGTGCTATATAAACGAGTTTTAGTAGACAAAAGAAAGTAAAGCTTTTGTCTGTTCAAAACAATTTTTTACCATAACGAAATTGAGAAGGAATTAACAACATGTTGATAAAAAATAATGCTGTGTTCGTTTAATTATAGGATCTGAGATGTCGAAGGCGCAAATTCCGATATGCAGCAAGAAGTTCAAAATTATAATAGGATTTTGTAGCGATTCAACTTGTAATAACACGTGCCAATCTAAAATTGGAATAGGCTCTACCGGAACATGTGATAATTTCGGACATGCAATTGTAAATTCCCTTGTATGCATTAAAGTTCATCATATACGTAACTTAATGCAAAAGTTCTTAGAGATGAACCCAAATTTTTGTTTATTTTTAAAAGTTCTGTCCATCTATATTTTGCATGTGTTTCGAAAAAAATTATTCAAACTCATATGTACGAAATAGGAAGATGAAATGTGCATGCTTGTGCTAACAAAAATCAGATTTTGCATGTGGTCTCCATGGATTTACTCATGAATTGAACACAAACCTGATGTTCAATATTGCAAATTGCACAAAACTATCGGAACCCACCAACGATTCAAATCTATTACCTCGTCATATCAATTTGAAAACACATGCACATAAAGACGAGATTTTATGCAAGGGAAAAAGAGTACTTGCTTAACATCATATTGAACAAAACTGTAAAAGACATCAATTAGCCGACAATTTCCCACACTTAATTGAAGTATTATTCAGAAAATTTCATAAAGGAATGGGAGAAAAGGGGAACAACCTTGGATTCAATATGACAATAGTGGCAGAAAAATATCTGATGACAACATGGAGCACGATTTTGCACCGTTAGGTATCATCACCTATAAACCACAAATATGAGATGGGGAAACATCCAAAAGCATGGATGAAAACAAAGCAGATAAGTAAGATATGGGATTACCTGTTAAGCAAATATTTCAAAATCGGGATTGTTTTCTTAAGTGACGCAATCTCGACGTCCGCCACTGATAGTTTGAAATCGATAAACCATAACTGAGATGGAGCGATGAGAATGAATTTAGAGAGATGAAAGTAAGAATTTGAGAATAAATTAAACCCCAACTGTTTTTGGAGAGGATGAAAGAAGGGTCTAGTTATACAATAAGAGACCAACAATACCAACAATCTAGGGAAAGTTGATCTCTGTGAATCGTCACCTAGGTGACGCAAATGGTCGATTTTGGGAAGAGACATCCAACTATAGCGTTCACAAAGTTGTACATTAAACTTATGGACCTATAATTAGAAAAACTGTTAAAGATTACCCATAATAGTAACTTATGCTTTATAGGTAGTTTTTTAAACTTTTGGAACTTTTGATAAATTTTCTTTATAAAGTAGTATAGATATTCAGTGATGGCGGTGAAAGAGTATGAAGAACGATGGGTATTATACTATAACATGATATATGATTTTGATAATTAATTTAATTTAATCTTCTTCATTATATAATAATGTCATTGAAAGTTTCACAATATTTAACTATTAATTAAGACAACTTAAGTATATAGGAAAGAGTTCAAACGAGAACACCTTTATTTTACGAGAATGAGGGAACACCATTTTACAATAGTTAATCACGTGTGATATGAAATTCAGTCACGTAAGATACATATGCGATACAAAATCAGAGACGCATATGGCCTTTGGCACGATGTAGGTTGTGGGCCAAGTCGCCTTTACACTACTAGGCTCTCTCTCATGTTTTTATCACATGTGATAAAGGTGTTTTTGATATGATAGTATAAATGTATAATCCATCACATGTGATACCAAATTATAAATGCAGAAGACCTTTGGCGTGAGCTTAGTTGCAAGTTACGTCGTGTGCGCACCAACGGTCCTCTCACGTGTATTATCACATGTGATAGGGATGTTCTCGTGTTTTCGCAAAATGGAGGTGTTCTCGTTTGAACCTTCACCTAAGTATATATATATATATATATATAGAGATACATACTTTGATATTTAATTTAATTTAATCTTCTTCATTTCAAAATAATGTCTTTGATATTAAGAGTTTATACGTTGAACACTTAATGTGAAAATTGATATATATGGTATTTAGAAATAAAATTTTTAGTTTTTATTTAATTATGATATTTCATTTAAGGTTATACCTAAATCATATCTATAATCAATAGCATTAGTGATTTGTGTGCCTATAAATTTGTCATTTGCTTACTTGCTTGCTCAAATCACATCACTAATTAACAATGAGGAACTTCTCCATTTTCGCCCTATTTTTGCTCATGAGCTTCTTGGCTTTTGGTAAATTTCTTTCTCTTTTTTACATATTAATGTCTTTTTTACCGGTTTATTAAGATATATATTTTTATATTTTGATAGAAAATTATAATTTGTATTTATCTAATTGGTGCTATATAAACGAGTTTTAGTAGACAAAAGAAAGTAAAGCTTTTGTCTGTTCAAAACAATTTTTTACCATAACGAAATTGAGAGGGAATTAACACGTTGATAAAAAATAATGTTGTGTTCGTTTAATTATAGGATCTGAGATGTCGAAGGCGCAAATTCCGATATGCAGCAAGAAGTTCAAAATTATAACAGGATTTTGCAGCGATTCAACTTGTAATAACACGTGCCAATCTAAAATTGTAATAGGCTCTACCGGAACATGTGATAATTTTTGGACATGCAATTGTAAATTCCCTTGTATGCATTAAAGTTCGTCATATACGTAACTTAATGCAAAAGTTTTTAGAGATGAACCCAAATTTTTGTTTATTTTTAAAAGTTCTGTCCATCTATATTTTGCATGTGTTTCGAAAAACAATTATTCAAACTCATATGTACGAAATAGGAAGATGAAATGTGCATGCTTGTGCTAACAAAAATCAGATTTTGCATGTGGTCTCCATGGATTTACTCATGAATTGAACACAAACCTGATGTTCAATATTGCAAATTGCACAAAACTATCGGAACCTACCAACGATTCAAATCTATTACCTCGTCATATCAATTTGAAAACGCATGCACATAAAGACGATATTTTATGCAAGGGAAAAAGAGTACTTGCTTAACATCATAGTGAACAAAATTGTAAAAGACATCAATTAGCCGACAATTTCCCACACTTAATTGAAGTATTATTCAGAAAATTTCATAAAGGAATGGGAGAAAAGGGGAACAACCTTGGATTCAATATGACAACAGTGGCAGAAAAATATCTGATGACAACATGGATGTAACGTCCCAAATTTCATAAGAGGCAAACAACCATAAATCAGCATTCGATTTATATAAAACCTTTTCTTTACATCATCAATAATTCATACTAAACAAAATTGACAGCGGAAGTCTCTAAATCCACAGCCGATAGCTATTCTATAGACATCATAGCCAAACCTTGAAGTTACTCTAAGCTTCAAGCCCTTCTTATCGCCTCCTAGTTCTTACTTGAAGAACCCTTAACATGCTTACTTGAAAATGGTTTAGTTTTTGAAAAGCGAGGGTTAGACCAAAAGGTCTAGTGAACTCCCTCCGAAAACAACATGTAAACCAGTATAAAGACATTTATAAAAGATTCGACGTAAATCTTAACATACAACAAGCATGGCACCGCACTGTGTATAGGATCACATAAACAATCTGCGATCGGGGCCCAAGCAGACTCCCCTTTCGCCCTCTCGTATCGGGGCCCAAGCAGACTCCCCGATACCCGCCTAGGAGGAAACGAATTCCAACCTACCGTCTCATCATAAATATCCAGGGGGTCATCAGACCCCGAGGATCCCTCTCTGATCCCACAGTGCAGGCCGACTCCACATAGCACATCGTTCATTTTCATAAAACATGCACCTTTAAATCCTTTAAATCATCATTCTCATTTCATCATGCATAATAAGCTTTCTCAAGTAAAACATGGAGTTCATGGGTAAACATACGTGATGGTTACCAACAGTTCATGCTCGTAATTGAAACCAAATTCAGTTAAAACATTTAACACTTTGCGTCGTAAAAAGGTTTAGGGAACTCACCTGAAAAGAAATCTTCTTCTTAGCCTCTTGTCTCGCTACGCTGGTACACCTAAGAATTAATTCATAATTCAATTAGGCACGTCTCCAATTCTGATCCTAAGTCTCTCTCTTAATTTGGTCGCAAATAACTCATTTAGGCCCATCTATACAATCTTGGATTTCTTTTATCCTTTACTAAGCCCATGGGACTTAAGCTAACCTCTAAGTCCATCGGCCCAAGTAGCTCGATACTGCGGCCTGGCAGACGAAGCCCAGACCAACAGTCCCGGTAGGTCCGACTCCCGGTACCCCGAAACCCGGTACCGATGAATCCCAGTACCGGTGAATCCCAGTGCGGGCGACTCCCGATACGGGCGACTCCCGGTACCCGAACAGACGACGAAAACTCCTCATTTCTAACGTTAAAGCTTCCTATCCTTCTCAATTTATGCGGCCAATGACCAAAACATTATACTCAAACTGCTACATCTTCTTCCCTACACCCAAAACCTTTAATCTATCACATTTCCTTGATTATAAATCCAATATTTGATTACATACCCTTCAGAGTGTTCTTAAACTCTACCCAGATACAAAATCAAGCAATCAAGACCAACCAGAGGCTTACTGTAAATTCTATAAGTAGGATTTATACTGAGAGATTGGATACTTACAACGATTTGGGCTCTTCTTCTCACGTTTGCTGCTACACCTCTTCACCTCGCTTTCTCCTGATGCGTTACTCAACCGCCAACCAAAAGAATGAAACAGTATACAATACCTAGATTTCTGGTCCTTATAGGTAGTTTTCCTCTAATTGCAAAAAGGTCCTTAGCTAACTTTCCATCTTTTCATTCTTGACACTTAACTTCCAACCTATTAGAATATGGGTTGTTACAACACTCCCCCCTCAAAAGAATTCCGTCCCCGGAATTCCTTATTGGAAGAGCTATAGGTACCTCGCCCTCATTTCCGATTCCAACAGCCCCAAGGTGGGGCCATCTCTAACTCAGCCAACCACCTCATTACATTCGAAATATGGAGCATTGAATGCATTCCCTTCAGTTTTTATGGTACTCTCACTCGTAGGTTACTGCTCCTAATCGATCGGTCTTAACAATAGAAGACTAAACAAGGCTTCTCGCGCATCTTTTCTTCCTTTAAGGAGGAACTTGGCGGAAACCCCCGCTACAGCACAAAATTCGTCTACTAAGAAACAACTCACTCACCTGACAGCTTGGCACAAGGCCAACCCTGTACATCCCGACAACTCATAACCCCGAGTTCCTTCTTCGTCTCACAACTCACAACCTTGCACCACATAACAATCGTCTAGGCAGATAACATTTTCCTTTTCCTCGGACCACCTAGACCACAATCCGACAATTAACTCTCACATCCTCACTACTTCACCACCTCATGCTTATACGTAACTAAGAGTAGGAACCTCCAAACCCATCGTTGAAGTGTTCACTTACTCAATTGAGCTTATCTTGAAACACCTCAGTTCCTCGCCGATTGCCACGATCGTTCCGTCATACGAAACATAACCCCGGTCATCCTCACTCCACTGGGAGGAGTAACCATGGTCACGCCATACTAATCTCACTAGCTTAAACACTACACGACCAAATCGTTTAAACATTTCTCACAAGGTCACTAACTTAACCCATTCAACTGTCATATCCACTCCCTTCCTGCACCAAAATCATACACAATTCCCTTCCTCAATATTCTTTCTAACGGTTCGCACACTTCTCAATATCCCTCTGCACCACCCTTCACCTCTCGGCATTACTGTCAAGTTTATTACTTCCGACCCACTAACTTCACCTCTCCACGCTAGTGTGGGGCACTGCCCGCCAACCATTACTAGCTCCTCTCCTCCGACCTTTCCAAATGCTGATAACACTTTCTTATTATTCACATAACCAAACAGTTACATCAATATCCTAACCCAAACATTCCACCAAGTCGTCTTGGAGCGACACTAGTGTTCGTCGTCACTACTCATTCTTTGATCTCCAACTTTTACTTACATAGATCCTCCTCTCACACATAAGCAACTTTAACTCGACCAATTCATTTCAATTGTAATTAGCAACTTATTTCAAATGATAAACTCCGATTTAGATGCAATTCGTTTCCTTCTATCAACCATATACATTATCATATTTAATCATTCAATATCATAACTTAGCATCACATTTCGCTATGCTGGTATTCACAAAATCCATCAGTCAAAACCGATTTCTTAACCAACAATTTCACTGAGTAAATCAACCAATCAAAGGCTTATACACCTATCGTGACATTTCAAATCACTAATGATCATACTACCACTCCGACTCATATTCATCATCCTGTCATTCTTTAATCGTAACCGAACTTCCGACTTGCTCCTTCTATCTCCCTTCTAGGGTTACTCCCTTTCACATAAGAAACCATTCACGATCTACAAAGATCTAGCATTTATTATAATACATTTGGCTAGTCCACTCTTCATCCTCTTTAAACTTCCAATGATTTCAACATGCACCTACTTAGCAACTCTTACCACCAAAATAATTGGTTTCTCCTTTGGGTAGCCTCACACCATAAAGTCAACTTACACCCTATGTGCTCCAACAATCTGGGTAACAAATCGTACGTCTCAACCGAAACCCCCAAAAGGTTTCTATCTGATACTTCATCTCTCTCTAACATCACCTCGTGACCATTCACACGATTAAAACTTGCCTTCACATCCTCCCGTGTACGAAATCGAGTCTAACTCGCTACTCAGTCCTTTCCCAACTTGTTGATCTATAACTCACGAGTTCTCCATTAGCTCACACGCAAACATTGTAGCTAGCTCTTCATGATCCGTACCCTTACAAATCAGGGCACATCCCTTCCCTGAATGATAAGATCTACATTCTCATTTCTCTTGTTACACATCTTGTCCTTCTATGGACCCTCCTCACCTCGTAAAATAGAACGCTTAAATCAAACAATAACTTCTCATCCTCTTAGCACTACTACAAGGTGTTCTATCACTCTAAACTCTCTGGTTCAAGTCTTCGGCCTCAGCCACCGTACACACTTGTCGGCTTCTACATCAACTGTAAACCTATAACTACTTTCTTAACTTATTCTTAACATGGGTTCCCTTACCGAACCTAATCCTACCAATACATCCTAATCAATTTTGAAATCCGTCTTCCTTATCTCAAAGCGTACTCATGTAACATCACCCTTACAAGCTCGCCTCGAAACTCATATTCCTACGCCATAGACCTTTCATCCTTCCTTATCACACTACTCATAATGAGTCACAGAAACCATCACCTTGAAGGCTTCACATCCTTCCTCCGGACACGACCGTATCTTGACACCCGTACTTCCAGACACCGAACAAGGGTACATACCCTCACACAATCATCCCTATAATTCACTTCTGACTCTTCCACCGTTCACCTTTACTCTTGCACACAAATACTAAGCTTACAACATTCTTTCCTAATTTGTCCGACACTTCTCCACTCTTGCAGTCTTTCCTTAGCTTAACATGTGCTATAACATGACCTAGTGAGTTCATAGCCTTCATGCATGACAATACAGTAAATAAACCTTTTCGCACATTTCATCATTTTAAATAATGTTTGGGAAACATTTGGGTACGCATGACCCCATCACATTTATAACTTCAACGCCTTGTACAACGATTTGAGAATCGTTTGTATGCATCTTTCCGTGAACTTTAATCTTACTCAGTTCCGAACGATGTCATTACGACAGTAACACGTTGGGTGAAAACCCTTTTATACGACACAATTTCGAAAGAAATTACTGACACCAAGTAAACCGGTCGGTTCTCACACTCATTTGTATGATATCAACAAACTACTACTCATTTGATTGTAAAAGTTTTGCTGGCGAACCTTCTCTTGACCTTTTTGTTAATAAAAGAATTTAACTTATCATTAAAAGTGTGAAATACTTCGCAAATCGTTAACCTCAAAATTCCAATGCGCAATGCGAAGGAAATCATCTTTTTCTTAAACATACGTTTGTACGCTCTCACCCCTTTTCGATCAAAAATTGATATTTGCACATTAATCTTACATCATGAGAATTTCATGTTACAAAAAGATCGCCATGCATGAGACTCTACTTGCCATTGAAGGCTACTCACCCTAACAAGGTCAAACGCTTTACTTACGCAACTTATCCTTAACATTCCTCCTACGACTGACGGTCGCCCTCTCGGTCAAGTAACTGCTTACTGAACACGCCTTTCACATTTCACTTGCTCAACCCTTCCATACTAATCGTTTTGATCATCTACTTCACTTCCCACTTCTATACAGTTCCAAATCACTATAGGTCTCTTACTTCATTTATCCTACCATAGAAAAGATTGACTGCAAAAGTCAAGGCTCTATTGATACTTTCAAGGTTTTGACACTGACCTCCCTTACCATTCTGACTGATCTATTCCATTGTTTCAAGAACTGAGACTCTCCCGAATGGAGTCTTACTTAAACTCAACGTTCATCCTCTCCGAATCTACGAAGAGCTACCTCTAGACGACTCATAACACTCTATCCAACGTTTCTTTCCTACGAAGTGTACACACCTCTCAACATAAGCGACTTCTCATGACACCTCCCCAACTAGGGGCCTCAGTCTACCCCACAGGGATCATACTGTCATTCTAAAGTACTGGGACTCGACATAAACACTATTTTCTGACTACCACTTCGGAACAATATGGTAGGTTAAGCATGCAATAGAGTCACAGATTAGTCTGGCAAGGTTGCATCAGCCCGTCATTCAGGACCTCCTCATCTAAATTTCTTGAAACATCCGATATTGTCCTGTCCCTCGGGGTTCTCCCAGTCATAGTACTAAACTGAAAGAAACCAAAAATTAGTTCTTGCTAGACATGACACCATAGATTTGCTATAAGTAAGGTATTGTAAGCATGCACATGTACCTGTAAGTTTGTAATTACACTGGCCAGGTGTAATCCCGAACTTACCTTACACGCTTGTCCTTGGCACCTTATTCCTAAGCGCATTTATAGTGATCTTTCCTAGAGGCAATCCTATGTCTCGGCTGTGTTCCTCATCTTACAGTTTAAGTTTAGGCCCGTCCGGTCACCTAAATCCCTTAAACTATGGCTCTGATACCATTTGTAACGTCCCAAATTTCATAAGAGGCAAACAACCATAAATCAGCATTCGATTTATATAAAACCTTGTCTTTACATCATCAATAATTCATACTAAACAAAATTGACAGCGGAAGTCTCTAAATCCACAGCCGAGAGCTATTCTATAGACATCATAGCCAAACCTTGAAGTTACTCTAAGCTTCAAGCCCTTCTTATCGCCTCCTAGTTCTTACTTGAAGAACCCTTAACATGCTTACATGAAAATGGTTTAGTTTTTGAAAAGCGAGGGTTAGACCAAAAGGTCTAGTGAACTCCCTCCGAAAACAACATGTAAACCAGTATAAACACATTTATAAAAGATTCGACGTAAATCTTAACATACAACAAGCATGGCACCGCACTGTGTATAGGATCACATAAACAATCTGCGATCGGGGCCCAAACAGACCCCCCTTTCGCCCTCTTGTATCGGGGCCCAAGCAGACTCCCCGATACCCGCCTAGGAGGAAACGAATTCCAACCTACCGTCTCGTCATAAATATCCAGGGGGTCATCAGACCCCGAGGATCCCTCTCTGATCCCACAGTGCAGGCCGACTCCACATAGCACATCGTTCATTTTCATAAAACATGCACCTTTAAATCCTTTAAATCATCATTCTCATTTCATCATGCATAATAAGCTTTCTCAAGTAAAACATGGAGTTCATGGGTAAACATACGTGATGGTTACCAACAGTTCATGCTCGTAAATGAAACCAAATTCAGTTAAAACATTTAACACTTTGCGTCGTAAAAAGGTTTAGGGAACTCACCTGAAAAGCAATCTTCTTCTTAGCCTCTTGTCTCGCTACGCTGGTACACCTAAGAATTAATTCATAATTCAATTAGGCACGTCTCCAATTCTGATCCTAAGTCCCTCTCTTAATTTGGTCGCAAATAACTCATTTAGGCCCATCTATACAATCTTGGATTTCTTTTATCCTTTACTAAGCCCATGGGACTTAAGCTAAGCTCTAAGTCCATCGGCCCAAGTAGCTCGATACTGCGGCCTGGCAGACGAAGCCCAGACCAACAGTCCCGGTAGGTCCGACTCCCGGTACCCCGACTCCCGGTACCCCGACTCCCGGTACCGGTGAATCCCGGTACGGGCGACTCCCGGTACGGGCGACTCCCGGTACGGGCGACTCCCGGTACGGGCGACTCCCGGTACCCGAACAGACGACGAAAACTCCTCATTTCTAACGCCGAAGCTTCCTATCCTTCTCAATTTATGCGGCCAATGACCAAAACATTATACTCAAACTGCTACATCTTCTTCCCTACACCCAAAACCTTTAATCTATCACATTTCCTTGATTATAAATCCAATATTTGATTACATACCCTTCAGAGTGTTCTTAAACTCTACCCAGATACAAAATCAAGCAATCAAGACCAACCAGAGGCTTACTGTAAATTCTATAAGTAGGATTTATACTGAGAGATTGGATACTTACAACGATTTGGGCTCTTCTTCTCACGTTTGTTGCTACACCTCTTCACCTCGCTTTCTCCTGATGCGTTACTCAGCCGCCAACCAAAAGAATGAAACAGTATACAATACCTAGATTTCTGGTCCTTATAGGTAGTTTTCCTCTAATTGCAAAAAGGTCCTTAGCTAACTTTCCATCTTTTCATTCTTGACACTTAACTTCCAACCTATTAGAATATGGGTTGTTACAATGGAGCACGATTTTGAACCGTTAGGTATCATCACCTATAAACCACAAATATGAGATGGGGAAACATCCAAGAGCATGGATGAAAACAAAGCGGATAAGTAAGATATGGGATTACCTGTTAAGCAAATTTTTCAAAATCGGGATTGTTTTCTTAAGTGACGCAATCTCGACGTCCGCATTTGAGAGTTTGAAATCGATAAACCATAACTGAGATGGAGCGATGAGAATGAATTTAGAGAAGATGAATGTAAGAATTTGAGAATAAATTAAACCCCAACTGTTTTTGGAGAGGATGAAAGAAGGGTCTAGTTATACTATAAGAGACCAACAATACCAACAATCTAGGGAAAGTTGATCTCTGTGAATCGTCACCTAGGTGAGGCAAATGGTCGATTTTGGGAAGAGACATCCAACTATAGCGTTCACAAAGTTGTACATTAAACTTATGGACCTATAATTAGAAAAACTGTTAAAGATTACCCTAAATAGTAACTTATGCTTTATAGGTAGTTTTTTAAACTTTTGGAACTTTTGATAAATTTTCTTTATAAAGTAGTATAGATATTCAGTGATGGCGGTGAAAGAGTATGAAGAACGATGGGTATTATACTGTAACATGATATATGATTTTGATAATTAATTTGATTTAATCTTCTTCATTATATAATAATGTCATTGAAAGTTTCACAATATTTAACTATTAATTAAGACAACTTAAGTATATAGGAAAGAGTTCAAACGAGAACACCTTTATTTTACAAGAATGAGGGAACACCATTTTACAATAGTTAATAACGTGTGATATGAAATTCGGTCACGTAAGATACATATGCGATACTAAATCAGAGACGCAGATGACCTTTGGCACGATGTAGGTTGTGGGCCAAGTCGCCTTTACACTACTAGGCTCTCTCACATGTGTTTATCACATGTGATAAAGGTGTTTTTGATGTGATAGTATAAATGTATAATCCTGTAACATCCCAAAAATCCACAATAGAACAATCATAGCATTTAAACATAAGATTTACAATACTAGGTCCCAAAAATTTCTCATTTCATCCATCTACACTTAGGTTGGCGGAAACAACCTATACACAACTGAGAGTAATCTAACTGCTACGAGTGGCACATGCACTGTCTCTAGCTGCATCTATTCCCTATCTTGCTCTTGATCACTTACCTGAGCCTTCTACTATTTGCTTACCTGAAAAGGTTTTAGTTTTGAAAAGCGAGGGTTAGACCATGAGGTCTAGTGAGCTCCCTCCATAAACAGTGTACATCAACATTATAAAAATCATTTATAAAACAATTCACATTCTTCACATAAACATCATTCATGGTACTGCACTGTGTAATGGATCACATAAACATTCTCCGATCGGGTCCCAGCAAGTTCCCTTCTCGCCTCTTCCGGAGCCTACGCAGACTCCCCTTCCCGGAGCCTACGCAAGCTCCCCTTTTCGGAGCCCACACGGACTCCCCTCTACCGGATAGGAGGAAACGGATTCCAACCTACCAATCTGTCATACATATCCAAGGGATCGTTAGAAACCGAGGATCTATCTCTGATCCCACAGTGCAGACCGACTCCACATAGCATTCACATAAACCATCTTAGTCATAAAACATGAGATTTATAATACACTTTACAATTCGTTTCATCATGCTGAACAGTCTTTTCAGTAGAACATATTTTTCATGGGAATAACGTTCGTAAAAGCTTGTAAATAAATCATGCTCATAAACATACTCTGATCAGTAAAATATTAAGCTTTCATTTACGTAAAAGTCATGTAAAATAACCGGCATTTCCACATAATCACTTTCTTTGGAAAACACGTAAGATCACGTATTTTAGTTAGAAAAACTCACCTGGCTTGCTCGCTCCAAAGCTCCTTACTTACACTTTCGATCTCTAGGTGGAACACCTATTATATTAATAACGTACGTCATAATTCGTTCATTTATTACTCGAGTTAAATCCCGAACTCAACCCAAATTTATCTAAGTTGGTAGATTACACTTCTAGTTCAAAAAATCATAATTAATGGTCTTTGTTTACCCATCCATTTGAAATGCTATATCGGATCCATTAATTTACCCGACTCTAGGTTCCCCAACATAAAAATTCTAACACTTGATTCTAAATATCAAAGTCGGATCATGTTAATAATAATATGACCCAAATTAATAAATAGACTATCAATTACGTACTAGGCCCCTTTAAAATAATTATAGACTTTAATAATAAACTAAGCCCAAAAGGACTTAAGAAATCTTTCGGTCCAACTTAACTCTCAGCCCACAAACATTCGGTCCAGATTTAAGCATGGTTTGCGCCAAGCAAGGGTTTGCGCCAAACCTGCTTTGCGCCACCCACTGCTTTACGCCAAATCACTTCTGCGCCAGATACTGATTTCACGACTTGGGCTGTATTTCGTTTGCTTAAGCGAAGAAACAAACCTAGGAGTGATTACCAAGGTTCTCACTACAACTTAAACATCTTAGTCGATTTCTTAATCAAACTTACCCACCTAAACATCTTATTTAACTTTGACAATATGAATTGGAAATCAAAACTCTATTAATACCTATAATTGATTTCTTAGTTTACGTAACTGAGAACAACTAGAATCTAACCAATCTAACATTTACTTGCAAAAGAGAAACGCAAGGGGATGGTTTCTTACCAGAATAAAACCTCACGAAACGGAAAGTTGCTGCCAAACCCCGCCACCACCGGCGACCACCACCAACAGCCAACCTTAGGCGACCACCATCGGCAGCCGACCGCCGGCGACCACTATCTCCTTCTATCCGTCGCCTCTCCCTCTCGCTGACCTTTCTCTCTCATCGACTCTCCTTCTCTTGCTGTGCAGGTTTCACACACACACAGAATCAATTAATTTCTCTATTTCCCTGCTTCCCTTCTCGAAGTGCAGCAGCCTAGCAGAACACACACACACTCAGCTCTCATCTATTCCTTTCTTCTCTCTTTCCTTGATGTGTAGCAGCACACACACACCTCTCAATTAATTCTTTCTTCTCTCTTCTCTCGATGTGTAGCAGCACACACACAGGACCATAAACTTCTTTTTCTTTGCGTTCCCTTTCTCTATGTGCAGCATACACACACAACCCTAAAATAAAAAGTGCTTTCTTCTAATTCTCCAAAAGCGGCGCATAAGAAATGGGAATTAGTTTCCCAAATTTCTAATTTTACCCTCAACTTTTCTTAATAACCACTTTCCTACCTTATTTTTCCATTTAGAACAAAATGCATACTTTGGGTTATTACAAATCCATCACATGTGATACCAAATTATAGATGCAGACGACCTTTGGCGTGAGCTTAGTTGCAAGTTACGCTGTGTGCTCACCAACGGTCCTCTCACGTGTATTATCACATGTGATAGGGATGTTCTCGTGTTTTCGCAAAATGGAGGTGTTCTCGTTTGAACCTTCACCTAAGTATATATATATAGATATATAGATACATACTTTGATATTTAATTTAATTTAATCTACTTCATTTCAAAATAATGTCTTTGATATTAAGAATTTATACGTTGAACACTTAATGTGAAAATTGATATATATATGGTATTTAGAAATAAAATTGTTAGTTTTTATTTAATTATGATATTTCATTTAAGGTTATACCTAAATCATATCTATAATCAATAACATTAGTGATTTGCGTGCCTATAAATTTGTCATTTGCTTACTTGCTTGCTCAAATCACATCACTAATTAAGAATGAGGAACTTCTCCATTTTCGCCCTATTTTTACTCGTGAGCTTCTTGGCTTTTGGTAAATTTCTTTCTCTTTTTTACATATTAATGTCTTTTTTACCGGTTTATTAAGATATATATTTTTATATTTTGATAGAAAATTATAATTTGTATTTATCTAATTGGTGCTATATAAACGAGTTTTAGTAGACAAAAGAAAGTAGAGCTTTTGTCTGTTCAAAACAATTTTTTACCATAACGAAATTGAGAAGGAATTAACAACATGTTGATAAAAAATAATGTTGTGTTCGTTTAATTATAGGATCTGAGATGTCGAAGGCGCAAATTCCGATATGCAGCAAGAAGTTCAAAATTATAACAGGATTTTGCAGCGATTCAACTTGTAATAACACGTGCCAATCTAAAATTGGAATAGGCTCTACCGGAACATGTGATAATTTCTGGACATGCAATTGTAAATTCCCTTGTATGCATTAAAGTTCGTCATATACGTAACTTATTGCAAAAGTTCTTAGAGATGAACCCAAATTTTTGTTTATTTTTAAAAGTTATGTCCATCTATATTTTGCATGTGTTTCGAAAAACAATTATTCAAAGTCATATGTACGAAATAGGAATATGAAATGTGCATGCTTGTGCTAACAAAAATCAGATTTTGCATGTGGTCTCCATGGATTTACTCATGAATTGAACACAAACCTGATGTTCAATATTGCAAATTGCACAAAACTATCGGAACCCACCAACGATTCAAATCTATTACCTCGTCATATCAATTTGAAAACACATGCACATAAAGACGAGATTTTATGCAAGGGAAAAAGAGTACTTGCTTAACATCATAGTGAACAAAATTGTAAAAGACATCAATTAGCCGACAATTTCCCACACTTAATTGAAGTATTATTCAGAAAATTTCATAAAGGAATGGGAGAAAAGGGGAACAACCTTGGATTCAATATGACAATAGTGGCAGAAAAATATCTGATGACAACATGGAGCACGATTTTGCACCGTTAGGTATCATCACCTATAAACCACAAATATGAGATGGGGAAACATCCAAAAGCATGGATGAAAACAAAGCGGATAAGTAAGATATGGGATTACCTGTTAAGCAAATTTTTCAAAATTAAGTGACGCAATCTCGACGTCCGCCACTGAGAGTTTGAAATCGATAAACCATAACTGAGATAGAGCGATGAGAATGAATTTAGAGAAGATGAAAGTAAGAGTTTGAGAATAAATTAAACCCCAACTGTTTTTGGAGAGGATGAAAGAAGGGTCTAGTTATACTATAAGAGACCAACAATACCAACAATCTAGAGAAAGTTGATCTCTGTGAATCGTCACCTAGGTGACGCAAATGGTCGATTTTGGGAAGAGATATCCAACTATAGCGTTCACAAAGTTGTACATTAAACTTATGGACCTATAATTAGAAAAATTGTTAAAGATTACCCATAATAGTAACTTGTGCTTTATAGGTAGTTTTTTAAACTTTTGGAACTTTTGATAAATTTTCTTTATAAAGTAGTATAGATATTCAGTGATGGAGGTGAAAGAGTATGAAGAACGATGGGTATTATACTGTAACATGATATATAATTTTGATAATTAATTTAATTTAATCTTCTTCATTATATAATAATGTCATTGAAAGTTTTACAATATTTAACTATTAATTAAGACAACTTAAGTATATAGGAAAGAGTTCAAACGAGAACACCTTTATTTTACGAGAATGAGGGAACACCATTTTACAATAGTTAATCACGTGTGATATGAAATTCAGTCACGTAAGATACATATGCGATACTAAATCAGAGACGCAGATGACCTTTGGCACGATGTAGGTTGTGGGCCAAGTCGCCTTTACACTACTAGGCTCTCTCACATGTTTTTATCACATGTGATAAAGGTGTTTTGGATGTGATAGTATAAATGTATAATCCATCACATGTGATACCAAATTATAGATGCAAGACGACCTTTGGCATGAGCTTAGTTGCAAGTTACGTCGTGTGCGCACCAACGGTCCTCTCACGTGTATTATCACATGTGATAGGGATGTTCTCGTGTTTTCGCAAAATGGAGGTGTTCTCGTTTGAACCTTTACCTAAGTATATGTATATATATAGATATATAGATACATACTTTGATATTTAATTTAATTTAATCTTCTTCATTTCAAAATAATGTCTTTGATATTAAGAATTTATACGTTGAACACTTAATGTGAAAATTGATATATATGGTATTTAGAAATAAAATTGTTAGTTTTTATTTAATTATGATATTTCATTTAAGGTTATACCTAAATCATATCTATAATCAATAGCATTAGTGATTTGCGTGCCTATAAATTTGTCATTTGCTTACTTGCTTGCTCAAATCACATCATTAATTAACAATGAGGAACTTCTCCATTTTCGCCCTATTTTTGCTCTTGAGCTTCTTGGCTTATGGTAACCTTCTTTCTCTTTTTTACATATTAATGTCTTTTTTACCGGTTTATTAAGATATATATTTTTATATTTTGATAGAAAATTATAATTTGTATTTATCTAATTGGTGCTATATAAACGAGTTTTAGTAGACAAAAGAAAGTAAAGCTTTTGTTTGTTCAAAACAATTTTTTACCATAACGAAATTGAGAAGGAATTAACAACATGTTGATAAAAAATAATGTTGTGTTCGTTTAATTATAGGATCTGAGATGTCGAAGGCGCAAATTCCGATATGCAGCAAGAAGTTCAAAATTATAACAGGATTTTGCAGCGATTCAACTTGTAATAACACGTGCCAATCTAAAATTGGAATAGGCTCTACCGGAACATGTGATAATTTTTGGACATGCAATTGTAAATTCCCTTGTATGCATTAAAGTTCGTCATATACGTAACTTAATGCAAAAGTTCTTAGAGATGAACCCAAATTTTTGTTTATTTTTAAAAGTTCTGTCCATCTCTATTTTGCATGTGTTTCGAAAAACAATTATTCAAACTCATATGTACGAAATAGAAAGATGAAATGTGCATGCTTGTGCTAACAAAAATCAGATTTTGCATGTGGTCTCCATGGATTTACTCATGAATTGAACACAAACCTGATGTTCAATATTGCAAATTGCACAAAACTATCGGAACCCACCAACGATTCAAATCTATTACCTCGTCATATCAATTTGAAAACACATGCACATAAAGACGAGATTTTATGCAAGGGAAAAAGAGTACTTGCTTAACATCATAGTGAACAAAATTGTAAAAGACATCAATTAGCCGATAATTTTCCACACTTAATTGAAGTATTATTCAGAAAATTTCATAAAGGAATGGGAGAAAAGGGGAACAACCTTGGATTCAATATGACAATAGTGGCAGAAAAATATCTGATTACAACATCGAGCACGATTTTGCACCGTTAGGTATCATCACCTATAAACCACAAATATGAGATGGGGAAACATCGAAAAGCATGGATGAAAACAAAGCGGATAAGTAAGATATGGGACTACCTGTTAAGCGAATTTTTCAAAATCGGGATTGTTTTCTTAAGTGACGCAATCTCGACGTCCGCCACTGAGAGTTTGAAATCGATAAACCATAACTGAGATGGAGCGATGAGAATGAATTTAGAGAAGATGAAAGTAAGAATTTGAAAATAAATTAAACCCCAACTGTTTTTGGAGAGGATGAAAGAAGGGTATAGTTATACTATAAGAGACCAACAATACCAACAATCTAGGGAAAGTTGATCTCTGTGAATCGTCACCTATGTGACGCAAATGGTCGATTTTGGGAAGAGACATCCAACTATAGCGTTCACAAAGTTGTACGTTAAACTTATGGACCTATAATTAGAAAAATTGTTAAAGATTAACCATAATAGTAACTTATGCTTTATAGGTAGTTTTTTAAACTTTTGGAACTTTTGATAAATTTTCTTTATAAAGTTGTATAGATATTCAGTGATGGCGGTGAAAGAGTATGAAGAACGATGGGTATTATACTGTAACATGATATATGATTTTGATAATTAATTTAATTTAATTTAATCTTCTTCATTATATAATAATGTCATTGAAAGTTTCACAATATTTAACTATTAATTAAACAACTTAAGTATATAGGAAAGAGTTCAAACGAGAACACCTTTATTTTACGAGAATGAGAGAACACCATTTTACAATAGTTAATCACGTGTGATATGAAATTCAGTCACGTAAGATACATATGTGATACTAAATCAGAGGCGCATATGACCTTTGGCACGATGTAGGTTGTGGGCGAAGTCGCCTTTACACTACTAGGATCTCTCACATGTTTTTATCACATGTGATAAAGGTGTTTTTGATGTGATAGTATAAATGTATAATCCATCACATGTGATACCAAATTATAGATGCAGACGACCTTTGGCGTGAGCTTAGTTGCAAGTTACGTCGTGTGCGCACCAACGGTTCTCTCACGTGTATTATCACATGTGATAGGGATGTTCTCGTGTTTTCGCAAAATGGAGGTGTTCTCGTTTGAACCTTCACCTAAGTATATATATAGATATATAGATACATACTTTGATATTTAATTTAATTTAATCTTCTTCATTTCAAAATAATGTCTTTGATATTAAGAAATTATACGTTGAACACTTAATGTGAAAATTGATATATATGGTATTTAGAAATAAAATTGTTAGTTTTTATTTAATTATGATATTTCATTTAAGGTTATACCTAAATCATATCTATAATCAATAGCATTAGTGATTTACGTGCCTATAAATTTGTCATTTGCTTACTTGCTTGCTCAAATCACATCACTAATTAACAATGAGGAACTTCTCCATTTTCGCCCTATTTTTGCTCGTGAGCTTCTTGGCTTTTGGTAAATTTCTTTCTCTTTTTTACATATTAATGTCTTTTTTACCGGTTTATTAAGATATATATTTTTATATTTTGATAGAAAATTATAATTTGTATTTATCTAATTGGTGCTATATAAACGAGTTTTAGTAGACAAAAGAAAGTAAAGCTTTTGTTTGTTCAAAACAATTTTTTACCATAACGAAATTGAGAAGGAATTAACAACATGTTGATAAAAAATAATGTTGTGTTCGTTTAATTATAGGATCTGAGATGTCGAAGGCGCAAATTCCGATATGCAGCAAGAAGTTCAAAATTATAACAGGATTTTGCAGCGATTCAACTTGTAATAACACGTGCCAATCTAAAATTGGAATAGGCTCTACCGGAACATGTGATAATTTCTGGACATGCAATTGTAAATTCCCTTGTATGCATTAAAGTTCGTCATATACGTAACTTAATGTAAAAGTTCTTAGAGATGAACCCAATTTTTTGTTTATTTTTAAAAGTTCTGTCCATCTATATTTTGCATGTGTTTCGAAAAACAATTATTCAAACTCATATGTACGAAATAGGAAGATGAAATGTGCATGCTTGTGCTAACAAAAATCAGATTTTGCATGTGGTCTCCATGGATTTACTCATGAATTGAACACAAACCTGATGTTCAATATTGCAAATTGCACAAAACTATCGGAACCCACCAACGATTCAAATCTATTACCTCGTCATATCAATTTGAAAACACATGCACATAAAGACGAGATTTTATGCAAGGGAAAAAGAGTACTTGCTTAACATCATAGTGAACAAAATTGTAAAAGACATCAATTAGCCGATAATTTCCCACACTTAATTGGAGTATTATTCAGAAAATTTCATAAAGGAATGGGAGAAAAGGGGAACAACCTTGGATTCAATATGACAATAGTGGAAGAAAAATATCTGATGACAACATGGAGCACGATTTTGCACCGTTAGGTATCATCACCTATAAACCACAAATATGAGATGGGGAAACATCCAAAAGCATGGATGAAAACAAAGCGGATAAGTAAGATATGGGATTACCTGTTAAGCAAATTTTTCAAAATCGGGATTGTTTTCTTAAGTGACGCAATCTCGACGTCCGCCACTGAGAGTTTGAAATCGATAAACCATAACTGAGATGGAGCGATGATAATTAATTTAGAGAAGATGAAAGTAAGAATTTGAGAATAAATTTGTAACATCCCATAAAGAAGATCATACAATATACCATAAACTGGGTGTTTTACAAAGCAAACAGAAATAGTTGTCCATTACAATTAACATATGAGCTTAACAAAGTGACAGCGGAAGTCTAACTATCCACAGCCGAGCTCTAAACTAAGGTTAATCATCTATCTTGGAGTCGCTCTATCTCCAAGCCACAATCCTCCCGTCTTTAGTTCTTAACACTTGAGCCTGAAGCTCGCTTACCTGAAAATGGTTTAGTTTTGAAAAGCGATGGTTAGACCAAAAGGTCTAGTGAATTCCCTCTGTGAAACTACATGTATAATATGAAATCATTTGTTAAAATGCATAACAGTCATCACATATGGTACTGCACTGTGTAATGGATCACTTATCCAATCACGATCGGGGCCCAAGCAGACTCCCCTTTCGCCCTCTCGTATCGGGGCCCAAGCAGACTCCCTGATACCCGCCTAGGAGGAAACGAATTCCAACCTACCGTCTCATCATACCAAACCAAGGAATCATCAGATCCCGAGGCTCATTGATCCCACAGTACAGACCGACATCACATAACATGCACATATGATTCATAAAACATTTTACTCTTTAAAATCATGCGCATCATTTCAACATATCAAACTTTCCTTTCTTTCATGCATGTCAGTTCATAAGTATTTCATGTTTAATAAAACCATAATCAGTGAAAGAATCATCTAACATTTACGTTGTAAAAGAGGTTTAGGGAACTCACCTGATTGTAGTGCTCTTCCTACACTTGCCCCGTTCCAACCGTAACCTATTAATTTTATTATATAAAAATATAATTAGTCTTTCTAATCCTTTAAACTTGGACCGTCCTCCCTTAACTCGATTCTAGCATGGGTAGACGTTCACTCGGCCAAACCCCTAAGGGAAGAGTCTCGCTGGAAAAAGCCTTGCGAAAAGCTGTTTTGCGCAACAGGTGCTTGCAAAAAGTTAACTTTTCGCAAGAGGCGTTTGCGAAAAGTTCACTTCTCGCAACAGGCACTTGCGAAAAGTTCACTTTTCGCAATAGGCGCTTGCGAAAAGTTCACTTTTCGCAGTAGACGCTTGCGAAAAGTTCACTCTGTGCCAAAGGCACTGTTCATCGTCTTCTTCGCCGGGACACAGGTCAAAACTCGCCTAAGGCTTATCTTTCGTTTCTAAAGGTTGCCCATCTAGAAATATCCCTTTTTCTTAATCATCAAAATTCGTTCATTCCTAACTTAAATCGAGAAACCGAATGGTTTTTCCCTTGTAATCCCGCAGGTCTGCCATTACTTCCCAAGGTCTCAAAACCCGACCCCTAAGAACCCTTTTCAGACGAATATAGAATTTAGCACTAACACACATTGTTCGAAAATCTGAAATGTAAAGCTAGGGGCTCAAAGCATTCGATAATGGTGAAACTAGGTGGAAATCCCAGCTGGCTTCACCCATTTTGACCCAGACATAAACCCACAGAGGAGAGAAAGCGTGAACTGAAGAATACCAAGAGGGTGTGGATAATTACCTGAACAGAATTTCTTCTTGCACAAAACTCAAATTCCTCCCCAACAAGAACCACCGATACGTCTCCTTCTTCTTCCTTTCTCAGCACAGCCGCCAACAGTTTACAGTATTAGGAATAATACTGATTGACTTGACATTAAATGAAAACTTCCCTAGGGATTTGGGCCCAAAAGCCATATTCATACTTAATATGGCCCCTTTATGCCAACTTTCATTTTCCTTAATTTGGCCACCAAACTTTTCCTTGAAGTAATTATTGGGTTATTACAACCTCCCCTCCTTAGAAGAATTCCGTCCCCGGAATTCCTCATTGGAAAGGATGCGGGTACCTTTCCCTCATTTCAGACTCCAGTTCCCACGTAGCCTCGGGGCCCTTGTGATGTCGCCACTTCACCCTCACTAGTCTGAGTTCTTTGTTTCGTGACTTTCTTACCTTAATATCCGTGACGGCCTCGGGTTCCTCTACGAAGTTCAATCTTTCATCCACTTTGATGTCGTTTAACGGCACTGCCTTAGTCACGTCAGCCAAACACTTCCTTAGATTTGACACGTGGAACGCATTATGGATGCCATTTAATTCTTCGGGTAGATCCAGTCTGTAAGCCACTTCTCCAATTCGTTCCGTAATCTCAAACGGTCCGATATAACGTGGGCTTAACTTCCCACATCTCCTAAATCGCACCACTCCCTTCCAAGGTGACACCTTCAGTAGTACGTGATCTCCGACTTGGAATTCTATGTCTTTTCGTCTTTTATCCGCATAACTCTTTTGCCGGTCGCGAGCGACATTCAGTCTTTCGCGCACTTGGACTATTTTGTCCGAAGTTTGTTGAACAATTTCGGGCCCAGCCAACTGCCTCTCCCCAACCTCATTCCAACATAATGGCGTCTGACACTTTCTACCGTACAATGCCTCAAATGGCGCCATCTTGAAGCTTGAATGATAACTGTTGTTGTAGGCGAACTCAACCAATGGCAGATGCCTTTCCCATGACCCTTGAAAATCTAGAGCACATGCCCTCAACATGTCTTCTAACGTTTGGATCGTTCGCTCGCTCTGCCCGTCGGTCTGAGGATGATAAGCGGTGCTCATCTTGATCTGTGATCCCATTTCTCTTTGGAAGCTCCTCCAGAACTTGGAGGTAAATCTGCTATCCCGATCAGATACAATCGACGAGGGCACCCCGTGAAGGGTTACAATTCCGTCGATGTATAATTTGGCTAATTGTTCCATTGAGTAGGACTCTCTTATCGGCAAGAAGTGAGCTGATTTCGTGAGTCGATCCACAACTACCCAAATGGCGTCATAGCCCTTCGGAGTCCTAGGCAGATGGGTCACGAAGTCCATCGTGATTTGATCCCACTTCCACATTGGTATATCTAACGACTGAAGTTTTCCGTACGGCCTTTGATGTTCAATCTTCACACGTGAACACGTTATGCAGGTCTCAACAAGGTGAGCCACATCCTTTTTCATCCCAGGCCACCAATAATCTTGCCGTAGGTCTCCGTACATTTTGTTTGTTCCTGGGTGAATCGTGTACCTGGATTTGTGAGCCTCTTCCAGAATCATCTTCCTGAGCTCCCCGATCTTTGGGACCCAAATCCTCCCATTGAAACACTTCACCCCTCGCCCATCCTCTACTAGTGAGGTCAGTTGCCCGACCAGTCTTTCCTTCTTGAGGTCGTTAGCACCGAGCGCTTCGGCTTGACACTTCTTTATCTCGGCCAGCAAGTTAAAGGTCACTTCAGCTCTCATAGCCACAATGCTGGGGACCTCGTTCCTTTCTTTGCGACTTAAAGCGTCCGCCACTACATTCGCCTTCCCTGGGTGGTACTCGATCTTACAATCGTAATCAGTCAACAGCTCGATCCATCTTCTTTGACGCATATTCAACTCTTTCTGATCAAAGAGGTGACATAGGCTCTTATGGTCTGTGAAAATCTGGCACTTCGTCCCGTACAGGTAATGCCGCCAAATTTTCAAAGCGAAAACCACTGCCGCCAATTCTAAGTCGTGCGTAGGATATCGAGCTTCGTGATCTTTTAACTGCCGGGAGGCATAAGCAATCACCTTTCCTCTTTGCATGAGTACACAACCTAAGCCGAGTTTTGATGCGTCACTGAATACCACAAAGTCATCTGACCCAACTGGTAACGTCAGCACGGGAGCGCTGCTCAACATGTCCTTCAATCTTTGGAAAGCTTCCTCTTGCTTCTCGGACCAAGCAAACTTGATGTTTTTCCTGGTTAGAGTGGTTAATGGGGTGGCAATACGCGAAAAGTCCTTTATGAACTTCCGGTAGTAACCTGCCAAACCAAGAAAACTACGAACTTCTGATGGGTTCTTCGGTTGCTCCCAATCCCAGATGGCTTTAATCTTTGCTGGGTCCACCATGATTCCTGTCTCGGACACCACATGCCCGAGGAATTGTACCTCCTTTAGCCAAAACTCACATTTTGAAAATTTAGCAAATAATTTCTCCTTCTTCAATAGTTCAAGAATCATCCTGAGGTGGTTCTCGTGCTTCTCCTCGGACTTTGAGAAAATCAGAATGTCGTCGATGAACACTATCACGAATTTGTCTAAATAAGGTTGACACACCCTATTCATTAAGTCCATGAAAGTTGCGGGGGCGTTGGTTAATCCGAACGGCATCACCAGGAACTCGTAATGCCCATATCTAGTTCTGAAAGCGGTTTTTGGTACGTCCTCCTCTCTCACTTTGAGTTGATGATACCCCGACCTCAAGTCTATCTTGGAGAAATAGCTGGCTCCTTGAAGTTGATCAAACAGGTCGTCGATTCGCGGTATCGGATACTTATTCTTGATTGTAACCTTGTTGAGCTCTCGGTAGTCTATACACATTCGCATGGTGCCGTCCTTCTTCTTCACGAAGAGTACGGGTGCTCCCCACGGTGACGTACTCAGCCTCACGAATCCTTTGTCTAACAATTCCTGCAACTGAGTCATCATTTCCTTCATTTCGGACGGCGCCAATCTATATGGTGCACGAGCAATCGGTGCAGCTCCAGGCATCAAATCAATCTTGAACTCGATCTGACGATCCGGAGGTAAGCTTGTTAAATCATCCAGAAATACTTCCGGGTATTCGCTTACTACGCGCACGTCACTCACTCCACGCTTCTCTTTCTTAGCGTCTAACACGTACGCTAAGAATCCTCGACATCCTTTCCTCAAACACCTACTAGCCTTGATCATGGAGATAAGGCTAGTCTTTCTATTACGGCGGTTCCCATAAATCACTATGGGATCCCCATCGGGTGAGTGGATCCTAATTGGCTTTTTGTTGCAAACGATATTGGCATCATTTGCGGCTAACCAGTCCATACCCAACACTACATCGAACTCCCCCATAGCCATGGGGTATAACTTCATAGGCAACAGTCTTCCTTCTATATCTACGACACAATTCTCTATTACTTCTTTAACATATACCAGACTGTCGTTAGCAGTTTCCACCTCTAGCGCTTTCTCCAACTGTCTAGGTCTCACCCCTAAACATTTCATAAACGTATGCGAAACAAACGATCGATTCGCTCCCTAATCAAATAACACATTGGCACACAGTGAGTTTACTACAAATGTACCTGCCACAATGTCTGGAATTTCCTCCGCTTCCTCCGCAGTTATGCGAAACGCGCGCCCCTTAGCGCGTGTCGGCTCCGTTCCCTTCTCACTTCCTCTCTCCACCTGACGATTCCCAAATTAAGTTGATCCCCCCTTCTTCAATTGCGGACAGTCATATCGTGTGTGTCCAACAACTCCGCATTGAAAACACGATTTCCCCTTGGGACAATCCCTTGACATGTGACCAGGCAAGCCACACCGGTAGCATGAGTTTGAACCTGCCATGCACTCACCCCGGTGCACCTTGTTGCACTTCGCACATGGTTTCCCAACCGTATCTTTGCTTACACGGTTATCAGATCGGAACACTTTCCCTTTCCCCGAGTCGTTCCTCGCTCCATCCCATTTGCGCTTGTCGCAGCTCTTCTCAGAAGTCTGACGGTTCTTCTCCATTTCAATTAGTTCGGCCGCATCGATGGCTGTTTGAAAAGTGACGGGGTTTCTTGCCATCACTAGCTCTCGAATATCACTTCTCAGACCGTGAATGTGGTGATTCACTCTTCGCCCCTCCGTCGGCAAGTACAGGTCGGCGAAACGGGACTTCTCGATAAACTTTGAAGTGTACTCCCGTACCGTCATTCTCCCCTGTTCCAAACCTAGGAATTCTTCTTCCAGCTTTTTCACTGCCGCGAGTGGGCAGAACTGTGCTTTAAACCGGTCTACAAACGATTCCCACAACATCCCCTTTGCCATTGCAGAGCCCTTTCCCCCAGTTTCGGCCTCCCACCAGTAAACTGCATCGGATTTTAGCATGGACAAGGCAAACATTACCCTGTCCTCATCCGCGCATTTGCAAGTGTCAAAAACCAGTTCCGTCTCTTTTACCCACCTCATTGCTAGAACCGGGTCACATTCGCCCTTGAACGTAGGTGGCTTGCATGAGGCGAAAACCTTAAAGTTACAACCCTTAGCTGCCGACTCGTTCACCGCCAAAGACGTCGCTTTCGAGTGACTCCCAGTACCAGATTCAACAGGATTTGACAACTCTGCACTTTCCTTGTTTTCAGTCGCCCCTTTGCTTTCAGAGGTCGTCCCATTATGTCTAGTGAGGAGAGTTTGCAGAGTCTCCTGGATTTTACCAAGTTCTGCGGCCAAATTCTCTCGAGTGACGAAGGTGGATCCCCGACCTCGACCACGTCCCCTTGTCGGGTTCTCCCTCCTTACCGTAGCCGAACTTTCCTGGATAGAGTCTTCTTGGTTGACGGGCATTTCCACACTCCTCGTCCTCCCACGACCCCTTCCACGACCCCTTCTGCGACCCCTTCCGCGACCCCTTCCGCGGTTAGCCGGTCCACACTCTAGAGTCTCTTCTTCTCGGTTCCTTGGTATGACAGGTACTGACTTACTTCTCAAATTCCTTCCAGCCATAACGTTAATTCTGAAAGAAAACAATCGTTTAACTCTTGCCAGACATGACCCCACTACATTGCTATAAAAGGTAATTGAAGCACGCACATGTACCTGTAAGTTCGTAATTACACTGGCCAGGTGCAATCCCAAACTTACCTTACACGTTTGTCCTTTGCACCTCATTCCTAAGCGCGTTTATAGTGATCGTCCCTAGAGGCAAACCTATATCTCGGCTGTGTTCCTCTTCCTACAGTTTAAGTTTAGGCCCTAATGGTCACCTAAATCCCTTAAACTAAGGCTCTGATACCAATTGTAACATCCCATAAAGAAGATCATACAATATACCATAAACTGAGCGTTTTACAAAGCAAACAGAAATAGTTGTCCATTACAATTAACATATGAGCTTAACAAAGTGACAGCGGAAGTCTAACTATCCACAGCCAAGCTCTAAACTAAGGTTAATCATCTATCTTGGAGTCGCTCTATCTCCAAGCCACAATCCTCCCGTCTTTAGTTCTTAACACTTGAGCCTGAAGCTCGCTAACCTGAAAATGGTTTAGTTTTGAAAAGCGATGGTTAGACCAAAAGGTCTAGTGAATTCCCTCCGTGAAACTACATGTATAATATAAAATCATTTGTTAAAATGCATAACAGTCATCACATATGGTACTGCACTATGTAATGGATCACTTATCCAATCACGATCGGGGCCCAAGCAGACTCCCCTTTCGCCCTCTCGTATCGGGGCCCAAGCAGACTCCTCGATACCCGCCTAGGAGGAAACGAATTCCAACCTACCGTCTCATCATACCAAACCAAGGAATCATCAGATCCCGAGGCTCATTGATCCCACAGTACAGACCGACATCACATAACATGCACATATGATTCATAAAACATTTTACTCTTTAAAATCATGCGCATCATTTCAACATATCAAACTTTCCTTTCTTTCATGCATGTCAGTTCATAAGTATTTCATGTTTAATAAAACCATAATCAGTGAAAGAATCATCTAACATTTACGTTGTAAAAGAGGTTTAGGGAACTCACCTGATTGTAGTGCTCTTCCTACACTTGCCCCGTTCCAACCGTAACCTATTAATTTAATTATATAAAAATATAATTAGTCTTTCTAATCCTTTAAACTTGTACCGTCCTCCCTTAACTCGATTCTAGCATGGGTAGACGTTCACTCGGCCAAACCCCTAAGGGAAGAGTCTCGCTGGAAAAAGCCTTGCGAAAAGCTATTTTGCGCAACAGGTGCTTGCGAAAAGTTGACTTTTCGCAAGAGGCGTTTGCGAAAAGTTCACTTCTCGCAACAGGCACTTGCGAAAAGTTCACTTTTCGCAATAGGCGCTTGCGAAAAGTTCACTTTTCGCAGTAGACGCTTGCGAAAAGTTCACTCTATGCCAAAGGCACTGTTCATCGTCTTCTTCGCCGGGACACAGGTCAAAACTCGCCTAAGGCTTATCTTTCGTTTCTAAAGGCTGCCCATCTAGAAATATCCCTTTTTCTTAATCATCAAAATTCGTTCATTCCTAACTTAAATCAAAAAACCGAATGGTTTTTCCCTTGTAATCCTGCAGGTCTGCCATTACTTCCCAAGGTCTCAAAACCCGACCCCTAAGAACCCTTTTCAGACGAATATAGAATTTAGCACTAACACACATTGTTCGAAAATCTGAAATGTAAAGCTAGGGGCTCAAAGCATTCGATAATGGTGAAACTAGGTGGAAATCCCAGCTGGCTTCACCCATTTCGACCCAGACATAAACCCACAGAGGAGAGAAAGCGTGAACTGAAGAATACCAAGAGGGTGTGGATAATTACCTGAACAGAATTTCTTCTTGCACAAAACTCAAATTCCTCCGCAACAAGCACCACCGATACGTCTCCTTCTTCTTCCTTTCTCAGCACAGCCGCCAACAGTTTACAGTATTAGGAATAATACTGATTGACTTGACATTAAATGAAAGCTGCCCTAGGGATTTGGGCCCAAAAGCCATATTCATACTTAATAAGGCCCCTTTATGCCAACTTTCATTTTCCTTAATTTGGTCACCAAACTTTTCCTTGAGGTAATTATTGGGTTATTACAAAATTAAACCCCAACTATTTTTGGAGAGGATGAAAGAAGGGTCTAGTTATACTATAAGAGACCAACAATACCAACAATCTAGGGAAAGTTGATCTCTGTGAATCGTCACCTAGGTGACGCAAATGGTCGATTTTGGGAAGAGACATCCAACTATAGCGTTCACAAAGTTGTACATTAAACTTATGGACCTATAATTAGAAAAATTGTTAAAGATTACCCATAATAGTAACTTATGCTTTATAGGTAGTTTTTTAAACTTTTGGAACTTTTGATAAATTTTCTTTATAAAGTAGTATAGATATTCAGTGATGGCGGTGAAAGAGTATGAAGAACGATGGGTATTATACTGTAACATGATATATGATTTTGATAATTAATTTAATCTTCTTCATTACATAATAATGTCATTGAAAGTTTCACAATATTTAACTATTAATTAAGATAACTTAAGTATATAGGAAAGAGTTCAAAAGAGAACACCTTTATTTTACGAGAATGAGGGGACACCATTTTACAATAGTTAATCACGTGTGATATGAAATTCAGTCACGTAAGATACATATGCGATACTAAATCAGAGACGCAGATGACCTTTGGAACGATGTAGGTTGTGGGCCAAGTCGCCTTTACACTACTAGGCTCTTTCACATGTTTTTATCACATGTGATAAAGGTGTTTTTGATGTGATAGTATAAATGTATAATCCATCACATGTGATACCAAATTATAGATGCAGACGACCTTTGGCGTGAGCTTAGTTGCAAGTTACGTCGTGTGCGCACCAACGGTCCTCTCACGTGTATTATCACATGTGATAGGGATGTTCTCGTGTTTTCGCAAAATGGAAGTGTTCTCGTTTGAACCTTCACCTAAGTATATAGATATATAGATACATACTTTGATATTTAATTTAATTTAATCTTCTTCATTTCAAAATAATGTCTTTGATATTAAGAATTTATACGTTGAACACTTAATGTGAAAATTGATATATATGGTATTTAGAAATAAAATTGTTAGTTTTTTATTTAATTATGATATTTCATTTAAGGTTATACCTAAATCATATCTATAATCAATAGCATTAGTGATTTGCGTGCCTATAAATTTGTCATTTGCTTACTTGCTTGCTCAAATCACATCACTAATTAACAATGAGGAACTTCTCCATTTTCGCCCTATTTTTGCTCGTGAGATTCTTGGCTTTTGGTAAATTTCTTTCTCTTTTTTACATATTAATGTCTTTTTTACCGGTTTATTAAGATATATATTTTTATATTTTGATAGAAAATTATAATTTGTATTTATCTAATTGGTGCTATATAAACGAGTTTTAGTAGACAAAAGAAAGTAAAGCTTTTGTCTGTTCAAAACAATTTTTTACCATAACGAAATTGAGAAGGAATTAACAACATGTTGATAAAAAATAATGTTGTGTTCGTTTAATTATTGGATCTGAGATGTCGAAGGCGCAAATTCCGATATGCAGCAAGAAGTTCAAAATTATAACAGGATTTTGCAGCGATTCAACTTGTAATAACACGTGCCAATCTAAAATTGGAATAGGCTCTACCGGAACATGTGATAATTTCTGGACATCCAATTGTAAATTCCCTTTATGCATTAAAGTTCGTCATATACGTAACTTAATGCAAAAGTTCTTAGAGATGAACCCAAATTTTTGTTTATTTTTAAAAGTTCTGTCCATCTATATTTTGCATGTGTTTCGAAAAACAATTATTCAAACTCATATGTACGAAATAGGAAGATGAAATGTGCATGCTTGTGCTAACAAAAATCAGATTTTGCATGTGGTCTCCATGGATTTACTCATGAATTGAACACAAACCTGATGTTCAATATTGCAAATTGCACAAAACTATCGGAACCCACCAACGATTCAAATCTATTACCTCGTCATATCAATTTGAAAACACTTGCACATAAAGACGAGATTTTATGCAAGGGAAAAAGAGTACTTGCTTAACATCATAGTGAACAAAATTGTAAAAGACATCAATTAGCCGACAATTTCCCACACTTAATTGAAGTATTATTCAGAAAATTTCATAAAGGAATGGGAGAAAAGGGGAACAACCATGGATTCAATATGACAATAGTGGCAGAAAAATATCTGTAACAACCCAAATCTTAGTTGATTGGAAGTTTGGTGTCTAGAATGAAAAGAATGAAAGTTTGGCTAGGGGACTTATATGCAATTTGAAGAAGATATAAAAGGGTGCAGTGTTCTAGGTTTTTCAATCATTTTGGAGAAACACCGGTTTGTTGGCGGCTGAAGAGAAGAAAGGCAGGAAGAGGAGTAGAAATTGGTCTGGCAGAAATTGGGAAGAGAAGCTCGTTGTGTGTAAGTATTCTATCGCTTATGTTAATCCTTGCACAGTAGGTAGCTAGAAAAGTTAGATTTCAAATTGTTCTTCATGTTTTAGCTGGGGTTTTAATCGTATCCAATCGGGTTGTCATGGTAGTAAGAATTATTCTGATTTTAATGGATTTGTTATGCAAAAGTTTTATGTAAGAATGCAGCAATAAAAGGTCTCTTTTATTCGTCGATTAGGAAGAAATCGAGTATAATCGTATAAAGTCCGTACATGTTCGCTAGTTCGGGGTACCGGGAGTTCGGAGTACCGGGAGTCGGGGTATCGGGAGTCGGGGTACCGGGAGTCGGGGTACCGGGAGTCGGGGTACCGGAAGTCGGGGTACCGGGAGTTCGGGGTACCGGGAGTCGGGGTACCGGGAGTTCGGGTACCGGGAGTCCGGGACCGTTGGCTTGGGCTTAGTCTGTCAGGCCCGTAGCGTTTAGCTATTCGGGCCGATGTATTTAGAGTTTAGCTTAAGCCTCTTGGGCTTAGTAAGGGATAAAAGAAATCCAATAATTGTTAGATGGACCTAAATGAGTTATTTGAGACCGAATTAAGAGAGGGACTTAGGATCAGAATTGGAGACGTGCCTAATTGATTTATAAATTAATTATTAGGTGTACTAGCGTAACGAGACAAGAGGCTAAGAAGAAGGTTGCTTTTCAGGTGAGTTCCCTAAACCTTTTTACGACTTAAAGTGTTGAATGATTTTGACTGATTATGGTTTCATTTACGAGCATGAAATGTTTATAACTGTTACGCATGTTTTCCATGAAATATCTATTTTACTTGAGGAAAATGTATTGTACTTGATGAACTGTGAATGACGATTTCCAAAGGTTTTAAAGATGCATATTTTGTGAAATAAATGACGTGCTATGTGGAGTCGGTCTACACTGTGGGATCAGAGATAGATCCTCGGGATCAGATGATCCCTTGGATATGTATGACAGACTGGTAGGTTGGAATTTGTTTCCTCCTATTTCAAGTAGAAAGGGGGGTCTGCGTAGGCTCCGGGAAGGGGAGTCTTCGTAGGTGTAACATCCCGATAACAAATATACATACAACATATAATCCATAACATTTTCACAATAAAGTAATTCATATTTCACATTTGGTCCCAACTAAAGTCTGAACACGAAGAAAATTCAGTACAACTTAATCCACTTTAAGTTACATAATAATAACAATAAAGTCATAAGTACAAAAGCATCCATATCATGATGATCATCTTCTTCAGAAGCTTGCCAACAAGTACTCTATTTACTTGTTCTTATTGGAGTCACCACCTGGAATACATAATTTTTAAAACAGAAAATGAGGGTTAGACCTAAGGGTCTAGTGAGTAAATCCCTGACATTTGTAAATCTTTAAAATTTCATTTATATAAAACACTCTTTTATATAAATACATATACATCACACGTAAAATAATACCAACTACAATTCACACAACATACCTTTCTCATACCACCTTATCCCTCCACCAATGGCCAATAACAATTGGTTGCGAGCCAATTTATCACACCGGTCCAAAGCCCGGCCACGTATTATATTTTCATATAATACTCACGTAATTATAATATCTTAATATATTATAATCACCCACGTATGACATATTCATACACTTTATCAAACAGTAGTATTTTTCACATAATACATTCCAGTAAAATAATTTTTAACGTAAAACTCACCTCGTGTGTTTATCACAAAAACTCTTCCAAGATAATTCACGTATGTCGATCCTTCACAGAATCTGAAATCAGATAAAATACCAAATATCTCTTTTAACACTTAACTTACAAAATTCTCAACTCAAATCGCAATGAACAGTACCAAGTCGCAATCTCCTATTGCGATTCCACCCTGGAGTCGCAATCCACTATTGCGATCCCAAACCCGAATCGCAATCAACTACTGCGATCTCAACACCAAGTCGCAATCAACGGTTGCGACTCCAATGCCAAGTCGCAATCCACTGTTGCGACTCCAACTCTAAGTCGCAACGGTCAAATGCGACTTCACTTCAGAGTCGCAATTGCCTATTGCGACAATCATGAATGTCGCAACTCAAGGTTGCGGCTTCGATGATGTTCATCCAAGTCTCAGTCCACTCTGTTCATCCTAAAACCCAGATTTTGTACTTTTAAGCTATACATGTTGATGTAACTTAGCAGATATGTTTAAGACCATTAACATATCCTAACCATAAGCTCAGATTTCCCAAAACATCCCTAAATCATCAAAACCCACTTCTAAAACTTATAGCAAAAACTTTTAAAAACTAAATACTTAAGAGTATGGATTAAACAGAAATATTACCTTGAATTCTTCAGTTGATGTAACAAAACCCAGCAGAATTAAAAGCTTTACTTCTTCCTCTTCCTTAGCTTCTTTCGATCTCTCTCTCTCTCTCTCTCTCTCTCTCTCTCTCTCTCCAAACCGAAAACACACACTACACCATAGGAAAATTAGATATTTTGCTAAGAAAGAGACTTCATTTGCCAATTGAAGTACTAAAGGCGGTGGAGGTGGTGTATGGTTTTTGCAATAATACCAATCCAACCCTCAACTTCTCCTATATGGCAAAATACACCCCTATACTTCCATATTAAAATTATAACTTACCCTTTAACTTCTAACTCCAAAATATTAAATTAAAATACTACTTATGAATAAACCAATAACATACCTGGTTATTACAACATCTCCCCCTTAAAAGAATTCCGTCCCGGAATTCGGTTAGACGAAAGATATTGATACTTAACCTCCACTATTACCTCAAACTCAATCAAAACCGTAGAAACTAACACATATAAACAACAAAAGCACGGGAATATCAATACCGAAGTCAGATAACACTTTAACACGTATAGAGTTTATTAGAAGTATACCTGTAACCTTATCAGGGAATTTCCTCTTCTTCTTGCGTTGTCATTTGGAATACTTGGCCTTTTGCTTTCGGTTCCCCAGACCCTTCTATTTCTTCCGACCTAACATTCGTTGGTTTCTCCGTCATATTACCCTGTCGTACCTTCCATTGTGGACAGTCTGCCTGAATATGATCAGGGGAATTGCAAACGAAACAGAATCGATTTGCGCGACAATTCTTAGCGACGTGTCCAGCCCTTCCACACTTGTAACAACTTCTAGGATCAACATAACAATTTCCTTGATGTACGCGGTTGCAATTTGGACATAGTTTTTCATTTGATCCAAAAGGTATGCGACTATCGAACCTCTGAATTTCGTACTCCGTTGAATCATGTGTCATCTCTTCCGATTTTCTTTTCCCAGCACTCTTATCATTTGCATCTCTCTTAATATCTCGCTCTACATTTTCCGCGGCATTTACTGCGGCTGAGAAGTTATCAGGTCCTGTTGCAGTCACTAACTTTCTGACTTCCGAATTTAACCCGAAGATAAATCTCTCCATTTTCATCTTTTCTGTAGCAACATAATATCCTGCAATACGAGATTTTTCTAAAAATCGAGCAGTAAAATCTCTGACTGACAAATTCCCTTGCTGTAGATTCATAAATTCTTCTTCCAATTGTCTGACAGCAGCTTGTGGACAGAAGTGTGTTGTGAAAGCTAACACGAATTCCTCCCATGAAAAGGTAGTATATACATCCGTCCCTCTCGATTCCGTATGAGCCTCCCACCAATACAAAGCATCACCTTTTAGCATTGCAGTTCCATAAAGCACTTTATCTTGTTCAGCACATTTACACGTTTTGAAGATAGCCTCGATTTCTTTCAGCCATCTCATAGCTTTTACCGGATCCCGATCTCCTTAGTATGTAGGGGGCTTACAACTAAGAAACATTTTATAGTTACACTTTTTCATTACCGGTAAAACAGTAGAGGTAAGTGGCATCTCCATTTCATGTTCCGGATCTGGTCTTTCAGTTTCATTATGGCGAGTACGTTCGAACATGGCTTGAATGCTATCCTGTAATCTCCCCATTTCAGCGGTCAGATCGTCCCGTGTAACAAACTATGTACCATGCGGTTGTGTTCTACCTCCAGTTCGGCCCCCAGTTCCCCTTCCGGTTCTGCCTCTACCACGATCTCCTCCTCTTCCCCCTGTTCCTATTGGTGGATTCTCTCCACCTGAATTCCTTCCTCCTCTTTGGTTCCTTTGTCTAGTGCCACTTGCCATTCTGTAGATTCAAACAAAGTTAATATACACATAAGCACATACCCCATATAACAAGGTATTCCAGTTCAAACATGTACCTGTAAGATCATAATTACACTGGCCTGGTGTAATTTGAAATTACCTTACATGATGTTCCTTCTACCTCTTATACTTAGCATCCCTAGGTTCTAAAATAATAGGGACATCCTACTTCACATGCAGTTTAAGTCTAGGTACAGTTATTAATACCTAAATCCCTTAAACTAGGGCTCTGATACCATTTGTAACATCCCGATAACAAATATACATACAACATATAATCCATAACATTTTCACAATAAAGTAATTCATATTTCACATTTGGTCCCAACTAAAGTCTGAACATGAAGAAAATTCAGTACAACTTAATCCACTTTAAGTTACATAATAATAACAATAAAGTCATAAGTACAAAAGCATCCATATCATGATGATCAACTTCTTCAGAAGCTTGCCAACAAGTACTCTATTTACTTGTTCTTATTGGAGTCACCACCTGGAATACATAATTTTTAAAACAGAAAATGAGGGTTAGACCTAAGGGTCTAGTGAGTAAATCCCTGACATTTGTAAATCTTTAAAATTTCATTTATATAAATACATATACATCACACGTAAAATAATACCAACTACAATTCACACAACATACCTTTCTCATACCACCTTATCCCTCCACCAATGGCCAATAACAATTGGTTGCGAGCCAATTTATCACACCGGTCCAAAGCCCGGCCACGTATTATATTTTTATATAATACTCACGTAATTATAATATCTTAATATATTATAATCACCCACGTATGACATATTCATACACTTTATCAAACAGTAGTATTTTCACATAATACATTCCAGTAAAATACTTTTTAACGTAAAACTCACCTCGTGTGTTTATCACAAAAACTCTTCCAAGATAATTCACGTATGTCGATCCTTCACAGAATCTGAAATCAGATAAAATACCAAATATCTCTTTTAACACTTAACTTACAAAATTCTCAACTCAAATCGCAATGAACTGTACCAAGTCGCAATCTCCTATTGCGATTCCACCCTGGAGTCGCAATGCACTATTGCGAACCCAAACCCGAATCGCAATCAACTACTGCAATCTCAACACCAAGTCGCAATCAACGGTTGCGACTCCAATGCCAAGTCGCAATCCACTGTTGCGACTCCAACTCTAAGTCGCAACGGTCTACTGCGACTTCACTTCAGAGTCGCAATTGTCTATTGCGACAATCATGAATGTCGCAACTCAAGGTTGCGACTTCGATGATGTTCATCCAAGTCTCAGTCCACTCTGTTCATCCTAAAACCCAGATTTTGTACTTTTAAGCTATACATGTTGATGTAACTTAGCAGATATGTTTAAGACCATTAACATATCCTAACCATAAGCTCAGATTTCCCAAAACATCCCTAAATCATCAAAACCCACTTCTAAAACTTATAGCAAAAACTTTTAAAAACTAAATACTTAAGAGTATGGATTAAACAGAAATATTACCTTGAATTCTTCAGTTGGTGTAACAAAACCCAGCTGAATTAAAAGCTTTACTTCTTCCTCTTCCTTAGCTTCTTTCGATCTCTCTCTCTCTCTCTCTCTCTCCAAACCGAAAACACACACTACACCATAGGAAAATTAGATATTTTGCTAAGAAAGAGACTTCATTTGCCAATTGAAGTACTAAAGGCGGTGGAGGTGGTGTATGGTTTTTGCAATAATACCAATCCAACCCTCAACTTCTCCTATATGGCAAAATACACCCCTATACTTCCATATTAAAATTATAACTTACCCTTTAACTTCTAACTCCAAAATATTAAATTAAAATACTACTTATGAATAAACCAATAACATACCTGGTTATTACAACATCTCCCCCTTAAAAGAATTCTGTCCCGGAATTCGGTTAGACGAAAGATATTGATACTTAACCTCCACTATTACCTCAAACTCAATCAAAACCGTAGAAACTAACACATATAAACAACAAAAGCACGGGAATATCAATACCGAAGTCAGATAACACTTTAACACGTATAGAGTTTATTAGAAGTATACCTGTAACCTTATCAGGGAATTTCCTCTTCTTCTTGCGTTGTCATTTGGAATACTCGGCCTTTTGCTTTCGGTTCCCCAGACCCTTCTATTTCTTCCGACCTAACATTCGTTGGTTTCTCCGTCATATTACCCTGTCGTACCTTCCATTGTGGACAGTCTGCCTGAATATGATCAGGGGAATTGCAAACGAAACAGAATCGATTTGCGCGACAATTCTTTGCGACGTGTCCAGCCCTTCCACACTTGTAACAACTTCTAGGATCAACATAACAATTTCCTTAATGTACGCGGTTGCAATTTGGACATAGTTTTTCATTTGATCTAAAAGGTATGCGACTATCGAACCTCTGAATTTCGTACTCCGTTGAATCATGTGTCATCTCTTCCGATTTTCTTTTCCCAGCACTCTTATCATTTGCATCTCTCTTAATATCTCGCTCTACATTTTCCGCGGCATTTACTGCGGCTGAGAAGTTATCAGGTCCTGTTGCAGTCACTAACTTTCTGACTTCCGAATTTAACCCGAAGATAAATCTCTCCATTTTCATCTTTTCTGTAGCAACATAATATCCTGCAATACGAG
The DNA here is from genome assembly GCA_033807775.1 of Saussurea involucrata. Lineage (NCBI taxonomy): Eukaryota > Viridiplantae > Streptophyta > Magnoliopsida > Asterales > Asteraceae > Saussurea > Saussurea involucrata. The sequence continues at coordinate 14,848,849 of CM066324.1, forward strand.
ATTTTTCTAAAAATCGAGCAGTAAAATCTCTGACTGACAAATTCCCTTGCTGTAGATTCATAAATTCTTCTTCCAATTGTCTGACAGCAGCTTGTGGACAGAAGTGTGTTGTGAAAGCTAACACGAATTCCTCCCATGAAAAGGTAGTATATACATCCGTCCCTCTCGATTCCGTATGAGCCTCCCACCAATACAAAGCATCACCTTTTAGCATTGCAGTTCCATAAAGCACTTTATCTTGTTCAGCACATTTACACGTTTTGAAGATAGCCTCGATTTCTTTCAGCCATCTCATAGCTTTTACCGGATCCCGATCTCCTGAGTATGTAGGGGGCTTACAACTAAGAAACATTTTATAGTCACACTTTTTCGTTACCGGTAAAACAGTAGAGGTAAGTGGCATCTCCATTTCATGTTCCGGATCTGGTCTTTCAGTTTCATTATGGCGAGTACGTTCGAACATGGCTTGAATGCTATCCTGTAATCTCCCCATTTCAGCGGTCAGATCGTCCCGTGTAACAAACTCTGTACCATGCGGTTGTGTTCTACCTCCAGTTCGGCCCCCAGTTCCCCTTCCGGTTCTGCCTCTACCACGATCTCCTCCTCTTCCCCCTGTTCCTATTGGTGGATTCTCTCCACCTGAATTCCTTCCTCCTCTTTGGTTCCTTTGTCTAGTGCCACTTGCCATTCTGTAGATTCAAACAAAGTTAATATACACATAAGCACATACCCCATATAACAAGGTATTCCAGTTCAAACATGTACCTGTAAGATCATAATTACACTGGCCTGGTGTAATTTGAAATTACCTTACATGATGTTCCTTCTACCTCTTATACTTAGCATCCCTAGGTTCTAAAATAATAGGGACATCCTACTTCACATGCAGTTTAAGTCTAGGTACAGTTATTAATACCTAAATCCTTTAAACTAGGGCTCTGATACCATTTGTAACACACCGATAACAAATATACATACAACATATAATCCATAACATTTTCACAATAAAGTAATTCATATTTCACATTTGGTCCCAACTAAAGTCTGAACATGAAGAAAATTCAGTACAACTTAATCCACTTTAAGTTACATAATAATAACAATAAAGTCATAAGTACAAAAGCATCCATATCATGATGATCAACTTCTTCAGAAGCTTGCCAACAAGTACTCTATTTACTTGTTCTTATTGGAGTCACCACCTGGAATACATAATTTTTAAAACAGAAAATGAGGGTTAGACCTAAGGGTCTAGTGAGTAAATCCCTGACATTTGTAAATCTTTAAAATTTCATTTATATAAAACACTCTTTTATATAAATACATATACATCACACGTAAAATAATACCAACTACAATTCACACAACATACCTTTCTCATACCACCTTATCCCTCCACCAATGGCCAATAACAATTGGTTGCGAGCCAATTTATCACACCGGTCCAAAGCCCGGCCACGTATTATATTTTCATATAATACTCACGTAATTATAATATCTTAATATATTATAATCACCCACGTATGACATATTCATACACTTTATCAAACAGTAGTATTTTCACATTATACATTCCAGTAAAATACTTTTTAACGTAAAACTCACCTCGTGTGTTTATCACAAAAACTCTTCCAAGATAATTCACGTATGTCGATCCTTCACAGAATCTGAAATCAGATAAAATACCAAATATCTCTTTTAACACTTAACTTACAAAATTCTCAACTCAAATCGCAATGAACAGTACCAAGTCGCAATCTCCTATTGCGATTCCACCCTGGAGTCGCAATCCACTATTGCGATCCCAAACCCGAATCGCAATCAACTACTGCGATCTCAACACCAAGTCGCAATCAACGGTTGCGACTCCAATGCCAAGTCGCAATCCACTGTTGTGACTCCAACTCTAAGTCGCAACGGTCTACTGCGACTTCACTTCAGAGTCGCAATTGCCTATTGCGACAATCATGAATGTCGCAACTCAAGGTTGCGACTTCGATGATGTTCATCCAAGTCTCAGTCCACTCTGTTCATCCTAAAACCCAGATTTTGTACTTTTAAGCTATACATGTTGATGTAACTTAGCAGATATGTTTAAGACCATTAACATATCCTAACCATAAGCTCAGATTTCCCAAAACATCCCTAAATCATCAAAACCCACTTCTAAAACTTATAGCAAAAACTTTTAAAAACTAAATACTTAAGAGTATGGATTAAGTAGAAATATTACCTTGAATTCTTCAGTTGATGTAACAAAACCCAGCAGAATTAAAAGCTTTACTTCTTCCTCTTCCTTAGCTTCTTTCGATCTCTCTCTCTCTCTCTCTCTCCAAACCGAAAACACACACTACACCATAGGAAAATTAGATATTTTGCTAAGAAAGAGACTTCATTTGCCAATTGAAGTACTAAAGGCGGTGGAGGTGGTGTATGGTTTTTGCAATAATACCAATCCAACCCTCAACTTCTCCTATATGGCAAAATACACCCCTATACTTCCATATTAAAATTATAACTTACCCTTTAACTTCTAACTCCAAAATATTAAATTAAAATACTACTTATGAATAAACCAATAACATATCTGGTTATTACAGTAGGCTCCGGTTGAGGGCGAAAGGGTAGCCCATTGGGCCCCGATCGCAGAATGTTTATGTGATCCTATATACAGTGTAGTACCATGCCTGATGTTATGTTAAGGTTTACGATGATAATTTTCTATAAACGATTTTATACTGTGTGCATGTTGTTTTCGGAGGGAATTCACTATACCTTTTGGTCTAACCCTCGCTTTCAAAACTAAACCATTTTTCAGGTAAGCATGTTAAGGGTTCTTCAAGTAAGAACTAGGAGGCGATAGGAAGAACTGGAAGCATAGAGTAATTTCAAGTTTTGGCTGCGATAACTATAGAATAGCTCTCGACTGTGGAATTTAGAGACTTCCGCTGTCAATTTTGTTTAGTATGAATTATTGATATTATAAAGACAAAGTTTTATGTAATTCAAATGCTTATTTATGGTTGTTTGCTAGCGATGAAATTTGGGACGTTACAAATGGTATCAGAGCCTTAGTTTAAGGGATTTAGGTGACCAATCGGGCCTAAACTTAAACTGTAGGATGAGGGACACAGCCGAGACATAGGATTGCCTCTAGGAACGATCACTATAAATGCGCTTAGGAATAAGGTGCCAAGGACAAACGTGTAAGGTAAGTTTGGGATTTCACCTGGCCAGTGTAATTACGAACTTACAGGTACATGTGCGTGCTTATAATACCTTACTTATAGCAAATTTGTTGTGTCACGTCTAGCAAGGATTAGCTATCGGTTTCTTTCAGTTTAGCGCTATGGCTGGGAGAACGTTGAGGAATAGGTCAGCAAGATCCCTGAGGGATAGACTGAGCTCCGTTGCTTGGGGAAGTGTCGTGTAAGAGTCATTATGATGTGATGTATATAGACATCGCAGAGAAGAAACGTTGTAAAGAATGTTATGAGTCGTCTAGAGGTAGCTCTTCGTGGATTCGGAGAGGTTGAATGTTTGAGTTTGAGTAAGACTCCAGTTCCGGGAGAGCCCTAGTTATGGAAATCATGGGATAGGTCAGTTGGGATGGTAAGATAGAACAGTGTCAAAACCTTGAAAGTATCAATAGAGCCCTGACTTTCTAGTCGGACTTTTCATTGGCAGGACAAAGGGAATAAGATGCTTATAGTGAATGGAAAGCATGTAGAAGTAGAAAGTGAGGTAGTCGATCAAAGCGAAAATAGTGTGAAATGGTTGAGTAAGTGAGGTGTGGAACGCATGTACATCAAGTTAGTGCTCGACCGAGAGGGCGACCCTTGTCGTAAGTGGAGTATCAAGGATAAGCTGCGTGAGTAAAGCGGTTGACCTCGTTGAGTGAGTAGCCTTCTATTGCAAATAGAGTATCATGCATGGCGTTCTTTTATGTAACATGAAATTTTCACGACTTAAAATAAAAATGTAAATGTCAACTTTGAACAAAATGAGTCAGCTTGTACGAGTGCACGTTTAAAGAAAAAGCGATTTCAGTACGTCGCACATTGAAATTTTGAGGTTAACGATTTGTAAAGTATTCCACACTTTTAATGATAAGTTAAATTGTTACAAAAATGGTCGAGAAAATGGTTACCTGCAATTCACTTATAACCAAAATGCTTAATCGACCTTTTGATATCATACAATGGAGTGTGAGAACCGATTGGTTTACTTTGTGTCGGTAATTCTTTTAGAATTGTCTCATACGAAAAGATTTTCATGCAATATATTACTCTCGTAATAACATTGTTCAGATGGAGCAAGATTGAGGTTCACGGGAAGATGCATGCCAACGATTCTCGAATCGTTGTGCAGGGTTTTGAAGCTATAGGAGTGATGGGGTCATGTGTACCCAAAGTTTTCCCAAACGTTGTTTATTTAAAATGATGAAATGTGCGAAAAGATTTATTTACTGTATTGTCATGCATGAAGGCTATGAACCCACTAGGTCGTAGAGTATTACGTCTTAAGCTAAGGAAGAACTCCGAGAGCGGAGAGGCGTTGGTCAAGTCAAGGGAGAACGTATGTAGTTTTAGTATTTGTGTTCAAGAGGAAAGGTGAACCGTGGTAGAGTCAGTAGTGGATTATAGTATCGGTTGTATGAGGGCTTGCACCCTGGTTCGGTAATCGGAAGTACATTTGGCAAAGGACGGTTGTGACCGGAGGAAGGACTTGAAGCCTTCAAGATTATGGTTTTAGCAACTCATTATGAGTAGTGTGGTGGGGAAGAATGAAACGTCTACGGCGTAGGAATATGAGTTTCGAGGTGAGCTTGTAATGTTGTCGTTACATGAGTAGGTGTCGAAAGGAGGGAGACAGATCATGAAGGTGATTATGATATGTGGAAGGATTAGGCTCCGTAAGGAACTCATGTTGAAGGATAGGTTAAGAAAGTAGTTAAGAGCTGTCTTTTGTTGTTGAAGTCGGCAACGGTGTATGTTGGCAAAGGTCGAAGACTCAAACCAGATGAGTGTAAGTTGATAGAATATCTTGTAGAGGTGTTAAATTAGTAAGAGACTGTTGTTGTTGAATAGGCGTTCTATTTACGAGGTGAGGAGGGTCCGTAGAAGGACAGGGTGTGTAACACAAGCGGAGTGAGTGTAGACTATTCCAATCAGTAAGAAAATGTGTCGTGTCTAAGAAAGGACTCAGATCATAAAGAGCTAGCTAGGATGTTTGTGTTTGAGCTAAGTATGAACTCGTGAGTCATAGTTCAACAAGTTGGGAGAGAACTAAGTAGCGAGACAGACTCAATTTTAGTATACGAAAGAATATGAAGGAAAGGGGTGAATTGTGTACGAATGACCATGAGAGACTTGGTCGGTAGTGTGATGATAGGAGTGGTGAATGTATGAACGAATAGTAGCTTCAATTGCCAAGATATCTGTGTCAGTCGGTGATGTAGTAAGGCGATGTTAGAAGGATGAAGGATTAGAAGGAAATCTTTATGGGATTTCGGGTAGAGTGTACGTTTTGCGATCCCAGTTATTGAAGTACGTGGTTTGTAAGTTGGTGTTTATTTTGACTGTCATCGGAATGGAATGTCGGGGCAAAAAAATGTGGGTGATTGCCCAGCTGTGAGACCAAGCTTTGTGGTTATGTATGTTTTTAAGTATATTCTTGAAGGCAGAGTAAGTTTAAAGAAGATGATGAATAGATTAGTCAAGCTGTAGTATAGTAGATGAGAAATCGTTAAAGAATGAAAATTTTTCCTTACGCGTGTGGGAATGATCCTAGAAGGAAATAGTTGGAAATTTTGGTTATGTTTAAGGAATGACATGATGATGATTGTGGGTCGGAGTGATGGTATGATCATTAGTTGATTTGAGATGTAATGATAGAGGTATAAGCCTTTGGTTGGGTGATTAAAATATTATAGATTTGTTAAGTAATGACGTTCATTTGTTATTACAGGATGTGTTACAGTTCCGGGGGAAGTGTTATTGGGATTAACACACTGATTGTTAAAGAATTATTTAAGGTAAATCTAAGTAAGAAATTCGGGATGACGATATTTATACATCTGTCTGATTTTATGATCATGGTGGTTAATCGAAAGAATCGTGGAACCCGAGTTTCGGGGTGTTCCTGAGTTAATAGATCCGTTTGTAATAGGGAATCCAAGGGGGGTGGATTATTAGAGTGAATAGGGGACGTTACTAAGAAACACACTTTGGGGTCATTGGAAGTTTAAAGAGGACGAGGGTTGTGTTAGTCAAAATGTGGTGGAATAGATGTGAAATCCTTAAAGAATGTGAACTGTTGCTTATGTGTGAAAGAAATGTCGGAGAAGGTAAAAGTTGGAGATTAAAGAATGTGTAGTGACGTCGAACACTGGTCTTGTTTCAAGACGGCTTGGTTGAATGCCTTAAGATAAGATCTTGATGCAACTGTTTGGTTATGTAAGTAGTGAGAAAGCAGTATCATCATGTGGAAAGGTCGGGGGAGAGGGACAAGTAATGTTTGGTGAGCAGTGCTCCACGCTAACGTGGGGAAGGTGTAGATAGTATGTCGAAATAAGTGAGTAAATTGGAAGTAGTAAACTTGATAGTATTGCCGAAAGGTACAGTACTGTGTAGATTGTCATTGATAAAGGTGCGAATCGTTGGAAAGAAGGTTGAGGAAGGAAATTGTGTATGTTTTGTGCAGGGAAGAAGTGGATGAGACAACTGAATGAGTAGGTTAGTAACTATGTGAGGAAGGTTAAAACGAACTGGTAGTACAGTGATTAAGCTAGTGAGAATAGCATGGTGTGACCATGGTTACTCATCCCAGTGCAGGGAGGATAACCGGAGTTATGCTTTTATGAATGAACGAACGTGGCAATCAGGGAGAAAGTGATGTGTTTCAGGACAAGTTAATCTGAATAGGTGCACACTTCAGTGATGAGTTGGGAGGTTCCTACTCTTAGTTACGTATTGAGTATAGGGTGGTGAAGTAGCGAGGTTGGGAAGGATGATTGACGAACTGTGGTCTAGGTGATCCGAGAAAAAGGAGAAATGTTTTATGTATAGACGATTGTTGAGTGGTGCAAGGTTGTGAGTTGTGATGCGATGAAAGAACTCGGGGTTGTTAGCTGTCGGGATGTACAGGGTTGACCTTGTGCCAAGCTGTCAAATGGGCGAATGTTTCCTTGCAGATAAATCTCGTGTTGTAGCAAGGGATTTAGCCAGGTTTCTCCTTAAAGGAAGTATAGATGCATGAGAAGCCTTATTTAATCTTCTATTGTTAAGACCGATCGAATGGGAGCAGTATCCGATGAGTTAGAATATCGTAGTAGCTGAAGAAATGCACCCAGTGTTCCATGATTCGAAGTTAATGAGGTGGTTGACTGAGTCAGAAGGTGGCTTTACCTTAGGGAAGTGTCATTTGTTGGTGTGGGCAAGATACCCGCATCTCTTCCAATGAGGAATTCCGAGGACGGAATTCTTTTAAGGGGGGAGTGTTGTAACAACCCAAATCTTAGTTGATTGGAAGTTTGGTGTCTAGAATGAAAAGAATGAAAGTTTGGCTAGGGGACTTATATGCAATTTGAAGAAGATATAAAAGGGTGCAGTGTTCTAGGTTTTTCAATCATTTTGGAGAAACACCGGTTTGTTGGCGGCTGAAGAGAAGAAAGGCAGGAAGAGGAGTAGAAATTGGTCTGGCAGAAATTGGGAAGAGAAGCTCGTTGTGTGTAAGTATTCTATCGCTTATGTTAATCCTTGCACAGTAGGTAGCTAGAAAAGTTAGATTTCAAATTGTTCTTCATGGGTTTTAATCGTATCCAATCGGGTTGTCATGGTAGTAAGAATTATTCTGATTTTAATGGCTTTGTTATGCAAAAGTTTTATGTATGAATGCAGCAATAAAAGGTCTCTTTTATTCGTCGATTAGGAAGAAATCGAGTATAATCGTATAAAGTCCGTACCTGTTCGCTAGTTCGGGGTACCGGGAGTTCGGGGTACCGGGAGTCGGGGTACCGGAAGTCGGGGTACCGGGAGTTCGGGGTACCGGGAGTCGGGGTACCGGGGGTTCGGGTACCGGGAGTCCGGGACCGTTGGCTTGGGCTTAGTCTGTCAGGCCCGTAGCGTTTAGCTATTTGGGCCAATGTATTTAAAGTTTAGCTTAAGCCTCTTGGGCTTAGTAAGGGATAAAAGAAATCCAATAATTGTTAGATGGACCTAAATGAGTTATTTGAGACCGAATTAAGAGAGGGACTTAGGATCAGAATTGGAGACGTGCCTAATTGATTTATAAATTAATTATTAGGTGTACTAGCGTAACGAGACAAGAGGCTAAGAAGAAGGTTGCTTTTCCGGTGAGTTCCCTAAACCTTTTTACGACTTAAAGTGTTGAATGATTTTGACTGATTATGGTTTCATTTACGAGCATGAAATGTTTATAACTGTTACGCATGTTTTCCATGAAATATCTATTTTACTTGAGGAAAATGTATTGTACTTGATGAACTGTGAATGACGATTTCCAAAGGTTTTAAAGATGCATATTTTGTGAAATGAATGACGTGCTATGTGGAGTCGGTCTACACTGTGGGATCAGAGATAGATCCTCGGGATCAGATGATCCCTTGGATATGTATGACAGACTGGTAGGTTGGAATTTGTTTCCTCCTATTTCGAGTAGAAAGGGGGGTCTGCGTAGGCTCCGGGAAGGGGAGTCTGCGTAGGCTCCGGTTGAGGGCGAGAGGGTAGCCCATTGGGCCCCGATCGTAGAATGTTTATGTGATCCTATATACAGTGTTGTACCATGCCTGATGTTATGTTAAAGTTTACGATGATAATTTTCTATAAACGATTTTATACTGTGTGCATGTTGTTTTCGGAGGGAATTCACTAGACCTTTTGGTCTAACCCTCGCTTTCAAAACTAAACCATTTTTCAGGTAAGCATGTTAAGGGTTCTTCAAGTAAGAACTAGGAGGCGATAGGAAGAACTGGAAGCATAGAGTAATTTCAAGTTTTGGCTGCGAAAACTATAGAATAGCTCTCGGTTGTGGAATTTAGAGACTTCCGCTGTCAATTTTGTTTAGTATGAATTATTGATATTATAAAGACAAAGTTTTATGTAATTCAAATGCTTATTTATGGTTGTTTGCTAGCGATGAAATTTGGGACGTTACAATATCTGATGACAACATGGAGCACGATTTTGCACCGTTAGGTATCATCACCTATAAACCACAAATATGAGATGGGGAAACATCCAAAAGCATGGATGAAAACAAAGCGGATACGTAAGATATGGGATTACCTGTTAAGCAAATTTTTCAAAATCGGGATTGTTTTCTTAAGTGACGCAATCTCGACGTCCGCCACTGTGAGTTTGAAATCGATAAACCATAACTGAGATGGAGCGATGAGAATGAATTTAGAGAAGATGAAAGTAATAATTTGAGAATAAATTAAACCCCAACTATTTTTGGAGAGGATGAAAGAAGGGTCTAGTTATACTATAAGAGACCAACAATACCAACAATCTAGGGAAAGTTGATCTTTGTGAATAGTCACCTAGGTGACGCAAATGGTCGATTTTGGGAAGAGACATCCAACTATAGCGTTAACAAAGTTGTACATTAAACTTATGGACCTATAATTAGAAAAATTAATAAAGATTACCCATAATAGTAACTTATGCTTTATAGGTAGTTTTTTAAACTTTTGGAACTTTTGATAAATTTTCTTTATAAAGTAGTATAGATATTCAGTGATGGCGGTGAAAGAGTACGAAGAACGATGGGTATTATACTGTAACATGATATATGATTTTGATAATTAATTTAATTTAATCTTCTTCATTATATAATAATGTCATTGAAAGTTTCACAATATTTAACTATTAATTAAGACAACTTAAGTATATAGGAAAGAGTTCAAACGAGAACACCTTTATTTTACGAGAATGAGGGAACACCATTTTACAATAGTTAATCACGTGTGATATGAAATTCAGTCACGTAAGATACATATGCGATACTAAATCAGAGACGCATATGACCTTTGGCACGATGTAGGTTGTAGGCCAAGTCGCCTTTACACTATTAGGCTCTCTCACATGTTTTTATCACATGTGATAAAGGTGTTTTTGATGTGATAGTATAAATGTATAATCCATCACATGTGATACCAAAATATAGATGCAGACGACCTTTGGCGTGAGCTTAGTTGCCAGTTACGTCGTGTGCGCACCAACGGTCCTCTCACGTGTATTATCACATGTGATAGGGATGTTCTCGTGTTTTCGCAAAATGGAAGTGTTCTCGTTTGAACCTTCACCTAAGTATATATATATAGATATATAGATACATACTTTTATATTTAATTTAGTTTAATCTTCTTCATTTCAAAATAATGTCTTTGATATTAAGAATTTATACGTTGAACACTTAATGTGAAAATTGATATATATGGTATTTAGAAATAAAATTGTTAGTTTTTATTTAATTATGATATTTCATTTAAGGTTATACCTAAATCATATCTATAATCAATAGCATTAGTGATTTGCGTGCCTATAAATTTGTCATTTGCTTACTTGCTTGCTCAAATCACATCACTAATTAACAATGAGGAACTTCTCCATTTTCGCCCTATTTTTGCTCGTGAGCTTCTTGGCTTTTGGTAAATTTCTTTCTCTTTTTTACATATTAATGTCTTTTTTACCGGTTTATTAAGATATATATTTTTATATTTTGATAGAAAATTATAATTTGTATTTATCTAATTGGTGCTATATAAACGAGTTTTAGTAGACAAAAGAAAGTAAAGGTTTTGTCTGTTCAAAACAATTTTTTACCATAACGAAATTGAGAAGGAATTAACAACATGTTGATAAAAAATAATGTTGTGTTCGTTTAATTATAGGATCTGAGATGTCGAAGGCGCAAATTCCGATATGCAGCAAGAAGTTCAAAATTATAACAGGATTTTGCAGCGATTCGACTTGTAATAACACGTGCCAATCTAAAATTGGAATAGGCTCTACCGGAACATGTGATAATTTCTGGACATGCAATTGTAAATTCCCTTGTATGCATTAAAGTTCGTCATATACGTAACTTAATGCAAAGGTTCTTAGAGATGAACCCAAATTTTTGTTTATTTTTAAAAGTTCTGTCCATCTATATTTTGCATGTGTTTCGAAAAACAATTATTCAAACTCATATGTACGAAATAGGAAGATGAAATGTGCATGCTTGTGCTAACAAAAATCAGATTTTGCATGTGGTCTCCATGGATTTACTCATGAATTTAACACAAACCTGATGTTCAATATTGCTAATTGCACAAAACTATCGGAACCCACCAACGATTCAAATCTATTACCTCGTCATATCAATTTGAAAACACATGCACATAAAGACGAGATTTTATGCAAGGGAAAAAGAGTACTTGCTTAACATCATAGTGAACAAAATTGTAAAAGACATCAATTAGCCGACAATTTCCCACACTTAATTGAAGTATTATTCAGAAAATTTCATAAAGGAATGGGAGAAAAGGGGAACAACCTTGGATTCAATATGACAATAGTGGCAGATGACAACATGGAGCACGATTTTGCACCGTTAGGTATCATCACCTATAAACCACAAATATGAGATGGGGAAACATCCAAAAGCATGGATGAAAACAAAACGGATAACTAAGATATGGGATTACATGTTAAGCAAATTTTTCAAAATCGGGATTGTTTTCTTAAGTGACGCAATCTCGACGTCCGCCACTGAGAGTTTGAAATCGATAAACCATAACTGAGATGGAGCGATGAGAATGAATTTAGATAAGATGAAAGTAAGAATTTGAGAATAAATTAAACCCCAACTGTTTTTGGAGAGGATGAAAGAAGGGTCTAGTTATACTATAAGAGACCAACAATAACAACAATCTAGGGAAAGTTGATCTCTGTGAATCGTCACCTAGGTGACACAAATGGTCGATTTTGGGAAGAGACGTCCAACTATAGCGTTCACAAAGTTGTACATTAAACTTGTCGACCTATAATAAGAAAAATTGTTAAAGATTACCCATAATAGTAACTTATGCTTTATAGGTAGTTTTTTAAACTTTTGGAACTTTTGATAAATTTTCTTTATAAAGTAGTATAGATATTCAGTGATGGCGGTGAAAGAGTATGAAGAACGATGGGTATTATTCTGTAACATGATATATGATTTTGATAATTATTTTAATTTAATCTTCTTCATTATATAATAATGTCATTGAAAGTTTCACAATATTTAACTATTAATTAAGACAACTTAAGTATATAGGAAAGAGTTCAAACGAGAACACCTTTATTTTACGAGAATGAGGGAACACCATTTTACAATAGTTAATCACGTGTGATATGAAATTCAGTCACGTAAGATACATATGCGATACTAAATCAGAGACGCATATGACCTTTGGCACGATGTAGGTTGTAGGCCAAGTCGCTTTTACACTATTAGGCTCTCTCACATGTTTTTATCACATGTGATAAAGGTGTTTTTGATGTGATAGTATAAATGTATAATCCATCACATGTGATACCAAAATATAGATGCAGACGACCTTTGGCGTGAGCTTAGTTGCAAGTTACGTCGTGTGCGCACCAACGGTCCTCTCACGTGTATTATCACATGTGATAGGGATGTTCTCGTGTTTTCGCAAAATGGAAGTGTTCTCGTTTGAACCTTCACCTAAGTATATATATATATAGATATATAGATACATACTTTTATATTTAATTTAGTTTAATCTTCTTCATTTCAAAATAATGTCTTTGATATTAAGAATTTATACGTTGAACACTTAATGTGAAAATTGATATATATGGTATTTAGAAATAAAATTGTTAGTTTTTATTTAATTATGATATTTCATTTAAGGTTATACCTAAATCATATCTATAATCAATAGCATTAGTGATTTGCGTGCCTATAAATTTGTCATTTGCTTACTTGCTTGCTCAAATCACATCACTAATTAACAATGAGGAACTTCTCCATTTTCGCCCTATTTTTGCTCGTGAGCTTCTTGGCTTTTGGTAAATTTCTTTCTCTTTTTTACATATTAATGTCTTTTTTACCGGTTTATTAAGATATATATTTTTATATTTTGATAGAAAATTATAATTTGTATTTATCTAATTGGTGCTATATAAACGAGTTTTAGTAGACAAAAGAAAGTAAAGGTTTTGTCTGTTCAAAACAATTTTTTACCATAACGAAATTGAGAAGGAATTAACAACATGTTGATAAAAAATAATGTTGTGTTCGTTTAATTATAGGATCTGAGATGTCGAAGGCGCAAATTCCGATATGCAGCAAGAAGTTCAAAATTATAACAGGATTTTGCAGCGATTCGACTTGTAATAACACGTGCCAATCTAAAATTGGAATAGGCTCTACCGGAACATGTGATAATTTCTGGACATGCAATTGTAAATTCCCTTGTATGCATTAAAGTTCGTCATATACGTAACTTAATGCAAAGGTTCTTAGAGATGAACCCAAATTTTTGTTTATTTTTAAAAGTTCTGTCCATCTATATTTTGCATGTGTTTCGAAAAACAATTATTCAAACTCATATGTACGAAATAGGAAGATGAAATGTGCATGCTTGTGCTAACAAAAATCAGATTTTGCATGTGGTCTCCATGGATTTACTCATGAATTTAACACAAACCTGATGTTCAATATTGCTAATTGCACAAAACTATCGGAACCCACCAACGATTCAAATCTATTACCTCGTCATATCAATTTGAAAACACATGCACATAAAGACGAGATTTTATGCAAGGGAAAAAGAGTACTTGCTTAACATCATAGTGAACAAAATTGTAAAAGACATCAATTAGCCGACAATTTCCCACACTTAATTGAAGTATTATTCAGAAAATTTCATAAAGGAATGGGAGAAAAGGGGAACAACCTTGGATTCAATATGACAATAGTGGCAGATGACAACATGGAGCACGATTTTGCACCGTTAGGTATCATCACCTATAAACCACAAATATGAGATGGGGAAACATCCAAAAGCATGGATGAAAACAAAACGGATAACTAAGATATGGGATTACATGTTAAGCAAATTTTTCAAAATCGGGATTGTTTTCTTAAGTGACGCAATCTCGACGTCCGCCACTGAGAGTTTGAAATCGATAAACCATAACTGAGATGGAGCGATGAGAATGAATTTAGATAAGATGAAAGTAAGAATTTGAGAATAAATTAAACCCCAACTGTTTTTGGAGAGGATGAAAGAAGGGTCTAGTTATACTATAAGAGACCAACAATAACAACAATCTAGGGAAAGTTGATCTCTGTGAATCGTCACCTAGGTGACGCAAATGGTCGATTTTGGGAAGAGACGTCCAACTATAGCGTTCACAAAGTTGTACATTAAACTTGTGGACCTATAATAAGAAAAATTGTTAAAGATTACCCATAATAGTAACTTATGCTTTATAGGTAGTTTTTTAAACTTTTGGAACTTTTGATAAATTTTCTTTATAAAGTAGTATAGATATTCAGTGATGGCGGTGAAAGAGTATGAAGAACGATGGGTATTATTCTGTAACATGATATATGATTTTGATAATTATTTTAATTTAATCTTCTTCATTATATAATAATGTCATTGAAAGTTTCACAATATTTAACTATTAATTAAGACAACTTAAGTATATAGGAAAGAGTTCAAACGAGAACACCTTTATTTTACGAGAATGAGGGAACACCATTTTACAATAGTTAATCACGTGTGATATGAAATTCAGTCACGTAAGATACATATGCGATACTAAATCAGAGACGCAGATGACCTTTGGCAGGCACGATGTAGGTTGTGGGCCAAGTCGCCTTTACACTACTAGGCTCTCTCACATGTTTTTATCACATGTGATAAAGGTGTTTTTGATGTGATAGTATAAATGTATAATCCATCACATGTGATACCAAATTATAGATGCAGACGACCTTTGGCGTGAGCTTAGTTGCAAGTTACGTCGTGTGCGCACCAACGGTCTTCTCACGTGTATTATCACATGTGATAGGGATGTTCTCGTGTTTTCGCAAAATGGAGGTGTTCTCGTTTGAACCTTCACCTATGTATATATATATATATCGATATATAGATACATACTTTGAAATTTAATTTAATTTAATCTTCTTCATTTCAAAATAATGTCTTTGATATTAAGAATTTATACGTTGAACACTTAATGTGAAAATTGATATATATGGTATTTAGAAATAAAATTGTTAGTTTTTATTTAATTATGATATTTCATTTAAGGTTATACCTAAATCATATCTATAATCAATAGCATTAGTGATTTGCGTGCCTATAAATTTGTCATTTGCTTACTTGCTTGCTCAAATCACATCACTAATTAACAATGAGGAACTTCTCCATTTTCGCCCTATTTTTGCTCGTGAGCTTCTTGGCTTTTGATAATTTTCTTTCTCTTTTTTACATATTAATGTCTTTTTTACCGGTTTATTAAGATATATATTTTTATATTTTGATAGAAAATTATAATTTGTATTTATCTAACTGGTGCTATATAAACGAGTTTTAGTAGACAAAAGAAAGTAAAGCTTTTGTCTGTTCAAAACAATTTTTTACCATAACGAAATTGTGTAGGAATTAACGACATGTTGATAAAAAATAATGTTGTGTTCGCTTAATTATAGGATCTGAGATGTCGAAGGCGCAAATTCCGATATGCAGCAAGAAGTTCAAAATTATAACAGGATTTTCCAGCGATTCATCTTGTAATAACACGTGCCAATCTAAAATTGGAATAGGCTCTACCGGAACATGTGATAATTTCTGGACATGCAATTGTAAATTCTCTTGTATGCATTAGAGTTCGTCATATACGTAACTTAATGCAAAAGTTCTTAGAGATGAACCCAAATTTTTGTTTATTTTTAAAAGTTATGTCCATCTATATTTTGCATGTGTTTCGAAAAACAATTATTCAAACTCATATGTCCGACATAGGAAGATGAAATGTGCATGCTTGTGCTAACAAAAATCAGATTTTGCATGTGGTCTCCATGGATTTACTCATGAATTGAACACAAACCTGATGTTCAATATTGCAAATTGCACAAAACTATCAGAACCCACAAACGATTCAAATCTATTACCTCATCCTATCAATTTGAAAACACATGCACATAAAGACGAGATTTTATGCAAGGGAAAAAGAGTACTTGCTTAACATCACTGTGAACAAAATTGTAAAAGACATCAATTAGCCGACAATTTCTCACACTTAATTGAAGTATTATTCAGAAAATTTCATAAAAGAATGGGAGAAAAGGGGAACAACCTTGGATTCAATATGACAATAGTGGCAGAAAAATATCTGATTACAACATGGAGCACTATTTTGCACCGTTAGGTATCGTCACCTATAAACCACAAATATGAGATGGGGAAACATCCAAAATAATGGATGAAAACAAAGCGGATAAGTAAGATATGGGATTACCTGTTAAGAAAATTTTTCAAAATCGGGATTGTTTTCTTAAGTGACGCAATCTCGACGTCCGCCACTGAGAATTTGAAATCGATAAACCATAACTGAGATGGAGCGATGAGAATGAATTTAGAGAAGATGAAAGTAAGAATTTGAGAATAAATTAAACCCTAACTGTTTTTGGAGAGGATGAAAGAAGGGTCTAGTTATACTATAAGAGACCAACAATACCAACAATCTAGGGAAAGTTGATCTCTGTGAATCGTCACCTAGGTGACGCAAATGGTCGATTATGGGAAGAGACATCCAACTATAGCGTTCACAAAGTTGTACATTAAACTTATGGGCCTATAATTAGAAAAATTGTTAAAGATTACCCATAATAGTAACTTATGCTTTATAGGTAGTTTTTTAAACTTTTGGAACTTTTGATAAATTTTCTTTATAAAGTAGTATAGATATTCAGTGATGGCGGTGAAAGAGTATGAAGAACGATGGGTATTATACTGTAACATGATATATGATTTTGATAATTAATTTAATTTAATCTTCTTCATTATATAATAATGTCATTGAAAGTTTCACAATATTTAACTATTAATTAAGACAACTTAAGTATATAGGAAAGAGTTCAAACGAGAACACCTTTATTTTACGAGAATGAGGGAACAACATTTTACAATAGTTAATCACGTGTGATATGAAATTCAGTCACGTAAGATACATATGCGATACTAAATCAGAGACGCAGATGACCTTTGGCACGATGTTGGTTGTGGGCCAAGTCGCCTTTACACTACTAGGCTCTCTCACATGTTTTTATCACATGTGATAAAGGTGTTTTTGATGTGATAGTATAAATGTATAATCCATCACATGTGATACCAAATAATTGTAACACCCCAAAAACATAATCAAGCAACACCATAAAATAAACATTCGAATTACATAATAATCTTATCTTTACACCATCCATAAATCACACTAAACAAAATTGACAGCGGAAGTCTCTAAATTCCACAGCCGAGAGCTATTCTATAGTCATCATAATCAAAACTTGAAGTTGCTCTAAGCTTCAAGTCCTTCTTATCGCCTCCTAGTTCTTACTCGAAGAACCCTTAACATGCTTACCTGAAAATGGTTTAGTTTTGAAAGCGAGGGTTAGACCAAAAGGTCTAGTGAATTACCTCCGAAAACAACATGTACACAGTATAAAATCGTTTATAAAATATCATCGTAAACCTTAACATAACATCAGGCATGGTACTACATGTAACAACCCATATCCCATAACATACATCATAATACATAACATTCATACATATCATTGATTTACAACAAAAGTTACATAACAAACCAAGTACAGTCTCATTAGTCTTGACATTACAAAATATATAAAAGCTTCCTAATCAACATCCATCAAAAGCTTCCTACACTTCATCCCCTCCTGCCGATCCTTAACCTGGAAAACATATTTTTGAAAACAAAATGAGGGTTAGACCAAACGGGTCTAGTGAGTTAATCCCTGTCCTTTCCAAAATCATTATAAAGTCTTTCTTTGTAAATCCTTTGTATCAAAATAGTTTAGATAAACCTTTGATAATCCTTTCGTAAAATATAAACATGCCACACGTATTTAAATATCAATCCAGACTCGTGCATCGTGCTCCACTCATCCTCATCCTCGTTCCCATGGCCATATTAGTTGGTAGCAAGACAACTAATAAATCAACGCCGTACAACAACTATGACACATCACCGGTCCGCACACCGGAACCCGGCAATACACCGGTCCGCTTACCGGAACCCGACAACACACCGGTTCGCTCACCGGAACCCGGCAACAAGTGCACTCGTGTAGTGCAAAGCTTATATAAATACAATATATATCTCATTACATCATATTGTCATTTATATACACATAACCGTATTCCTACCACATAATCATCTCATATATATATATACACATATATATGTATCCCAGTTCAAAAATGTTTTAAAGCAAAACTCACCTCGATTGCTTATCAAAAACACTTGCAAGCTCCTTTCAAAAAGATCCTATCCTTCACCTTGACTCCACAGAATCTGAAACCATTTTAAGATACATATATCGCTTTACTAGACAAACACATAAAGCCTACTAAAACCTTATCCTCAACCGTTCTCCCTTCAGTGACCTAATACGGGGGTTCTGCAACCCGGATAGCGGATGGGGTCAAGGGGCAACGCCCTTGCGGGGACTGCCACAACTACCGGGACTCCTCAGTACCGGGACTTCCAGTACCGGGACATCCAGTACCGGGACTTCCAGTACCGGGACTTCCAGTACCGGGACTTCCAGTACCGGGACTTCCAGTACCGGGACTTCCAGTACCGGGACTTCCAGTACCGGGACTTCCAGTACCGGGACTTCACAATACCGGGAGTTCACAATACCGGGAGTTCACAAGAACACAGTCGGTCACTTTTCCAATCCAGAACCCAAATCAAATCTATACAGCTATTAATTAAACTTTCTAATCCGATAGAAGTCTAATACTACTGATTATAACCAAAAATTGTAAAGGAGTTTACCTCAAAATCGAATCCAACCCAAACGATTGATGCTCTATCCGTAGGTTTCTTCGCCTGCTTCTTTCGCTCAGAACTCACACACACACACAATTTCTAAAAGAGGAAAGATGAGGATATCTGAAGAGATTGAGATATTTATACCTCAATTTTACACATTTGGCTCAAACTACTCATTAAGGACTAAAACACCCCTAACCTTATAATTTATCTCAAACTTACCCTAAACATTAAATATTATTGTTAAATTATCTAATGGACTTATCCGGGGTATTACATCATCTCCCCCTTAAAAGAATTCCGTCCCGGAATTCGGTTAAGCGAAAAGGTATGAATACTTAGTTTCCACTACTACCTCGAACTCAATCAAAACCATAGGAACTAACTAAATAGACATCCCACACCTATCTATACCTCTAACACATATAAGCAACAAAAGCACGGAAATACAGATTATCAGTTTGCACCGAAGTCAGATAACACCTTAGCACGTATCGAGATTATAGAAATATACCTGTAACCTCATCAGGACCTTCTTCCACCTCTTGTTCCGTCATCTGAAAAACACGGCCTTGAACTCTCGGTGCTCCAGACCCTTGTACCTTTCCTGACTCAGCTTCCGTTGGTCTCACTGTTGTACTACCCTGACGCGCTTTCCACTATGGACATTCATATTGAAGATGCTCAGGGGAATTGCAAACGAAACAGTGTCGAGTTACCCGACAGTCTCTCGCGATATGGCCCATCTTTCCACATTTGTAGCAATTCCGGGAATCACCATAGCAGTTTCCTTGGTGAGTGCGGTTACATTTAGAGCATGGTCTTTCAGTTAATCTGAAAGGTGAATAATTATCAAGCCTCGGGGATTCGTATTCTTCCAAATCGTACATCGTTTCTTCTAGTTTTCTTTTCCCAGCACTCTTATCACCAACGTCTCTCTTATTATCATGTTCCACATTTTCCGCGGCATTTACTGCGGCTGAGAAGGTATCGGGTCCTGTCGCAATCACTAACTTTCTAATTTCTGAATTCAATCCGAAAATAAACCTCTCCATTTTCAGTGCCTCCGTGGCCACGTAGTATTCTGCAAAGCGAGACTTCTCCAGAAAACTAGCAGTGTAATCCCTGACCGATAAACTTATCTGATGTAGGTCCATGAATTCCTCTTCCAACTGTCTAACAGCTGCTTGAGAACAAAACTGTTCTTTGAAAGCTGTTGTAAATTCGTCCCAAGTAAAAGTTGAGTACACATCCGATCCTTTGGAATCAATGTGAGCTTCCCACCAGTACAGAGCATCTGCCTTTAACATCGCCGTTCCGTATAATACTCTGTCCTCATCTGCACACTTGCTGGTCTTGAAGATGGCTTCTATTTCCTTTAACCATCTCATCGCCTTCACTGGATCTCTATCTCCTGAGTAAGTTGGAGGTCTACAGTTTAAGAACATCTTGTAATTACACCTTCTTGACACTGGTATGACTGTAGGTGTAATGGGCATTTCGTCTTCCAAACTGGGATCTGGTGTTTCAGTATGACGAGCTTGGTCGAACATAGCCTGAATATTTGCTTGAAATCTTCCCATCTCCGTCATCAAATCGTCTCTTGTAATAAACTCCGTACCTCGCCCCTGAACTCTACCTCCGATTCTGCCCCCAGTTCTACCTCCCCCTCGCTTTCCTCTTCTTCCTCCCGTTCCTATTGGTGGATTCGTACTATTTGGATTTCCTCCTCCTCTTCTATTCGTATTTCGAGTACCACTTGCCATTCTGTAGATTCAAACAACGTAAATATACACATAATCACATACCCCATATAACAAGGTATTCCAGTTCAAACACGTACCTGTAAAATCACAATTACACTAGCCAGGTGTAATATGAAGTTACCTTACATGATGTTCCTTCTTCCTTTTATACTTAATATCCCCAGGTTCTAAAATATTAAGGACATCCTACTTCACATGCAGTTTAAGTCTAGGTATAGATCCGTATACCTAAATCCCTTAAACTAGGGCTCTGATACCATTTGTAACAACCCATATCCCATAACATACATCATAATACATAACATTCATACATATCATTGATTTACAACAAAAGTTACATAACAAACCAAGTACGGTCTCATTAGTCTTGACATTACAAAATATATAAAAGCTTCCTAATCAACATCCATCAAAAGCTTCCTACACTTCATCCCCTCCTGCCGATCCTTAACCTGGAAAACATATTTTTGAAAACAAAATGAGGGTTAGACCAAACGGGTCTAGTGAGTTAATCCCTGTCCTTTCCAAAATCATTATAAAGTCCTTCTTTGTAAATCCTTTGTATCAAAATAGTTTAGATAAACCTTTGATAATCCTTTCGTAAAATATAAACATACCACACGTATTTAAATACCAATCCAGACTCGTGCATCGTGCTCCACTCATCCTCATCCTCGTTCCCATGGCCATATTAGTTGGTAGCAAGCCAACTAATAAATCAACGCCGTACAAAAACTACGACACATCACCGATCCGCACACCGGAACCCGGCAATACACCGGTCCGCTCACCGGAACCCGGCAACACACCGGTCCGCTCACCGGAACCCGACAACAAGTGCACTCGTGTAGTGCAAAGCTTATATAAATACAATATATATCGCATTACATCATATTGTCATTTATATACACATAACCTATAACATCCCATATCCCATATACACAACATATCACGCAATATAACACAAATAGATATAACAAACGAACTTAACATTTCATATACGGTCCAGTAGTCTTTTACAATAGAAAGAAACACACTTGTAATACAATCCTTGAACTATTTGCATACATAACATTTAACATTTCATTACAAAGCTTCGTCTTATAGTCCTCCTCACTAGCCATCCATCTCATACTCTACTTACTTGCCCTTACTTGATCCTCCACCTGGAATACATATTTTTAAAACAAAATGAGGGTTAGACCCGATGGTCTAAGTGAGAAACCCCTGTTAGTTTAAAAACCATTTATATAAACTTCATTCATATAAATCACGCCACATAATTACATATATCCAATTAAACTCACACATCATGTACCTTTCCTTCTCATTTCCTCCTGGCCATATTAGTGGTAGCAAGCCAACTAATAATATACAACGCTGCACAACATCTACAGCCAAACAACGCTATACAAGTTCTATAGCCAATCACACCGGTCTTAAACCCGGCCAACGTATTATAACACCTTTATAATACTCCTGTAAATATAATATCTCACTATATTATAATTCACATACGAACACATAATTATCAACAGTTTCACTCCCAACTCCACACATGTACGTATTCCAGTTAAAAAGTGTTTTCAAAGCAAAACTCACCTGTTTTGGTTATTTCACACGTTCACAAGCTTCTTTCAAAACAATCCTATCTCTTACCACGATCCACGGAAATCTGAAAACATGTTAAGATACACAATCGCTTTACTAACCAACCACATAAAGCCTAACAATTTCTCATTCTCAACTGTCCCAATACATACTGCATTTAACTCACTACCGGGACTACACAGGGTACCGGGACTTTCACAGTACCGGGACTCTTAGCACCGGGAGTTCCTATACCGGAAGTTCCTACTACCGGAAGTCCATAATACCGGAACTCTCGTTACCGGAAGTCTGCTATACCGGGAATCCACACTACCGGGAGTTCACGTTACCGGGAGTCCACACTACCGGGACTCCACATTACCGGGACTCCACCGGAAGTTGAATATACCGGGATTTCACATTACCGGGAGTTCCAAGAACACAGTCGGTTCTATTTTACCCAGATTCAGATTAACCGTATACAACCTCAAAATTCAAACATTCTAATCCGGTAGAAACTGTCTAAAGATGATTACTAACATAATATGTAAAAGACTTACCTCAAGATTTCTTCTTAACACCAACGATTGAAGCCCTACCCGTACGTTTCCTGTTTTTGCTTTCTTTCGCCTTCAGAACTCCCGAACACATACAACTCTTTCTATATCTGGATAAATGACACATCTGAATCTTAAGGGTATAAAATTTCCATAATTACCATTTCAACCTTGGACTTCTCATTTAAAGACTCAAACACCCCTAAACTTATATAATTTCCAAACATACCCTAAACATATATCTTTAAAGTTAACTTTATTTAACGGAGCAAGGGGATTTAACTAACAGACTTACCCGGGGTATTACATCACCTCCCCCTTAAAAAGAATTATGTCCCGGAATTCGGTTTAAGCAAAAAGATGAGGGTATTTGGCTCTCATTTCCGATTCAGATTCCCACGTAGCGTCTTGACCTTTATGATGTCTCCACTGAACTTTCACTTGTCTGACCTCCTTATTCCGCAGCACTTTCACCTTATGATCAACTATAGCTTCTGGCTCTTCTACATAATTCAGTCTTTCGTCGACTTGTATCTCTGGTAGAGAGACTGCCTGATCTTGAGTAACCAGACACTTTCGGAAGTTTGACACGTGAAATGCATTATGAATTCTGCTCAATTCTGATAGAAGATCTAATCTGTAAGCTACTTCCCCGATTCTTTCGGTGATTGCAAACGGTCCAATATACCTTGGGCTAAGTTTACCTTGTCGACCAAATCTGATTACTCCTTTCCACGGCGAAACCTTTAACATTACGTAATCCCCAACTTGAAATTCCAATGGCTTTCGACGGCGATCAGCATAACTCTTCTGTCTATCTTGGGCCACTTTCAATCTTTCTCGAATTTGGGTAACCTTATCGGTGGTTAATTGAACAATTTCCGGCCCCGCTAGCTGTTTTTCTCCCACTTCGTTCCAGCACAGAGGCGTTCGGCATTTCCTACCATACAGTACTTCGAATGGTGCCGCTTGTATACTGGAGTGATAACTGTTGTTGTAAGCGAATTCGATTAACGGTAAATGCTTATCCCACGATCCCCCAAAATCAACAATGCAAGCCCGGAGCATATCTTCTAAGGTCTGAATTGTTCGTTCACTCTGCCATCGGTTTGAGGATGATACGCCGTACTTAATTTTATCTGAGTTCCCATTTCCCTTTGAAAACTTCTCCAAAATCTTGAAGTAAAACGACTATCACGATCAGAAATGATCGAGATTGGAACTCCATGTCGAGTTACTATTTCATCAATGTACAACTTAGCCAATCGCTCTATTGAATCGGTTTCCTTTATCGGTAGGAAGTGTGCAGACTTTGTCAACCTGTCGACGATCACCCAAATAGAATCGAATCCCTTCGGAGTTCTTGGTAGCTTTGTGATAAAGTCTGTGGTAATCTGCTCCCCCTTCCACATAGGTATTTCCAGTCGTTGTAGTTGACCAAATGGCTTTTGACGTTCGATCTTTACCTTCTTACAAGTATCACACCGTTCTACATACTGAGCAATCCCTCTTTTTATCCCCGGCCACCAATAGAATTGCTTTAGGTCTTTATACATCTTGTTTGTACCTGGGTGAATAGAGAAACGGGATTGATGAGCTTCTTGTAAAACACGATCACGTAACCCACCCAATCGAGGTACCCACACTCTGTTCCTCAGACACAATAACCCGCGATTACCCCTTTCTAACAATGCTGACATTCCCACTAACCGTTCTGATTTTAGGTGTTCCTCCCGATAAGCCTCCACTTGACACTTTTGTAATTCATCAACTAAGTTGGGTAGGAGTTCAGTTCGTAGCGAAATAACTTTTATTGTTCCGCTCCTTTCTTGACGACTGAGTTCATCTGCCACCACATTCGCTTTTCCCGAGTGATAAAGGATTTCACAGTCGTAATCATTCAGCAGTTCCAACCATCTCCTTTGTCTCATATTTAATTCCTTCTGATCAAAGAGGTGTTGAAGACTCTTGTGATCAGTATAAATATGACATTTGGAACCATACAAATAATGTCTCCAAATCTTTAACGCAAAGACGACTGCTGCAAGTTCCATATCGTGCGTAGGATACTGCCGTTCATGATCCTTCAGTTGGCGAGAAGCATAAGCTATAACCTTTCCACGCTGCATAAGCACACAACCCAATCCCAATTTAGACGCATCACTGTAAACGACGAAGTCTTCAGAACCTTCAGATAGTGATAGAATTGGCGCGCTGCACAGTTTCTCTTTCAATATTCTGAATGCCTCGTCTTGTTCTGCTTTCCATTCAAACTTCAAATTCTTTCGGGTCAGCTTAGTCAAAGGTGTTGCGATACGAGATAAGTCTTTTATGAACTTCCGATAGTAACCAGCTAAACCCAGAAAACTGCGTACCTCTGTTGCTGTCTTGGGCTGTTCCCACTTTTCAACTGCTTCTACTTTCATCGGATCGACTTGTATACCTTTCTCAGAAACCACGTGCCCCAGAAATTGCACTTTCCGTAGCCAGAATTCACATTTAGAAAATTTTGCATACAACTTTTCCTTCTTCAGTAGCTCTAGAATCAAACGAAGATGTTGTGCGTGCTCTTCCTTGGATCGAGAATAGATAAGGATATCATCGATAAATACAATTACAAATTTATCAAGATACGGCTTACATACTCGATTCATTAAATCCATAAAGGCAGCTGGAGCGTTCGTCAATCCAAATGGCATTACTAAAAATTCATGATGACCATACCTCGTTCGAAAAGCAGTCTTTAAAACGTCTTCTTCTTTAACCTTCAACTAGTGATAACCGGACCTTAGATCTATCTTGGAGAAATAGCAAGCTCCAACTAACTGATCAAAGAGATCATCTATTCGGGGTAGCGGATACTTGTTCTTTATCGTGCGCTTATTCAATTCTCGATAGTCAATACACATCCTCATCGACCCATCCTTCTTTTTTACAAATAACACTGGTGCTCCCCACGGCGAAGAACTAGGTCTGATGAAGCCCTTATCGGATAGGTCTTGTAGTTGTCCCATCATCTCTTTCATTTCTGGAGGTGCCAAACGATACGGTGCACGGGCTACAGGAGTGGCTCCAGGAACCAGGTCTATACCGAACTCGACTTGTCTAACTGGCGGAAGACTATTCAAGTCTTCAGGGAATACTTCAGGGAATTCACTAACGATATGAATATCTTCTATCCTATTCTTTTTCGGCTTAATATCTATCACATAGGCCAAGTAACTCTGACAACCCTTATTAACACACCTACGTGCTTTTAATATTGATATAAGACAAGACTGATGATTCATGCGACCACCATAAATCACTACTGGTCCCCTCTCAGGCAATACAACATTTATTATCTTCTTATCACACACTATATTAGCCTGATTCTCAGCTAACCAGTCCATTCCCACTACTACGTCAAACTCTATTAAAGTCATAGGAAACAATCGTATCAGAACTTTACACTCCTCTATATTTATCACACAGTTATCAAACACTTCTTTAACTAACACTTGGTTATCATTTGCCGTATCTACTGATAGAGCATGTTCTAGCATTTTAGGTTTCAAACACAGACAAGCAGCAAATGCAGGAGACACAAACGATCGGTTTGCACCGGAATCAAATAACACCTTGGCACGTGTAGAGTTTATCAAAAATGTACCTGTGACAACATCTGGAGTTTCCTCCGCTTCTTTCTCGGTCATCTGAAATGCGCGACCTCTGGTTACTGGCGGTTCCAGCCTTGGTACTACTGGTTTAACAATCGCTGGCCTGCCTGATGACCCACCTTGCTGTATCCTCCCTCGTGGACAGTTTGACTGAAGATGATCCGGAGAATTGCATAAGAAACATAACCGCGTTACCTTACAATCCTTGATGACGTGTCCGGTCTTCCCACACTTATAGCATGCTCGTAAATCACCTTGAAAATTTCCTTGATGGACACGGTTGCACTTTGGACATGGTCTTTCCGCTGGTCAAAAAGGCGGGCGATTGTCATACCTCTGAAATCGGGATTTCTTTGAGTCGTATTGTGGTCCTTCCCACTTTCTCTTTCCGATACCTTTATCCCCAGCATCTCTTCTCATATCTCGTTCAACATTCTTCGCGGCATCAACTGCAGCTGAGAATGTATCGGGTCCTTTTGCAGTCCCTAGTCTTCTAACCTCTGAGTTCAGCCCGAAAATAAACCTTTCCGTCTTCATTGCCTCCGTAGCAACATAGTATTCTGCGAACCGAGACTTTTCCAGGAAGCTAGCGGTGTAGTCTCGAATGGATAGGTTTCCTTGTTGTAAGTTCATAAACTCCCCTTCTAATTGCTTAACGGCTGCTTGGGGACAAAATGCGTTCTTGTAAGCTATCACAAATTCTTCCCATGAGAGGGTAGAATAAACGTCAGATCCTTTAGAATGAATAAAGGATTCCCACCAATATAATGTGTTAGCTTCAATCTTCCTAATCATAGAAGTATTTAGAAGTAGTGAAAAATAGGCTAAGTATAGAAAAGCCTCTCACAGAGGCTCTGCCACTTCTTCCAGAAGATCAAGTCCAGAAAGCCACAGAAGCTACAGAGGTAATCACAGAACCTCTGTAGTGCGCAAGAAGAATATCAACTCGGAAACAAGTGGACTGCTCCACAGAAGGTCAGACCATAGAACCTCTGTAATGCCTTACAGAGCCTCTGTGGTCTGCTATGAAGACTTGGAAGATATTACTGGATACGTTCATCAACTTGCATGGAAAAGTACTGTCAAAACACGTGTCAAGCTCTGAGTGGACTCAATAGGGCATGGTACAAAATAGACGTCTGCACCATTTAATGCATTTACCAATAGTACATCTGCTCCATTAAATGCGCATGGCTCAAACAACTGTTCACACCATCCAGTTCACTATTCATGCCGTAAAAGGAACAGTGACCTTCTTCATAGTCTTCTAAGAGTAGTATAAAAGGAAGTCTCATGTTGAGATCTTCCTAAGAGAAAATTACACAAGGAATCACTAATACTCTCAAACGTTATTGTCAAATATCTGAGTGTTATATTCTCACACACACCAACAGTTCTTAATCTGTTCTTCGTGTTCTTATTATATATTGAATAACAGTAATTGTTCAAGAAATCATTTTTATTCCTTACTGTTTTCTTTATATATGTGCGTTCTAAATATCTATCAAACATATCTGTTAGTTTAATACGCTTCCGCATCAAACTCTAAACTCAACTAATAGACTTTTAATCTTGATTAAGTGTATCTGGGTTCCAACAATTGGTATCAGAGCCTCTCTTGATTTTCAATATCAAGTGATCCACTTATCAAGATTCGTGATAGATATTATTGTGTCTGGAAACTGCTTAAACTCAGAAAATCTTCAAGTTCATAGAAGTAACTCTTTAGTCATACCTTCTTTCTAAAATCTTCAAAAATGACAAATACAAATAATTTCTTTACTACTGGTTCTCTCACTAAACCTCCTAGTCTCCTTCGAGATGAGTATCCTCAGTGGAAAATAAGAATGGTCCATTTTTTCGAGGGCACTGAAAAAAATCAAGTACAATATCTGTACAATCCTCCTCCTATTCCCATGACAGTAGTACCTCGTATACCTGCTACTGCTGAATCTGCCGAAATCCCCAAACATCAAAAACCAAAGCCAAAAGGGGAGTGGTCAACCGAAGATAAAGCAGAAGATGAAGTTGCTCAGAAAACCAAGAGGACATTGATTATGGCAATATCCAACGAACTCTTTCAATCCTTGGATTCATGTGAAACAGCGCATGATTTGTGGAAAGAACTGGAAAGACAGTTGGAAGGAGGTGCTAAAACACAAAAAAACCGAAGAGCACAGTACATCAATGAATATCATGCATTCAGAGCCTCTTCAACAGAATCTCTGCAAACAACATACGACAGATTCAACTCTCTAATCAACAAGTGCAGAAAATCAGGCATTGACAGAACTTCTGAAGAAAACAATGTCATGTTTTTAAAAAGTCTAAATGAAGAATGGCTCCAACTGTCTATGTCCCTACAGACAAATCAGGATCTAGACACCTGGACTCTCTCTGATCTTTACGGAACATTAGCCGCACAAGAACCTCAGATAGCACAGGCTAAAACACTAACCATTGTACCATATGCATTGGTTAGTAAAACTAAAGAAGATGCACAGAGACCAAGAAATGAAAAAGCCACAGAGGAGAAGAAACATAAGAAGATGATTAACGTGTGGTTTGAAAACAAAAGGGCGAAAATCTAATATCTAATATCTGTAAGCAAAAGGGCGAAAATCTCTGTGGATCCTTACTTGAAGAAACATAAGAAGATGATTAACGTGTGGTTTGAAAACACAGACTCATCATCTTCAACCTCTGTCAATAGAGGTATCAAACCAAAGAAATATCTGAAAACACAAGATCAGATTGGTATCTTCAAGTTTGGTAAACCAGAGACCCAAACACAGGTTGCTTTTGTCTGTTTGATAAACGTTGAAAAGAAATTATCAGCAGAAGCTCCTGAGTTTAAACCCATTTTTTCAGAAGAAAACTTTAAAAATTTAATTGAAAAAGAAATTTTGGAAATATGGAAATCAAGCGTTTTAGAAAATTTCTGTACATCTTCTATAGATAAAACTCTCACTGAAGAAATCTTATTAGAAACCTCTGCAATCTATGAAAACTATTCTACAGAGGAAGAAAGCTCGTACGATACATGCTCAGAAAATCCAGCCTCTATTGAAAGAATTGACTCAACCTCTGTATACGAGGACGATTCATCCTCTGACAACTCAGAGACTGATTTCAAATCAGGGATAATTCACTGTGACACAGAGGATGTCAAATTCTCCTCTGAAGTTCCTCACAGAACTATTTCTCCAAAAGAGAAACTCACAGAGATTCCAATCTGCCAAGATTTTCTAAAAATGAATCTACATATCAAAACCTCTGCTGAGCTTAAAATGTTACAGAAGACCTCTATTGATCCTATAAGTTCTAGATTTTCAAAACCCAAGGTTAATAAATCTTTTTCTTCTGTGACAGTGATGAAAGAAGTTCACCACAGAAGCAACCCACAGAAGGCAGGTCCTAAACAGAGCTTTTGCAAACAACATTCGAGTATTCATAGATCTTCTAGTAATAGGAAATCTAATGTAAAGAAAGAATGTAATGCCTCTGTGGCTGAGTTTAAAAAGTTCAATGAAAAGTTCAAGCAAATTACATCTCATATTCAATACTGTCATTGCTTTGATCTTATGTCTAAACTTAATAATCATTTTTCAAGTCAAGTTTGTTTACTCTCTACGACAATTCAAAAATCAAATCCCACAAAGAAACAATCTGACTCTTCTGCAGAGAACAAAATGTATTTCAAGAATGCCAAGGCAAACTTGAAAAACTCTAACAATATTGGACCCATATGGATATGGGTACCTAAATCTCTGTGATTGTCCTGCAGAAGAAGTATGTGCCAATCTGGTATCTAGACTCCAGATGCTCAAGGCACATGACTGGTGACAGAAGTGCACTATCCACGTACAAAGAAACACAAGATGGTGGATCTGTGACTTTTGGAGACAACAAGAAAGGACACATAAAAGGCTATGGAGTCATAAGGAAAGAAGACGTTTCTGTATACAAAGTTGCATATGTGGATGGCCTTAAGCACAACCTACTCAGTGTAAGTCAACTTTGTGATACAGGATTCAATGTGTTGTTCAAAAGAACTTTCTGCTCTCTACAAAGTGAAGAAACAAGTATGGAACTTCTGCGAGCTGAAAGAATAGGTGATCTATATCTAATGAACTTCAACTCAAAGAACAAAGACAAAGTTTGCCTTGTTGCCTGCAAAAGTGAAGAAGCCTGGTTATGGCACAACAGGTTCTGTCACTTGAATTTTCACACATTGGAAAAACTGGTCAAACTTGATCTAGTTAAAGGTTTGCCAAATGTTAAATTCAATAAGGATCATTTATGTTCTGCCTGTGAGATGGGAAAACTCAAAAGAGCTTCCCACAAAGGCAAAACAGATGTATCTTGCACTAGACCTCTGTACATGCTTCATGTCGACCTATGCGGTCCCATTGCCATACAGAGCCTAGGTGGCAAGAAATACATAATTGTCCTAATTGATGAGTATTCGCGTTTCACATGGGTTGAATTCGTTAGAAAGAAATCAGATGTTCCAAAGATATTGATAAATCTAATGAAAAGAATCCAAGTTCTTTATAATTGCAGAATACATAAGTTAAGAAGTGACAATGGCACAGAATTTAAAAACTCTGTCATTGAAGCCTATTTTTCAACAGAAGGAATATCACAGAACTTCTCTGCAGCTCGCACTCCACAACAGAACGGTGTTGTCGAAAGAAAAAATCGAACACTTGTGGAAGCCGCAAGAACTATGATGTCAGCATGCGGATTATCAATGAACTTTTGGGCAGAAGCAATTTCTACTGCGTGTTATACTCAAAATCGATCAACCATTGTGAAAAGACACCTCAAGACGCCTTACGAATTGCTTAACAAACGGCGGCCAAACATCAAATTTTTCCATGTATTCGGATGCAAATGCTTCGTCTTAAACGACAGAGATTCAAGAGGAAAGTTTGATGTAAAAGCAGATGAAGGCAAATTCATTGGATACTCTGCCACTTCCAAAGCCTACAGAACATTCCTTACAAAGTCTCACAAGATTGTAGAAAGCATCAATGTTTCTTTTGATGATTCATTCCAAATGACTTCTGAACAAATCAGTTCAGAACTCGGAATTAAAGGGAAATCCTCTGTCATCTCACAAGCAAAAGAAGACTTGGATCTTCTATTTTTAGAGATGCTCCACGAAAACATTGATCCTTCTGTTGGAACAATCAGGGTTTCTGAAGAACCATCCTCTGTCGGACAAAATCCTACAGGTTTGTCTCTAACTGGTCCTAACAATGCTTCATCTTCTTCTGTAAATACTACAGATGCAATTGCCGAAGCAGAAGAAAGTGCAGAAGATGAAACAACCAGGAAAACGACCACAGAAGCTGCACAAACCACAGAAGAACCAATTACAGAGGAAATCGAGGACCAAGACTATATGTCCTCAGAGGAACAAACTCCACCACCACTCATACCAATCATTCCACAAACGGTAGAATCAACTACCAAGGCACGAAGAACAACAGAGGCTACACAAGAAGAAACACAAGAAGTCTCTAAAGAAAGTCTGAATGACATTGATGATCATCTTCCACGCACAACTCAATGGACAAAAAGCCATCCTCCAAGCCAAATTATCGGAGAACCTTCTGACGCAGTAAAAACAAGGTCTGCCACTACTAACTTTTGTTTCTTTACAAATTTTATTAGTGTGATAGAACCAAAGAAGATTTCTGAAGCCCTAGATGACCCAAACTGGGTAGACGCCATGCAAGAAGAACTTTTGCAATTTGAGCGTAACAGAG
Source organism: Saussurea involucrata (assembly GCA_033807775.1). Lineage (NCBI taxonomy): Eukaryota > Viridiplantae > Streptophyta > Magnoliopsida > Asterales > Asteraceae > Saussurea > Saussurea involucrata. Next base: position 14,881,313 of record CM066324.1, read on the forward strand.
TATGGACTCTAGTACCTCTGCCAAGAGGAAAACAGGCCATTGGGACTAAATGGGTCTACAGAAACAAGAAGGATGAAGATGGAGTGGTCATCAGAAACAAAGCAAGATTAGTAGCAAAGGGATATAGACAACAAGAAGGCATAGACTACGATGAAACTTTTGCCCCTGTCGCACGGCTCGAAGCAATAAGAATATTCTTAGCCTTCGCAGCCCACAGAGGTTTTAAAGTCTATCAGATGGACGTAAAATCAGCCTTTCTCAACGGTGAAATCCAAGAAGAGGTCTACGTTAATCAGCCACCAGGATTTGAAAGCTCAAAGTTTCCAAGGCATGTATACTACCTTGAAAAAGCTCTATATGGACTGAAACAGGCTCCACGAGCATGGTATGAACGACTTTCTACCTTTCTTCTAGTCAATGGTTACAACAGAGGTACAACAGATACTACCTTATTCTATAAACGCAAAAGTAGTGAGATAATGCTTGTACAAATATACGTAGATGACATAATTTTTGGGTCTACTAATTCAGAAGAGTGTAAAAGATTTGAAAAACTCATGCAGAGTGAGTTTGAAATGAGTATGATGGGAGAATTAACTTTCTTCCTCGGACTCCAAGTCAAACAATCATCAGAGGGAATTTTTATAAATCAAGCTAAATATGTCTCTGACATTCTTTCCAAGTATAGCTTCTCTGATGCCTCTGCAATGAAAACTCCAATGGCCACTGGAAACAAGTTATTCTTAGATTCAGATGGCATCTCTGTAGAATGCACTCTCTACAGAGGCATGATTGGATCTCTGTTATACTTAACAGCAAGCAGACCTGACATTATGCATGCCACATGTCTCTGTGCACGCTATCAAGCTAATCCAAAGAAATCACATTATGATGCCGTAAAGAGAATCTTTAGATACCTAAAAGGGACCAAAAATCTTGGTCTCTGGTATCCACAGAACTCTGGTTTTGGTCTTAAAGCTTATACAGATTCAGACTATGGAGGATGCATGCTCGACAGAAAGAGTACCTCTGGGAGTTGTCAATTCCTAGGTGGTAAACTAGTCAGTTGGACCTCCAAGAAGCAGAATTGTGTTTCCACATCCACTGCAGAAGCTGAATACGTTGCTGCCGCTAGCTGTTGTTCTCAGGTTCTATGGATGAAGACTCAGCTAAAAGACTACGGCCACATTTTGTTCAAAATACCCATCTTCTGCGATTCCAAAAGTGCTATTGCTATCTCTGCCAACCCTGTGCAACACTCAAAAACCAAGCATATCGATATAAGGTATCACTTCTTGAAACATCATGTTGAATACGGTACAATCGAAATGCATTTTGTGCCCACAGAATATCAACTCGCTGACTTATTCACCAAAGCACTAGACGAGAAAAGATTCAACTTCTTGGTGGGTAAGATAGGAATGATTAACATGGTGTGAAAATCCTCAGTAAGTATAGTTTTATCTTCTGTAAATAATAAGTAAATACATTGCTTAAATTATTGTCTTGAAAGATTCTACTTCTATATGTAAATTCTTAAAACCTTCAATAGTTCTTGAAACTACAGAACTTCTGTAAGGTCTGCTCAGAACCTCTGACAACCTTCACAGAACCTCTGATAGACTTGACCTATGTACTATGCAAAACTTATCATATTCTGATCCAAGCATAGATCAAGGGGGAGCAAAAGGAAATTACTTGATCTACAGAGGTGATTAGGTCAAGGGGGAGCAAAAGGAAATTACTTGATCTACAGAGGTGATTAGATCAAGGGGGAGCAGAAGAGAACCCTGAAATGATCTAAAGAGATAAAACTTTCAAGGGAAAGCCAAAGAAAAATGTCGATGACTCCATATCGACAGAAGTCAGATATCACTGCCGAGAAAAGAAGAACCAAAAGGTATGTCTCTCGAACAAAAGGTTTTTTGGAAAACAATTTTCTAGGACAAGAATTGTCAAATATGTCCTAAATATACTGTGAATAACATTTCAAAAATCAAAAGCTCAAAAAGTTTCACAAAATTCGAATTAGGAGAAATTTAAGGTCATAGAGCTTCTGCTGAGCTCAACAGAGCTTCTGCAAGAAATATGCTCTGTGATCACAAATTAACCTTCTGTCGATCTTTTGGAATGTTATCTAGGAAACCGAAAACGCAGACCATGACCTTCTCGAACAAACCGTTTTTCATAACAGTTTTCTCGGACACAAACTTTCAAATATGTCCGAAAAACATCTCTTAAACCAAATCAAAAATTGGATGATCAAAAATATTGATAAATTTTTTGTTATGAGATTTTTTCTCTCATAGAGCTTCTGCTGGCCCTCACAGAACTTCTGCAAGTTCCAACAGAGCCACAAAACCTCTGCGAAGCAAATTTCTTCACAAAAATCCGATTTTATCCTCTCCAATGCCTTTACAAATGTTTTGGTTAAAGAAAAACCCCACAGAAGTCATGATAACAATGAGATATATGAAAAAGGGATAAACAGCAAAGATTTTCAAGATCACAGAGCCTCTGTAAACTACAGAAGCTCTGTCAATCTGATTACTTGGGCATCTCTGTAGTAATAACGGTTACTTTTACTGCGAGTGAAACTCATATGGCTAAAATCAACCTCACGCGCCTAGCATTAATGGGCCGCGCACGACGTCCTGTCATATTCTGACAAGGCCTACGTGTCCCATTTTCATTGGGCGTACATGGAACGTTTTTATTTTGGAAAGTTGAACCCGCCGCTCAAACTCGAGTGCGGATTCCAAACTTTAATCCATTGCCATATATTTTACTCTTTCGAATTCTACCGTTTTACCATCCTATAAAAACAAACCTTACCCTCTCATAAAACTTTTTACAAACTCTCATCTTCTTCTCCGGCGATACCCTGCAAAACACTTGCAAATGGCTTCATCTTCTCGAGCTACATCCTCTGAACTCTCTCCGGCGAACTCAACGGAAAACTCCCCTGCTCATTCAGAACATTCTGAAAACCCCAGCCTTGCAAGAGATATTGAACAACAAGATTCCGGGGACTCCGCGGACTTTGCTCCGACGACACACTTGCAAAACTTCATAGCTAAGGATCATTTCGAAGCCACTCTTCCTATTAAATCCAACAACTGCTATTTGGTCCCCTCACCCACTACTTTCGGCGAAGCCCATGCCATACTTCTGAACATCATGGAAAACCATATCCTCTTCCCTCTACTATCAAGAACCCCTAACAGAATTCCAGTCCGTTATTTGAACCAATTTTGGCAAAGCTGCCGATTTGATAAAGACGATTCTCTTATCAAAGGGTACATTTCAAGACCTGATAAATCTGAGCATCTTGAAATCAAGTTCAACAGAACAATGTTCTCACTTGAATTCAACCTACCAACAAGGGGTCTTCTGGGATTGAAAAGTTATGCAGAGCAACCAACAGACGAAGAGCTCTGTCGATTCGTGGAAATGCTTGGGTACAACACCCAACTACGGAAGAGAAATGACTTCCGCAGAGGCCGATTACCACCTCTGTGGAACACTTTGTTCTCTATTCTTAACAGATGCCTGACAGGAAAGATAGGGAGTATTGACCAGAGCTCACATCAAATCTTGAGCATCATGTATGGGGTTTACTATGATCTTCCACTAGATTATGCGACCATAATGATGCAAGAGATCATAAACACCATCGACAGAAAGAACAACTCGAAAAGGGTCAAAGAGAACGATCCCAACTTTCTACCACCTCTGCAATTCCAAAGAATATTGGGAGTACTGTTCGAACCTCTGCTGCTAATCCAAAATTGGCCAATGGAAGGGCCAACTCCCAAACAGTTCCCGATGAACAAAAATACCCCCACTGATCATGCTGATGGCTACTCACACTGCAGACCTCTGTCAAAGAAACTTCTGCGCTACGCATCGAACATATCCCTTAAGAAAGAGTATATACGCGATCATAGAACTCCAAAACCGAGTCCTATGACACCCCCGCGTTTAGGTGTCCCCCTAGGAACAATGATAGCAAAACCTCTTTCCACTCAAGCAGAAAAGGATCAAAAGTTAGCAAAACACATGGCTATTCAGCTCAGCTTCATAGCCAAACGCGCAGAAATAATGGGAAAGAAATCTTCAGCAAAGATCTCTGCTTCTACTCCAAAAGCTAAGAAGAGAAAAACTGCAGAAGGCACATCAACTAGCACTGCAGAAGATAGACCTTCACCTCCCCATGCCACAGAGATTGGCTCCTCTGCTCCTCCCCTTTTCACAAAACAGAAAAAGAAAAGATCCAAATCAACAGAGGAAGGGGCACCAAAACCAAAAAGGAGCAAAACCAAAAAGAAGCATGGTAAATCATTTAAAAAATTGGTTACCATTGCAGAAGAGGCAATCATAGAGGGTGAAACTGCAGAAGAAGAAGATGCAGCAATAGGAATGACAGAAGAAGGATATTAATCACCCTATCAATCTCCAGATAGATTTGCTCACCAGGGAGACCTGAAGGATTTCCTACAGAACCCCGAAATTGCAAACACCCTTAATACAGCAGGGTGGACGGCACAACCTCTCGACCACCACTCTCCAGAAGAACATGATTTCTTCATTTCTGGTATTGACACACATCTACAAGAAGATGACACAACACCCAGAAATCAACCAGCCGAAACCCCTGTGATTTTACAAAACCCTTTCATTCAAGGATTGGACGTCCACAGAAGAAGTCCAAACCAAGCTTCAGAAGATACAGAACAAACCGAAGCTGAGTGGAATACAACTGAAGTTACAGAGGCAACGGTTGTAGAAGAAACCACAGAAACAGGGATAGAAATCTCAGAGGTAGATTCAGATGAAGAAGAGGCTATCTGGATACGAAAAGGTCTCTATCATCCTCATGTCATGAGATTATACGGATCTCATCACATGTATGACTCCTTGCGCACAGAGCAAGGAACTTCCACAGAACCAGAAGAAGAAACAAGAAAAGATGCCGAAGTTGAAGAAGGCACACAACCAAACCCAACTCCCAGTGCAACCCACATTTCTAACTCCGCAGGTCTAGCTACAGAAGGAGTTATTGAAAAAGAGCAGCACAGCTCGATCCTAACCCAACCCATCCAGCCAGAGGTTACTCTTTCAACCTCTGTGCCCACAGAAACCGGGGAATCCATTCCTAGGGAGTCTCCTCAAAGAGACTCACCTAATGTTCGTGATCAATCGCCCCAGATCACACAAGAACATCCTACAGAGGAATTCGTTTCCTCTGTCACGCACACATTAAGGCCAAACCTTCTTTCAGAGAGAAGTAGTAAGCACAGAGACGAAGAGACTCTAGACAAGTCTCCTAGTCAACAGAAGGACATTCCAATACCCACCTCTGGAGTGGATTTGGACTCTGTTCTTCACAGAACTTCTGTAGAGAACGAAACTCAAGTTTCCTCTCGAGGATCAGAAGGAAATCCTTCCACCCCCATCGTACAAACAAGGGTGAACGAAGGTGTCCCAGGAACAGGGACTCACTCTGGAGACGAATGTGTTCCTCCAGAGGTTACACAAGGAACACAAGTATCAAGGGATGAGTTCCAAACCCTTGTCACCTCTGTGAACCAAACAATGAAAGAGTTTCAAAGCTCTTTCAAATCCTTGGAAGAGACAACATCTACAGCTCTCTTGAATCTGAACACCAAAATGGACGATCTGTCCACAGAGGTGAAAACCGCCATCTCAGAGATGAAGTCTTCTGCAACAACCACTGCCGAAGAAACATCTACTTCTGCCGCTCATCAATTCGAAACAACTGCAACTTTTGCGTTCAGGGACTCGGTCAAAGATTTCCTTGAACAATTGAATACGCAATCCAACAGAGCAGAGGGCATTACTCCTGCAGACTTACAGAATGCGTTATCACAAGTTCAAGCAGAGGCAATACGAACCACGACAATGATGCAGCCAAAAGACTATATGACTAGAGCACAGCTAACAGAGCTAGGACAAAACGTCATAAACCAGGTCACAGATGTCATTGTCTCCTTCACAACTGCAAATGCCAACTATGTGAAGGACTTCAAGAAAAGTGTCGGCAAAATGCGTTTCAAGACAGAAGCAGAGCTTGCGACATTTATTGGTCTCTGCGATGATATATGTGAAAAATTGAAGGCAGCAGGAGCTGAATTGCCAAAGAAGCCCAACACTTCTTGCAGAGCAGAGGGTACTTCTGATAAGAGTCAGGATGATTCTGATGATGACCATCCTGGTCCATCAGATAATCCTGAGGGGGAGAATTTAAGGGAGAAAGCTACGAGCAGAGGAATTCAATCTCCACCAATCGCAGCAGAACCAATCAGCCAAGCCCCTCAAGAACAAACCCAACAACAAACTCAAAGAACCACAGAGAATACACCCATCTCTGTGGATTCAACCTCTGAAGAACCCAACACTACAGAAGCAGATAAGCAAACCTCAGAGGCAACAACCGCCCCTGAGGTAATCATTTTGGAAGAAACAGATGAACCAACCACAGAGAAAACACCCACCTCTGTGTAAACACCCCAAACCATACCCAGAAGAAAGTCGATTGCCACCAAACCAAAAAGAGCAACGACCTCTGCTTCTGACATTCTGAAAAGGATGCACACAACAATGAGTGATCGTATGGTGAAGAGAGAAGAAGAAAGGCACATGTTCACTTTAGCTTTCAGAATGGCAAGAAGATTCAATGACAACACTTCATCAATAGAAACTGAGCTCACAGAAGAAGTCACCAAACAACCTCCAACAGAGGTTACAGAGCAAGTCAAGCCAACAGAACCATTGCCACAAAAGTCCTCTAAGTCACAATCGTCAAAATCCACAGAGGCAACCTCCATCAAACCTACAGAAGTGCAAACCTCAAAACCCACAGAAGCAACAGGTTCTGCCACGACAACAAAAGATAAAGGCAAAGGGATACTGACAGAAGAGCCTAAGAAGAAGAAAACATTATCAAAGCCAACAGAGAAACTGATGAAGAGTGCGTTTGACGCCTTTCAAACCCCAAAACCCGAAGAAGTTGACTGGGCACATGGATTGAAGCCTCTGTCAGAAATTCCTTTAACTGGTAGAGCTGAAGAAGTTGTTCAACAGATGGAGAGTCTCAGAAGACAAATTCCACGACCTGGTCCAACACATGAAGAAATGGAAGAAGTGGTATACAAATACCTCTACAAACAATCCTTTCAGACAAACTATCCAACAGATCATGTGACAGATCCAAGGATCAGAGAAGAATTTGAGAACATCTTCACGAGAACAAAGCCAAGAGCCAAAGCAGATGTCTTCTCAATTCACAAAATCAAAAAGGTGATCTTCTGCAGATTCTCCTTCACTAGAACCTATCCAAGGGTCAGGTACAATCTTTACAGAGTCAGAAGAGAGAACAATTCAGAATCTACCTTCGCTGATGCTGACTTAAGAAACATCAATCCATACGATCTACCTGACCTTCTGCAATGGACAAAGGACAACTACAACACAGAGGCAAACACCAGAGACTATCAAGTATTGAGAAAAGCGATGAGGGAAAAGCTTCTGCTCTATAGCATGATAGATTTCCAGCTGGGAAAGGATCTCGGTCTCAAACATCTAGATCTACGACCACCAGAAGATCGCTGCCCACCAGACGTTGTGACCAACTCAATCATCAGAGAACCAAGATTTGGGTTAGTATTTCAAAACCCACAACACCAGGTTAAACTTTTTGTACTCATGGATTGTCAGAAGTACGCAACCAGTACTCTGAGCAAATTCAGAGCAAGCCTTGTAAAATACAGAGGTACAGAGAAAATGGATAGAGATGATGCAGATACTTTCATCAGAGAAATAGACTCAACAATCCGCCTAAGAGAACTCTGCATCAGATTCTACAAAGAGATCAGAAAAGTCGGCAGAGACAACAGAAGCTACAACGATTTCAATGATGCCAAAATCTGATTCTCAGACCTCCAATCTCTGCAAAACAAAGTTTTATCTTTCATTGTACTCAAATGTAAAATGCCTCTGGCATATTTCTAAATGAAAGAAATTTCGAGGTATTGTTTAACCTCTGTCTTATCTAACTTAGCCAAACTTAACTCAAGTTCAAATTTTTTATTTTTCACTACTTAGGGGGAGATTGTTAGCTTCAATCTTCCTAATCATAGAAGTATTTAGAAGTAGTGAAAAATAGGCTAAGTATAGAAAAGCCTCTCACAGAGGCTCTGCCACTTCTTCCAGAAGATCAAGTCCAGAAAGCCACGGAAGCTACAGAGGTAATCACAGAACCTCTGTAGTGCGCAAGAAGAAGATCAACTCGGAAACAAGTGGACTGCTCCACAGAAGGTCAGACCATAGAACCTCTGTAATGCCTTACAGAGCCTCTGTGGTCTGCTATGAAGACTTGGAAGATATTACTGGATACGTTCATCAACTTGCATGGAAAAGTACTGTCAAAACACGTGTCAAGCTCTGAGTGGACTCAATAGGGCATGGTACAAAATAGACGTCTGCACCATTTAATGCATTTACCAATAGTACATCTGCTCCATTAAATGCGCATGGCTCAAACAACTGTTCACACCATCCAGTTCACTATTCATGCCGTAAAAGGAACAGTGACCTTCTTCATAGTCTTCTAAGAGTAGTATAAAAGGAAGTCTCATGTTGAGATCTTCCTAAGAGAAAAATACACAAGGAATCACTAATACTCTCAAACGTTATTGTCAAATATCTGAGTGTTATATTCTCACACACACCAACAGTTCTTAATCTGTTCTTCGTGTTCTTATTATATATTGAATAACAGTAACTGTTCAAGAAATCATTTTTATTCCTTACTGTTTTCTTTATATATGTGCGTTCTAAATATCTATCAAACATATATGTTAGTTTAATACGCTTCCGCCTCAAACTCTAAACTCAACTAATAGACTGTTAATCTTGATTAAGTGTATCTGGGTTCCAACATAATGCATCTCCTTTTAGCATGGCTGCCCCGTACAACACTCTATCTTCATCCGCACATTTGCTTGTTTTGAAAATGGCTTCAATTTCCTTCATCCATCTCATCGCTTTCACTGGATCCCGATCCCCTGAAAACGTAGGAGGCCTGCAGCTAAGAAACATCTTGTAATCACATTTTCTCATTACCGGCAAGACCGTAGGGGTGATTGGCATCTCCTCTTCATGTGCAGGATCTGGTTCTTCCGTTTCAGTATTATGAACTTGATTAAACATAGCTTGAATATTGTCTTGTAATCTTCCCATTTCTGCCATTAGATCAGCCCTGGTAATGAAATCCGTACTATTTTGTTGGGTTCTGCCTCCGGCTCGACCACCAGCTCTACCTCCCGTTCTACCCCCGGCTCTACCCCCTGTTCTGCCTCCCCTGACCCCTGTTCCTACTGGCGGATTAGTTCTGTTTGGATTTCTTCCTCCTCTTCGATTCGAATTTCTTGTACCACTTGCCATTCTGTAGATTTAAACAAGATTAATATACACATAAGCACATACCCCATATAACAAGGTATTCCAGTTCAAACATGTACCTGTAAGATCACAATTACACTGGCCAAGTGTAGTATGAAATTACCTTACATGATGTTCCTTCTACCCCTTATACTTAGTATCCCGAGGTTCTATAATAATAGGGACATCCTACTTCACATGCAGTTTAAGTCTAGGTACATATACTAATACCTAAATCCCTTAAACTAAGGCTTTGATACCATTTGTAACATCCCATATCCCATATACACAACATATCACGCAATATAACACAAATAGATATAACAAACGAACTTAACATTTCATATACGGTCCAGTAGTCTTTTACAATAGAAAGAAACACACTTGTAATACAATCCTTGAACTATTTGCATACATAACATTTAACATTTCATTACAACTACTAAATAAGTCAAAAGCTTCGTCTTATAGTCCTCCTCACTAGCCATCCATCTCATACTCTACTTACTTGCCCTTACTTGATCCGCCACCTGGAATACATATTTTTAAAACAAAATGAGGGTTAGACCCGATGGTCTAAGTGAGAAACCCCTGTTAGTTTAAAAACCATTTATATAAACTTCATTCATATAAATCACGCCACATAATTACATATATCCAATTAAACTCACACATCATGTACCTTTCCTTCTCATTTCCTCCTGGCCATATTAGTGGTAGCAAGCCAACTAATAATATACAACGCTGCACAACATCTACAGCCAAACAACGCTATACAAGTTCTATAGCCAATCACACCGATCTTAAACCCGGCCAACGTATTATAACACCTTTATAATACTCCTATAAATATAATATCTCACTATATTATAATTCACATACGAACACATAATTATCAACAGTTTCACTCCCAACTCCACACATGTACGTATTCCAGTTAAAAAGTGTTTTCAAAGCAAAACTCACCTGTTTTGGTTATTTCACACGTTCACAAGCTTCTTTCAAAACAATCCTATCTCTTACCACGATCCACGGAAATCTGAAAACAAGTTAAGATACACAATCGCTTTACTAACCAACCACATAAATCCTAACAATTTCTCATTCTCAACTGTCCCAATACATACTGCATTTAACTCACTACCGGGACTACACAGCGTACCGGGACTTTCACAGTACCGGGACTCTTAGCACCGGGAGTTCCTATACCGGAAGTTCCTACTACCGGAAGTCCATAATACCGGAACTCTCGTTACCGGAAGTCTGCTATACCGGGAATCCACACTACCGGGAGTTCACGTTACCGGGAGTCCACACTACCGGGACTCCACATTACCGGGACTCCCCTGGAAGTTGAATATACCGGGATTTCACATTACTGGGAGTTCCAAGAACACAATCGGTTCTATTTTACCCAGATTCAGATTAACCGTATACAACCTCAAAATTCAAACATTCTAATCCGGTAGAAACTGTCTAAAGATGATTACTAACATAATATGTAAAAGACTTACCTCAAGATTTCTTCTTAACACCAACGATTGAAGCCCTACCCGTACGTTTCCTGTTTTTGCTTTCTTTCGCCTTCAGAACTCCCGAACACATACAACTCTTTCTATATCTGGATAAATGACACATCTGAATCTTAAGGGTATAAAATTTCCATAATTACCATTTCAACCTTGGACTTCTCATTTAAAGACTCAAACACCCCTAAACTTATATAATTTCCAAACATACCCTAAACATATATCTTTAAAGTTAACTTTATTTAACGGAGCAAGGGGATTTAACTAACAGACTTACCCGGGGTATTACATAACCGTATTCCTACCACATAATCATCTCATATATATATATACACATATATATGTATCCCAGTTCAAAAATGTTTTAAAGCAAAACTCACCTCGATTGCTTATCAAAAACACTTGCAAGCTCCTTTCAAAAAGATCCTATCCTTCACCTTGACTCCACAGAATCTGAAACCATTTTAAGATACATATATCGCTTTACTAGACAAACACATAAAGCCTACTAAAACCTTATCCTCAACCGTTCTCCCTTCAGTGACCTAATACGGGGGTTCCGCTACCCGGATAGCGGATGGGGTCAAGGAGAAATTTAATCCAACAATACAATCATAAACTATTTCCGGACACTGCCACAACTACCGGGACTCCTCAGTACCGGGACTTCCAATACCGGGAGTTCACAATACCGGGAGTTCACAAGAACACAGTCGGTCGCTTTTCCAATCCAGAACCTAAATCAAATCTATACAGCTATTAATTAAACTTTCTAATCCGATAGAAGTCTAATACTACTGATTATAACCACAAATTGTAAAGGAGTTTACCTCAAAATCGAATCCAACCCAAATGATTGATGCTCTATCCGTAGGTTTCTTTGCCTGCTTCTTTCGCTCAGAACTCACACACACACAATTTCTAAAAGAGGAAAGATGAGGATATCTGAAGAGATTGAGATATTTATACCTCAATTTTACACCTTTTGGCTCAAACTACTCATTAAGGACTAAAACACCCCTAACCTTATAATTTACCTCAAACTTACCCTAAACATTAAATATTATTGTTAAATTATCTAATGGACTTATCTGGGGTATTACACTACACTATATATAGGATCACATAAACATTCCGCGATCAGGGCCCAATGGGCTACCCTCTCGCCCTCAACCGGAGCCTATGCAAACTCCCCTTCCCGGAGCTAACGCAGACTCCCCTCTACCCGAATAGGGGGAAACGGATTACAGCCTACCGGTCTGTCATATCCATCCAAGGGATCATCAGATCCCGAGGATCCATCTCTGATCCCACAGTGTAGACCGACTCCACATAGCACGTCATTCATTTCATAACACATACATCTTTCAACCTTTATAAATCATCATTCTCAGTTCATCAAGTAAAATACGTATTCTCAGGTAAAACAGGAATTTCATGGGAAATCATGCGTGACGGTTATAAACATTTCATGCTTGTAAGAGAAATAATAATCAGTTAAAATGTTTAACACTTTAAGTCGTAAAAGGTTTAGGGAACTCACCTTGCTTGACGTACAACGCACTTCTTAAATACTTCCAAGCTAACCCAAACGAACACTTAAGGCAATAGATTCGCGTCAGATAAACAGTTCACCCTTCTGTCCGGAGAACTCAATCCGAACACAGCTATTTTCCGGATACAGCTATTTTTCGGACGTAACATCTTTCCGGACACAAATCCGGACACAAATCCGGACACTAGACCTATCCGGGCAAACTTCCCGGACACTAAACCTATCCGGAGACCTCAACCACCCGGATACTCATAAATACCCGGACACTCTCATGGGGGTACTCACTCGGACACTCCCAAACACGTCCGGACACTACTGAACATCAGTGTCCGGACACTACGGCTGTTCGAACCCAGACTTATTAAAAGTGATCATTAACCCAATTTTTGCCATTTGTTTGATTAGATAACCTCAAGGGTTCATTCACCAACCCCAAATACCCAATTAAACCAACTTTAATCCCTTAAAATCGATTACTAAGCCAAAAACTCTCAAAACCCACTTCCAAGGAAAAAGTGATTGAAAACTAAAGAATCATCACATTCAGACTTAGGAATCCAGATTATAAAGAAGGAAATGCTACAACAACAAGGAAAACGATATCAGAAGGGATTACCTTGTTGATTTCTTCTTTGATTTCCACTTCTTTGATTCCTTCCCAAGATTTCCTTTCTCCTTCTCTTTTCTCCTCTTTTCTTCCTAAGCCGCCAACATCCACAACAATACTGATTTCTAACAAAAGGGGCGGCCCTAGGAGTTATTGTCTATAAATACCTTTCACTTATTGCAAAAAGGTCCCTCCCTCAACTTTCATTTCTTTTGCAATAGACACCAATCTTCTATATACTTGCAAACGAAACCCGGTTGTTACAATAATAGATGCAGACGACCTTTGGCGTGAGCTTAGTTGCAAGTTATGTCGTGTGCGCACCAACGGTCCTCTCACGTGTATTCTCACATGTGATAGGGATGTTCTCGTGTTTTCGCAAAATGGAGGTGTTCTCGTTTGAACCTTCACCTAAGTATATATATATATATATATATATATATATATATATATATATATACTTTGATATTTAATTTAATTTAATCTTCTTCATTTCAAAACAATGTCTTTGATATTAAGAATTTATACGTTGAACACTTAATGTGAAAATTGATATATATGGTATTTAGAAATAAAATAGTTAGTTTTTATTTAATTATGATATTTCATTTAAGGTTATACCTAAATCATATCTATAATCAATAGCATTAGTGATTTGCGTACCTATAAATTTGTCATTTGCTTACTTGCTTGCTCAAATCACATCACTAATTAACAATGAGGAACTTCTCCATTTTCGCCCTATTTTTGCTCGTGAGTTTCTTGGCTTTTGGTAATTTTCTTTCTCTTTTTTACATATTAATGTCTTTTTACCGGTTTATTAAGATATATATTTTTATATTTTGATAGAAAATTATAATTTGTATTTATCTAATTGGTGCTATGTAACAACCGGGTTTTTCTATCAAATATGAAAGTTTGGTGTCTAAAGTGTAAGAAATGAAAGTTTAGTTAAGGGGCATTTGTGCAATTTGTGGAAGGTATAAAATGGGTGTGGATCCCTAGGGTATCATGGAATGTTCAGTATTTTTTTTCTTTCTTCTTGTGTGGCGGCTGAGGTGAAGAGGAGAAAGGAGAAGAAGACGATTGACATTAAATTCAGTGGAAGAACTCCAAAACCTAGTAAGAAATCAATTCCTGTATAAACGTCCTTCCTGTCTAAGAATGTTGGGTCAATCAAGTGTTTGTTTTCTTCAATATTGAGCTTCTTTAATTTGGAGCTGAGTAATATGGTAAGAACACAGTAAATGTAATAACCCCAAATTAAATGTTGTGAATTAAATGGAAGTTAAGGGGCATATTTGTTTATTATAAAAAGGATGAGGGTAAAAAGAGAAACATGGGAAATTAATTCCCTTGTTATGTGCGCCACTTTTGGAATAGATTTAGAATCAATTAGGGTTGTGTGTGTGTGTTGCACACCAAGAAAGAAAAGCAGAGAAAGAAAACATTTGGTCTTGTAAGAGAGCTGCTGCACATCGATAGAGGAGAAAAGAAACAATTTAAATGAGAGTTTGGTGTGTGTTTGCTTCTACACATCGAGAGAGGAGAAATAAAGAAGAGGGAATTGAATGAAAGGCCATGTGTGGTACTTGGTGGGTGCGCCGGGAGGAATTGAGAGAGAGACGACAAGAGATGGAGATAGCAAGGATAGAGGCAGCGAGAAATGGAGATGGTGGCTGGGATTCGGCGACGGCAATTTAGAGGGAAGTTGCAGGTCACCGGCGATAAAGGAGGAGACCGGAGGTTGCGGCTGAGGAACACCGGCAGTCGGCTGCCAGTGATGGTCGCCGGCGGTGGTGGCTGAGGTGGTGTCTAAGCCCTAAAATTTGTCATGTCCTTTCAAGTAGCGAGAGACAGAGAGAAACAAGAAGAAGAAGAAGAAGACCGTTTGGCAATGGTACCCGTTTCGTGAGGTACTAATCTGGTAAGAAACCATTCCTTTGTGTTTTCTCTTTTGTGAGTAATGTTAGATTGATAAGTTCTAGTTGATCTCAGTTATGTAAGCTGAGAAATCAAATAAGAGTATTAATATAGAGTTTTGATTTCCAATTTCATATATGAGATAGTCAAAGTTAAATCAACTGTTGATTTGGGTTCTTGGTTAGGGAATAATTTGTATCAGTTAATAAAAGAAGAATTTTCATCGAAATCGTGTAGAGTTAGAGTTTTGGCGCAAAAAGCTGTTTGGAGCAAACCTCTCTGTTTTAGTTGTTGGGCCGATTTGGGTGTTGGGCCGAAGATTTCTTAAGCCTTTTGGGCCTAGTTATTAATTTGGGCTTAGTCTCTTGTTAAAGTCTATAATTATACATTAAGGGCCTAGTAGGTAACTGGTAGTCTAATTATTTATTTAATTTAGGCCATATTATTAGTAACATGATCCGGTATTGATATTTAGGATCCAGTGTTATTACCATTATGTTGAGAATCTAGAGTTGGGTAAATTAATGGATCCGGTATAGTATTTTACTTGGATGGGTAAGCAAAGACCATTAATTATGATTTTGGACTAGAAATGTAATCTACCAACTTAGATAAGTTTGGGCTGAGTTCGGGATTTAACTCGAGTAATAAATGAACGAATTATGACGTACGTTATTAATATAATAGGTGTTCCACCTAGAGATCGGAAGTGTAAGTGAGGAGCTTTGGAGCAGCAAGCCAGGTGAGTTTTTCTAACTAAAATACGTGATTGCGCGTGTATTTCCAAGGAAAGTTGTTAAGTGTAATTACCCTGTTGTTTTACATGATTCTTACGTAAATGATCGTTTATTATTTCACAGATCAGGGTATGTTTATGAACATGATTTATTTACCAGTTTTACGAATGCTTTCCCATGAAAATTATGCTCTACTGAAAAGATTATTCAGCAACGAAACGAATTGTAAAGTGTATTATAAATCTCATGTTTTATGACTATGATGGTTTATGTGAATGCTATGTGGAGTCGGTCTGCACTGTGGGATCAGAGATAGATCCTCGGGTTCTGATGATCCCTTGGATATGTATGACAGACTGGTAGGTTGGAATTCGTTTCCTCCTATTTCGAGTAGAGGGGAGTCTGCGTAGGCTCCGGGAAGGGGAGTCTGCGTAGGCTCTGGAAGAGGAGAGAAGGGAACCTGCTGGGACCCCGATCGCAGAATGTTTATGTGATCCATTACACAGTGCAGTACCATGAATGATGTTTATGTGAAGAACGTGAACTGTTTTATAAATGATTTTTTTAATGTTGATGTACATTGTTTATGGAGGGAACTCACTAGACCTCATGGTCTAACCCTCGCTTTTCAAAACTAAAACCTTTTCAAGTAAGCAAATAGTAGAAGGCTCAGGTAAGTGAGCAAGAGCAAGATAGGGAACAGATGCAGCTAGAGACAGTGCATGTGTCACTCGTAGCAGTTAGATTTTTCTCAGTTGTGTATAGGTTGTTTCCGCCAACCTAAGTGTAGATGGATGTAATGAGAAATTTTGGGACCTAGTTTTGTAAATTTTATGTTTAAATGCTATGTTTGTTCTATTGAATTTCTGGAACGTTACAAATGGTATCAGAGCCATAGTTTAAGGGATTTAGGTGACCGGACGGGTCTAAACTTAAACTTTGGAGTAGAAATTACAACTGAGAATCAGGAAATGCGTTAGGAGGACACTATTGTAGACACAGGAAATGTGTTAGGAGGACACTATTATAGAGATAGAACTAATAGGATACTGAGGACTGTCATGTAAGGTAAGTTTGAGATTTCACCTGGACAGTGTAATTGCGAACTTACAGGTACATGTATGTGCTTAACCTACCTTATTATTCCGAGGAGATAGTCATAAGCTCGCGTTTATGTCGTATTCCAGTACTTTAGAATGTCAGCAAGATCCCTGAGGGTGTAGACTAAGACCCCTTGATGGGGAAGTTTCATGAGAAGTCACTTATGAGGTGATGAATGTATGCATCATAGAGAAGGAATGTCGTATAGAACGTTACGAGTCGTCTAGAGGTAGCTCTTCGTGAATTCGGGGAAGATGAATGTTTGAGTTTGAGTAGGGCTCTTGTGTTGGGAGAGTCCTAGTTCTAGAAATCATGGCATAGATCAGTTAGGATGGTAAGGAAAGATTGTGTCAAAATCTTGAAAGTGTCAATGGAGCCCTGACTTCTTAGTCGAGCTTTTCAATGACAGGATAAATGAGATAAGATACCTATAGTGAATTGAAAGCATGTAGAAGTAGAAAGTGAGATAGTTGATCAAAACGAAAATAGTATAAAATGATTGAGTAAGTGAGATGTGGAACGCATGTACAGCAAGTTATTGCATGACCAAGAGGGCGACCATTGGTCGTAGGTAAAGTGTCAAGAGTAAGTTGCGTGAGTAAAGCGGTTGACCCTGTTAGAGTGAATAGCCTTCAATTGCAAGTAGAGTCTCGTGCATGGTGTCTTTTTATGTAACATGAAATTTTCACGATTTAAGTTAAAGGTGTAAATATAAATTTTAATCAAAAATGAGTCAGCATGTGCCAAAGTATGTTTAAAGAAAAGGTGATTTCGCTCATATTGCACAAAGGAATTTCGAGCTTAACGATTTGCACAGTATTTCATTTCTTGATAAGTTAAAATTTTGCAAAAGGTCAGGAAAATGGTTACCTGCATTCTTTTATAACCAAAATGCTTCTTGACCTATTGATATCATACAAATGAGTGTGAGAACTGACTGGTTTACTTTGTGTCGGTAATTCTTTCAAAATTGTGTCATATGAGAAGATTTTCATGTAATATATCACTGGCGTACTAACATCGTTCGGATGGAGTAAGATTAAGGTTCACAAAAGATGCTTGCACGCGATTCTCGAATCGTTGTGCAGGGCATTGATGTTATAAGACTAATGGGGTCGGGTGTACCCAAAATGCTCTCAAGTGTTGTTTATTTAAAATGATAAAATGTACGAAATGATTTATCTATTGTGTTGTCATGCATGAAGGCTATGAACTCACTAGGTCGTAGGATGTTGCATGTTAAGCTAAGGAATAACTTCAAGAGTGGATACGTGTCGGACAAATCAGGAAAGAATGTTGTAGCCTTAGTATTTGTGTTCAAGAGGAAAGGTGAACAGTGGTAGAATCGGGAGTGGATTATAGTGTCGATTGTATGAGGGTCTGTACCCTTGTTCGGTAACTGGAAGTATGGTTGTCGAGGGACGGTTGGGTCCGAGGGAAAGAGTAGAAGTCATCGAGGTGTTAGTATTAGAAACTAGTTATGAGTGGTGTTGAGAGGTAGAAGCGAAATGTCCACGGTAGTGGGTATGAGTTTTGAGGTGAGCTTGTAATATTGATGTTACAGGAGTAAGTTCAGAAAAGAGGGAGACCGATCATGAAAGTGATTAGGACATGTTGGAAGGATTAGGTTTCGTAAGGAACCCTTGTTAAAGAATAAGTTAAGAAAGTAGTTACAGGTTGTCAGTTGATGTAGAAGTCGATAGATGTGTACGATGGTCGAGGCCGAAGACGTGAACCAGAAGGTTGAAAATTGATAGAACACCTTGTAGGGGTGTTAAGAAGATGGGAAGTGATCATTTTGAATAAGCGATCTATTTACGAAGTATGGAAGGTTCGTAGAATGATGAGGTATGTAACTCGAGCGAAGCGAGTGTGTAGATTTTATCGTCCGGTGAGGGACAGTGTCCAGCTTTTGTAAGGGCTCGGATCGTAAAGAGCGAGCAAGAACGTTTACATTTGAGCTAATTGGGAACTAGGGAGTTATAGTTCAGCTAGAGTGAGAAAGGACAAGGTAGCGAGATAGACTCGATTGTGTATGCGAGAAAATGTGAAGGCAAGTATGAATTGTGTAAGAATGGCCATGAAAGATTTGGTCTGCAGTGTGATGTTATGAGTGAGGAATGTACAGTTATGTAATAGTATTAATTGCCAAGTTAAATGTACCAGCTAGTATCGTAGTGAGGTGATGTTAGAGGGAAAGAAAGCATCAGATAGAAGCCTTTGGGGGCTTCGGATGAGATGTACGATCTGTTAACCAGATTGTTGGAGCACATAATGTGTAAGTTGACTTTATGGTGTGATTATGTTCGGGATAGAAGGACGGAGTAGTTGTGTGAGATTACCCAAAGGAGAAACCAAGTGTTTTTGGTTGTAAGAGTGTCTAAGTAGGTATATGTTGGGACCATTGGAAGTTTAAAGAGGATGAAGAGTGTGTTAGTCAAATTGTGTTATAGTAAATGCTAAATCTCTAAAGAGCATAAATTGCTTCTTATGTGTGAGGGAATGATCCTAGAAGGAAACAGTTAGAAATTTAGTTATGTTTAAAGAATGGCAAGATGATGATTACGGGCGGAGTGGTGGTATGATCATTAGTTGATTTGAAACGTCATGATAGATGTATAAGCCTTTGGTTGATTGATTAAAATTTTATGGATTTGATGACATTTATTTGTTATTGCAGAATGCATTATGATTCTATCGAAATTCTTACTAAGAGTTGATAAGGGAAAATCGATAGGTTAAAGTGAGAAGTTGATGATAGTATGATGGAATATGTAAATTTCAAATTATTTGGTAAATTGTGAATGGTTGAGTTACTCAGTGGAGTCGTTGGTTAAGAAATCAGTTTTGACTGATGGATTTTGTGAATACCAGCATTTCGAGATGTGATGCTAATTTATGATATTAAGTGGTTAAATATGATAATTTATGGTTGATAGAAAGAAATGAATTGCATCTAAATTGGAGTTTATCTTTTGAAACAAGTTGATAATTACAATTGAAATGAGTTGGTCGAGTTAAAGTTGCTTGTGATAAAGAGAAGGAATTGTACTGTTTGGTGCGGTAAGGATCAGTGGTTATATTGCACTAGCCGGGAAAGGCAGTTGAGTTCGGAAACTGTTAATGTGGTCGTGAATGGGATAAGAATAATTAGGGAGTGGTAAGTATTGAGATACTTACAACCTGTGTTCACATGTTATGATTTATAAGATGGATTACGAGAGTTCGTGGGAAAGTGTTATTGAGATTAACACACTTATCGTTAAGGAATTATTTAAGGTAAATCTAAGTAAGGAAGTCGGGATGACTTTATACGTGTCTATCTTATCTTATGGTCGTTGTGGTTAATCGAAAGAATTATAGAACCTGAGTTTTGTGGTGTTCCGGAAGTAATAGATCCGACTGGAAGATGAAAAATAAGATGATTGCATGTTATGGTTATAAACAGAGATTGTGAGTTTATCAGAGTTGCGCAGCAAAGGCGTGAAAGTATGTTGTTATTGTTTTGTTATTAGAAAGATTTATTCTGAGAGTTAGAGATTTAAGCTTTGATAATCATTTGTCGCCGGTTATCTTTGGGGTGAATTCCGGGACGGAATTCTTTTAAGGAGGGGAGATTGTAATAACCCCAAATTGAATGTTGTGAATTAAATGGAAGTTAAGGGGCATATTTGTTTATTACAAAAAGGGTGAGGGTAAAAAGCGAAACATGGGAAATTAATTCCCTTGTTATGTGCGCCACTTTTGGAATAGATTTAGAATCAATTAGGGTTGTGTGTGTGTGCTGCACACCGAGAAAGAAAAGCAGAGAAAGAAAACATTTGGTCTTGTGAGAGAGCTGCTGCACATCGATAGAGGAGAAAAGAAACAATTTAAATGAGAGTTTGGTGTGTGTGTGCTGCTACACATCGAGAGAGGAGAAATAAAGAAGAGGGAATTGAATGAAAGGCCATGTGTGGTACTTGGTGGGTGCGCCGAGAGGAATTGAGAGAGACGACGACGAGAGATGGAGATAGCAAGGATAGAGGCAGCGAGAAATGGAGATGGTGGCTGGGATTCGACGACGGCAATTTAGAGGGAAGTTGCAGGTCGCCGGCGATAAAGGAGGAGACCGGAGGTTGCGGCTGAGGAACACAGGCAGTCGGCTGCCGGTGATGGTCGTCGGCGGTGGTGGCTGAGGTTGTAATACCCCGGGTAAGTTCGTTAGTTAAATGTTAGTTCCGTTAAACTTATTTAACTTTATAATTGATGTTTAGGGTAAGTTTGGGTTAATTATTAAGAAAAAGGTATTTTGGCCATTAATGGATAGTATAGGGACTAAAGTGGTAAGTTGGCTTGGATATTATCTCATTTCGAAAGTCAGATATTTCATAAACAGCAGAATTTCAGTGTGTGTATTGAGAGCAAAAGAAGAAAAGAGAAGAAGTAAAGCTAGGGATTCATTTGGTGTGCTTGGAAGTAAATTAAGGTATGTTTCCTTGGTAAATTATGTCTATAATTGCTAGTTAATAGTTCCTATCGGAGTAGAATCATTAAATTCAGGCCTGAGGTTAAAATCTGTCAAATCTGGGTAATATTGGGGTAAACCGACAGAGGTGTCCGGATGAAATGAAGGTGTCCGGGTAGTTTTGTTGGTGGTGTCCGGGTAATGTTCTAAAGGTGTCCGGACGAGTCTTTTATCCGGGTAAGTTCCTTTTTCCTATGTTTTCCGGATAGAATTGGATACCGGATAGCATCCGGATTACTCTGGTGTCCGAACGTTGTCCGGACTGTATAGGTTGTCCGGAAAAGTCACGCTGTCCGGAAAAGTTGTGTTGTCCGGATAATTTGAGGTATCCGGATACTTTTGCTGTTTGGTCATTTTGGAGAATTTAAACACTTTTGAGTATCCAGTAACCTGTGTTTTGTTAATTCTTAGATAGAATATGAATGAGGACTAAAATACTATGGACTTGACTTAAGTTCGGGCTTGGGGAAGACAATTGAGGATAAGAGTTAGATAGAGTTATCTAAAGCTCTTAGTCCTAGCAAGCCCTATGTGTTAAAAGTGGTAAAGCAATACTTGTATATGATTGTTTCAGATTCTGTGAAGTTGAAGTAAAGCTGAATTGTTTGAGAAAAGCTTGGAGAATGTTTTGATAAGACAAACAGGTGAGTTTTACTTGAAAATGATTTTAAACTGGAATACATATATGTGTGTATAGAATATGTGATAAATGATGTGTTTATATGCTTATGTTGGAAATATAATATGTGATGATTATATTATATTTGCATGAGTATTATACGAGAGTATATTGGCCGGGCTTAGGACCGGTGATGTTGGCCATAGTAGTTGTACGGTGGTGTTGGCCGTAGAAGTTGTACGGTGGAGATAATTTATTAGTTGGCTTGCAACCAACTAATATGTCCATGGGAATGAGAAGAGAAGGTAAATGAAGAGTGAGTTCAAATTGATATATGTGACTGTGTTATATGAATGGAATTTATGTAAATGGAGTTTATATAAATGATTTCAAATTGACAGGGATTTTCTCACTTAGACCACTAGGTCTAACCCTCATTTTGTTTTAAAAATATGTATTCCAGGTGATGGATCGGGTAAGAGCAAATGAATAGAGTAATGGATGGATAGCTTTTGTGAAGACTCTTGTTATGAATATTTAGATGTGTTTTTGTACTTATGACTTTGTGTTAGTCATAATATGAATTATTTAGTGAAAAAGTTTGTACTGATTTACTTATCATGTTTAGCAAGACTATGGGGCCGAATATGAAATATGATGTACTTTTGATGAAATTATGTTATGAAATATATGTTATTTTTATATATGGAATATGGGTTGTTACAGATGGTATCAGAGCCCTAGTTTAAGAGATTTAGGTATTAGTATCTGTACCTAGACTTAAACTGCATGCGAAGTAGGATGTCCCTATTATTGTAGAACCTTGGGATGTTAAATATAAAAAGGTAGAAGGAACATCATGTAAGGTAATTTCAGATTACACCTGGCCAGTGTAATTGTGATTTTACAGGTACATGTTTGGACTGGAATACCTTATTATATGGGGTATATGCTTATGTGTATAATAACATTGTTTGAATCTACAGAATGGCCAGTGGTACTAGACAAACAAATCGGGGAGGAAGAAGCAACTCTAATAGAACAAATCCCCCAGTCGGAACTAGGGGAAGAGGGGGAGAAAGAGGCAGGGGCGGGACTGGAGGCAGAGTACAGGGGCGAGGTACAGAGTTTGTTACAAGAGACGACTTGGCTGCTGAGATGGGAAGACTACAATCCAATATTCAAGCAATGTTTAATCAGACGCATAATACTGAAACGGAAAGACCAGATCCTAACTTGGAAGACGAGATGCCTATCACACCTACTGTCGTATCAGTACCAAGAAGGTGTGACTATAAGATGTTTTTAAGCTGTAAACCACCAACTTATGGAGGGGATAGAGATCCAGTGAAGGCGATGCGGTGGCTGAAGGAAATTGAAGCTGTATTTAAAACCAGCAAATGTGCGGAAGAGGATAAGGTGTTATATGGAACTGCAATGTTGAAGGCAGATGCTTTATATTGGTGGGAGGCCCTTATTGACTCTAAGGGATCTGATGTATACTCAACCTTTACATGGGACGAATTCTCAAGGGCATTCAAAGAACAGTTTTGTCCTCAAGCAGCAGTCAGACAATTGGAGGAGGAAATCATGAGCCTACAATAAGGGAATTTATCAGTCAGAGACTATACTGCCCGTTTCCTAGAGAAGTCGCGTTTTGGAGAGTATTATGTTGCCACGAAGAAAATGAAGATGGAAAGGTTCATATTCGGATTGAATTCGGAAATTCGAAAGTTAGCGACTGCAACGAGACCTGATACCTTCTCAGCAGCAGTAAATGTCGCGGAAAATGTGGAGCGGGATAATAAGAGGGATGCCAGTGATAAGAGTATGGAAAAGAGGAAATGGGAAGGACCTCAGTATGATCCGAAAAAGTCCAGGTTTCAAAGATTTGATAATCGCCCGCCTTTCCGACAAGCGGAAAGACCGTGTCCGAAGTGCCACCGTATCCATCAAGGAAGTTGCCAAGTTGATTCGCGGGTTTGTTATAGATGTGGAAAGACCGGGCATGTTTCTAAATATTGTCGAGTAACGCGATTTTGTTTTTCATGTAATTCTCCGGATCACCTACAGTCGGATTGTCCGAGGGGAAGAATACAGCAGGGGGTACGTCAGGAAACCAGTGGTTGGCAGGCCAGTAGTACCGAGACTAGAGCCACCAAGAACGAGGGGTCGTACATTCCAGATGACAACAAAAAAAGCGGAGGAAACTCCGGATGTGGTTACAGGTACATTTTTCATAAACTCTACACGTGCTAAAGTGTTATTTGACTCCGGTGCAAACCGATCTTTTGTATCTCCTGCATTTGCTGCTTATCTACGTTTGAAACCTAAAGTGTTAGAACATGCCTTACTGGTAGATACTGCAAATGATAACCAAGTGTCGGTTAAAGAAGTATTTGATAGCTGTGTAATAAATATAGAAGGGTGTGGAGTACCGATACAACTATTTCCTATAGCTTTGATCGAATTTGATGTGGTAGTGGGGATGGATTGGTTAGCTGAAAATCAGGCTAACATAGTATGTGATAAGAAAATAATTAATGTTGTATTACCTGAAAAGGGACCGGTAGTGATTTATGGTGATCGTAGAAATCATCAGTCTTGCCTTATATCTATGATAAAAGCCCGTAAGTGTGTGAATAAGGGTTGTCAGAGTTACTTAGCTTATGTGATAGATATTAAACCAGAAAAGAATAAGTTGGAAGATATTCCGATTGTTAGTGAATTTCCTGAAGTGTTCCCTGAGGACTTGAATAGTCTTCCGCCCGTTAGACAAGTAGAGTTTGGTATAGATCTGACTCCTGGAGCTGCTCCTGTTGCTCGAGCACCGTATCGTCTGGCACCTCCAGAGATGAAAGAAATGATGGTACAACTACAAGACCTATCCGATAAAGGTTTCATTAGACCGAGTTCTTCGCCATGGGGAGCACCAGTTTTGTTTGTGAAAAAGAAGGATGGTTCGATGAGAATGTGTATCGACTATCGGGAATTGAATAAGCGTACGATCAAGAACAAGTATCCGCTACCTAGAATTGATGACCTCTTCGATCAGTTAGTTGGAGCTTGTTATTTCTCCAAGATTGATCTAAGATCCGGTTATCACCAGTTGAAGGTCAAAGAAGAAGACGTTCTGAAAACTGCTTTTCGCACAAGATATGGTCATTATGAATTCTTAGTGATGTCGTTTGGTTTAACGAATGCTCCAGCTGCCTTTATGGATTTAATGAATCGGGTATGTAAGTCGTATCTTGATAAATTCGTGATTGTATTTATCGATGATATACTTATCTATTCCCGATCCAAGGAAGAGCACGCTCAACATCTTCGTCTGATTCTGGAGTTATTGAAGAAGGAAAAGTTGTATGCTAAATTTTCGAAATATGAATTCTGGCTACGAGAAGTTCAGTTTTTGGGGCATGTAGTTTCTGAGAAAGGCATTCAAGTTGATTCGATGAAAGTGGAAGCGATTGAAAAGTGGGAACCGCCGAGAACGCCAACCGAAGTACGTAGTTTTCTGGGTTTAGCCGGCTACTATCAAAAGTTTATAAAAAGACTTCTCTCGTATCGCGACGCCTTTGACTAAGCTGACTCGAAAGAATCTAAAGTTTGAATGGAAAGCAGAACAGGATGGAGCATTCCGAATACTGAGAGAGAAACTCTGTAGCGCACCGATACTAGCCTTACCTGAAGGTTCTGATGACTTTGTTGTCTACAGTGATGCTTCCAAACTGGGATTGGGATGTGTACTTATGCAGCGTGGAAAGGTTATAGCTTATGCTTCTCGTCAACTAAAAGATCATTAAAGACAGTACCCTACGCATGACATGGAACTTGCAGCAGTTGTATTCGCATTGAAGATTTGGATACATTATCTTTACGGTTCTAAATGTCAAATTTTTACCGACCATAAGAGTCTCCAACATCTTTTTGATCAGAAGGAATTAAATATGAGGCAAAGAAGATGGCTAGAATTGGTGAATGATTATGACTGTGAAATCCTTTATCATCCGGGAAAGGCGAATGTAGTAGCCGATGCATTGAGTCGTCAAGAAAGAAGTGGAACCATAAAAGCCATTTCACTACGAGCTGAACTTCTACCTAACATTTTTGACGAATTACAGAAGTGTCAAGTAGAAGCCTATCAAGAAGAACATTTGAAATCAGAACGGTTAGTGGGGATATCAGCGTTGCTTATAAAAGATGATCGTGGGTTGTTATGTCTGGGGAACAGGATTTGGGTGCCTTGTTTGGGTGGTTTACGTGACCGGGTACTTCAAGAAGCTCATCAGTCTAGATTCTCTATTCATCCAGGTACAAATAAGATGTATAAATATCTGAAGCAATTTTATTGGTGGCCGGGAATAAAAAGAAGTATTGCTCAACATGTGGAAGATTGCATTACCTGTAAGAAGGTGAAGATTGAACATCAAAAGCCGTTTGGTCAGTTACAACGATTGGAAATACCAATGTGGAAATGGGATCAGATTACTACAGATTTCATCACAAAGCTACCAAGGACTCCGAAGGGATTTGATTCTATTTGGGTGATAGTCGACAGGTTGACGAAGTCTGCACACTTCCTACCGATAAAGGAAACTGATTCATTGGAACGATTAGCTAAGTTGTACATTGATGAAATAGTAACTCGTCATGGAGTTCCAATCTCGATTATTTCTTATCGTGATAGTCGTTTTACTTCAAGATTCTGGAGAAGTTTTCAAAAGGAAATGGGGACTCAGATAAAGTTAAGTACAGCATATCATCCTCAAACTGATGGTCAGAGTGAGTGAACGATTCAGACTTTAGAAGATATGCTCCGAGCATGTATTGTTGATTTCGGGGGATCGTGGGATAAACATTTACCGTTGATCGAGTTTGCCTACAACAACAGTTATCATTCCAGCATTCAAGCGGCACCGTTTGAAGTATTGTATGGTAGAAAATGTCGAACGCCTCTGTGTTGGAATGAAGTGGGAGAGAAACAGTTAACAGGGCCATAAATAGTTCAATTGACCGCGGATAAGGTTACTCAGATTCGGGAACGTTTGAAAGTGGCTCAAGACAGACAGAAAAGTTACGCCGACCGACGCCGAAAGCCGTTAGAATTCCAGGTTGGAGATTTTGTGATGTTAAAAGTCTCACCTTGGAAAGGAGTCATTCGATTTGGAAAGCAAGGTAAACTTAGTCCAAGGTACATTGGACCGTTTGCAATCACAGAAAGGATCGGTGAAGTAGCCTACAGGTTAGATCTTCCGTCAGAATTAAGCAGGATTCATAATGCGTTTCATATATCAAATTTCCGAAAGTGTTTGGTTACGCCACATCAGGCAGTTTCTCTACCAGATATACAAGTTGATGAAAAGCTGAATTATGTGGAGGAACCTGAAGCCATTGTTGATCGTAAAGTCAAAGTTTTGCGGAACAAGGAGATCTGACAAGTGAAAGTTCAGTGGAGACATCATAGGGGTCAGGATGCTACTTGGGAATCAGAATCAGAAATGAGAACTAAGTACCCGTACCTTTTTGCCTAACCGAATTCCGGGACGGAATTCTTTTAAGGGGGAGATGATGTAATACCCCGGGTAAGTTCGTTAGTTAAATGTTAGTTCCGTTAAACTTATTTAACTTTATAATTGATGTTTAGGGTAAGTTTGGGTTAATTATTAAGAAAAAGGTATTTTGGCCATTAATGGATAGTATAGGGACTAAAGTGGTAAGTTGGGTTGGATATTATCTCATTTAGAAAGTCAGATATTTCATAAACAGCGGAATTTCAGTGTGTGTGTGTGTGTGTGTGTGTATTGAGAGCAAAAGAAGAAAAGAGAAGAAGTAAAGCTAGGGATTCATTTGGTGTGCTTGGAAGTAAATTAAGGTATGTTTCCTTTGTAAATTATGTCTATAATTGCTAGTTAATAGTTCCTATCGGAGTAGAATCATTAAATTCGGGCCTGAGGTTAAAATCTGTCAAATCTGGGTAATATTGGGGTAAACCGACAGAGGTGTCCAGATGAAATGAAGGTGTCCGGGTAGTTTTGTTGGTGGTGTCCGGGTAATGTTCTAAAGGTGTCCGGACGAGTCTTTTATCCGGGTAAGTTCCTTTTTCCTATGTTTTCCGGATAGAATTGGATACCGGATAGCATCCGGATTACTCTGGTGTCCGAACGTTGTCCGGACTGTATAGGTTGTCCGGAAAAGTCACGTTGTCCGGAAAAGTTGTGTTGTCCGGATAAATTGAGGTATCCGGATACTTTTTCTATTTGGTCATTTTGGAGAATTTAAACACTTTTGAGTATCCAGTAACCTGTGTTTTGTTAATTCTTAGATAGAATATGAATGAGGACTAAAATACTATGGACTTGACTTAAGTTCGGGCTTGGGGAAGACAATTGAGGATAAGAGTTAGATAGATTTATCTAAAGCTCTTAGTCCTAGCAAGCCCTATGTGTTCAAAGTGGTAAAGCAATACTTGTATATGATTGTTTCAGATTCTGTGAAATTGAAGTAAAGCTGAATTGTTTGAGAAAAGCTTGGAGAACGTTTTGATAAGACAAACAGGTGAGTTTTACTTGAAAATAATTTTAAACTGGAATACATATATGTGTGTATAGAATATGTGATAAATGATGTGTTTATATGCTTATGTTGGAAATATAATATGTGATGATTATATTATATTTGCATGAGTATTATACGAGAGTATATTGGTCGGGCTTAGGACCGGTGATGTTGGCCGTAGTAGTTGTACGGTGGTGTTGGCCGTAGAAGTTGTACGGTGGAGATAATTTATTAGTTGGCTTGCAACCAACTAATATGGCCATGGGAATGAGAAGAGAAGATAAATGAAGAGTGAGTTCAAATTGATAAATGTGATTGTGTTATATGAATGGAATTTATGTAAATGGAGTTTATATAAATGATTTCAAACTGACAGGGATTTTTTCACATAGACCACTAGGGCTAACCCTCATTTTGTTTTAAAAATATGTATTCCAGGTGATGGATCGGGTAAGAGCAAATGAATAGAGTAATGGATGGATAGCTTTTGTGAAGACTCTTGTTATGAAGATTTAGATGTTTTTTTTACTTATGACTTTGTGTTAGTCATAATATGAATTATTTAGTGAAAAAGTTTGTACTGATTTACTTATCATGTTTAGCAAGACTATGGGGCCGAATATGAAATATGATGTACTTTTGATGAAATTATGTTATGAAATATATGTTATTTTTATATATGGAATATGGGTTGTTACAGAGGTGGTGTCTAAGCCCTAAAATTCGTCCTGTCCTTTCAAGTAGCGAGAGACAGAGAGAAATAAGAAGAAGAAGAAGATCGTTTGGCAATGGTACCCGTTTCGTGAGGTACTAATCTGGTAAGAAACCATTCCTTTGTGTTTTCTCTTTTGTGAGTAATGTTAGATTGATAAGTTCTAGTTGATCTCAGTTATGTAAGCTGAGAAATCAAATAAGAGTATTAATATAGAGTTTTGATTTCCAATTTCATATATGAGATAGTCAAAGTTAAATCAACTGTTGATTTGGGTTCTTGGTTAGGGAATAATTTGTATCAGTTAATAAAAGAAGAATTTTCATCGAAATCGTGTAGAGTTAGAGTTTTGGCGCAAAAAGCTGTTTGGCGCAAACCTCTCTGTTTTAGTTGTTGGGCCGATTTGGGTGTTGGGCCGAAGATTTCTTAAGCCTTTTGGGCCTAGTTATTAATTTGGGCTTAGTCTCTTGTTAAAGTCTATAATTATACATTAAGGGCCTAGTAGGTAACTGGTAGTCTAATTATTTATTTAATTTGGGCCATATTATTAGTAACATGATCCGGTATTGATATTTAGGATCCAGTGTTATTACCATTATGTTGAGAATCTAGAGTTGGGTAAATTAATGGATCCGGTATAGTATTTTACTTGGATGGGTAAGCAAAGACCATTAATTATGATTTTGGACTAGAAATGTAATCTACCAACTTAGATAAGTTTGGGCTGAGTTCGGGATTTAACTCGAGTAATAAATGAACGAATTATGACGTACGTTATTAATATAATAGGTGTTCCACCTAGAGATCGGAAGTGTAAGTTAGGAGCTTTGGAGCAGCAAGTCAAGTGAGTTTTTCTAACTAAAATACGTGATTGCGCGTGTCTTTCCAAGGAAAGTTGTTAAGTGGAATTACCCTGTTGTTTTACATGATTCTTACGTAAAAGAACGTTTATTATTTCACAGATCAGGGTATGTTTATGAACATGATATATTTACCAGTTTTACGAATGCTTTCCCATGAAAATTATGCTCTACTGAAAAGATTATTCAGCAACGAAACGAATTGTAAAATGTATTATAAATCTCATGTTTTATGACTATGATTGTTTATGTGAATGCTATGTGGAGTCGGTCTGCACTGTGGGATCAGAGATAGATCATCGGGTTCTGATGATCTCTTGGATGTGTATGACAGACTGGTTGGTTGGAATTTGTTTCCTCCTATTTCGAGTAGAGGGGAGTCTGCGTAGGCTCCGGGAAGGGGAGTCTGCGTAGGCTCCGGGAAGGGGAGTCTGCGTAGGCTCCGGAAGAGGAGAGAAGGGAACCTGCTGGGACCCCGATTGCAGAATGTTTATGTGATCCATTACACAGTGCAGTACCATGAATGATGTTTATGTGAAGAACGTGAACTGTTTTATAAATCATTTTTATAATATTGATGTACACTGTTTATGGAGGGAACTCACTAGACCTCGTGGTCTAACCCTCGCTTTTCAAAACTAAAACCTTTTCAGGTAAGCAAATAGTAGAAGGCTCAGGTAAGTGAGCAAGAGCAAGATAGGGAACAAATGCAGCTAGAGACAGTGCATGTGCCACTCGTAGCAGTTAGATTATTCTCAGTTGTGTATAGGTTATTTCCGCCAACCTAAGTGTAGATGGATGTAATGAGAAATTTTGGGACCTAGTTTTGTAAATTTTATGTTTAAATGCTATGTTTGTTCTATTGTATTTCTGGGACGTTACAGTAAAGGGGTTAAATCTAAATCAGTTTGTTAATTGGATAAATGAGCCTTGTAAGTGAACGTAGAAGATTAGAGAATAACACATTTCATTAGTGGAAGAAATTTTAATGGTTAATTTGTAGAATAAGTTAAAAAGCGAAGAAATTAAGTTTCTGTCGAAAATCGCAAGTACGGAACAGTTGGTTCCGGAACTGATAAACTTATAGGGCCCGGAACAGCTGGTTCCGGAACTGATAAACTTATGCAAGTCACGTGGATTAAAGCTTCATTTGGACCGAGTTTTCTTTTAGCATGGACCTGGATTGCGAATAGTTGGGCCACGTGTCCACTAGTGTAATGTATGAGTTGTTTGGGCATGTTATGTTGGCAATCCAATTTGAAGGCCACGTGATCAAGTGTGGGCTTTGGAGAGAACCATTAATGTTATTTAATTCAATGAACCGGTAGTGGTTAAGTTCTATAGGCTTAGGAATTACTTGATTTGAATTGTGGAACCCAATATATAATTAATGTAAATTGGAATCCATATTTTAGACCGAGAGTTAAGAATTTGTTAGTGGACCGTATACAATTAATTTACTATGGGCTTCGGTCCAAATTAATTTAATTTGCGCTTCGGTATTAGTGAGTTAATTTAAGGTCCAGTCTTATATATATAGATCCGGGATTCATTTAGTTTGAGACCGAGACTTAGGATCTAGTGTTTATCCGGCCGAGACATTTCAAGTTAGTAAAATTCAGTAAGATCCTATGTGTCTTATCTGGTGCGTGTGATGGGTTAAATTTGTAGGTGCGTGTAGAGATGATCGGTGCAAGTAGGAACTTCTAAGCAGGACGACAGGTGAGTCTTTCTAAACCTAAATTTTATACAAGTGTGTTTAATGGTTATTATCAAACTGTGCGATTTTCAACTGTTTTTTTTAAATGAAGAATAAGTGTGCTTAATGGATGTTATCTAACAGTGTGCTTTTCAACTGCTTCTATTTCAAAGCAAAGATTAATTGTGTGATTTATACGTGTGATTTATATGTGTGTGACCATGCTCTGGCTTTGGTGTGAAATGGGGGCGTGTCCCATAATAATTAAATGTATATGAATTTGTTTCATACATGGGCGGTGTGTGCCCTATTGTGCTGTCACGGTGTGTGTGACTATGGCGTGTGTGTGCCTTATTGCGCTGTGACGGTGTGTGTGACTATAGCGTATGCCAGTAACATGTGTCAATGTGTGCATATCATCTTTGTGTGCTTGTTATGATTGAGATAAATGCTTTCATAACTGATTTTATAAACTGAAATATTTTGGTGTGACTTGGTGTGGAGGGAACTCACTAGACCTCATGGTCTAACCCTCATTTTTCAAAACTAAAACCTTTTCAGGTAAGCAGGTAGCCGATAGAAAGTTTAGAGGTTTGGCAAGACGTGGGTCGAAGCTTGCGTTAGAAGGAATTAGAAGGACTTCCTTTTTAAATGTTTAGTTAGATTTCTCAACTGTATTTAGGGTTATTTCCGCAAACTCTGTGTTGTAAACCTAGATAGTGTGATCACGTTGAGCCATTTTTGGCGTTTTTATTTAAAGATGTATCTTCTTGCAAGATAGTTTGTTTTGGGTTGTTACAAATGGTATCTGAGCCCTAGTTTAAGGGATTTAGGTGACCGGACGGGCCTAAACTTAAAATGTGGAGTAGGAGGACACAACTGAGATATAGGAAGCCTTTAGGGAATACTTTAAACACTGAGAATTTAGGACGATGGTAGTGAGGACTTTCATGTAAGGTAAATTCAAATCACATCTGGCCAATGTTATTATGAATTTACATGTGCATGGGTGTGCTTGATTACCGTTGTTATGATTTTCGTTAGTGTGTGGAGTGTGGTAATTAATGTGTGGAGAATAACAGTAGTGGAAAGTCTTAACATTGTCATAATGGCAAATTGGCAATGGTTTAGTGTGTGGTACATGATTGTTCTTGTGTGATTCATGACCCTATCTAGAAGGGTGTTGTTTTAATGTGTGGGATAAGTGCCCGAGTGAAGTAGAATCTTTAGGGTTCTTAAGGAAGATATTGGTTGGAGGTGAGTTCCTAATCCCTGATGAGTCTTTATTCTAGGGGTTCCCGATGTCGGTAAAATGAGATCTTGAGAGTTTCAATTCAAGGATCGGATGGTAGAGATGTGCTTCCTTACTCTCTAGTTAGTGGAAGAGTGACAAGGGTAGTCGAGAAATGATAGATGTATGGATTGATAACACTATTGTTGGTTAACCTATGTGGGATCGAGGTGAAGCTATAAATTTTACAAATTAGTAGGCAGGTGGTAACTGTGAGGATTGAACCTCTAGTGCGTGGGGGTGGTGTGGATAAGTTGGTGGTCACTTATACTTAGTAAGCATGCGAGGCACAATGATGATAAGTTGTTGTGAGGGAAAGTGATGGACTAGTGTTGGTATGGGGAGAGCGTAAGTGGAGATCGTTGCTCGGGAATTGGTTATAAGTTGTTCCAAATGTGGTAAAATTGTGTGTGGTGATGCATGAGTGTCTAAGTGGCGTGTGGATTGTATCCGAGAATAAAGGAATAGGGGGCAGTGGATGGCTAGCTAAGAGGGAATTGTGTGCTCTTGGATTGGTTGGTTAGGGTGTCGTAGAAGATACGAAAACTTTGGGAATGTTTAGCTAGTACTTGTATGTAAAGGAAATGCAGGAGTGGGTTAATATTGTTTGGGAATGAGAAGTGTGTGGTCGCTTCGAGTAGTGAGTGTCAGTTCTATTTGACTGGTTTGAATCTTTAGTAAGAGGCATGGTGAAACTATTGGTTAGGTATAGTAATCGTTGAAATTGTGTGTATGAGGTGGTCAATGTTGGACGAGAAATGTTCCATGCTCGCCTGAGGTAATTGGGTTGATAGGGTGTAATAAGTGATTAATCGAGAAGTTGAAAGTGTGGCAAGTAGCACCGATAGTAGGGAACGATGGTTCGGAACGTCACCTTCGGGTGCATGAATTTCTAGTGGGAGTATGCGAAAGAGGATTTGTGAGTATGCGTTTGATCAAGAGTATGTACATTCTAGGGAGTCGTTCCTTGGAAGCGTGTTTTATGTATGAGAAGTTTATGTAAGGAAATGATTGAAAGTAGTACTCGGGGTGAAGGACTATTAGGCTTGGTAATAGTACGAGAGTGACGTTGTGGTATAAGCGTGTGACTTGTTGCTATTATTGGATTGTGGTCAGTATAATTAATGTGAGAAAGTGGTAACTGCCTTAGACGTACTTGGTGTTAGGGAAGTGATTGTAGATCGCAAGGTTAGGAAGTTGAGGAACCGTTTCCTCGATTGTTTAAAGATAGAATTCCGGGGACAGAATTCTTTTGAGGGGAGGATGATGTAACAACCGGGTTTTTCTAGCAAATATGAAAGTTTGGTGTCTAAAGTGTAAGAAATGAAAGTTTAGTTAAGGGGCCTTTGTGCAATTTGTGGAAAGTATAAAATGGGTGTGGATCCCTAGGGGATCATGGAATGTTCAGTATTTTTTTTCTTTCTTCTTGTGTGGCGGCTGAGGTGAAGAGGAGAAAGGAGAAGAAGACGATTGACATTAAATTCAGTGGAAGAACTCCAAAACCTGGTAAGAAATCAACCCCTGTATAAACTTCCTTCCTGTCTAAGAATGTTGGGTCAATCAAGTGTTAGTTTTCTTCAATATTAAGCTTCTTTAATTTGGAGCCGAGTAATATGGTAAGAACACAGTAAAGGGTTTAAATCTAAATCGGTTTGTTAATTGGATAAATGAGCCTTGTAGGTGAACGTAGAAGATTAGAGAATAACACATTTCATTAGTGGAAGAAATTTTAATGGTTAATTTGTAGAATAAGTTAAAAAGCGAAGAAATTAAGTTTCTGTCGAAAATCGCAAGTACGAAACAGTTGGTTCCGAAACTGATAAACTTATAGTCCGAAACTTAAAGTTCCGGAATTAGACTAAATTTTATGATCCGAAACCCGTGTAATCATGATCCGGAATTAGAGATTTTAGTGGATCCGGAACCTCTTTATTATTTTCTGATCCGGAATGGGTTTTATCCCACATGATCCGGAACCTTAGACCAAAAGCATGACCCGAAGTGCAAACAAAATGGAGTTCCGGAGTCCAATTTTTTTTTAGTGGACCGATATAATATAAATATAAGTGGGCCGAAGTTTGTGCAAACCGTGAACCCAAGTCACGTGACCCAGCACTAAGTTTTGGATTGGCAATTTAATTTCTAGAAGTGTTTGACCAATCACATGCAAGTCACGTGGATTAAAGCTTCTTTTGGACCGGGTTTTCTTTTAGCATGGACCTGGATTGCGAATAGTTGGGCCACGTGTCCACTAGTGTAATGTATGAGTTGTTTGGGCATGTGATGTTGGCAATCCAATTTGAAGGCCACGTGATCAAGTGTGGGCTTTGGAGAGAACCATTAATGTTATTTAATTCAATGAACCGGTAGTGGTTAAGTTGTGTAGGCTTAGGAATTACTTGATTTGAATTGTGGAACCCAATATATAATTAATGTAAATTGGAATCTATATTTTAGACCGAGAGTTAAGAATTTGTTAGTGGACCGTATACAATTGATTTACTATGGGCTTCGGTCCAAATTAATTTAATTTGGGCTTGGGTATAAGTGAGTTAATTTAAGGTCCGGTCTTATTTATATAGATCCGGGATTCATTTAGTTTGAGACCGAGACTTAGGATCTAGTGTTTATTCGGCCGAGACATTTCAAGTTAGTAAAATTCAGTAAGATCCTATGTGTCTTATCTGGTGCGTGTGATGGGTTAGATTTGTAGGTGCGTGTAGAGATGATCGGTGCGAGTAGGAACTTCTAAGCAGGACGTCAGGTGAGTCTTTCTAAACCTAAATTTTATACAAGTGTGTTTAATAGTTATTATCAAACTGTGCGCTTTTCAACTGTTTTTATTTTAAATGAAGAATAAGTGTGTTTAATGGATGTTATCTAACAGTGTGCTTTTCAACTGCTTCTATTTCAAAGCAAAGATTAATTGTGTGATTTATACATGTAATTTATATGTGTGTGACCATGCTCTGGCTTTGGTGTGAAATGGGGGTGTGTCCCATAATAATTAAATGTATATGAATTTGTTTCATATATGGGCGGTGTGTGCCCTATTGTGCTGTCACGGTGTGTGTGACTATGGCATGTGTGTGCCTTATTGCGCTGTCACGGTGTGTGTGACTATAGCGTATGCCAGTAGCATGTGTCAATGTGTGCATATCATCTTTGTGTGCTTGTTATGATTGAGATAAATGCTTTCATAACTGATTTTATAAACTGAAATATTTTGGTGTGACTTGGTGTAGAGGGAACTCACTAGACTTCATGGTCTAACCCTCGCTTTTCAAAACTAAAACCTTTTCAGGTAAGCAGGTAGCCGAGAGAAAGTTTAGAGGTTTGGCAAGACGTGGGTCGAATCTTGCGTTAGAAGGAATTAGAAGGACTTCCTTTTTAAATGTTTAGTTAGATTTCTCAGCTATATTTAGGGAGATTTCCGCAAACCCTGTGTTGAAAATCTAGATAGTGTGATCACGTTGAGCCATTTTTGGCGTTTTTATTTAAAGATGTATCTTCTTGCAAGATAGTTTGTTTTGGGTTGTTACATGCTATATAAACGAGTTTTAGTAGACAAAAGAAAGTAAAGCTTTTGTCTGTTCAAAACAATTTTTTACCATAACGAAATTGAGAAGGAATTAACAACATGTTGATAAAAAATAATGTTGTGTTCGTTTAATTATAGGATCTGAGATGTCGAACGCGCAAATTCCGATATGCAGCAAGAAGTTCAAAATTATAACAGGATTTTGCAGCGATTCAACTTGTAATAACACGTGCCAATCTAAAATTGGAATAGGCTCTACCGGAACATGTGATAATTTCTGGACATGCAATTGTAAATTCCCTTGTATGCATTAAAGTTCGTCATATACGTAACTTAATGCAAAAGTTCTTAGAGATGAACCCAAATTTTTGTTTATTTTTAAAAGTTTTGTCCATCTATATTTTGCATGTGTTTCGAAAAAAAATTATTCAAACTCATATGTACGAAATAGGAAGATGAAATGTGCATGCTTGTGCTAACAAAAATCAGATTTTGCATGTGGTCTCCATGGATTTACTCATGAATTGAACACAAACCTTATGTTCAATATTGCAAATTGCACAAAACTATCGGAACCCACCAACGATTCAAATCTATTACCTCATCATATCAATTTGAAAACACATGCACATAAAGACGAGATTTTGTGCAAGGGAAAAAGAGTACTTGCTTAACATCACAGTGAACAAAATTGTAAAAAACATCAATTAGCCGACAATTTCCCACACTTAATTGAAGTATTATTCAGAAAAGTTCATAAAGGAATGGGAGAAAAGGGGAACAACCTTGGATTCAATATGACAATAGTGGCAGAAAAATATCTGATTACAACATGGAGCACGATTTTGCACCGTTAGGTATCATCACCTATAAACCACAAATATGAGATGGTGAAACATCCAAAAGCATGGATGAAAACAAAGCGGATAAGTAAGATATGGGATTACCTGTTAAGCAAATTTTTCAAAATCAGGATTGTTTTCTTAAGTGACGCAATCTCGACGTCCGCCACTGAGAGTTTGAAATCGATAAACCGTAACTGAGATGGAGCGATGAGAATGAATTTAGAGAAGATGAAAGTAAGAATCTGAGAATAAATTAAACCCCAACTGTTTTTGGAGAGGACGAAAGAAGGGTCTAGTTATACTATAAGAGACCAACAATACCAACAATCTAGGGAAAGTTGATCTCTGTGAATCGTCACCTAGGTGACGCAAATGGTCGATTTTGGGAAGAGACATTCAACTATAGCGTTCACAAAGTTGTACATTAAACTTATGGACCTATAATTAGAAAAATTGTTTAAGATTACCCATAATAGTAACTTATGCTTTATAGGTAGTTTTTTAAACTTTTGGAACTTTTGATAAATTTTCGTTATAAAGTAGTATAGATATTCAGTGATGGCGGTGAAAGAGTATGAAGAACGATGGGTATTATACTGTAACATGATATATGATTTTGATAATTAATTTAATTTAATCTTCTTCATTATATAATAATGTCATTGAAAGTTTCACAATATTTAACTATTAATTAAGACAATTTAAGTATATAGGAAAGAGTTCAAACGAGAACACCTTTATTTTACGAGAATGAGGGAACGCCATTTTACAATAGTTAATCACGTGTGATATGAAATTCAGTCACGTAAGATACATATGCGATACTAAATCAGAGACGCAGATGACCTTTGGCACGATGTAGGTTGTGAGCTAAGTCGCCTTTACACTACTAGGCTCTCTCACATGTTTTTATCACATGTGATAAAGGTGTTTTTGATGTGATAGTATAAATGTATAATCCATCACATATGATACCAAATTATAGATGCAGACGACCTTTGGCGTGAGCTTAGTTGCAAGTTACGTCGTGTGCGCACCAACGGTCCTCTCACGTGTATTATCACATGTGATAGGGATGTTCTCGTGTTTTCGCAAAATGGAGGTGTTATCGTTTGAACCTTCACCTAAGTATATATATATATATATATATATATATATATATATATATATATATATATATATATATGTAGATATATAGATACATACTTTGATATTTAATTTAATTTAATCTTCTTCATTTCAAAATAATGTCTTTGATATTAAGAATTTATACGTTGAACACTTAATGTGAAAATTGATATATATGTTATTTAGAAATAAAATTGTTAGTTTTTATTTAATTATGATATTTTATTTAAGGTTATACCTAAATCATATCTATAACCAATAGCATTAGTGATTTGCGTGCCTATAAATTTGTCATTTGCTTACTTACTTGCTCAAATCACATCAGTAATTAACAATGAGAAACTTATCCATTTTCGCCCTATTTTTGCTCGTGAGCTTCTTGGCTTTTGGTAATTTTCTTTTTCTCTTTTTTACATATTAGTGTCTTTTTACCGGTTTATTAAGATATATATTTTTATATTTTGATAGAAAATTATAATTAGTATTTATCTAATTGGTGCTATATAAACGAGTTTTAGTAGACAAAAGAAAGTAAAGGTTTTGTCTGTTCAAAACAATTTTTTACCATAACGAAATTGAGAAGGAATTAACAACATGTTGATAAAAAATAATGTTGTGTTCGTTTAATTATAGGATCTGAGATGTCGAAGGCGCAAATTCCGATATGCAGCAAGAAGTTCAAAATTATAACAGGATTTTGCAGCGATTCAACTTGTAATAACACGTGCCAATCTAAAATTGGAATAGGCTCTACCGGAACATGTGATAATTTCTGGACATGCAATTGTAAATTCCCTTGTATGCATTAAAGTTCGTCATATACGTAACTTAATGCAAAAGTTCTTAGAGATGAACCCAAATTTTTGTTTATTTTTAAAAGTTTTGTCCATCTAAATTTTGCATGTATTTCGAAAAACAATTATTCAAACTCATATGTACGAAATAGGAAGATGAAATGTGCATGCTTGTGCTAACAAAAATCAGATTTTGCATGTGGTCTCCATGGATTTACTCATGAATTGAACACAAACCTTATGTTCAATATTGCAAATTGCACAAAACTATCGGAACCCACCACCGATTCAAATCTATTACCTTATCATATCAATTTGAAAACACATGCACATAAAGACGAGATTTAATGCAAGGGAAAAGGAGTACTTGCTTAACATCACAGTGAACAAAATTGTAAAAGACATCAATTAGCCGA
Source organism: Saussurea involucrata (assembly GCA_033807775.1). Classification (NCBI taxonomy): domain Eukaryota; kingdom Viridiplantae; phylum Streptophyta; class Magnoliopsida; order Asterales; family Asteraceae; genus Saussurea; species Saussurea involucrata. Next base: position 14,921,200 of record CM066324.1, read on the forward strand.
CAATTTCCCACACTTAATTGAAGTATTATTCAGAAAATTTCATAAAGGAATGGGAGAAAAGGGGAACAACCTTGGATTCAATATGACAATAGTGGCAGAAAAATATCTGATTACAACATGGAGCACGATTTTGCACCGTTAGGTATCATCACCTATAAACCACAAATATGAGATGGGGAAACATCCAAAAGCATGGAGGAAAACAAAGCGGATAAGTAAGATATGGGATTACCTGTTAAGCAAATTTTTCAAAATCGGGATTGTTTTCTTAAAAGACGCAATCTCGACGTCCGCCACTGAGAGTTTGAAATCGATAAACCATAACTGAGATGGAGCGATGAGAATGAATTTAGAGAAGATGAGAGTAAGAATTTGAGAATAAATTAAACCCCAACTGTTTTTGGAGAGGATGAAAGAAGGGTCTAGTTATACTATAAGAAACCAACAATACCAACAATCTAGGGAAAGTTGATCTCTGTGAATCGTCACCTAGGTGACGCAAATGGTCGATTTTGGGAAGAGACATCCAACTATAGCGTTCACAAAGTTGTACATTAAACTTATGGACCTATAATTAGAAAAATTGTTAAAGATTACCCATAATAGTAACTTATGCTTTATAGGTAGTTTTTTAAACTTTTGGAACTTTTGATAAATTTTCTTTATAAAGTAGTATAGATATTCAGTGATGGCGGTGAAAGAGTATGAAGAACGATGGGTATTATACTGTAACATGATATATGATTTTGATAATTAATTTAATTTAATCTTCTTCATTATATAATAATGTCATTGAAAGTTTCACAATATTTAACTATTAATTAAGACAACTTAAGTATATAGGAAAGAGTTCAAACGAGAACACCTTTATTTTACGAGAATGAGGGAACACCATTTTACAATAGTTAATCACGTGTGATATGAAATTCAGTCATGTAAGATACATATGCGATACTAAATCAGAGACGCATATGACCTTTGGCACGATGTAGGTTGTGGGCCAAGTCGCCTTTACACTACTAGGCTCTCTCACATGTTTTTATCATATGTGATAAAGGTGTTTTTGATGTGATAGTATAAATGTATAATCCATCACATGTGATACCAAATTATAGATGCAGACGACCTTTGGCGTGAGCTTAGTTGCAAGTTACGTCGTGTGCGCACCAACGGTCCTCTCACGTGTATTATCACATGTGATAGGGATGTTCTCGTGTTTTCGCAAAATGGAGGTGTTCTCGTTTGAACCTTCACCTAAGTATATATATATGTAGATATATAGATACATACTTTAATATTTAATTTAATTTAATCTTTTTCATTTCAAAATAATGTCTTTGATATTAAGAATTTATACGTTGAACACTTAATGTGAAAATTGATATATATGGTATTTAGAAATAAAATTGTTAGTTTTTATTTAATTATGATATTTTATTTAAGGTTATACCTAAATCATATCTATAACCAATAGCATTAGTGATTTGCGTGCCTATAAATTTGTCATTTGCTTAATTGCTTGCTCAAATCACATCAGTAATTAACAATGAGGAACTTCTCCATTTTCGCCCTATTTTTGCTCGTGAGCTTGTTGGCTTTTGGTAATTTTCTTTCTCTTTTTTACATATTATTGTCTTTTTTACCGGTTTATTAAGATATATATTTTTATATTTTGATAGAAAATTATAATTTGTATTTATCTAATTGGTGCTATATAAACGAGTTTTAGTAGACAAAAGAAAGTAAATCTTTTATCAGTTCAAAACATTTTTTTACCATAACGAAATTGAGAAGGAATTAACAACATGTTGATAAAAAATAATGTTGTGTTCGTTTAATTATAGGATCTGAGATGTCGAAGGCGCAAATTCCGATATGCAGCAAGAAGTTCAAAATTATAACAGGATTTTGCAGCGATTCAACTTGTAATAACACGTGCCAATCTAAAATTGGAATAGGCTCTACCGGAACATGTGATAATTTCTGGACATGCAATTGTAAATTCCCTTGTATGCATTAAAGTTCGTCATATACGTAACTTAATGCAAAAGTTCTTAGAGATGAACCCAAATTTTTGTTTATTTTTAAAAGTTTTGTCCATCTATATTTTGCATGTATTTCGAAAAACAATTATTCAAACTCATATGTACGAAATAGGAAGATGAAATGTGCATGCTTGTGCTAACAAAAATCAGATTTTGCATGTGGTCTCCATGGATTTACTCATGAATTGAACACAAACCTTATGTTCAATATTGCAAATTCCACAAAACTATCGGAACCCACCAACGATTCAAATCTATTACCTCATCATATCAATTTGAAACCACATGCACATAAAGACGAGCTTTTATGCAAGGGAAAAGGAGTACTTGCTTGACATCACAGTGAACAAAATTGTAAAAGACATCAATTAGCCGACAATTTCCCACACTTAATTGAAGTATTATTCAGAAAATTTCATAAAGGAATGGGAGAAAAGGGGAACAACCTTGGATTCAATATGACAATAGTGGCAGAAAAATATCTGATTACAACATGGAGCACGATTTTGCACCGTTAGGTATCATCACCTATAAACCACAAATATGAGATGGGGAAACATCCAAAAGCATGGATGAAAACAAAGCGGATAAGTAAGATATGGGATTACCTGTTAAGCAAATTTTTCAAAATCGGGATTGTTTTCTTAAGTGACGCAATCTCGACGTCCGCCACTGAGAGTTTGAAATCGATAAACCATAACTGAGATGGAGCGATGAGAATGAATTTAGAGAAGATGAAAGTAAGAATTTGAGAATAAATTAAACCCCAACTGTTTTTGGAGAGGATGAAAGAAGGGTCTAGTTATACTATAAGAGACCAACAATACCAACAATCTAGGGAAAGTTGATCTCTGTGAATCGTCACCTAGGTGACGCAAATGGTCGATTTTGGGAAGAGACATCCAACTATAGCGTTCACAAAGTTGTACATTAAACTTATGGACCTTTAATTAGAAAAATTGTTAAAGATTATCCATAATAGTAACTTATGCTTTATAGGTAGTTTTTTAAACTTTTGGAACTTTTGATAAATTTTCTTTATAAAGTAGTATAGATATTCAGTGATGGCGGTGAAAGAGTATGAAGAACGATGGGTATTATAATGTAACATGATATATGATTTTGATAATTAATTTAATTTAATCTTCTTCATTTTATAATAATGTCATTGAAAGTTTCACAATATTTAACTATTAATTAAGACAACTTAAGTATATAGGAAAGAGTTCAAACGAGAACACCTTTATTTTACGAGAATGAGGGAACACCATTTTACAATAGTTAATCACGTGTGATATGAAATTCAGTCACGTAAGATACATATGCGATACTAAATCAGAGACGCATATGACCTTTGGCACGATGTAGGTTGTGGGCCAAGTCGCCTTTACACTACTAGGCTCTCTCGCGTGTTTTTATCACATGTGATAAATGTGTTTTGGATGTGATAGTATAAATGTATAATCCATCACATGTGATACCAAATTATAGATGCAGACGACCTTTGGCGTGAACTTAGTTGCAAGTTACGTCGTGTGCGCACCAACGGTCCTCTCACGTGTATTATCACATGTGATAGGGATGTTCTCGTGTTTTCGCAAAATGGAGGTGTTCTCGTTTGAACCTTCACCTAAGTATATATATATAGATATATAGATACATACTTTGATATTTAATTTAATTTAATCTTCTTCATTTCAAAATAATGTCTTTGATATTAAGAATTTATACGTTGAACACTTAATGTGAAAATTGATATATATGGTATTTAGAAATAAAATTGTTAGTTTTTATTTAATTATGATATTTCATTTAAGGTTATACCTAAATCATATCTATAATCAATAGCATTAGTGATTTGCGTGCCTATAAATTTGTCATTTGCTTACTTGCTTGCTCAAATCACATCACTAATTAACAATGAGGAACTTCTCCATTTTCGCCCTATTTTTACTCGTGAGCTTCTTGGCTTTTGGTAAATTTCTATCTCTTTTTTACATATTAATGTCTTTTTTACCGGTTTATTAAGATATACATTTTTATATTTTGATAGAAAATTATAATTTGTATTTATCTAATTGGTGCTATATAAACGAGTTTTAGTAGACAAATGAAAGTAAAGCTTTTGTCTGTTCAAAACAAATTTTTACCATAACGAAATTGAGAAGGAGTTAACAACATGTTGATAAAAAATAATGTTGTGTTCGTTTAATTATAGGATCTGAGATGTCGAAGGCGCAAATTCCGATATGCAGCAAGAAGTTAAAAATTATAACAGGATTTTGCAGCGATTCAACTTGTAATAACACGTGCCAATCTAAAATTGGAATAGGCTCTACCGGAACATGTGATAATTTCTGGACATGCAATTGTAAATTCCCTTGTATGCATTAAAGTTCGTCATATACGTAACTTAATGCAAAAGTTCTTAGAGATGAACTCAAATTTTTGTTTATTTTTAAACGTTCTGTCCATCTATATTTTGCATGTGTTTCGAAAAACAATTATTCAACTCATATGTACGAAATAGGAAGATGAAATGTCCATGCTTGTGCTAACAAAAATTAGATTTTGCATGTGGTCTCCATGGATTTACTCATGAATTGAACACAAACCTGATGTTCAATATTGCAAATTGCACAAAACTATCGGAACCCACCAATGATTCAAATCTATTACCTCATCATATCAATTTGAAAACACATGCACATAAAGACGAGATTTTATGCAAGGGAAAAAGAGTACTTGCATAGCATCACAGTGAACAAAATTGTAAAAGACATCAATAGGCGACAATTTCCCACACTTAATTGAAGTATTATTCAGAAAATTTCATAAAGGAATGGGAGAAAAGGGGAACAACCTTGGATTCAATATGGCAATAGTGGCAGAAAAATATCGGATTACAACATGGAGCACGATTTTGCACCGTTAGGTATCATCACCTATAAACCACAAATATGAGATAGGGAAACATCCAAAAGCATGGATGAAAACAAAGCGGATAAGTAAGATATGGGATTACCTGTTAAGCAATTTTTTCAAAATCGGGATTGTTTTCTTAAGTGACGCAATCTCGACGTCCGCCACTGAGAGTTTGAAATCGATAAACCATAACTAAGATGGAGCGATGAGAATGAATTTAGAGAAGATGAAAGTACGAATCTGAGAATAAATTAAACCCCAACTGTTTTTGGAGAGGATGAAAGAAGGGTCTAGTTATACTATAAGAGACCAACAATACCAACAATCTAGGGAAAGTTGATCTCTGTGAATCGTCACCTAGGTGACGCAAATGGTCGATTTTGGGAAGAGACATCCAACTATAGCGTTCACAAAGTTGTACATTAAACTTATGGACCTATAATTAGAAAAATTGTTAAAGATTACCCATAATAGTAACTTATGCTTTATAGGTAGGTTTTTAAACTTTTGGAACTTTTGATAAATTTTCTTTATAAAGTAGTATAGATATTCAGTGATGGCGGTGAAAGAGTATGAAGAACGATGGGTATTATACTGTAACATGATATATGATTTTGATAATTAATTTAATTAAATCTTCTTCATTATATAATAATGTCATTGAAAGTTTCACAATATTTAACTATTAATTATGACAACATAAGTATATAAGAAAGAGTTCAAACGAGAACACCTTTATTTTACGAGAATGAGGGAACACCATTTTACAATAGTTAATCACGTGTGATATGAAATTCAGTCACGTAAGATACATATGCGATACTAAATCAGAGACGCAGATGACCTTTGGCACGATGTAGGTTGTGGGCTAAGTCGCCTTTACACTACTAGGCTCTCTCACATGTTTTTATCACATGTGATAAAGGTGTTTTTTATGTGATAGTATAAATGTATAATCCATCATATATGATACCAAATTATAGATGCAGACGACCTTTGGCGTGAGCTTAGTTGCAAGTTACGTCGTGTGCGCACCAACGGTCCTCTCACGTGTATTATCACATGTGATAGGGATGTTTTCGTGTTTTCGCAAAATGGAGGTGTTCTCGTTTGAACCTTCACCTAAGTATATATATATATGTAGATATATAGATACATACTTTGATATTTAATTTAATTTAATCTTCTTCATTTCAAAATAATGTCTTTGATATTAAGAATTTATACGTTGAACACTTAATGTGAAAATTGATATATATGTTATTTAGAAATAAAATTGTTAGTTTTTATTTAATTATGATATTTTATTTAAGGTTATACCTAAATCATATCTATAACCAATAGCATTAGTGATTTGCGTGCCTATAAATTTGTCATTTGCTTACTTGCTTGCTCAAATCACATCAGTAATTAACAATGAGGAACTTATCCATTTTCGCCCTATTTTTGCTCGTGAGCTTCTTGGCTTTTGGTAATTTCCTTTCTCTTTTTTACATATTATTGTCTTTTTTACCGGTTTATTAAGATATATATTTTTATATTTTGATAGAAAATTATAATTAGTATTTATCTAATTGGTGCTATATAAACGAGTTTTAGTAGACAAAAGAAAGTAAAGGTTTTGTTTGTTCAAAACATTTTTTTACCATAACGAAATTGAGAAGGAATTAACAACATGTTGATAAAAAATAATGTTGTGTTCGTTTAATTATAGGATCTGAGATGTCAAAGGCGCAAATTCCGATATGCAGCAAGAAGTTCAAAATTATAACAGGATTTTGCAGTGATTCAACTTGTAATAACACGTGCCAATCTAAAATTGGAATAGGCTCTACCGGAACATGTGATAATTTCTGGACATGCAATTGTAAATTCCCTTGTATGCATTAAAGTTCGTCATATACGTAACTTAATGCAAAAGTTCTTAGAGATGAACCCAAATTTTTGTTTATTTTTAAAAGTTTTGTCCATCTAAATTTTGCATGTATTTCGAAAAACAATTATTCAAACTCATATGTACGAAATAGGAAGATGAAATGTGCATGCTTGTGCTAACAAAAATCAGATTTTGCATGTGGTCTCCATGGATTTACTCATGAATTGAACACAAACCTTATGTTCAATATTGCAAATTGCACAAAACTATCGGAACCCACCACCGATTCAAATCTATTACCTTATCATATCAATTTGAAAACACATGCACATAAAGACGAGATTTTATGCAAGGGAAAAGGAGTACTTGCTTACCATCACAGTGAACAAAATTGTAAAAGACATCAATTAGCCGACAATTTCCCACACTTAATTGAAGTATTATTCAGAAAATTTCATAAAGGAATGGGAGAAAAGGGGAACAACCTTGGATTCAATATGACAATAGTGGCAGAAAAATATCTGATTACAACATGGAGCACGATTTTGCACCGTTAGGTATCATCACCTATAAACCACAAATATGAGATGGGGAAACATCCAAAAGCATGGATGAAAACAAAGCGGATAAGTAAGATATGGGATTACCTGTTAAGCAAATTTTTCAAAATCGGGATCGTTTTCTTAAGTGACGCAATCTCGACGTCCGCCACTGAGAGTTTGAAATCGATAAACCATAACTGAGATGGAGCGATGAGAATGAATTTAGAGAAGATTAGAGTAAGAATTTGAGAATAAATTAAACCCCAACTGTTTTTGGAGAGGATGAAAGAAGGGTCTAGTTATACTATAAGAGACCAACAATACAAACAATCTAGGGAAAGTTGATCTCTGTGAATCGTCACCAAGGTGACGCAAATGGTCGATTTTGGGAAGAGACATCCAACTATAGCGTTCACAAAGTTGTACATTAAACTTATGGACCTATAATTAGAAAAATTGTTAAAGATTACCCATAATAGTAACTTATGCTTTATAGGTAGTTTTTTAAACTTTTGGAACTTTTGATAAATTTTCTTTATAAAGTAGTATAGATATTCAGTGATGGCGGTGAAAGAGTATGAAGAACGATGGGTATTATACTGTAACATAATATATGATTTTGATAATTAATTTAATTTAATCTTCTTCATTATATAATAATGTCATTGAAAGTTTCACAATATTTAACTATTAATTAAGACAACTTAAGTATATAGGAAAGAGTTCAAACGAGAACACCTTTATTTTACGAGAATGAGGGAACACCATTTTACAATAGTTAATCACGTGTGATATGAAATTCAGTCACGTAAGATACATATGCGATACTAAATCAGAGACGCATATGACCTTTGGCACGATGTAGGTTGTGGGCCAAGTCGCCTTTACACTACTAGGCTCTCTCACATGTTTTTATCACATGTGATAAAGGTGTTTTTGATGTGATAGTATAAATGTATAATCCATCACATGTGATACCAAATTATAGATGCAGACGACCTTTGGCGTGAGCTTAGTTGCAAGTTACGTCGTGTGCGCACCAACGGTCCTCTCACGTGTATTATCACATGTGATAGGGATGTTCTCGTGTTTTCGCAAAATGGAGGTGTTCTCGTTTGAACCTTCACCTAAGTATATATATATATATGTAGATATATAGATACATACTTTGATATTTAATTTAATTTAATTTAATCTTCTTCATTTCAAAATAATGTCTTTGATATTAAGAATTTATACGTTGAACACTTAATGTGAAAATTGATATATATGTTATTTAGAAATAAAATTGTTAGTTTTTATTTAATTATGATATTTTATTTAAGGTTATACCTAAATCATATCTATAACCAATAGCATTAGTGATTTGCGTGCCTATAAATTTGTCATTTGCTTACTTGCTTGCTCAAATCACATCAGTTATTAACAATGAGGAACTTATCCATTTTCGCCCTATTTTTGCTCGTGAGCTTCTTGGCTTTTGGTAATTTTCTTTCTCTTTTTTACATATTATTGTCTTTTTTACCGGTTTATTAAGATATATATTTTTATATTTTGATAGAAAATTATAATTAGTATTTATCTAATTGGTGCTATATAAACGAGTTTTAGTAGACAAAAGAAAGTAAAGGTTTTGTCTGTTCAAAACATTTTTTTACCATAACGAAATTGAGAAGGAATTAACAACATGTTGATAAAAAATAATGTTGTGTTCGTTTAATTATAGGATCTGAGATGTCGAAGGCGCAAATTCCGATATGCAGCAAGAATTTCAAAATTATAACAGGATTTTGCAGCGATTCAACTTGTAATAACACGTGCCAATCTAAAATTGGAATAGGCTCTACCGGAACATGTGATAATTTCTGGACATGCAATTGTAAATTCCCTTGTATGCATTAAAGTTCGTCATATACGTAACTTAATGCAAAAGTTCTTAGAGATGAACCCAAATTTTTGTTTATTTTTAAAAGTTTTGTCCATCTATATTTTGCATGTATTTCGAAAAACAATTATTCAAACTCATATGTACGAAATAGGAAGATGAAATGTGCATGCTTGTGCTAACAAAAATCAGATTTTGCATGTGGTCTCCATGGATTTACTCATGAATTGAACACAAACCTTATGTTCAATATTGCAAATTGCACAAAACTATCGGAACCCACCACCGATTCAAATCTATTACCTTATCATAATAATTTGAAAACACATGCACATAAAGACGAGATTTTATGCAAGGGAAAAGGAGTACTTGCTTAACATCACAGTGAACAAAATTGTAAAAGACATCAATTAGCCGACAATTTCCCACACTTAATTGAAGTATTATTCAGAAAATTTCATAAAGGAATGGGAGAAAAGGGGAACAACCTTGGATTCAATATGACAATAGTGGCAGAAAAATATCTGATTACAACATGGAGCACGATTTTGCACCGTTAGGTATCATCACCTATAAACCACAAATATGAGATGGGGAAACATCCAAAAGCATGGATGAAAACAAAGCGGATAAGTAAGATATGGGATTACCTGTTAAGCAAATTTTTCAAAATCGGGATCGTTTTCTTAAGTGTCGCAATCTCGACGTCCGCCACTGAGAGTTTGAAATCGATAAACCATAACTGAGATGGAGCGATGAGAATGAATTTAGAGAAGATGAGAGTAAGAATTTGAGAATAAATTAAACCCCAACTGTTTTTGGAGAGGATGAAAGAAGGGTCTAGTTATACTATAAGAGACCAACAATACCAACAATCTAGGGAAAGTTGATCTCTGTGAATCGTCACCAAGGTGACGCAAATGGTCGATTTTGGGAAGAGACATCCAACTATAGCGTTCACAAAGTTGTACATTAAACTTATGGACCTATAATTAGAAAAATTGTTAAAGATTACCCATAATAGTAACTTATGCTTTATAGGTAGTTTTTTAAACTTTTGGAACTTTTGATAAATTTTCTTTATAAAGTAGTATAGATATTCAGTGATGGCGGTGAAAGAGTATGAAGAACGATGGGTATTATACTGTAACATGATATATGATTTTGATAATTAATTTAATTTAATCTTCTTCATTATATAATAATGTCATTGAAAGTTTCACAATATTTAACTATTAATTAAGACAACTTAAGTATATAGGAAAGAGTTCAAACGAGAACACCTTTATTTTACGAGAATGAGGGAACACCATTTTACAATAGTTAATCACGTGTGATATGAAATTCAGTCACGCAAGATACATATGAAATACTAAATCAGAGACGCATATGACCTTTGGCACGATGTAGGTTGTGGGCCAAGTCGCCTTTACACTACTAGGCTCTCTCGCGTGTTTTTATCACATGTGATAAATGTGTTTTTGATGTAATAGTATAAATGTATAATCCATCACATGTGATACCAAATTATAGATGCAGACGACCTTTGGCGTGAGCTTAGTTGCAAGTTACGTCGTGTGCGCACCAACGGTCCTCTCACGTGTATTATCACATGTGATAGGGATGTTCTCGTGTTTTCGCAAAATGGAGGTGTTCTCGTTTGAACTTTCACCTAAGTATATATATATATGTAGATATATAGATACATACTTTGATATTTAATTTAATTTAATCTTCTACATTTCAAAATAATGTCTTTGATATTAAGAATTTATACGTTGAACACTTAATGTGAAAATTGATATATATGTTATTTAGAAATAAAATTGTTAGTTTTTATTTAATTATGATATTTTATTTAAGGTTATACCTAAATCATATCTATAACCAATAGCATTAGTGATTTGCGTGCCTATAAATTTGTCATTTGCTTACTTGCTTGCTCAAATCACATCAGTAATTAACAATGAGGAACTTCTCCATTTTCGCCCTATTTTTGCTCGTGAGCTTCTTGGCTTTTGGTAAATTTCTTTCTCTTTTTTACATATTATTGTCTTTTTTACCGGTTTATTAAGATATATATTTTTATATTTTGATAGAAAAATATAATTAGTATTTATCTAATTGGTGCTATATAAACGAGTTTTAGTAGACAAAAGAAAGTAAAGGTTTTGTCTGTTCAAAACATTTTTTACCATAACGAAATTGAGAAGGAATTAACAACATGTTGATAAAAAATAATGTTGTGTTCGTTTAATTATAGGATCTGAGATGTCGAAGGCGCAAATTCCGATATGCAGCAAGAAGTTCAAAATTATAACAGGATTTTGCAGCGATTCAACTTGTAATAACACGTGCCAATCTAAAATTGGAATAGGCTCTACCGGAACATGTGATAATTTCTGGACATGCAATTGTAAATTCCCTTGTATGCATTAAAGTTCGTCATATACGTAACTTAATGCAAAAGTTCTTAGAGATGAACCCAAATTTTTGTTTATTTTTAAAAGTTTTGTCCATCTAAATTTTGCATGTATTTCGAAAAACAATTATTCAAACTCATATGTACGAAATAGGAAGATGAAATGTGCATTCTTGTGCTAACAAAAAATCAGATTTTGCATGTGGTCTCCATGGATTTACTCATGAATTGAACACAAACCTGATGTTCAATATTGCAAATTGCACAAAACTATCGGAACCCACCACCGATTCAAATCTATTACCTTATCATATCAATTTGAAAACACATGCACATAAAGACGAGATTTTATGCAAGGGAAAAGGAGTACTTGCTTAACATCACAGTTAACAAAATTGTAAAAGACATCAATTAGCCGACAATTTCCCACACTTAATTGAAGTATTATTCAGAAAATTTCATAAAGGAATGGGAGAAAAGGGGAACAACCTTGGATTCAATATGACAATAGTGGCAGAAAAATATCGGATTACAACATGGAGCACGATTTTGCACCGTTAGGTATCATCACCTATAAACCACAAATATGAGATGGGGAAACATCCAAAAGCATGGATGAAAACAAAGCGGATAAGTAAGATATGGGATTACCTGTTAAGCAAATTTTTCAAAATCGGGATCGTTTTTCTTAAGTGACGCAATCTCGACGTCCGCCACTGAGAGTTTGAAATCGATAAACCATAACTAAGATGGAGCGATGAGAATGAATTTAGAGAAGATGAAAGTAAGAATCTGAGAATAAATTAAACCCCAACTGTTTTTGGAGAGGATGAAAGAAGGGTCTAGTTATACTATAAGAGACCAACAATACCAACAATCTAGGGAAAGTTGATCTCTGTGAATCGTCACCTAGGTGACGCAAATGGTCGATTTTGGGAAGAGACATCCAACTATAGCGTTCACAAAGTTGTACATTAAACTTATGGACCTATAATTAGAAAAATTGTTAAAGATTACCCATAATAGTAACTTATGCTTTATAGGTAGGTTTTTAAACTTTTGGAACTTTTGATAAATTTTCTTTATAAAGTAGTATAGATATTCAGTGATGGCGGTGAAAGAGTATGAAGAACGATGGGTATTATACTGTAACATGATATATGATTTTGATAATTAATTTAATTTAATCTTCTTCATTATATAATAATGTCATTGAAAGTTTCACAATATTTAACTATTAATTAAGACAACTTAAGTATATAGGAAAGAGTTCAAACGAGAACACCTTTATTTTACGAGAATGAGGGAACACCATTTTACAATAGTTAATCACGTGTGATATGAAATTCAGTCACGTAAGATACATATGCGATACTAAATCAGAGACGCATATGACCTTTGGCACGATGTAGGTTGTGGGCCAAGTCGCCTTTACACTACTAGGCTCTCTCGCGTGTTTTTATCACATGTGATAAATGTGTTTTGGATGTGATAGTATAAATGTATAATCCATCACATGTGATACCACATTATAGATGCAGACGACCTTTGGCGTGAACTTAGTTGCAAGTTACGTCGTGTGCGCACCAACGGTCCTCTCACGTGTATTATCACATGTGATAGGGATGTTCTCGTGTTTTCGCAAAATGGAGGTGTTCTCGTTTGAACCTTCACCTAAGTATATATATATATGTAGATATATAGATACATACTTTGATATTTAATTTAATTTAATCTTCTTCATTTCAAAATAATGTCTTTGATATTAAGAATTTATACGTTGAACACTTAATGTGAAAATTGATATATATGTTATTTAGAAATAAAATTGTTAATTTTTATTTAATTATGATATTTTATTTAAGGTTATACCTAAATCATATCTATAACCAATAGCATTAGTGATTTGCGTGCCTATAAATTTGTCATTTGCTTACTTGCTTGCTCAAATCACATCAGTAATTAACAATGAGGAACTTATCCATTTTCGCCCTATTTTTGCTCGTGAGCTTCTTGGCTTTTGGTAATTTTATTTCTCTTTTTTACATATTATTGCCTTTTTTACCGGTTTATTAAGATATATATTTTTATATTTTGATAGAAAATTATAATTAGTATTTATCTAATTGGTGCTATATAAACGAGTTTTAGTAGACAAAAGAAAGTAAAGGTTTTGTCTGTTCAAAACATTTTTTTACCATAACGAAATTGAGAAGGAATTAACAACATGTTGATAAAAAATAATGTTGTGTTCGTTTAATTATAGGATCTGAGATGTCGAAGGCGCAAATTCCGATATGCAGCAAGAAGTTAAAAATTATAACAGGATTTTGCAGCGATTCAACTTGTAATAACACGTGCCAATCTAAAATTGGAATAGGCTCTACCGGAACATGTGATAATTTCTGGATATGCAATTGTAAATTCCCTTGTATGCATTAAAGTTCGTCATATACGTAACTTAATGCAAAAGTTCTTAGAGATGAACCCAAATTTTTGTTTATTTTTTAAAGTTTTGTCCATCTATATTTTGCATGTGTTTCGAAAAACAATTATTCAACTCATATGTACGAAATAGGAAGATGAAATGTGCATGCTTGTGCTAACAAAAATTAGATTTTGCATGTGGTCTCCATGGATTTACTCATGAATTGAACACAAACCTGATGTTCAATATTGCAAATTGCACAAAACTATCGGAACCCACCAACGATTCAAATCTATTACCTCATCATATCAATTTGAAAACACATGCACATAAAGACGAGCTTTTATGCAAGGGAAAAGGAGTACTTGCTTAACATCACAGTGAACAAAATTGTAAAAGACATCAATTAGCCGACAATTTCCCACACTTAATTGAAGTATTATTCAGAAAATTTCATAAAGGAATAGGAGAAAAGGGGAACAACCTTGGATTCAATATGACAATAGTGGCAGAAAAATATCGGATTACAACATGGAGCACGATTTTGCACCGTTAGGTATCATCACCTATAAACCACAAATATGAGATGGGGAAACATCCAAAAGCATGGATGAAAACAAAGCGGATAAGTAAGATATGGGATTACCTGTTAAGCAAATTTTTCAAAATCGGGATCGTTTTCTTAAGTGACGCAATCTCGACGTCCGCCACTGAGAGTTTGAAATCGATAAACCATAACTAAGATGGAGCGATGAGAATGAATTTAGAGAAGATGAAAGTAAGAATCTGAGAATAAATTAAACCCCAACTGTTTTTGGAGAGGATGAAAGAAGGGTCTAGTTATACTATAAGAGACCAACAATACCAACAATCTAGGGAAAGTTGATCTCTGTGAATCGTCACCTAGGTGACGCAAATGGTCGATTTTGGGAAGAGACATCCAACTATAGCGTTCACAAAGTTGTACATTAAACTTATGGACCTATAATTAGAAAAATTGTTAAAGATTACCCATAATAGTAACTTATGCTTTATAGGTAGTTTTTTAAACTTTTGGAACTTTTGATAAATTTTCTTTATAAAGTAGTATAGATATTCAGTGATGGCGGTGAAAGAGTATGAAGAACGATGGGTATTATACTGTAACATGATATATGATTTTGATAATTAATTTAATTTAATCTTCTTCATTATATAATAATGTCATTGAAAGTTTCACAATATTTAACTATTAATTAAGACAACTTAAGTATATAGGAAAGAGTTCAAACGAGAACACCTTTATTTTACGAGAATGAGGGAACACCATTTTACAATAGTTAATCACGTGTGATATGAAATTCAGTCACGTAAGATACATATGCGATACTAAATCAGAGACGCATATGACCTTTGGCACGATGTAGGTTGTGGGCCAAGTCGCCTTTACACTACTAGGCTCTCTCGAGTGTTTTTATCACATGTGATAAATGTGTTTTGGATGTGATAGTATAAATGTATAATCCATCACATGTGATACCAAATTATAGATGCAGACGACCTTTGGCGTGAACTTAGTTGCAAGTTACGTCGTGTGCGCACCAACGGTCCTCTCACGTGTATTATCACATGTGATAGGGATGTTCTCGTGTTTTCGCAAAATGGAGGTGTTCTCGTTTGAACCTTCACCTAAGTATATATATAGATATATAGATACATACTTTGATATTTAATTTAATTTAATCTTCTTCATTTCAAAATAATGTCTTTGATATTAAGAATTTATACGTTGAACACTTAATGTGAAAATTGATATATATGGTATTTAGAAATAAAATTGTTAGTTTTTATTTAATTATGATATTTCATTTAAGGTTATACCTAAATCATATCTATAATCAATAGCATTAGTGATTTGCGTGCCTATAAATTTGTCATTTGCTTACTTGCTTGCTCAAATCACATCACTAATTAACAATGAGGAACTTCTCCATTTTCGCCCTATTTTTGCTCGTGAGCTTCTTGGCTTTTGGTAAATTTCTTTCTCTTTTTTACATATTAATGTCTTTTTTACCGGTTTATTAAGATATACATTTATCTAATTGGTGCTATATAAACGAGGTTTAGTAGACAAATGAAAGTAAAGCTTTTGTCTGTTCAAAACAAATTTTTACCATAACGAAATTGAGAAGGAGTTAACAACATGTTGATAAAAAATAATGTTGTGTTCGTTTAATTATAGGATCTGAGATGTCGAAGGCGCAAATTCCGATATGCAGCAAGAAGTTAAAAATTATAACAGGATTTTGCAGCGATTCAACTTGTAATAACACGTGCCAATCTAAAATTGGAATAGGCTCTACCGGAACATGTGATAATTTCTGGACATGCAATTGTAAATTCCCTTGTATGCATTAAAGTTCGTCATATACGTAACTTAATGCAAAAGTTCTTAGAGATGAACTCAAATTTTTGTTTATTTTTAAAAGTTTTGTCCATCTATATTTTGCATGTGTTTCGAAAAACAATTATTCAACTCATATGTACGAAATAGGAAGATGAAATGTGCATGCTTGTGCTAACAAAAATTAGATTTTGCATGTGGTCTCCATGGATTTACTCATGAATTGAACACAAACCTGATGTTCAATATTGCAAATTGCACAAAACTATCGGAACCCACCAATGATTCAAATCTATTACCTCATCATATCAATTTGAAAACACATGCACATAAAGACGAGATTTTATGCAAGGGAAAAAGAGTACTTGCATAGCATCACAGTGAACAAAATTGTAAAAGACATCAATAGGCGACAATTTCCCACACTTAATTGAAGTATTATTCAGAAAATTTCATAAAGGAATGGGAGAAAAGGGGAACAACCTTGGATTCAATATGACAATAGTGGCAGAAAAATATCGGATTACAACATGGAGCACGATTTTGCACCGTTAGGTATCATCACCTATAAACCACAAATATGAGATAGGGAAACATTCAAAAGCATGGATGAAAACAAAGCGGATAAGTAAGATATGGGATTACCTGTTAAGCAAATTTTTCAAAATCGGGATTGTTTTCTTAAGTGACGCAATCTCGACGTCCGCCACTGAGAGTTTGAAATCGATAAACCATAACTAAGATGGAGCGATGAGAATGAATTTAGAGAAGATGAAAGTAAGAATCTGAGAATAAATTAAACCCCAACTGTTTTTGGAGAGGATGAAAGAAGGGTCTAGTTATACTATAAGAGACCAACAATACCAACAATCTAGGGAAAGTTGATCTCTGTGAATCGTCACCTAGGTGACGCAAATGGTCGATTTTGGGAAGAGACATCCAACTATAGCGTTCACAAAGTTGTACATTAAACTTATGGACCTATAATTAGAAAAATTGTTAAAGATTACCCATAATAGTAACTTATGCTTTATAGGTAGGTTTTTAAACTTTTGGAACTTTTGATAAATTTTCTGTATAAAGTAGTATAGATATTCAGTGATGGCGGTGAAAGAGTATGAAGAACGATGGGTATTATACTGTAACATGATATATGATTTTGATAATTAATTTAATTTAATCTTCTTCATTATATAATAATGTCATTGAAAGTTTCACAATATTTAACTATTAATTATGACAACTTAAGTATATAGGAAAGAGTTCAAACGAGAACACCTTTATTTTACGAGAATGAGGGAACACCATTTTACAATAGTTAATCACGTGTGATATGAAATTCAGTCATGTAAGATACATATGCGATACTAAATCAGAGACGCAGATGACCTTTGGCACGATGTAGGTTGTGGCCAAGTCGCCTTTACACTACTAGGCTGTCTCACATGTTTTTATCACATGTGATAAAGGTGTTTTTGATGTGATAGTATAGATGTATAATCCATCACATGTGATACCAAATTATAGATGCAGACGACCTTTGGCGTGAGCTTAGTTGCAAGTTACGTCGTGTGCGCACCAATGGTCCTCTCACGTGTATTATCACATGTGATAGGGATGTTCTCGTGTTTTCGCAAAATGGAGGTGTTCTCGTTTGAACCTTCACCTAAGTATATATATATATATATATATAGATATATAGATACATACTTTGATATTTAATTTAATTTAATCTTCTTCATTTCAAAATAATGTCTTTGATATTAAGAATTTATACGTTGAACACTTAATGTGAAAATTGATATATATGGTATTTAGAAATAAAATTGTTAGTTTTTATTTAATTATGATATTTCATTTAAGGTTATACCTAAATAATATCTATAATCAATAGCATTAGTGATTTGTGTGCCTATAAATTTGTCATTTGCTTACTTGCTTGCTCAAATCACATCACTAATGTAATAACCCGAATTTCTAGCAAGTATGAAAGTTTGGTGGCTAAAGTTTTAGAAATGAAAGTTAAATTAAGGGGCTCTTATGCTAATTGTGAAAGGTATAAATGGGTGCCAAAACCCTAGAAGCCTCTTGTGTGTGTGTTTTGGTGGCTAGAGAAGAAAAGGGAAGAAAAGAAGAAAACCAAGTGGAGAATTCGGATTTGTGGTGTAATCATTGAAGGTAATCTCACCCAAACTCTTCTCCTTGCTACTCCATGTTTCTCTGCTGTGATTTTGATGTAAAACCCTTTGTTCCATTGTGTTCTCCACCTTATTGTTCAAAAAGGGGGGTTTTGGGGGTTTTTGATTAGTAAGTATCGATTTAGAGGTAATGAAATGGATTAAGTGGGTGTATATGTTTGGTGGATGAACCCTTATTTTTGTCTAATAGAACTTATAGCAGAAAATGGGTTTATTAGTCTCTTTTGGGAAATTGTTTTCGTCCAGCCGTAGTTTCCGGACGTCGCCCCGTCCGGACAGTAGTGTCCGGACAGTGGGGGTTTCCGGGTGTTGTTTATAGTATCCGGGTAGTAGTTTCCGGATAAGTTCTAGTGTCCGGATAGTTGTGTCCGGAAAGGACTAGTGTCCGGGCATTAGTATCCGGAAAGTCCAAGATGTCCGGAAAGTGTAGTTATCCGGTAATAGTTATCTGGTAAGTGTAGTTATCCGGATAAGCATCCGGTAAGCATAAAATGTCCGGGAAAGTAGAATTGTC
This sequence comes from Saussurea involucrata, assembly GCA_033807775.1. Classification (NCBI taxonomy): domain Eukaryota; kingdom Viridiplantae; phylum Streptophyta; class Magnoliopsida; order Asterales; family Asteraceae; genus Saussurea; species Saussurea involucrata. The sequence goes on from CM066324.1 coordinate 14,940,418, forward strand.
CGGAAAGTTGAATTGTCCGGAAAGTAAAGTTGTCCGGAAAGTTGGATGATCAGCTTATGTGTTTTAACGATTCATTCATGGAAATCGATTGGAAGTCTGGAACAGATTAGGAAAGGGAAGTAAGAGCACCAGGTGAGTTTTTCTAACTAAAATATGTGATCTTACGTGTTGTCCAAAGAAAGTGTTTATATGGAAATGCCATGTTCTTTTACATGATTTTTACGTGAATGAAAGTTTAATATTTTACTGATCAGGGTATGTTTATGAGCATGATTTATTTACACGCTTTTACGAACGTTTTCCCATGAAAAGTATGTTCTATTGAAAAGATTATTCAGCAAAATGAAAAGAATTGTAAAGCGTTATACGGATTTCATGTTTTATGATTATGATGAGCTTTGTGTATGTTATGCGGAGTCGGTCTGCACAGTGGGATCTTAAGACCTCGGGATCCAATGATCCCTTGGGCTGTTGTGAGAAGCTTGTAGGAGGGAATTCATTTTCTTCCTACTCGGATATGTGATAAGCTTGTAGGAGGGAATTCGTTTCCTTCCTACATGGATAGAGGGGAGTCTGCTTGGGCCCCGATATGAAGCGAGAGGGGAGTCTGCTGGGGCCCGATCGCGGTTAGCAATGAGATCCTTAAACACTGTGCAGTACCATGAATGATGTTTATATGAAGGATGTGAACTGTTTTATAAAATGATTTTATAATGTTGATGTACACTGTTTATGGAGGGAACTCACTAGACCTCATGGTCTAACCCTCGCTTTTCAAAACTAAACCATTTCAGGTAAGCTTATAGTAGGAGGCTCAGGTAAGTGAGCAAGCGCAGGATAGAGTACAGATACAGTTAGAGTTAGTGTCGATGCCACTTGTGGTAGTAGTTGTTCTCAGTTGTGTATAGGTTGTTTCCGCCAACCTGAGTTTTTAAGATTGATGTAATGGAATTTTGGGACCCAGTTTGTAATGTTTATGATTTAATGCTACGAATGTCTTACTGTGTTTTTGGGACGTTACAACTAATTAACAATGAGGAACTTCTCCATTTTCGCCCTATTTTTGCTCGTGAGCTTCTTGGCTTTTGGTAAATTTCTTTCTCTTTTTTACATATTAATGTCTTTTTTACCGGTTTATTAAGATATATATTTTTATATTTTGATAGAAAATTATAATTTGTATTTATCTAATTGGTGCTATATAAACGAGTTTTAGTAGACAAAAGAAAGTAAAGCTTTTGTCTGTTCAAAACAATTTTTTACCATAACGAAATTGAGAAGGAATTAACAACATGTTGATAAAAAAATATTGTGTTCGTTTAATTATAGGATCTGAGATGTCGAAGGCGCAAATTCCGATATGCAGCAAGAAGTTCAAAATTATAACAGGATTTTGCAGCGATTCAACTTGTAATAACACGTGCCAATCTAAAATTGGAATAGGCTCTACCGGAACATGTGATAATTTCTGGACATGCAATTGTAAATTCCCTTGTATGCATTAAAGTTCGTCATATACGTAACTTAATGCAAAAGTTCTAAGAGATGAACCAAAATTTTTGTTTATTTTTAAAAGTTTTGTCCATCTATGTTTTGCATGTGTTTCGAAAAACAATTATTCAAACTCATATGTACGAAATAGGAAGATGAAATGTGCATGCTTGTGCTAACAAAAATCAGATTTTGCGTGTGGTCTCCATGGATTTACTCATGAATTGAACACAAACCTGATGTTCAATATTGCAAATTGCACAAAACTATCGGAACCCACCAACGATTCAAATCTATTACCTCATCATATCAATTTGAAAACACATGCACATAAAGACGAGATTTTATGCAAGGGAAAAAGAGTACTTGCTTAACATCACAGTGAACAAAATTGTAAAAGACATCAATTAGCCGGCAATTTCCCACACTTAATTGAAGTATTATTTAGAAAATTTCATAAAGGAATGGAAGAAAAGGGGAACAACCTTGGATTCAATATGACAATAGTGGCAGAAAAATATCTGATTACAACATGGAGCACGATTTCGCACCGTTAGGTATCATCACTATAAACCACACATATGAGATGGGGAAACATCCAAAAGCATGGATGAAAACAAAGCGGATAAGTAAGATATGGGATTACCTGTTAAGCAAATTTTTCAAAATCGGGATTGTTTTCTTAAGTGACGCAATCTCGACGTCCGCCACTGAGAGTTTGAAATCGATAAACCATAACTGAGATGGAGCGATGAGAATGAATTTAGAGAAGATGAAAGTAAGAATTTGAGAATAAATTAAACCCCAACTGTTTTTGGAGAGGATGAAAGAAGGGTCTAGTTATACTATAAGAGACCAACAATACCAACAATCTAGGGAAAGTTGATCTCTGTGAAGCGTCACCTAGGTGATGCAAATGGTCGATTTTGGGAAGAGACATCGAACTATAGCGTTCACAAAGTTGTACATTAAACTTATGGACCTATATTTAGAAAAATTGTTAAAGATTACCCATAATAGTAACTTATGCTTTATAGGTAGTTTTTTAAACTTTTGGAACTTTTGATAAATTTTCTTTATAAAGTAGTATAGATATTCAGTGATGGCGGTGAAAGAGTAAGAAGAACGATGGGTATTATACTGTAACATGATATATGATTTTGATATATAATTTAATTTAATCTTCTTCATTATATAATAATGTCATTGAAAGTTTCACAATATTTAACTATTAATTAAGACAACTTAAGTATATAGGAAAGAGTTCAAACGAGAACACCTTTATTTTACGAGAATGAGGGAACACCATTTTACAATAGTTAATCACGTGTGATATGAAATTCAGTCACGTAAGATACATATGCGATACTAAATCAGAGACGCAGATGACCTTTGCATGATGTAGGTTGTGGGCCAAGTCGCCTTTACACTACTAGGCTCTCTCACATGTTTTTTTATCAAATGTGATAAAGGTGTTTTTGATGTGATAGTATAAATGTATAATCCATCACATGTGATACCAAATTATAGATGCAGACGACCTTTGGCGTGAGCTTAGTTGCAAGTTACGTCGTGTGCGCACCAACGGTCCTCTCACGTGTATTATCACATGTGATAGGGATGTTCTCGTGTTTTCGCAAAATGGAGGTGTTCTCGTTTGAACCTTCACCTATGTATATATATATATATATATATAGAGAGAGAGAGAGAGAGAGATATATAGATACATACTTTGATATTTAATTTAATTTAATCTTCTTCATTTCAAAATAATGTCTTTGATATTAAGAATTTATACGTTGAACACTTAATGTGAAAATTGATATATATGGTATTTAGAAATAAAATTGTTAGTTTTTATTTAATTATGATATTTCATTTAAGGTTATACCTAAATCATATCTATAATCAATAGCATTAGTGATTTGCGTGCCTATAAATTTGTCATTTGCTTACTTGCTTGCTCAAATCACATCACTAATTAACAATGAGGAACTTCTCCATTTTTGCCCTATTTTTGCTGATGAGCTTCTTGGCTTTTGGTAATTTTCTTTCTCTTTTTTACATATTAATGTCTTTTTTACCGGTTTATTAAGATATATATTTTTATATTTTGATAGAAAATTATAATTTGTATTTATCTAATTGGTGCTATATAAACGAGTTTTAGTAGACAAAAGAAAGTAAAGCTTTTGTCTGTTCAAAACAATTTTTTACCATAACGAAATTGAGAAGGAAATAACAACATGTTGATAAAAAATAATGTTGTGTTCGTTTATTTATAGGATCTGAGATGTCGAAGGCGCAAATTCCGATATGCAGCAAGAAGTTGAAAATTATAACAGGATTTTGCAGCGATTCAACTTGTAATAACACGTGCCAATCTAAAATTGGAATAGGCTCTACCGGAACATGTGATCATTTCTGGACATGCAATTGTAAATTTCCTTGTATGCATTAAAGTTCGTCATATACGTAACTTAATGCAAAAGTTCTTTGTAACGTCCCTAAAATACAACAGGACATACATAGCATTAACTCATAAACCTTACAAATCTGGGTCCCAAAATCTCGTTACATCATTCATAAACTAAGGTTGGCGGAAACAACCTATACACAACTGAGAATAATCTAGCTTCTACACGAGGCACTTGCACTGCCACTAGCTGCATCTATACTCTATCTTGCTCTTGCTCACTTACCTGAGCCTTCTACTATTAGCTTATCTGAAAAGGTTTTAGTTTTGAAAAGCGAGGGTTAGACCATGAGGTCTAGTGAGCTCCCTCCATAAACAGTGTACATCCACGTTATAAAAATCATTTATAAAACAGTTCACATTCTTCATATAAACATCATCCATGGTACTGCACTGTGTAATGGATCACATAAACATTCTTCGATCGGGGTCCCAGCAGGTTCCCTTCTCGCCCCTTCTGGAGCCCTTCCCGGAGCCTACGCAGACTCCCCTTTTTGGAGCCCACACGGACTCCCCTCTATCGGATAGGAGAAAACGGATTCCAACCTACCAGTTTGTCATACATATCCAAGGGATCATCAGAACCCGATGATCTATCTCTGATCCCACAGTGCAGACCGACTCCACATAGCATTCACATAAACCATCATAGTCATAAAACATGAGATTTATAATACACTTTACAATTTGTTTCATTACTGAATAATCTTTTCAGTAGAGCATAATGTTTCATGAGAAATCATTCGTAAAAGCTTGTAAATAACTCATGCTCATAAACATACCCTGGTCAGTAGAATATTAAGCTTTTCTTTAAATAAAAGTCATGTAAAATAACAGCATTTTCATGTAATCACTTTTTCTGGAAAACAGGTAAGATCACGTATTTTATTTAGAAAAACTCACCTGACACGTTTAGCAAATTTCTCGCTTCAACCTCTTACTTACGCTTCTGATCTCTAAGTGACACACCTAAACATTTAGAGGACATAAATCATTATCTAGTAATTTGCAATCGATCTTGCTCCCGATCATACCCTTCAATTATTTTACTGATAAGGTACCCTTCACACCCCACTAAAACTATTGGCTTCTATTAAATTAAAACTTTCGGTCCATTAAAATTTTAACAAAGCCATACTTGCTATTCTAATATGTCGGCCCACCATAATCTCACCAAGTTGGGTTGTGGGTTATAAATCTTCTGCTCACGTGGCCCAATCCAAATAACAAAACCGATCACGTGCCCAACAATTAAACTTAGTATGATTTATAAAAAGAAAGCTGGATTGTTTTTCTTTAATACTATCAAGAAGTCCACTAATACAAATTTGCTTTTGAAAACAATTCATCAACACGTGGCCTAATCCAACAAATTAAAGAAATACTTCGGCCCACGTGTTGGTCCACAAATTTAAGCAAGCTTTGGCCCAAGAGACATAATCCATTAATAATAAAACAAGTTCCGGTGATTGCTTCTAACTTCCGGTACTTTACATTAACTTCCGGTACTCCAAGTCCCGGTAACCACTAGTCCCGGTACTTTACATTAACTTCCGGTACTCCAAGTCCCGGTAACCACTAGTCCCGGTATTTGGCGATTACGAAACATAACTCGATTTCCTTAATTTAAACTTACACCAGTCGATTCCCCAAGGTATTTTCTTTCACTAACAAGATATGTTACTCTCTAATTTTCTGGTTCACTTACAAAGCTCTTTTATCCAATTAACAATCTGATTTTAGCGAAACAACCTTCCAGGATGTTTTTGCCCCATTATTCCACAGCTTAAACAATGAGATATCAAGGAACTTAACTACTTAACTATCTATTGCAGGAATTTACATAGGGAAGGATTGGTTACTCACCAAAATCAAACGAGCTTCTTCTCACAATTTGCCAAACTGATTTCTTCTCTATTCTTGCTCTTCTTCTCAGCCGCCACAGTACACAAGAATGTTCTGAATAAGGGAAAACCTAGGGGATTGAGTCCCTTTTATATTTTTCAAAGTTTGCAATTGAGCCCCTTATCACAACTTTCATTCCTTTCACTTTAACCACCAAACTTTCACACTTGCTAGAAACCGGGTTGTTACACCTACTAGAATTTGGGTTATTACAGATAGAGATGAACCCAAATTTTTGTTTATTTTTAAAAGTTCTGTCCATCTATATTTTGCATGTGTTTCGAAAAACATTTATTCAAACTCATATGTACGAAATAGGAAGATGAAATGTGCATGCTTGTGCTAACAAAAATCAGATTTTGCATGTGGTCTCCATGGATTTATTCATGAATTGAACACTGATAAGTGTGTATTTATATACACTTTTATACCCATTTAGGACTTTGTTTTGCCTTGTTTTACATCTTTCCCAATTAGATATTGAGTCTTTCAGTCTTATTTTACACCTTTTCTTTAGAATGGAGCTAGGATGTAGTTTATGGAATAATCCTATCTTTTTGGTAAACTTTTGCTGATTTCTATGTTGCTACAGCAAGGGGATGCTACAACAGTGATATTGGCAGGCATGGCTCAATCAAGTTGGACGATTTTATTTTGTTGAAGGAAGATCTCAGGCATCTTTTAGTACACTCTTGGGCAGAAGTCAACCCTGAAGATACCTCTGAAGATACCTCTGAAGATACCCCTGAAGATGCTCTTGGAGATGTTTCCTATGATAGACTTTTGTTACTTTTACTTTATTGTACTAAGATGCTTGGTTATTACCCAATGGGTATAACCACTTTTGTACTTGTTAGAGCATCTTTTGATTCCTTGCTTTCTAGTATAAATAGTTTAGATTGTCTTTCATTTTAACTCAGCTTCTACTGGAACAAAGTTTGTCCTAAGCTTTGTTACCAAGTACTTTAATTTTCAATTGCAATCTTTTGTTTACAAGTTCTTACGTTTCTGTCTGTTGCTATAGCAACCTTTACAGCATTCTTTACTTTCTGCACTTACATTACGTCATTTACATACATGTCATTTACTTTTAAGCATTTACATTCTAGTATGGTAGGCTAAACACCATAGTGTGGGTGTAAGTGAAGGTTGGCAGATTAAGCCAAGTGTCTTTGGACATTTGTTCGCATTAATCTTTTGCTTTACTATTCATAAACAACATGAATGCTTCGTCCTATAGTCTTTTACAAAGTGACAAGTGTTATTCTATTTGGATGAGTTGGACTCAAAATGGAGACAACGCAAGTGTTTATGTTGGTTGTGTTATAGAGACTATAAAGAGTTGCTTCAATCCTTCGGGTTGAGAAACTATATGGAAAGAAAGGTAAGATCCGACTAGTAGGTTCTTGTTGCACTTACCAAGTGCCCACCCTACGTAAAAAGTCTAATCTGAACTTCCCTTGGAAGGCCATTCAATTCAGTAGTATTGAGGAGACTTTGCTGCAGCACTCCTGTGCTTGCTATAGCAATGTCTTAAGCACTCTGTTAGCCCAAATCCAACCTGATCTTGCACCCATACTATCTTTAATTTATTGTTATTATCTTTCAGTACTTTGCTTTCAGTTACTAAAAATCTTGTTACCAAAATCCAGCTTTGAGAATCAACTTGTTGTTACTCTTCTTGCTTTAAAAGTCCCTGAGGTACGATATCTGGTATTACTTACCATTATTACTTGTTTTTGGACGACACTAGTAGAACATGTATACTTGCATGGTTTGCTAGTTGCTGTAGCCTTTTTAGGGTTGCATTTAATCCCGACAAAGTTTTTGGCGCCGTTGTCGGGGACTTTTGCCAAAGAAAGTTACTTTAAGTTGTTTGAAAAGTTGATTTTTACAATCTGTGTTTTTGTGGTTTATGCCAAGACTACCTCACGGGGCTGTGTTTGATCTTGATCCTGATATTGAGAGAACTTTCAATAGGAGAAGAAGGATACAAAGAGCTTTGCTTCAGAATCCTCCTACTCCTGCTGAAATGGCAGCACCAGAACCCAACCCTGAGGAGGAAGTTATTAGGATTGCTAACTCAAGAAATGGTGGTATTATGGACTATGCTATTCCTATGCTTGCCCAGTTGCACACAGGAATACGTAGGCCCCATGTTGAAGGTGACCAATCTGAGCTTAAGCCTATTATGTTTCACATGTTACAAATAAATGTTCAATTTGCTAGACTCCTTACTAAGGATCCACATTTGCACCTAAAGAATTTTATGGAGCTCATTGACTCTTTCACCTTGGTGGAGTATCTGTTGAAGCCTTAAGGCTGAAGTTATTTCCATGGTCTTTAAGGGATAGAACCAAAGCTTGGTACAATTCTTTAGCTCCTGATTCAATCACAACTTGGAATGAAATGGCTGAAAAGTTTTTAAGAAAATACTTTCCCCCAACCAGGAATGCCCAATTTAGAAATGAAATTTGTCAATTTAAACAATTAAATGGAGAGGCAGTTCCTGAGGCTTGGGAGAGGTACAAAGAGTTACTAAGGAAATGCCCACATCATGGTATTCCATACTGCATATAGCTTGAGACCTTTTACAATGGTCTTGATATGTCAGCTAAGCAAATGCTTGATGCTACTGCAGGTGGAGCCTTTATCTCTAGTACCTACACTGATGGTTACAATATTTTAGAAAAAATTGCCAACAATAATGGTCAGTGGATAGATCCCAGAGCAATTGTACTCAGACCAACTGTGGGAACCCCTGGAACATATCCTATTACTGCTTTAACTGCTCAGTTAACAGCCATGAACACCATGTTGCAAAACATGAATGCTCCAGCTGCTAATACTGTTGCTGCAGCAACTGTTTCAGAGTTCCTACCAGTTCAATGTGTGTACTGTGGTGAAGGTCATACTTTTGACCAATGTAGCCTAAAAGTTGAATCTGTGAACTACATCCACAACAGACCTAATCAGTTTGGTAACACTTACAATGCCAGTTGGAAGAACCATCCCAATTTTTCTTGGCACAAACCATGTTTGAATCCACCAGCTATGAAAGATCAGAAGCAGAATTATCAACCAAACCATCAAGGTAAGTATCAACAAGGTCCATCTACCTACCAAAAGCCTCCTAACCAGCAAGGTGAACAACCAGCTTCCTTGGAAGTTGTGCTGAAAGGTTTTATAAACCATACCACTTCATCCATGAATCACCAAAATGCTACCATCAAGAATTTGGAGACTCAAATAGGACAAATGGCCATAGAGTTGAGACATAGACCAAATGGAACATTGCATAGTGATACTGAAGTCCCTAGGAATGTGGTTAAAGAACAAGTGAAAGCTATTAGTTTAAGGAGTGGAAAATACCTAGTTAACAGTGGTCCAAAAGAACCAAAGACTGTTATACAACCTGTCACTGAAGAGTGCTATAGCAACACCATCTGTTGCTGTAGCAACTCCCACTGTTGTTCTTGAACCAGTGGTGATGGAAGAAACTGTGACCATACCACCTAAGTCTGACTTTCCATTACTCTTTCCAAGTGAGGTAAACCCCAATACAAGCAAGAAAGATGCGGCCACAGATCTAACACCATCAGATCCTGTTTCTGCAGCACCTGACCAACCAATAGAAACCCCCGCTGTCCAACCAACACCAAATCCTAAAAAGGCAGTGATTGCTCCTGTTCCACCTTACATTCCTTACCCACAGAGGTTGAGGAATCAACAGGAGGACATTCAGTTTAAGAAGTTTCTAGATGTATTCAAGCAATTGCACATCAATATCCCATTGGTAGAAGCTATTGAAAACATGCCTAGCTATGCCAAATTTCTGAAAGATATATTGAGTAAGAAAAAGAAACTCACTGAATATGAAACTGTAGCCCTTACAGAAGGATGTAGTGCCCTTGTTTCCAATAGACTTCCCCCTAAACTTAAAGATCCTGGGAGTTTTGTAATTCCCTGCTCAATAGGTGGAAAATATGTAGGAAATGCTCTGTGTGACCTTGGTGCTAGCATAAACCTTATGCCCTTATCTATTTTCAGAAATCTAGGGATAGGAGAGGCTAGACCAACCACTGTGACTACAGTTAGCAGACAGAACCATAGCATATCCTAAGGGCAAGATAGAGGATGTTTTGGTACAAGTAGATAAGTTCATCTTCCCAGATGATTTCATAATCCTTGACTTTGAAGCATACAAGAACACACCTTTACTCTTAGGAAGGCCTTTCCTTGCTACTCCCTCATTGATGTCCAAAAGGGAGAGTTGACCATGAGAGTGAACGACCAAAATGTTACTTTTAATGTTTTCAATTCCATGAAACATCCTGATGAAGTAGAGACATGTTCTATGCTATGCACCATTGAATCCATGTGTCATGAGGGAGCCTTAGAAGAGATTCTAGGAACCAAAAGTGAGCAGTTGGAAGAACTTGAGGATAGTGACAGTGAGGAGGATAGGACTTTTGATAGTAGTGAGTTGCTGCAGCATGCTGCAGCATTTGAACTTTTGGAAGAAGAGCCCACACACAAAACCCCTTTACCATCAATAGAAGCACCTCCAGATTTGGAGTTGAAGCAATTACCTGCCCACCTTAAGTATGCATTCTTAGGGGAAGACAGTAATGTAATAACTAGGTATTTTATCTAATATAAAATTTGAATTTTATAAGTATTTATTTTAGTATTTTATGGAGTTAAGAGTTAAGGGATAAGTTTTAATTTTAATTGGAAGGTTGGGGATAAGTTTTGCCAAATGAGTAAAGCCTAGGGTCTATTTGGTCTTTTTGCCAAACTTCTCCACTTGACCGACTTTAGCATGTCAAGTATCAGATGAAGTATTATTTTAGTTAAACAAAAAGAATATCCCAAAGTGTTTGTGTGTGTGAGTGAATACGGCAGAGAGAGAGAGAGAGAAGAAGAAGTTCGAAGAAGAAGAAGAAGAATTGAAAGATACTCAGCTGGGATTTTAATTGGTGCAGTAAATCAAAGAGGTAATGTTCTTATTCAAACACTCTTTTTAAGATTTAGGTTTCTTTTGGATTTTGAGGTGGGTTTAGGTAATTTGAGATAAATTTGTGAATTTTAGTTGAAATTTAGGGTGTTAAAAGGGATTTAGAACACTTCTGTATAATCTGGGTATAAGATGAAATTCCTGCAACTGAACTGAACTTATCTGATTAAGACGATGAACAGTGTTCTTGCGAAAAGTAGGAATTCGCAAGCCTTGGTTGCGAAAAGTCCACTTTTCGCAAGCAGCTAAAGCGCATAGTGAGGTTTTCGTATCTGTTGGTTACGAAAAGTAGGGAACTCGCAACTGTGGGTTGCGAGAAGTGAGGTTTTCGTTATAGTGGGTTGCGAAAAGTAAACTTTTCGCAATAGTGGGTTGCGAAAAGTAAACTTTTCGCAATAGTGGGTTGCGAAAAGTTTGGTTTTTCTGTTTACGTGTTAAAGAGTATGTATGCTTTAAATTGTTTCAGATACTAAGGATCTGGGTTAAAAGATAATTTATTTTGAAGAAAGTTTGAAGGACCTTGCTTAAAAGATCAGGTGAGTTTTACTTTAAAAAGTATTTTACTGGAATGCATTATGTGAATAACAAATATTTGATATGTGGTATGAATATGTCATACATGGGTGATTATAATATATTGAGATATTATAATTACGTGAGTATTATATGATAATATAATACGTGGCCGGGCTTTGGACCGGTGTGATAAATTGGCTCGCAACCAATTGATATTGGCCATTGGTGGAGGGATAAGGTGGAATGAGACAGGTATGATGAATAATTGTTCGTTGGTATTAACTTACGTGTGTGGTATGTGTATTTATATAAATAGTGTTTTATATAAATGAGTTTTTAATGAATTACAAATGTCAGGGATTTACTCACTAGACCCTTAGGTCTAACCCTCATTTTCTGTTTTAAAAATTATGTATTCCAGGTGGTGATTCCAGTAAGAACAAGTAAATAGAATACTTGTTGGCTAGCTTTGGAGAAGATTATCATCATGATGCTACGGATGCTTTTGTAGTTATAATTTTTGTTATTACCATGTAATTCAAAGTGGATCAAGTTGTGATGAATTTTTATGTTCAGACTTTAGATGGGACCAAATGTGAAAGGATGAAGTACTTTGTTGTAAACATGTTATGGAATATATGTTATATGTATGTTTTGTTTTGCGGGATGTTATAGATGGTATCAGAGCCCTAGTTTAAGGGATTTAGGTATTAGTATCTGTACCTAGACTTAAACTGCATGTGAAGTAGGATGTCCCTATTAAATTAGAACCTGGGGATATTAAGTATAAAAGGTAGAAGGAACATCATGTAAGGTAATTTCAAATTACACCAGGCCAGTGTAATTATGATTTTACAGGTACATGTTTGAACTGGAATATCTTATTATATGGGGTATGTGCTTATGTGTATATTAACCTTGTTTAAATCCACAGAATGGCGAGTGGCACCAGACAAGGGAATCAGGGAAGAGGAAGGAATTCAAGTGGAGAAAATCCACCATTAGGAACAGGGGGAAGAGGAGGAGATCGTGGTAGAGGTGGAACTGGAAGGGGAACAGGAGGCCGAACTGGAGGTAGAACACAACAGCAGGGTACAGAGTTTGTTACACGAGATGATCTGACTGCTGAAATGGGGAGATTACAGGATAGCATACAAGCCATGTTCGAACGTAATCGTCTTAATGAAACTGAAAGACCAGATCCGGAACATGAAGTGGAGATACCACTTACCTCTACTGTTCTACCAGCGATGAAAAGGTGCGACTATAAAATGTTTCTTAGTTGTAAGCCCCCTACATATTCAGGAGATCGGGATCCCGTAAAGGCGATGAGATGGCTGAAAGAAATAGAGGCCATCTTCAAGACGTGTAAATGTGCCGAAGAAGACAAAGTGCTTTATGGAGCTGCGATGCTGAAAGGGGATGCTCTGTATTGGTGGGAGGCTCATACAGAATCAAGAGGAACGGACGTTTATACTACTTTTGCATGGGAGGAATTTGTATTAGCTTTCACGACGCACTTCTGTCCACAAGCCGCTGTCAGACAGTTAGAAGAAGAATTCATGAATCTACAACAAGGAAATCTGTCGGTTAGAGATTATACTGCACAATTTTTAGAGAAGTCTCATTTTGCAGGATATTATGTTGCTACAGATAAGATGAAGATGGAGAGGTTTATATATGGGTTGAATTCCGAGGTTCGAAGATTGGTGACTGCCACAGGGCCAAATACTTTTACAGCTGCGGTGGATGCTGCCGAGAATGTGGAAAGAGATAATAAAAGAGATACTGGCGATAAGAGCTTAGGAAAAAGAAAATGGGAAGGACCACCACAGGATTCGAGGAAACCCAGATTTCAGAGGTTTGACAACCGTCCGTCATTTCGACCAACAGAAAGACCATGTTCAAGGTGTAATCGTTACCATCAGGGAAATTGCCAAGTAGAGTCGCGGGTTTGCTTTAAATGTGGGAAAACGGGTCATGTTGTTAAAGACTGTCGAGTAACACGGTTTTGCTTTTTGTGCAACTCTCCGGATCACCTCCAATCAGACTGTCCGCGAGGTAGAATACAATCAGGGGGTACATCGGGGAAACCGGCCATTACGAGACCAGTAGTTCCAGGAATAGAACCGCCGAGAACGAGGGGTCGTACGTTCCAAATGACAGCTAAAGAGGCGGAGGAAACTCCTGATGTGGTCACAGGTACATTTTTCATAAACTTCACGCGTGCAAAAGTGTTATTTGACTCCGGTGCAAACCGATCTTTTGTGTCTCCTTCCTTTGCTGCTCACATGCATTTAGAGCCTAAAATGTTAAAACATGCTTTACTAGTAGACACAGCAAATGATAACCAAGTGGCAGTTAAAGAGGTTTTTGATCATTGTATGATAAACATAGAGGGGTGTGGAGTACCGATACAACTATTTCCAATAGCTTTGATTGAATTTGATGTGGTAGTAGGAATGGATTGGTTAGCTAAGAATCAGGCTAACATAGTTTGTGATAAGAAAATAATCAATGTTGTTTTACCTGATAAGAGATCAGTAGTAATTTATGGAGATTGAAAGAATCATCAGTCCAGTCTTATATCTATGGTAAAAGCCCGTAAATGTGTCAATAAAGGTTGCTCTAGTTATCTAGCTTATGTGATAGATAGTAGACCTGAAAAGATTAAGCTGGAAGATATTTCTATCGTTAGTGAATACCCAGAAGTTTTTCCTGAAGGCTTGAATAGTCTTCCTCCGATAAGACAAGTAGAATTTGGTATTGACTTAATCCCTGGAGCCGCTCCTATCGCTCGTGCGCCGTACAGATTAGCACCTCCAGAAATGAAAGAAATGATGGCACAGCTTCAAGATTTATCTGATAAGGGCTTCATCAGACCTAGATCTTCGCCGTGGGGTGCACCAGTTTTATTTGTGAAGAAGAAAGACGGTTCAATGAGAATGTGTATCGATTACCGGGAGCTGAACAAGCGCACAATCAAGAACAAGTATCCACTTCCAAGAATTGATGACCTTTTTTATCAACTAGTTGGAGCTTGTTATTTCTCCAAGATTGATCTTAGATCTGGCTACCATCAGTTGAAGGTTAAGGAAGAGGATGTTTTAAAGACTGCATTTCGCACAAGATACGGCCACTACGAATTTTTGGTAATGCCTTTCGGATTGACGAACGCTCCAGCCGCTTTTATGGATCTAATGAATCGGGTATGTAAGCCTTATCTCGATAAATTTGTCATTGTGTTTATCGATGATATACTTATTTATTCTCGATCCAAAGAGGATCATGCGCAACATCTTCGTTTGATTTTGGAGTTATTGAAGAAAGAAAAGTTGTACGCTAAGTTCTCTAAATGTGAATTCTGGTTGAGGGAAGTTCAGTTTTTGGGTCATGTAGTTTCAGAGAAGGGTATACAAGTTGATCCAGCAAAAGTGGAAGCAATTGAAAGATGGGAACCGCCGAAGACAGCAACCGAAGTACGCAGTTTTCTGGGTCTAGCTGGATATTACCGAAAATTTATAAAAGACTTTTCTCGAATCGCGACACCATTGACCAAGCTGACACGGAAAAATTTAAAGTTTGAATGGAAGGCAGAGCAGGACGAGGCATTCAGGATATTAAAGGAGAAACTCTGCAGCGCGCCGATATTAGCATTGCCAGAAGGTTCGGATGATTTTGTGGTCTACAGTGATGCTTCTAAGTTAGGATTGGGATGTGTGCTTATGCAACGTGGAAAGGTGATTGCTTATGCTTCTCGTCAATTAAAGGATCACGAAAGGCAATATCCTACTCATGATATGGAGCTTGCAGCAGTCGTCTTCGCGTTAAAGATTTGGAGGCTGTTGGGTCATCAAGATTTGAAGATGACCTCATGATCTCCTTTTATACTTTGAAAAACATTTTATACTTAGAGAAATTTTGGATGCATGGTTCTTTGTAATGGCTTGTACAAGATATCAAATGTTTGGTGAAGTCAAAGATCAACCAAAGTCAAGATTAAAGATTCTCTCATCGTGGAAGTGAAAGATCTTTTCTCAAACATACAAGTCATTGTTCACCGAAATTGTTCTCACAATTTCGGTGGTATTTCCACCGAAACTTCTCTCTATTTCGGCCTAGTCTCAAAGAAGCTTTTCCCAAAGATGATGTCATATATCTCAAAGATGATGTCACATATCTCAAAGATGTGTCACATATCCCAAATGACATTTCGGTGGGACCTCAAAGAAGCTTCAAAGATGTTTTCTCCAAAGATGTGTCACATATCTCAAGTTTCCATCGGTGGTGCTTTTCTTGAAAGAAAACCTGAGAAGCAAAAGGAGACAAAAGTGAGAGACATAATAAGACAAAATGAGAAGCAAATTCATTTTGTCTTGGAAGAAATCTTACAACCTTTCTTCGGTGGTGCATTTGTTGAAAGAGATTTTGAGAAGCAAAAGAAGACAAAACTGAGAGACATAAGAAGACAAATTGAGAAGATATTTTCTACATGGATAAAGTGACCTTCTGTCTTATTATCCATTTTCAGCTAAGGTCCCTGTTATCTGCTCAAGCTACTCTGTCTGCACCTAGTAAAAGGTGACAAGGACTTCACAACTTTCCAGAAGTCAACATCCTCAGCAAGTGTGAAGATGACAAGTGTCTCAAGCATTCAATGCTTGCACACTCCTTGTCACTATAAAAGGAAGAGCTCTCCATACTGAAATACACACATCTTGAGAGACTTTGAAGATTACTGTGAGCTCTTGATATTCTACGCAAACTGGAAGAATTCTCTAAGTGCAAGAATTTCCAGTTTGCTTGAAAAACTTTATAGCTTTGTTCTAAGTGTTCTTAGTTATTTTGTTGTATACTTTGTGTAAGATTGTTAGAATAGTTTATCTGTTCTTTTCCGCAACAGTCTTAAGTTTTCTATGTGTAATTCTTGTTGAAAGATTTTCAATAAAAGAATTAAAATTGTGAAAATTTTGAGTATTGTATTCAACCCCCCCCCCCTTCTACAATACTTGTTATAGCCATCTGGGACTAACAAGTGGTATCAGAGCAGAAAGTTTAATCCCATAAACTTGATCTGCGATGGCTGCCTCCTCTTCTTCAACTATTGAAAACTCTTTTCAAAATAACTTTTCTGAAAATGGCTCCATTTCAAAACCTCCTAAGTTCAATGCTAACAACTTCTCTTTGTGGAAAAGCCGCATGATGCTGTTCATGGAAGGAGTGGATACTAGATATCCAACCATTCTCCAAGAGGGACCCTTTATCCCCAGAGTTTGGGCTCGCTATGAAACGCAGAGGCCGGGTAAAGAAACCATGGAAAAAGATGATTCTAATGATTCGTCTGATGAAGAAAAATCTGCTGCTACTGGTCGTTACATTCTTAAAAATTCTAAGAAATATACTGATGAGGAAAAACGACTTGTGTCTCTTGATTCTAAAGTTAGAACTATCATTGCTCTCTCTCTTCCTGATGAAGTGTACCACTCTCTGGTAAATCTCTCTACTGCCAAAGAGATGTGGTCCACTCTGTGTGTTTTGTACGAAGGTACAAATGAAGTTAAAAAGAGCAGAAAAATTGGTTTTGTTAGAAAATATGAACTCTTTTCTTATGAGAAAGGAGAATCTCTCTCCAACTACTATAATCGCTTTAACAGTCTTCTTAATGACTTAAAGCTGTTAGGTAGAGTGTATGACAATGAGGAAGTCCTGTGCAAATTTATGGACTGTCTTCCCGATTTTTGGGAAAATATCTGTACTTGTATAAAGACAACCAAGGATCTTGATCATATGCCTCTTACTGTTCTTTATGGTACTCTTTTCAACTATGAGCAGACGAAACTGCAAAAGTTTATAAAGAACTCTTCTCTAGCTCTCCTGAGTGACTCTTCCAAAAAGACTAAGTGTTTTCCAAAAATCACCTACCCATCTGACTCTGACCATAATAGTCAAGAAGATCCCAATGATCATTCAGAAGCATATCTTAGTGATGCTAAGGATGAATGTGAGGAAACTTCAGCTGATAAATTATCTGATGAAATGGCCATGTTGGATGGGCACTCTAAATCCAAATCTCATCTCTCTTCTGGAAAATCTAAGTTCGATAGAAATTCATCCTCTTCTCTCTCCAAACACTCTCCTTTATATAAATCTAATGAGGAATGTTTTAACTGTGGTAAAAAGGGTCATTTTGCTTCTGAGTGTAAAAGTAGAAATCTTGAAAGACTTAGAAGTGCTTCCCACCGATTTTCCAAAAATTTCAGCCAATCTTCCTCTTCTGCAAATTTTGACCGGGCTGAAAGATACAAGGAGAAATACAAGAGAGAAAAGGAAAGAAATGAAAGACTTGTCAGAAGAGGAAAGGGTCTGCCTGCTAAATCTTATGATTTGGCAGATGAACCCACATCTGAAAGCGAATGACTCCTCAACTGCTCTTGTATCAGCTAAGTGCTTCTTCTACTCTTCACAGGTACATACTATGTGTTTTATCTATCTTTTATGAATTCTCTTATTTCAAACTCTTTTGCTATGTGTTCATAATTTCTGCCATCACATCTGAAAACATAAATTTTGGAAATTTTATTTGGCTAGTCTCTGGGTGTTGTTTCTGTCTTAAAAGGAAATCCTCCAAAATTTTTCCAAAAATAACTTTATGACTTCTCATACCGATTTTCTTCTTAAATCTGTGAGTTTCAAAATGTCCAATTCAAAAGAAAGGATTTATGTACTCCCAATTTTTGAAATATGAATTCTATGTGATGCACCCCCATTCTTTGTTATCTCTTCAAAATCTTTGAGCAAAAGTTAGGAAAAATGTCAAGTTTCTAAAAGGAACTCTCTTTATAGAAAATGCTATATCTGTGGTGATATTTCTCATTTTGCCAAAGACTGTGTGAAATAAAGAATTATTCTGAGTGATATAAATTCTTGTCATTCTTTTTCTTCTAACCCAAAAGGACCCACCTTCAAAATGGGTACCTGGAAATTAAATTCTTTGTGATTGCAGATTTTGAGCTGGGCAGATGGATCTATGTGAACAAGTGAGAAAGTTGACAAAACCTTCAAGATCTCCTTGTTTTTGAAAAGCCTCCCAGTTCTCATCTTACTGCTCTACCCACTAAAGAATAGACGTTGTTTAGGATGCATTGGTTTAGGGTATTGAAATTATTATTATGATTATTATATTATTATTATTATTATTATTATAAATATGTATATATATACATACTTTCGGTTTCACCGATGTGTATATATATATATATTAAAATAATAATAAATAATAATAATAATAATTTAATAAAACTAATTACTAATTTCTTCCACCAAAATACTTTCTTACCATGCAATCTCACGACCACCGAAAAGTACAAAATCTGGTATCACCTTTTCTTAAAACCACCAAAATTGAATTTCATCCACCGAAATTCAAATTTCATCCACAATTTTTTTTTAAACCATTTCCCCATTCTTCACCGAATTCATTTTTCTCTTTCACCGAATCTTGTTCACCAAATTTCTTTTCCACCCTTCTACCCTTATTTTCTGCTGAGAAGAAACCCAACCAGCCCACACCGATTTTCTTTCCACCAAAAATCTCATTTAAACCCTTCTCACATCCATAAACTTTTCTTTCTTTTTGTGGCCACCTTTATTTATTCACCCTCCTCTTCTATTTTTTAAACCCATTTCTTTTCTAAACCTCACCACCGAAATTTTCCTTAACCACCAAACCAAAACCATATCCCACCATACTTTACTTCCCATCATATGTTTTGCCTCCTCGATCGGTGGTACCCCTCAAATTCGGTGGAACCCTTCAAATTCGGTGGTGAAACCCTTCTAAATTCGGTACAATCCTTCAAACTCCTCGGTGGAATCCTCACACCGATCCACCACCGAGTCTACACCGATCCACACCGATTCCACACCGAATCTCCACCGATCCACCACCTCAAATCCCTCCACCGATCCACCACCTCAAATCCCTCCACCAATCCACCCACTACAAACTCTTCTACAGATGTCACCCCAAATCCTCAAACTCAATCTTTTTGGGTCATCAAATTGGAAGATGAAATTCCAATCTTTTCTTCACTTTGAAGATTTTCTCCATAATGTCTTAGAAGTTTTACTACTGATTTTCCACCGAAAATCCTACCGAAAATAGCCAATTTTCGGTGGACTCTCCTTCATTTTCGGTGGAAAAGCAAAAAAAAAAAAAAAAAAAAAAAAAAAAATATTCTACCGATTTTCCACCGAAAATAGCCTATTTTCGGTGGATTTTGCTCAATTTTCGGTGGAAAGGTAAAAAAAAAAAAAAAAAAAAACTGGTCTTGGTTCTGGCCGATCTTTTCATTTTCTCTTGGTGTTTTTCCTACGTCGGCCGCTGAGGGGGAGAATTCATCTGAGGGGGAGCAACATAAACCCTCAGTACTCATATACAGCGACCAACTTGAAAAAATGAGGAAATCGACGGACCGGTCAAGGGGGAGCACTTCAGTCCGGGCGGATCTAACTGAGGGGGAGAAACACAAAGACCGTCTGATCTAACTGAGGGGGAGCAAAACAAAGACAAAGGATGCTGATGCTAAACATGAAAAGATGCCAAGATGCAACAGTTGGGCAGAAGTATCCTAAGGCTGCTGATCAAAATGAAGAATCCTCAAGCCAGACACAAGTTTCAACTCGCCCCTCCAAAGATGCAAGTAATATTCATTCTGTTTATACTGTTTATACTTCTTTCCTTTTCCTTTCGATTATTTGTACAACTATACCTTTTTATTTTTTTTCTTATATGTAAATATCATATATACATACACACACAAAAAAAAAAAAAAAAAAAATGGACTGTGTGAAAAAGAACCCAAAAGAGTAAAGAAGGGTCAACTTGCATTATTCACTGTCTTACTCATGTTTTTCTAAGTATGGATGTCATCATCAAATAGGGGGAGATTGTTGGGTCATCAAGATTTGAAGATGACCTCATGATCTCCTTTTATACTTTGAAAAACATTTTATACTTAGAGAAATTTTGGATGCATGGTTCTTTGTAATGGCTTGTACAAGATATCAAATGTTTGGTGAAGTCAAAGATCAACCAAAGTCAAGATTAAAGATTCTCTCATTGTGGAAGTGAAAGATCTTTTCTCAAACATACAAGTCATTGTTCACCGAAATTGTTCTCACAATTTCGGTGGTATTTCCACCGAAACTTCTCTCTATTTCGGCCTAGTCTCAAAGAAGCTTTTCCCAAAGATGATGTCATATATCTCAAAGATGATGTCACATATCTCAAAGATGTGTCACATATCCCAAATGACATTTCGGTGGGACCTCAAAGAAGCTTCAAAGATGTTTTCTCCAAAGATGTGTCACATATCTCAAGTTTCCATCGGTGGTGCTTTTCTTGAAAGAAAATCTGAGAAGCAAAAGGAGACAAAAGTGAGAGACATAATAAGACAAAATGAGAAGCAAATTCATTTTGTCTTGGAAGAAATCTTACAACCTTTCTTCGGTGGTGCATTTGTTGAAAGAGATTTTGAGAAGCAAAAGAAGACAAAACTGAGAGACATAAGAAGACAAATTGAGAAGATATTTTCTACATGGATAAAGTGACCTTCTGTCTTATTATCCATTTTCAGCTAAGGTCCCTGTTATCTGCTCAAGCTACTCTGTCTGCACCTAGTAAAAGGTGACAAGGACTTCACAACTTTCCAGAAGTCAACATCCTCAGCAAGTGTGAAGATGACAAGTGTCTCAAGCATTCAATGCTTGCACACTCCTTGTCACTATAAAAGGAAGAGCTCTCCATACTGAAATACACACATCTTGAGAGACTTTGAAGATTACTGTGAGCTCTTGATATTCTACGCAAACTGGAAGAATTCTCTAAGTGCAAGAATTTCCAGTTTGCTTGAAAAACTTTATAGCTTTGTTCTAAGTGTTCTTAGTTATTTTGTTGTATACTTTGTGTAAGATTGTTAGAATAGTTTATCTGTTCTTTTCCGCAACAGTCTTAAGTTTTCTATGTGTAATTCTTGTTGAAAGATTTTCAATAAAAGAATTAAAATTGTGAAAATTTTGAGTATTGTATTCAACCCCCCCCCCCCCTTCTACAATACTTGTTATAGCCATCTGGGACTAACAGAGGCATTATCTTTATGGTTCCAAGTGTCAAATTTTCACGGACCATAAAAGTCTCCAACATCTTTTTGATCAGAAGGAACTGAATATGAGGCAAAGAAGGTGGTTGGAATTAGTAAATGATTATGATTGTGAAATTCTATATCACCCAGGGAAAGCGAACGTGGTGGCAGATGCGCTAAGTCGTCAAGAAAGAAGTGGAACGATAAAAGCGATATCTCTACGAGCCGAACTACTTCCAAATATCTTTGACGAATTGTTGAAGTGCCAAATAGATGCTTATCGGAAGAAAGTTTGAAATCAGAACGGTTAGTAGGAATATCAGCATTGCTTGGGAAAGATGACCGTGGGTTGGTGTGTATGGGAAATAGAATTTGGGTACCTCGTTTGGGTGGATTACGTGATCGTGTACTACAAGAAGCTCATCAATCTCGATTTTCTATTCATCCGGGTACAAATAAAATGTATAGAGATTTGAAACAATTCTATTGGTGGCCGGGAATGAAGAGAAGTGTTGCTAAGTATGTGGAGGATTGTACTACCTGCAAGAAAGTAAAGATTGAGCATCAGAAACCGTTTGGCCAGTTACAACGACTAGATATACCAATGTGGAAATGGGATCAGATCACTACTGATTTTATTACCAAGTTGCCTAGAACGTCAAAAGGATTCGATTCTATTTGGGTGATTGTGGATAGGTTGACGAAGTCTGCTCATTTCTTGCCGATAAAAGAAACTGATTCCTTGGAACGTTTAGCTAAGTTGTATATTAATGAAATAGTAACTCGACATGGATTTCCAATCTCGATTATATCCGATCGAGATAGTCGTTTTACTTCTAGGTTTTGGAGAAGCATTCAAAAAAAGATGGGAACGCAGATAAAGTTGAGCACAGCATATCATCCACAGACTGACGGGCAGAGTGAAAGAACAATCCAGACTTTAGAAGATATGCTCCGGGCTTGTATAGTGGATTTTGGGGGATCATGGGATAAACATCTACCTTTAATAGAATTCTCCTACAACAACAATTATCATTCTAGCATTCAGGCGGCACCGTTTGAAGTACTGTATGGTAGAAAATGCCGAACGCCTTTGTGTTGGAATGAGGTAGGAGAAAAACAGTTAGCAGGGCCAGAAATAGTACAGTTAACGGCGGAAAAGATTACTCAGATTCGGGATAGATTGAAAACAGCACAAGACAGGCAGAAAAGCTATGCCGATCGACGTCGGAAACCACTAGAATTTCAGGTTGGGGATTTTGTGATGTTGAAAGTTTCGCCCTGGAAAGGAGTCATACGTTTTGGGAAGCAAGGTAAACTCAGTCCGCGTTATATTGGGCCATTTGAAATTACAGAAAGGATCGGTGAAGTAGCTTACAGATTGGATCTTCCGTTGGAGCTAAGCAGGATTCATAACGCGTTCCATGTGTCAAATTTTCGGAAATGTTTAGTTGCACCAGACCAAGCAGTCTCACTACCAGATATTCACGTGGATGAAAAGTTGAACTATGTGGAGGAACCGGAAGCAATAGTTGATCACAAGGTTAAAGTATTAAGGAATAAGGAGATCAGGCAAGTAAAGGTCCAGTGGAAACATCATAGGGGTCAGGATGCAACATGGGAATCGGAGGCGGAGATGAGAACCAAATACCCTCATCTGTTCTCTTAATCGAATTCCGGGACGGAATTCTTTTAAGGGGGAGATGTTGTAATAACCAGGTATTTTATCTAATATAAAATTTGAATTTTATAAGTATTTATTTTAGTATTTTATGGAGTTAAGAGTTAAGGGATAAGTTTTAATTTTAATTGGAAGGTTGGGGATAAGTTTTGCCAAATGAGTAAAGCCTAGGGTCTATTTGGTCTTTTTGCCAAACTTCTCCACTTGACCGACTTTAGCATGTCAAGTATCAGATGAAGTCTTATTTTAGTTAAACAAAAAGAATATCCCAAAGTGTTTGTGTGTGTGAGTGAATACGGCAGAGAGAGAGAGAGAGAAGAAGAAGTTCGAAGAAGAAGAAGAAGAATTGAAAGATACTCAGCTGAGATTTTAATTGGTGCAGTAAATCAAAGAGGTAATGTTCTTATTCAAACACTCTTTTTAAGATTTAGGTTTCTTTTGGATTTTGAGGTGGGTTTTGGTAATTTGAGATAAATTTGTGAATTTTAGTTGAAATTTAGGGTGTTAAAAGGGATTTAGAACACTTCTGTATAATCTGGGTATAAGATGAAATTCCTGCAACTGAACTGAACTTATCTGATTAAGACGATGAACAGTGTTCTTGCGAAAAGTAGGAATTCGCAAGCCTTGGTTGCGAAAAGTCCACTTTTCGCAAGCAGCTAAAGCGCATAGTGAGGTTTTCGTATCTGTTGGTTACGAAAAGTAGGGAACTCGCAACTGTGGGTTGCGAGAAGTGAGGTTTTCGTTATAGTGGGTTGCGAAAAGTAAACTTTTCGCAATAGTGGGTTGCGAAAAGTTTGGTTTTTCTGTTTACGTGTTAAAGAGTATGTATGCTTTAAATTGTTTCAGATACTAAGGATCTGGGTTAAAAGATAATTTATTTTGAAGAAAGTTTGAAGGACCTTGCTTAAAAGATCAGGTGAGTTTTACTTTAAAAAGTATTTTACTGGAATGCATTATGTGAATAACAAATATTTGATATGTGGTATGAATATGTCATACGTGGGTGATTATAATATATTGAGATATTATAATTACGTGAGTATTATATGATAATATAATACGTGGCCGGGCTTTGGACCGGTGTGATAAATTGGCTCGCAACCAATTGATATTGGCCATTGGTGGAGGGATAAGGTGGAATGAGACAGGTATGATGAATAATTGTTAGTTGGTATTAACTTACGTGTGTGGTATGTGTATTTATATAAATAGTGTTTTATATAAATGAGTTTTTAATGAATTACAAATGTCAGGGATTTACTCACTAGACCCTTAGGTCTAACCCTCATTTTCTGTTTTAAAAATTATGTATTCCAGGTGGTGATTCCAGTAAGAACAAGTAAATAGAATACTTGTTGGCTAGCTTTGGAGAAGATTATCATCATGATGCTACGGATGCTTTTGTAGTTATAATTTTTGTTATTACCATGTAATTCAAAGTGGATCAAGTTGTAATGAATTTTTATGTTCAGACTTTAGATGGGACCAAATGTGAAAGGATGAAGTACTTTGTTGTAAACATGTTATGGAATATATGTTATATGTATGTTTTGTTTTGCGGGATGTTACAAGTAAGCTACCTGTGATCATCTCAGCTTCTTTGGAAACTGAGCAAGAGAAGCAGCTAGTTGAAATGCTTCAATCTCACACCAAAGCCATAGGTTGGACCATCTCAGACCTTAAAGGTATAAGTCCATCCATTTGTCAACACAAGATAATCTTAGAAGACAAGGACTTTACCTCTGTAGAGCCTCAAAGGAGATTGAACCCTGTAATGAAAGAAGTGGTCAAGAAAGAAATCCTAAAGTGGCTTGATGCTGGAATCATTTACCCTATAGCAAGTAGCAATTGGGTAAGTCATGTCCAGTGTGTTCCAAAGAAGGGGGGTGTCACTGTGGTAGAAAATGAAAAGAATGAGCTAATCCCAACCAGAATAGTGTCAGGGTGGAGGATTTGTATAGACTATAGGAAGCTTAACAAAGCAACCCACAAAGACCATTTCCCTTTGCCATTCATAGACCAAATGTTGGATAGACTAGCTGTAAAAGAATACTATTGCTTTTTAGATGGCTATTCAGGATATAACAAAATTGCTATAGCACTTGAGGACCAAGAGAAAACAACTTTCACTTGCCCTTATGGTACTTTTTCCTTTAGGAGGATGCCCTTTGGATTGTGCAATGCACCAGCCACATTTCAGAGATGCATGATGTCCATTTTCTCTGATATGTTGGAAACCTCTATGGAGATTTTCATGGATGACTTTTCTGTCTATGGATCTTCCTATGAGGATTGTTTGAAAAACTTAGAACAAAGCCTTAAGAGATGTGAGGAGACTGATCTAGTTCTAAACTGGGAAAAATGTCATTTCATGGTAAAAGAAGGCATTATTTTGGGTCATGTAATTTCAAAAAGGGGAATAGAGGTAGACAAGGCCAAACTAGAAGTCATTGAGAGTCTACCTGAGCCCATAAATGTTAAATGTATAAGAAGTTTTCTTGGACATGCTGGATTTTATAGAAGGTTTATAAAAGACTTTTCAAAAATTTCCAAACCCTTCTGTTTATTACTCCAGCATGTCCAACAATTTGATTTCAACAAGGAGTGTAAATCTCCTTTCAACACTTTGAAGAAAGCACTGATTTCTGCCCCTATTGTTGTTACTCCTGATTGGACAAAACCATTTGAACTTATGTGTGATGCAAGTGATTGGGCAGTTGGTGTTGTTTTAGGCCAAGTTAATGACAAGATTTTCCACCCAATCTACTATTCCAGTAAAACTCTAAATGAAGCCCAAATAAACTACACAACCACTGAGAAAGAACTTTTGGCTGTGGTTTTTGCATTTGAAAAGTTTAGATCCTACTTGATGGGTACTAAAGTCATTGTTCACACAGACCATGCAGCCATCTAGTATTTGATTTCCAAAAAAGATGTCAAGCCAAGGTTAATAAGGTGGGTTCTTTGGCTTCAAGAGTTTGAGATTGAAATAGTAGATAGAAAAGGGGTGAATAATCAAGTTGCTGATCACTTGTCCAGGTTAGAAAAAGGAGAATCAAGACTGGTGAAATTAATGAAAAGTTCCCTGATGAGCAGCTCTTGATGCTGCAGCATCATACAGCCCTTTGGTTTGCAGACATTGCAAATTTCTTGGCTGTTGGGATCATTCCACCAGATTTAAACAAAGGCCAAAAGAAGAAACTACTCCATGATTCTAAGAACTATCTTTGGGATGACCCCTTTCTGTTTAAGGTAGAGGATGACCAGATCCTAAGGAGGTACATACCTCACCAGGAAGTGCCTGCAGTGCTGTAGCATTGTCATGCTGCTGCATATGGTGGCCACTTTGGTGGCCAAAGAACTGCAACCAAGGTTCTTCAATCTGGGTTTTTCTGGCCAACACTCTTCCAAGATGCTGATAATTTTGTGAAGAGGTGCAATGAGTGTCAAAGGGTTGGATCCATCTCCCAAAGACATGAAATGCCCCTCAATGGCATTCTTGAAGTAGAAATCTTTGATGTATGGGGAATTGACTTCATGGGTCCATTTCCCATGTCTGGAAACAATCAATACATATTGGTGGCTGTGGATTATGTATCCAAATGGGTAGAAGCCACAGCCTGTCACTCCAATGATGCCAAGACTGTAGTTAAGTTTTTGCATAAGCACATATTCACAAGATTTGGTACCCCTAGAGCCATGATCAGTGATGAGGGTACCCACTTTGTGAATAACATGATGAAAGGAGTGCTGGAAAAGTATAACATAAACCATAGGGTAGCAACACCTTATCACCCTTAAACCAATGATTTAGCAGAACTTTCCAATAGAGAGATTAAGAGCATTCTTGAGAAAGTGGTAAAGCCAACAAGGAAGGATTGGTCCTTCAAGCTTGATGATGCTTTATGGGCTTATAGGACTGCCTATAAGACACCCATTGGAATGTCCCCATACAAGTTAGTTTTTGGGAAAGCATGCCATCTACCACTTGAACTAGAACACAAAGCCTTTTGGGCTTTGAAAGAGCTGAATTTGTGTCTTAATGCTGCAGGTGAAAGAAGGAAGCTACAGATTTATGAGCTTGAAGAATTGAGAGATCACTCTTATGAAAATGATAAAATTTACAAAGATAAAACCAAAAAATGGCATGATAAGAGGATCTCCCAAAGAGAAATTGTAGCTGGCCAAAAAGTCTTACTCTTTAACTCTAGATTGAAGCTTTTTCCAGGAAAATTAAGATCCAAGGTGACAGGGCCATTTGATGTTCATAAAGTCCATCCTTATGGAGTGGTTGAACTCATTGACCCCAACAATGGATCCATTTTCAAAGTGAATGGTCAAAAGGTAAAATCTTATCATGAAGCTGCAGCAACCGACTCCATTGGTACCACATCTGTGGTACAACTGTCTCAATCCTAGAAATGATCTCAGAGGCTTGAAAAAGCCTGTCCATGTTGTAAATATGTAAATAAAGTGGTTTAGTTTTTGTTTTAGTTTTGAAATATGAAGTTTTCAAAAGTTTGAAAAATTGCTGGAAAAGGTTCAGTGCTACAGCAATATTCAGATTGCTATAGTACTCTGCAACCTAGAACCCCAACAGTCTTTTCAGCCGAAAAAGTGTACTTCTTTTCTGCAAAGATGCTCTGTAAGCTGTGCAAATAGTAGAAAAGCTATCAACAGTTTTGAGTTCCAATAAAACTCTTGAGTATCTGGTTTAAATAACTAGTACTTTTAGTTTGGTTTGAACTACACTACACTATTCACCACCCATTCGGTTTCTTTACAACCAATAACCCCACGATCCTCACTTAAACCCTTTTAAATATTCTGTTTTATTTGCAAGTTGTATCTTTAACAGTATTCTTGCAGAGGGAATTTAAGCTAATATTACGGGGAAGTTGAAAACTCAAGCTAAGAAAGCCTTAAGACCGGTGAGTGATCGAGAGAGAAGACGAAGTGCAAGAAAATAGAGCATCCCAATGGAAGAAACCGAGAAGCATTCTGATGAGCCACAGAGCAAGGAGAAATCTCCATCTCCTTCTCCAAGTGTTCCACCATTGAAGAAGCAGAAAACAGGGGAAGAAGAAACTGGTAAGCAAACCGAAACTCACACCTCTTCCACCTCTGTTTCGTCTACTTCTGCCAGCCATAAAACCCTCACCATTGATATTAACAAAGAACCCCAATCACCTCTCATTGAAACCCCACAAATACTGTTGTTGGGTGGTCGATTACCACTCATTCCCAATCTTCAACACACTGATACAGAAGACCCATCTCAGCCCACTCCTAAAATTCCAAATCCATTTGCTGAAGATGCGGTTGAAATAGAGCGCATTTTGGGAGAACCCCCATACAAAATCAATCCCACTAAGCCTAAACCATCTACCACCAAAGCACCCTATATGCAAAATGAGAGTGCCATTCCAGAAACAAATCCAGAAATGCACATAGCAGAACAATCACAGTCTCAAGAAAAGGAGACTGTGATTATGACCAAGGAGGAGGAATTGAGGAAGAAGGTTTTGGCTGAGAAGAAAGGGAAGGGGAAAAGTCCAGAGATTGTAGAAGCAGAAGAGAACACAGAAGAGGAGAGCTCAGAGTTCGATGATAGCAGTGATGAGGACGTTGCTGTGACTAAGGCAGAGATTGCTGCAGCAACAGCAGAAGATGAAGACTTGCCATTAGCTGAATGGATGAAGACTCCCAAGAAGGGGAGTGCCAAGCAGAGGAAGGTACCCACTTCACCATCACCAAACCAAAACAGAACCAGAAGAGAAAACCCCTCTTTTGGTACTTTTAGTTGCAAATTGGCATATGAGCAGTTTGGCACACTTGCTGCCAAAGATGCTCTAGCAGATAAGGGGTTCAGTCCGGAAGCTTTAAGGGACTACCCTTTCATTACCAACACCATAAGAAAAATGGGATGGGAACTGTTCTGTGCAGTTCCAAGAGCATACAACCTCTCCCTCGTCAGGGAATTCTATGTAGAGGTTGCAGCATCCACAAGCCAAACTGTGAAGGTAAGGGGCACTGATGTATCTTATGATGCACACACTATTGATAATATGTATGGCATTGTGTCCCCTACATCCAACGATTACAGGAAATTGACTGAGAAGGCCACATAAGAAGAAGTCAGAAAGGTGTTGAGCACCATTGCTCAACCTGGTGCTTCCTGGAAGAACAGGCTATTCAGAACAATGTATAGCAAGGACCTCTTGCCTGAGGTCAGCGTCTGGTTCTATTTTCTGAGGTACACACTCCAGCCCACAACCCATGATACAAGCTTAATCTTTGAACGAATGATACTGCTATACTGTATCATGGGTGGTAAAAGATTCAGTGTGGGGGAGGCTGTATGCAAAAGCATCAAGTCTTGTGTAGAAAAGGCAAAGGGAGACCTTTGGCATCCGGCCCTAATCAACTCCTTACTCCTAAGAGCCAAAGTGAAAACCTTTCCAACAGATGAAGTTGTTTCAGGAAAAGCTGTAATAGAAGCCCAGACAGTAAAGAGAGTGATGAGGAATGCAGAGAAAGCAATGAGGCAGAATGCCATTGCTGCAGCGTCACTCCTGGATGCTGCAGCAACTGCTGCAGGAAGTTCCAAACAATCACAACAACCAAAGAAACCCCAATCAATCCCAATAGAAGAACAACTGGACACCAAATCCTTTGTGTACTTAGCCAACCAAATTGCAAATAACCAGGAAACTCTTTTGACCAAACTACAAGAGAGGGACCTGATGTGGATGACCCTCTTGGCCAACCAAAAGAGAGATATGGAGGCCAAGATTGCTTAGAGTGAGAAGAGACTGCTGGCCTATTTGAAAGAACAGGATAAGGCTGCATAACATGACAAAAAACTCACTGCTCTGCACAGGAAATACCAAATGGTAAGAGAAGGGGTCATGGAAAGCAAGTGGGCAATGGAGAATCCAGAAGAATATGCCAGCATTGGCCTTTATCCAGAAGAACTGCAGAAGGAGGCAGAAAAGTTCATCCCCAGTGCTGCAGCAAAACCTACTCCCAAAGAGTAGGCAGGTCCATTTCTACACCTTAGCTCCATTAGTAGTTTTTATTTCTCTGATTTTTAGTTTTAGAGTTTGGGAATTTTTTAAGTGTTTAGTTTTTGAGTCTTATGAGATTTGCACCATCACAAACCACATCCCATGGTAATTTTGATGCTACACATCCCTTTTCAATCCTCAAAACTAGAACCATGCTCATCCACCTGGGAAGCAAACAGACATCCTTGTGTGTTTAGAAAATGACTTAGGCCATCCTTTCACATACACAAGCCACCTATACCCTTTGCACCCTTAAGCCATAAAGATTACTGTCTCAATGGGGACATTGACAATTGTAAGTGTGGGGGAAGGTACACTGATTCATGAGCACAAAAATAGCCCATAGGGCAGAAAATTGCTCCATTTTTTTTCAAAGAATGAATCAGTGGTGTCCAAAGTCAAAACAGATAAAACAGTAAAAATATGCATAACATATACATTGTTTGTACATTATAGATAAAAGATTTGTAGGATGAAAGAACGCTTTGTGCTACAAATCCAAATCAACCAAAAAAGTCCTAAAGATTCTGAATTCACAAGATCTTAATGTCTAACAATAGGAAATGAGTCATTGGCTTATGGGATTGAGAAAATGATGAGGGATGGACATAGAATTATACTAGGCTATGGTCCTATTTTGGTTTCCAAATCTCATAATCTGTTTAGTTTTTCATTTTCACCTTTTAAATTACTTTCAATTTCTCTTTTGAGTCATTTTTAGTTGTCATTTTAGTTGCTTGGGGACAAGCAACAGTTCAAGTGTAGGGGTGTGATAAGTGTGTATTTATATACACTTTTATACCCATTTAGGACTTTGTTTTGCCTTATTTTACATCTTTCCCAATTAGATATTGAGTCTTTCAGTCTTATTTTACACCTTTTCTTTAGAATGGAGCTAGGATGTAGTTTATGGAATAATCCTATCTTTTTGGTGAACTTTTGCTGATTTCTATGTTGCTACAGCAAGGGGATGCTACAGCAGTGATATTGGCAGGCATGGCTCAATCAAGTTGGACGATTATATTTTGTTGAAGGAAGATCTCAGGCATCTTTTAGTACACTCTTGGGCAGAAGTCAACCCTGAAGATACCTCTGAAGATACCCCTAAAGATGCTCCTAGAGATGCTTCCTATGATAGACTTTTGTTACTTTTACTTTATTGTACTAAGATGCTTGGTTATTACCCAATGGGTATAACCACTTTTGTACTTGTTAGAGCATCTTTTGATTCCTTGTTTTCTAGTATAAATAGTTTAGATTGTCTTTCATTTTAACTCAGCTTCTACTGGAACAAAGTTTGTCCTAAGCTTTGTTACCAAGTACTTTAATTTTCAATTGCAATCTTTTGTTTACAAGTTCTTACGTTTCAGTCTGTTGCTATAGCAACCTTTACAGCATTCTTTACTTTCTGCACTTACATTACGTCATTTACATACATGTCATTTACTTTTAAGCATTTACATTCCAGTATGGTAGGCTAAACACCATAGTGTGGGTGTAAGTGAAGGTTGGCAGATTAAGCCAAGTGTCTTTGGACATTAGTTCGCATTAATATTTTGCTTTACTATTCATAAACAACATGAATGCTTCATCCTATAGTCTTTGACAAAGTGACGAGTGTTATTCTTTTTGGATGAGTTGGACTCAAAATGGAGACAACGCAAGTGTTTATGTTGGTTGTGTTATAGAGACTATAAAGAGTTGCTTCAATCCTTCGGGTTGAGAAACTATATGGAAAGAAAGGTAAGATCCGACTAGTAGGTTCTTGTTGCACTTACCAAGTGCCCACCCTACGTAAAAAGTCTAATCTGAACTTCCCTTGGAAGGCCATTCAATTCAGTAGTATTGAGGAGACTTTGCTGCAGCACTCCTGTGCTTGCTATAGCAATGTCCTGAGCACTTTGTTAGCCCAAATCCAACCTGATCTTGCACCCATACTATCTTTAATTTCTTGTTATTATCTTTCAGTACTTTGCTTTCAGTTACTAAAAATCTTGTTACCAAAATCCAGCTTTGAGAATCAACTTGTTGTTACTCTTCTTGCTTTAAAAGTCCCTGAGGTACGATATCTGGTATTACTTACCATTATTACTTGTTTTTGGACGACACTAGTAGAACATGTAAACTTGCATGGTTTGCTAGTTGTTGTAGCCTTTTTAGGATTGCATTTAATCCCGACCAAACACAAACCTGATGTTCCATATTGCAAATTGCACAAAACTATCGGAACCCACCAACGATTCAAATCTATTACCTCATCATATCAATTTGAAAACACATGCACATAAAGACGAGATTTTATGCAAGGGAAAAAGAGTACTTGCTTAACATCACAGTGAACAAAATTGTAAAAGACATCAATTAGCCGACAATTTCCCACACTTAATTGAAGTATTATTCAGAAAATTTCATAAAGGAATGGGAGAAAAGGGGAACAACCTTGGATTCAATATGACAATAGTGGCAGAAAAATATATGATTACAACATGGAGCACGATTTTGCACCGTTAGGTATCATCACCTATAAACCACAAATATGAGATGGGGAAACATCCAAAAGCATGGATGAAAACAAAGCGGATAAGTAAGGTATGGGATTACCTGTTAAGCAAATTTTTCAAAATCGGGATTGTTTTCTTAAGTGACGCAATCTCGACGTCTGCCACTGAGAGTTTGAAATCGATAAACCATAACTAAGATGGAGCAATGAGAATGAATTTAGAGAAGATGAAAGTAAGAATTTGAGAATAAATTAAACCCCAATTGTTTTTGAAGAGGATGAAAGAAGGGTCTAGTTATACTATAAGAGACCAACAATACCAACAATCTAGGGAAAGTTGATCTTTGTGAATCGTCACCTAGGTGACGCAAATGGTCGATTTTGGGAAGAGACATCCAACTATAGTGTTCACAAAGTTGTACATTAAACTTATGGACCTATAATTAGAAAAATTGTTAAAGATTACCCATAATAGTAACTTATGCTTTATATGTAGTTTTTTAAACTTTTGGAGCTTTTGATAAATTTTCTTTATAAAGTAGTATAGATATTCAGTGATGGCGGTGAAAGAGTATGAAGAACGATGGGTATTATACTGTAGCATGATATATGATTTTGATAATTAATTTAATTTAATCTTCTTCATTATATAGTAATGTCATTGAATGTTTCACAATATTTAACTATTAATTAAGACAACTTAAGTATATAGGGAAGAGTTCAAACGAGAACACCTTTATTTTACGAGAATGAGGGAACACCATTTACAATAGTTAATCACGTGTGATATGAAATCCAGTCACGTAAGATACATATGCGATACTAAATCAGAGACGCAGATGACCTTTGGCACGATGTAGGTTGTGGGCCAAGTCGCCTTTACACTACTAGGCTCTCTCACATGTTTTTATCACATGTGATAAAGGTGTTTTTGATGTGATAGTATAAATGGATAATCCATCACATGCGATACCAAATTATAGATGCAGACGACCTTTGGCGTGAGCTTAGTTGCAAGTTACGTCGTGTGCGCACCAACGGTCCTCTTACGTGTATTATCACATGTGATAGGGATGTTCTCGTGTTTTCGCAAAATGGAGGTGTTCTCGTTTGAACCTTCACCTAAGTATATATATATATAGATATATAGATACATACTTTGATATTTAATTTAATTTAATCTTCTTCATTTCAAAATAATGTCTTTGATATTAAGAATTTATTCGTTGAACACTTAATGTGAAAATTGATATATATGGTATTTAGAAATAAAATTGTTAGTTTTTATTTAATTATGATATTTCATTTAAGGTTATACCTAAATCATATCTATAATCAATAGCATTAGTGATTTGCGTGCCTATAAATTTGTCATTTGCTTACTTGCTTGCTCAAATCACATCACTAATTAAAACGAGGAACTTCTCCATTTTCGCCCTATTTTTGCTCGTGAGCTTCTTGGCTTTTGGTAATTTTCTTTCTCTTTTTTACATATTCATGTCTTTTTTACCGGTTTATTAAGATATATATTTTTATATTTTGTTAGAAAATTATAATTTGTATTTATCTAATTGGTGATAAACAAACGAGTTTTAGTAGACAAAAGAAAGTAAAGCTTTTGTCTGTTCAAAACAATTTTTTACCATAACGAAATTGAGAAGGAATTAACAACAAGTTGATAAAAAATAATGTTGTGTTCGTTTAATTATAGGATCTGAGATGTCGAAGGCGCAAATTCCGATATGCAGTAAGAAGTTCAAAGTTATAACAGGATTTTGCAGCGATTCAACTTGTAATAACACGTGCCAATCTAAAATTGGAATAGGCTCTACCGGAACATGTGATAATTTTTGGACATGCAATTGTAAATTCCCTTGTATGCATTAAAGTTCGTCATATACGTAACTTAATGCAAAAGTTCTTAGAGATGAACCCAAATTTTAGTTTATTTTTAAAAGTTCTGTCCATCTATATTTTGCATGTGTTTCGAAAAACAATTATTCAAACTCATATGTACGAAATAGGAAGATGAAATGTGCATGCTTGTGCTAACAAAAATCAGATTTTGCATGTGGTCTCCATGGATTTACTCATGAATTGAACACAAACCTGATGTTCAATATTGCAAATTGCACAAAACTATCGGAACCCACCAACGATTCAAATCTATTACCTCATCATATCAATTTGAAAACACATGCACATAAAGACGAGATTTTATGCAAGGGAAAAAGAGTACTTGCTTAACATCACAGTGAACAAAATTTTAAAAGACATCAATTAGCCGACAATTTCCCACACTTAATTGAAGTATTATTCAGAAAAGTTCATAAAGGAATGGGAGAAAAGGGGAACACCCTTGGATTCAATATGACAATAGTGGCAGAAAAATATCTGATTACAACATGGAGCACCGTTAGGTATCGTCACCTATAAACCACAAATATGAGATGGGGAAACATCCAAAAGCATGGATGAAAACAAAGTGGATAAGTAAGATATGGGATTACCTGTTAAGCAAAATTTTCAAAATCGGGATTGTTTTCTTAAGTGACGCAATCTCGACGTCCGCCACTGAGAGTTTGAAATCGATAAACCATAACTGAGATGGAGCGATGAGAATGAATTTAGAGAAGATGAAAGTAAGAATTTGAGAATAAATTAAACCCCAACTATTTTTGGAGAAGATGAAAGAAGGGTCTAGTTATACTATAAGAGGCCAACAATACCAACAATCTAGGGAAAGTTGATCTCTGTGAATCGTCACCTAGGTGACGCAAATGGTCGATTTTGGGAAGAGACATCCAACTATAGCGTTCACAAAGTTGTACATTAAACTTATGGACCTATAATTAGAAACATTGTTAAAGATTACCCATAATAGTAACTTATGCTTTATAGGTAGGTTTTTAAACTTTTGGAGCTTTTGATAAATTTTCTTTATAAAGTAGTATAGATATTCAGTAATGGCGGTGAAAGAGTATGAAGAACGATGGGTATTATACTGTAACATGATATATGATTTTGATAATTAATTTAATTTAATCTTCTTCATCATATAATAATGACATTGAAAGTTTCACAATATTTAACTATTAATTAAGACAACTTAAGTATATAGGAAAGAGTTCAAACGAGAACACCTTTATTTTACGAGAATGAGGGAACACCATTTTACAATAGTTAATCACGTGTGATATGAAATTCAGTCACGTAAGATACATATGCGATACTAAATCAGAGACGCAGATGACCTTTGGCACGATGTAGGTTGTGGGCCAAGTCGCCTTTACACTACTAGGCTCTCTCACATGTTTTTATCACATGTGATAAAGGTATTTTTGTTGTGATAGTATAAATGTATAATCCATCACATGTGATACCAAATTAAAGATGCAGACGACCTTTGGCGTGAGCTTAGTTGCAAGTTACGTCGTGTGCGCACCAACGGTCCTCTTACGTGTATTATCACATGTGATAGGGATGTTCTCGTGTTTTCGCAAAATGGAGGTGTTCTCGTTTGAACCTTCACCTAAGTATATATATATATATATATATATATAGATACATACTTTGATATTTAATTTAATCTTCTTCATTTCAAAATAATGTCTTTGATATTAAGAATTTATACGTTGAACACAATGTGAAAATTGATATATATGGTATTTAGAAATAAAATTGTTAGTTTTTATTTAATTATGATATTTCATTTAAGGTTATGCCTAAATCATATCTATAATCAATAGCATTAGTGATTTGCGTGCCTATAAATTTGTCATTTGCTTACTTGCTTGCTCAAATCACATCAGTAATTAACAACGAGGAACTTCTCCATTTTCGCCCTATTTTTGCTCGTGAGCTTCTTGGCTTTTGGTAATTTTCTTTCTCTTTTTTACATATTAATGTCATTTTTACCGGTTTATTAAGATATATATTTTTATATTTTGATAGAAAATTATAATTTGTATTTATCTAATTGGTGCAATACAAACGAGTTTTAGTAGACAAAAGAAAGTAAAGCTTTTGTCTGTTCAAAACAATTTTTTACCATAACGAAATTGAGAAGGAATTAACAACATGTTGATAAAAAATAATGTTGTGTTCGTTTAATTATAGGATCTGAGATGTCGAAGGCGCAAATTCCAATATGCAGCAAGAAGTTCAAAATTATAATAGGATATTGCAGCGATTCAACTTGTAATAACACGTGCCAATCTAAAATTGGAATAGGCTCTACCGGAACATGTGATAATTTCTAGACATGCAATTGTAAATTCCCTTGTATGCATTCAAGTTCGTCATATACGTAACTTAATGCAAAAGTTCTTAGAGATGAACCCAAATTTTTGTTTATTTTTAAAAGTTCTGTCCATCTATATTTTGCACGTGTTTCGAAAAACAATTATTCAAACTCATATGTACGAAATAGGAAGATGAAATGTGCATGCTTGTGCTAACAAAAATCAGATTTTGCATGTGGTCTCCATGGATTTACTCATGAATTGAACACAAACCTGATGTTCAATATTGCAAATTGCACAAAACTATCGGAACCCACCAACGATTCAAATCTATTACCTCATCATATCAATTTGAAAACACATGCACATAAAGACGAGATTTTATGCAAGGGAAAAAGAGTACTTGCTTAACATCACAGTGAACAAAATTGTAAAAGACATCAATTAGCCGAAAATTTCAAGGGAAAAAGAGTACTTACTTAATTGAAGTATTATTCAGAAAATTTCATAAAGGAATGGGAGAAAAGGGGAACAACCTTGGATTCAATATGACAATAGTGGCAGAAAAATATCCGATTACAACATGGAGCACGATTTTTCACCGTTAGGTATCATCACCTATAAACCACAAATATGAGTTGGGGAAACATCCAAAAGCATGGATGAAAACAAAGCGGATAAGTAAGATATGGGATTACCTATTAAGCAAATTTTTCAAAATCGGGATTGTTTTCTTAAGTGACGCAATCTCGACGTGTAACGACCCAAAATCCTAGTGAGTCTTGGAGTTTGGTGGTCAAAATAAAAGAAACGAAAGTTAAGTTAAGGGGCCATTTCTGTAATTTGTTGAAGGTATTTAATTGCACAAACATCTAGGGCAGCCCCCATTTGCACAAATCAGTAAAATTATCTTGTGTGGGTGTTGGTGGCGTGAAACAAGGAAAGAAGAAGAAGGAGAAGAAGAAGAAAGCAAAGGAGAGGAGAAATCATTCAGGTAATCCTTCCCAAATTCGTACTCGGTGTGATTTAGTATTTCCTTCTTCATTAGTGTGGATCTCTATGTTTGAAATCAGGGATTTAGTGAGTTTTCAACCACATTTCCTAAAAAGTGGGTTTTATGGGTTTGTCTTAATGAACCGATTTAAGGGGGTTATAGATAAGTTAACTGAGCGATTCGGGATTGTGGATGAACCCTTATAGTCGTTTAATCAAACTAATGGCAAAAATCGGAGTTTAAATCAGTTTTAGACCTATTAAGTTCGAACAGCCGAGTTTTCTGGACGGTGGTGTCCGGATATGTTGCATGTGTCCGGGTAAGTGCCCCGTGAGGGTGTACGGGCGTTTCCTGAGTAACCGGGTAGCCGAAGTCCCCGGATAAGTGTAGTGTCCGGATAAGTGTAGTGTCCGGATAAGTGTAGTGTCCGGATAAGTGTAGTGTTCGGATAAGTGGTGTGTCCGGATAAGTGTAGTGCCCGGATAAGTGTAGTGTCCGGATAAGTGTAGTGTCCGGATAAGTGTTGTGTCCGGATAAGTGCTGTGTCCGGGATGGGGTATCCGGACAGTAGGGCTGAGATATTTTTCTGATGTGGATCTAATGCACTTAGGTGTTCGACTGGTTTAGCTGGGAGGCATATAAGAAGCGCGTTCTACGATAATCAAAGGTGAGTTCTCTCATCTTTTTATGACGTACTATTTTTACTGAATATGGTTCCTTTATCGAGCATGAATTGATTTATAAAAGTTATGCATGTTTTCATGATTTACATGTTTACTCGCAAAGGAAAGATGTATAAGGTTTTCATGAATATGATTTCAAATGTATGTGCATGCTATGTGGAGTCGGTTGCACAGTGGGGTCAGGGTACCTTGGGATTTCTAATCCCTTGGGCATATGGAGGTTAGCTTGTAGGTTGGAATTCGTTTTCTCCTACATGAAGGAACGAGGAGTCCATTGGATTTCGGCGTAGACGAGAGGGTGCCCGTTAGGCCCCGATCGGAGTAGCTTATGCGAGCCCTGAACCCTGTGTTTAACCTTGGATGATGTTATGAGAAATATGTGAAAGTATTTTCTTTATGTAATGTGAATGCTTATTTTCTAGATTAATGCATGCTATGTTTTTGGGACGTTACAAATGGTATCAGAGCCTTAGTTTAAGGGATTTAGGTGACCATTCGGGCCTAAACTTAAACTGTAAGATGAGGAACACAGCCGAGACATAGGATTGCCTCTAGGAACGATCACTATAAATGCGCTTAGGAATAAGGTGCCAAGGACAAACGTGTAAGGTAAGTTTGGGATTACACCTGGCCAGTGTAATTACAAACTTACAGGTACATGTGAGTGCTTACAATACCTTACTTATAGCAAATTTGTTGTGTCACGTCTAGTAAGGACTAACTGTCGATTTCTTTCAGTTTAGCGCTATGGCTGGGAGAGCGTTGAGGAATAGGTCCGCAAGATCCCTGAGGGATAGACCGAGCTCCATTGTCTGGGGAAGTGTCGTGTAAGAGTCATTGTGATGTGAGGTATGTAGACATCGTAGAGAAGAAACGTTGTAAAGAATGTTATGAGTCGTCCAGAGATAGCTCTTCGTGGATTCGGAGAGGATAAATGTTTGAGTTTGAGTAAGACTCCAGTTTCGGAAGAGTCCTAGTTTTGGAAATCATGGGATAGATCAGTTGGGATGGTAAGATAGAACAGTATAAAAACCTTGAAAGTATCAGTGGAGCCCTGACTTTTAGTCGAGCTTTTCATTGGCAGGACAAATGGAATAAGATACTTATAGTGAATTGAAAGCATGTAGAAGTAGAAAGTGAGATAGTCGATCAAAGCGAAAATAGTGTGAAATGGTTGAGTAAGTGAGATGTGGAACGCATGTACATCAAGTTAGTGCTTGATCGAGAGGGCGACCCTTGGTCGAAGGAAGAGTGTCAAGGATAAGTTGCGTGGGTAAAGCGGTTGACCTTGCTAGGGTGAGTAGCCTTCAATTGCAAGTAGAGTATCATGCATAGCCTCCTTAAATATAACATAGAAATTTTCATGATTCAAATTAAATATGTAAATATCAATTTTGATCGAAAAGGAGTCAGAAGGTGCAAGTGTATGTTTAAAGAAAAGGTGATTTCATTCACATTGCACTTTGAAACTTTGAGCCTAACGATTGCAAAGTATTTCACACTTTTCAGGATAAGTTAAATTATTACAATAGGTCGAGATAACGTGTGCCAGCAAAACTTTTACAATCAAATGAATTTTAACCGAATGATATCATATAAAAGAGTGTGAGAACCAACTGGTTTACTTGGTGACAGTAATCTCTTTCGAAATTGTGTCGTATGAAAGGATTTTCATTCAACGTAATACTGTCGTAATAACATCGTTTGGAATTGAGTAAGATTAAAGTTCACGGAAAGATGCATGCAAACGATTCTCGAATCGTTGTGCAGGGCGTTGAAGTTATAGGAATGATAGGGTCATGTATACCCAGGTGTCTTCCAAACATTGTTTATTTAAAATGATCAAATGTGCGAAAAGATTCATTTACTGTATTGTCATGCATGAAGGCTATGAACCTACTAGGTCGTAGAATATTACGTTATAAGTTAAGAAGGAACTCCGAGAGTGGAAAGGTGTTAGACAAATCAGGGGAGAACGTATGTGGTTGCAGTGTATGTGTTCTAGAGGAAAAGGTGAACAGTGGTAGAATCGGAAGTGGGTTATAGTATCGGTTGTGTGAGGGTCTGCACCCTTATGCGGTAACGGGAAGTACGGTTGTCAAGGGACGGTCGTGTCTGGTGGAAGGATTTGAAGCCTTCAAGGTGATGGTTTTAGCAACTCGTTCTGAGTAGTGTAGTGAGGAAGAATGAAATGTCTATGGCGTGGGAATATGAGTTCCGAGGTAAGCTTGTAATCTTGATGTTACATGAGTAGGTTTCGAAAAGAGGGAGACAGATCATGAAGTGATTATGATATATTGGTAGGATTAAGTTCCGTAAGGAACCCTTGTTAAAGAATAAGTTAAGAAAGTAGTTGCAGGTTATCTGTGGTTGTAAAAGTCGACAGTGGTGTAAGGTGGCCGAGACCGAAGTCTTGAACCAGAAGGTTGGAAGTTGATAGAACACCTTGTAGGGGTGTTAAGAGGAGGAGAAGTTGTTGTTTTGAGTAAGCATTCTATTTGCGAAGTATGGAGGGTTCATAGAATGATGAGGTAAGTAGCACGAACGAAGCGAGTGTGTAGACTTTATCGTTTAGTGAGGGACTGTGTCCAGCTTACGTAAAAGCTCAAATCGGAAAGAGCTAGCTAGAATGTCTGTGTTTGAGCTAATTGAGAACTCGTGAGTTATAGTTCAGCAAGTTGTGAAGGGACTAAGTAGCGAGATAGGCTCGATTTCATGCGGGTAACTTTGAGGGCGAGTTTAAACTGTGTATGGATAATCGTGAGAGATCTGGTCTGCAGTGTGATGTTATGGGCAAAGAGTGTAAGGATGTGTAGTGACAGTATTTGTCAAGTTATCTGTGTCAGCCGGTGATATAGTAAGGCAATGTTAGAAAGATGAAGGATTAGAAGGAAGTCCTTTCGGGATTTCGGATAAAGTGTACATTTTGCAATCCTAGTTGTTGAAGTACGTGGGTTGTAAGTTGGTGTTTATTTTGACTGTTATAGGGATGGAATGCCGGGGCAGAAATGGGTGACTGCCCAGCTGGGAGACCAAGCTGTGTGGTTATGTATGTTGTTAAGTAAGTATATTCTTGAAGGCAGAGTAAGTTTAAAGAAGATGATGAATAGGTTAGTCAAGCTGTAGTATAGTAGATGAGAAATCGCTAAAGAATGAAAATTGTTTCTTATGCGTGAGGGAATGATCCTAGAAGGAAATAGTTGGAAATTTTGGTTATGTTAAAGAATGACATGATGATGATTGTGGGTCGGAGTGGTAGTATGATCATTAGTTAATTTGAAAGGTCATGATAGAGGTATAAGCCTTTGGTTGGTTGATTAAAATTTTATAGATTTGTTAAGTAATGACATTCATTTGTTATTGCAGGATGTGTTACAATCCTACCGAGAATTCTTGGGGAAGTGCTAATGAGATTAACACACTGATTGTTAAAGAATTATTTAAGGTAAATCTAAGTAAGAAAGCTGGGATGACGGTATATATATCTGTCTGATTTTATGATCATGGTGATTAATCGAAAGAATTATGGAACCCGAGCTTCGGGGTGTTCCTGAGTTAATAGATCCGTTTGTTATAGGGAATCCAAGGGGGTGGATTATTAGAGTGAGTAGGGAACGTTACTAAGAAACACGCTTCGGGGTCATTGGAAGTTTAAAGAGGCTGAGGGTTGTGATAGTCAAAATGTGGTGGGATAGATGTGAAATCCTTAAAGAATGTGAATTGTTGCTTATGTGTGAAAGAAATGTCTAAGAAGGTAAAAGTGGGAGATTTTAGAATGGGTAGTGACGTGGTCTAGTTTCAAGACGGCTTGGTTGAATGCCTTAAGATAAGATCTTGGTGCAACTGTTTGGTTATGTGAGTATTGAGAAAGCGATACCAGCATGTGGGAAGGTCGGGTGAGAGGGGCAAATAATGCTCGGTGTGCAATGCTCCACGCTAATGTGGGGAGGTGAAGATAGTATGTCGGAATAAGTGAGTAAGTTGGAAGTAGTAAACCTGGCGGTGATGCCGAAAGGTGCAATGTGGTGTAGATTGTCATTGATAAGCGTGCGAACCATTGGAAAGAGTATTGAGGAAGGGAATTGTGTTTGATTTTGTACAGGAAAGAAGTGGATGACACAACTGAATGAGTAAGTTGGTAACTTTGTGAGAAAGGTTTAAACGAACTGATCATGTAGTGATTAAGCTAGTGAGAATAGTATGGTGTGACCATGGTTACTCCTCCTAGTTGGGCGAGGATAACCGGAGCTGTGTTTTTATGATTAAACGAACGTAGCAATCAGCGAGGAGTGGTTGTGTTTCAGGACAAGTTTATTTCGAGTAGGTGGACACTTCGGCAATGGGTTGGAGGTTCCTATTCTTAGTTAAATATAAGTATGGAGTGGTGAAGTGGTGAGGATTTGAGAGGTGATTGTCAAACTGCGGTCTATGTGGTCCGAGATAAAGGAAATGTATCTGCATAGACGATTGTTGGGTGGTTCAAGGTAGTGAGTTGTGATACGATGAAGGAACTCGGGGTTGTGAGTTGTCGGGATGTACAGGGTTGGCCCTGTGCCAAGCTGTCAGGTGAGTGACCGTTTCTTAGTAGATGAATCTCGTGTGGTAGTGGAGGATTCCGCCAGGTTCCTCCTTTTGGGAAGTAAAGGTGCTTGAGAAGCCTTATTTACTCTTCGATGGTTAAGACCGATTGAATAGGAACAGCAGTCTGCGAGTTAGAGTACCGTAAGATCTGAAGGGAATGCATCCAATGCTCCATGTTTCGAATCTATTGACGTGGTTGACTGAGTCAGAAGTGGCATTACCTTGGGGAAGTGTCAGTTTTGGTATGGGCAAGATACCCGTTTTTGTTCTTTCCAATGAGGAATTCCGGGGACGGAATTCTTTTAAGGGGGGAGTGTTGTAACGACCCAAAATCCTAGTGAGTCTTGGAGTTTGGTGGTCAAAGTAAAAGAAACAAAAGTTAAGTTAAGGTGCCATTTCTGTAATTTGTTGAAGGTATTTAAATGCACAAACATCTAGGGCAGCCCCCATTTGCACAAATCAGTAAAATTATCTTGTGTGGGTGTTGGTGGCGTGAAACAAGGAAAGAAGAAGAAGGAGAAGAAGAAGAAAGCAAAGGAGAGGAGAAATCATTCAGGTAATCCTTCCCAAATTCGTACTCGGCGTGATTTAGTATTTCCTTCTTCATTAGTGTGGATCTCTATGTTTGAAATCAGGGATTTAGTGAGTTTTCAACCACATTTCCTAAAAAGTGGGTTTTATGGGTTTTGTCTTAATGAACCGATTTAAGGGGGTTATAGATAGGTTAACTGAGCGATTGGGGATTGTGGATAAACCCTTATAGTCGTCTAATAAAACTAATGGCAAAAATCGGAGTTTAAATCAGTTTTAGACCTATTAAGTTCGAACAGCCGAGTTTTCCGGACACCAGTGTTCGGTGGTGTCCGGATATGTTGCATGTGTCCGGGTAAGTGCCCCGTGAGGGTGTCTGGGCGTTTCCTGAGTAACCGGGTAGCCGAAGTCCCCGGATAAGTGTAGTGTCCGGATAAGTGTAGTGTCCGGATAAGTGTAGTGTTCAGATAAGTGGTGTGTCCGGATAAGTGTAGTGTTCGAATAAGTGTAGTGCCCGGATAAGTGTAATGTCCGGATAAGTGTAGTGTCCGGATAAGTGTTGTGTCCGGATAAGTGCTGTGTCCGAGAAGGGGTATCCGGACAGTAGGGCTGAGATATTTTTCTGATGTGGATCTAATGCACTTAGGTGTTCGACAAGTTTAGCTGGGAGGCATATAAGAAGCGCGTTCTACGATAATCAAAGGTGAGTTCTCTCAACTTTTTATGACGTACTATTTTTACTGAATATGGTTCCTTTATCGATCATGAATTGATTTAT
This sequence comes from Saussurea involucrata, assembly GCA_033807775.1. Classification (NCBI taxonomy): domain Eukaryota; kingdom Viridiplantae; phylum Streptophyta; class Magnoliopsida; order Asterales; family Asteraceae; genus Saussurea; species Saussurea involucrata. Next base: position 14,985,033 of record CM066324.1, read on the forward strand.
AAAAGTTATGCATGTTTTCATGATTTACATGTTTACTCACAAAGGAAAGATGTATAAGGTTTTCATGAATATGATTTCAAATGTATGTGCATGCTATGTGGAGTCGGTTGCATAGTGGGGTCAGGGTACCTTGGGATTTCTAATCCCTTGGGCATATGGAGGTTAGCTTGTAGGTTGGAATTCGTTTTCTCCTACATAAAGGAACGAGGAGTCCATTGGATTTCGGCGTAGACGAGAGGGTGCCCATTAGGCCCCGATCGGAGTAGCTTATGCGAGCCTTGAACCCTGTGTTTAACCTTGGATGATGTTATGAGAAAGATGTGAAAGTATTTTCTTTATGTAATGTGAATGCTTATTTTCTAGATGAATGCATGCTATGTTTTTGGGACGTTACACGACGTCCGCAACTGAGAGTTTGAAATCGATAAACCATAACTGAGATGGAGCGATGAGAATGAATTTAGAGAAGATGAAAGTAAGAATTTGAAAATAAATTAAACCCCAACTGTTTTTGGTGAGGATGAAAGAAGGGTCTAGTTATACTATAAGAGACCAACAATACCAACAATCTAGGGAAAGTTGATCTATGTGAATCGTCACCTAGGTGACGCAAATGGTCGATTTTGGGAAGAGACATCCAACTATAGCGTTCACAAAGTTATTCATTAAACTTATGGACCTATAATTAGAAAAACTGTTAAAGATTACCCATAATAGTAACTTATGCTTTATAGGTAGTTTTTTAAACTTTTGGAACTTTTGATAAATTTTCTTTATAAAGTAGTATAGATATTCAGTGATGGCGGTGAAAGAGTATGAAGAACGATGGGTATTATACTGTAACATGATATATGATTTTGATAATTAATTTAATTTAATCTTTTTCATTATATAATAATGTCATTGAAAGTTTCACAATATTTAACTATTAATTAAGATAACTTAAGTATATAGGAAAGAGTTCAAACGAGAACACCTTTATTTTACGAGAATGAGGGAACACCATTTTACAATAGTTAATCACGTGTGATATGAAATTCAGTCACGTAAGATACATATGCGATACTAAATCAGAGACGCAGATGACCTTTGGCACGATGTAGGTTGTGGGCCAAGTCGCCTTTACACTACTAGGCTCTCTCACATGTTTTTATCACATGTGATAAAGGTGTTTTTGATGTGATAGTATAAATGTATAATCCATAACATGTGATACCAAATTATAGATGCAGACGACCTTTGGTGTGAGCTTAGTTGCAGGTTACGTCGTGTGCGCACCAACGGTCCTCTCACGTGTATTATCACATGTGATAGGATGTTCTCGTGTTTTCGCAAAATGGAGGTGTTCTCGTTTGAACCTTCACCTAAGTATATATATATATAGATATATAGATACATACTTTGATATTTAATTTAATTTAATCTTCTTCATTTCAAAATAATGTCTTTGATATTAAGAATTTATACGTTGAACACTTAATGTGAAAATTGATATATATGGTATTTAGAAATAAAATTGTTAGTTTTTATTTAATTATGATATTTCATTTAAGGTTATACCTAAATCATATCTATAATCAATAGTATTAGTGATTTGTGTGCCTATAAATTTGTCATTTGCTTACTTGCTTGCTAAAATCACATCACTAATTAACAATGAGGAACTTCTCCATTTTCGCCCTATTTTTGCTCGTGAGCTTCTTGGCTTTTGGTAATTTTCTTTCTCTTTTTTACATATTAATGTCTTTTTTACCGGTTTATTAAGATATATATTTTTATATTTTGATAGAAAATTATAATTTGTATTTATCTAATTGGTGCAATATAAACGAGTTTTAGTAGACAAAAGAAAGTAAAGCTTTTGTTTGTTCAAAACAATTTTTTACCATAACGAAATTGAGAAGGAATTAACAACATGTTGATAAAAAATAATGGTGTGTTCGTTTAATTATAGGATCTGAGATGTCGAAGGCGCAAATTCCGATATGCAGCAAGAAGTTCAAAATTATAACAGGATTTTGCAGCGATTCAACTTGTAATAACACGTGCCAATCTAATATTGGAATAGGCTCTACCGGAACATGTGATAATTTCTGGACATGCAATTGTAAATTCCCTTGTATGCATTAAAGTTCGTCATATACGTAACTTAATGCAAAAGTTCTTAGAGATGAAACCAAATTTTTGTTTATTTTTAAAAGTTCCGTCCATCTATATTTTGCATGTGTTTCGAAAAACAATTATTCAAACTCATATGTACGAAATAGGAAGATGAAATGTGCATGCTTGTGCTAACAAAAATCAGATTTTGCATGTGGTCTCCATGGATTTACTCATGAATTGAACACAAACCTGATGTTCAATATTGCAAATTGCACAAAACTATCGGAACCCACCAACGATTCAAATCTATTACCTCATCATATCAATTTGAAAACACATGCACATAAAGACGAGATTTTATGCAAGGGAAAAAGAGTACTTGCTTAACATCACAGTGAACAAAATTGTAAAAGACATCAATTAGCCGACAATTTCCCACACTTAATTGAAGTATTATTCAGAAAATTTCATAAAGGAATGGGAGAAAAGGGGAACAACCTTGGATTCAATATGACAATAGTGGCAGGAAAATATCTGATTACAACATGGAGCACGATTTTGCACCGTTAGGTATCATCACGTATAAACCACAAATATAAGATGGGGAAACATCCAAAAGCATGGATGAAAACAAAGCGGATAAGTAAGATATGGGATTACCTGTTAAGCAATTTTTTTAAAATCGGGATTGTTTTCTTAAGTGACGCAATCTCGACGTCCGCCACTGAGAGTTTGAAATCGATAAACCATAACTGAGATGGAGCGATGAGAATGAATTTAGAGAAGATGAAAGTAAGAATTTGATAATAAATTAAACCCCAACTGTTTTTGGAGAGGATGAAAGAAGGGTCTAGTTATACTATAAGAGACCAACAATACCAACAATCTAGGGAAAGTTGATCTATGTGAATCGTCACCTATGTAACAACCCAAATTCTAGTGGGTTTTAGAGTTTGGTGGTCAAAGTGAAAGAAATGAAAGTATTGTTGAGGGACTTATTTGTAATTTGGTGAAAGGGGTATATGGCACAAATCCCTAGGGTTAATGAGAAATCAGTATTTTTGGTTTATGTGTGTGTGTTTGGCGGCTAAGGCAAAGAGAAAGAAGGAGAATAGAGTTTTTGGGAAGAAATCAAGGAAAAGAAGAATCAGAGAAGAAATCAACAAGGTAATCCTTTCTAAATTCGTTTTCCTTGATTGTTGTAGTATTCCTTTCTTAGTCAATCTGGATTTCCAAGTCTGAATGTGGAGATTCATTGAGTTTCAATCACTTTTTCCTTGAAAGTGGGTTTTGGAGGGTTTTAGACTTGTTAATCGATTTTAAGGGTAAGAATATGGATTAAATGGGTGTTTAGGATTGGGGGATGAACCCTTGCGTTTATATAATCAACCTTATGGCTGAAATCGAGTTAATAATCATTTTTAGGGTTTTTACAAACAGCCGTCGTATCCGGATACTAGCAGGTTATAGTAGTTTCCGGATAAGATTGTTTGTCCCCGGGTAAAGTTAGATGATGGTGTCCGGGTGGGTATCCTTTCCGGATAGGTTGTGTTACCGGGTATGGTATCCGGAATAGGGTGCATCCGGAAAATCCTGGCATCCGGACAGTTCGGGCATCCGGGAAGTTGGGGTATCCGGACAGTTCGGGTGTCTGGGAAGTTGGGGCATCCGGGAAGTTAGGGTGTCCGGACAGTTCATATCCGGAAAGCGTTCACTGCAAGTAGGTTTGAACCCTTTAATCTGATGTGAATCTAATGCCCTTAGGTGTTCGTTTGGTTTAGCTTGGAGGTATATAAGAAGTGCGTTCTACGATAATCAAAGGTGAGTTTTCTCAACCCCTTTTTGACGTACTATGTTCTACTGATATGGTTTCTTTTACGAGCATGAAATGTTTTATAAATGTTATGCATGTGTTACATGAAATGTATGTTTCCCCAGCAAATGAACCAATGCTAAACGCTTTTCTAAACATGATTTCGAAATGTTATGTGCATGCTATGTGAAGTCGGTTTACACGGTGGGGTCAGGGTAGAAGGGAATTTGATAATCCCTTGGGCATATGAAGGTTTGCTTGTAGGTTGGAATTCGTTTCCTCCTACATGAAGGAACAAGGGGTCCACTTGGACTCCGGTGTAGACGAGAGGGTGTCCGTTAGGCCCCGATCGTAGTAGCTTATGCGATCCCTGAACCCTGTGTTGAACCTTGGATGATGTTTATGAGAAAGATGTGAATGTATTTTCAATGAAATGATTTTATACTGTGATAAATGTTTTATGGAGGAAATTCACTAGAACTTTTGGTCTAACCCTCGCATTTCAAAACTAAACCATTTTCAGGTAAGCGCGCTACGAGTTCTTCTAATAAGAACTAGGAGATGGATTGGAGGGTTTGAAGCTTAGAGTGACTCCAAGTTCTGGCTTAGATTACTAGATAGAGTTCTCGGTTGTGGAATTAGAGACTTCCGCTGTCATTTTTGCTTAGTTTAATTAAAAGAAATGTTTATGAACAAGCTATTGATGTAATTTGGGTGTTAATTTCTTGATTAGTGCATGTTTTGAATTTGGGACGTTACAAATGGTATCAGAGCCTTAGTTTAAGAGATTTAGGTGACCAGTCGGGCCTAAACTTAAACTGTAGGATGAGGAACACAGCCGAGATATAGGATTGCCTCTAGGAACGATCACTATAAATGCGCTTAGGAATAAGGTGCCAAGGACAAATGTGTAAGGTAAGTTTGGGATTACACCTGGCCAGTGTAATTACGAACCTACAGGTACATGTGCGTGCTTATAAAACCTTACTATAGCAAATTTGTGGTGTTATGTCTAACAATGTTCTAGTACTCTAGAAGGTCAGCAAGATCCCTGAGGGATAGACCGAGCTCTCCTGCTTGGGAAGTATCATGAGAAATCATATACGATGTGATGTATGTATACATCGAACAGAGGAAATGTTGTATAGAATGTATGAGTCGGCTAGAGGTAGCTCTTTGTGGACTCGAAGAGGATGAATGTTGAGTTTGTGTAAGACTCATGTTTCAGGAGGGTCCCAGTTCTAGGAATCATGGGTTAGACCAGTCAGGATGGTAAGGAAGGACAGTGTCGAAATCTTGAAATTGTCAATGGAGCCCTGACTTCTTAGTCGAGCTTTTCAATGACAGGATAAATGAGATAAGATACCTATAGTGAAGTGAAATCATGTAGAAGTAGAAAGTGAGATAGTTGATCAAAACAAAAATAGTATAAAATGATTGAGTAAGTGAGATGTGGAACACATGTACAGCAAGTTATTGCATGACCGAGAGGGCGACCTTTGGTCGAAGGCAAGGTGTCAAGAATAAGCTGCGTGAGTGAAACGGTTGACCTTGTTAGGGTGTGTAGCCTTCAATTGCAAGTAGAGTTTCATGCATAGCTTTCCTAAGTGTAACATGAAAATTTTCACGATTTAAGTTAAAGGTGTAAATATCAATTTTGATCGAGAAGGAGTTAGAATGTGCAAGCGTATGTTTAAAGAAAAGGTGATTTCATTCACATTGCACAATGAAATTTTGAGCCTAACGATTTGCAAAGTATTTCACACTTTTCATGATAAGTTAAATTGTTTCAAAAAGGTCGAGAAAATGTTGCCAGTAAAACTTTTACAATCAAATGAGTTTTAACCTGTTGATATCATGTCAAAGAGTGTGAGAACCGTCTGGTTTACTTGGTGTCGGTAATTTCTTTCGTAATTGTGTCGTATGAAAGGACTTTCATTCAACGTACTATTGTCGTAATAACATCGTTCGGAATTGAATAAGATTAAGGTTCACGGAAAGATGCATGCAAACGATTCTCGAATCGTTGTGCATGGCGTTAAAGTTATAAGAGTGATGGGGTCATGTGTACCCAAATGTTTTCCAAACGTTGTTTATTTAAAATGATGAAATATGCGAAAAGATTTATTTATTGTATTGTCATGCATGAAGGCTATGAACCCACTAGGTCGTAAGATATTACATGTTAAGCTAAGGAGGAACTCCAAGAGTGGAAAAGTGTCGGACAAATCAGGAAAGAATGTTGTAGCTTTAGTATTTATGTTCAAGAGGAAAGGTGAACAGTGGTAGAGTCAGAAGTGGATTATAGTATCAATTGGATGAGGGTTGCACCCTTGTTCGGTAACTGGAAGGAGTAGAAGTCATCGAGGTGTTGGTATTAGCAACTCGTTGAGTAGTGTTGAGAGGCAGAAGCGAAATGTCCACGGTGTTGGATATGAGTTTTAAGGTGAGCTTGTAATATTGATGTTACAGGAGTAAGTTCAGAAAAGAGGGAGACGTATTATGAAGTGATTATGATATGTTGGTAGGATTAGGTTCCGTAAGGAACTCTTGTTAAAGAATAAGTTAAGAAAGTAGTTACAGGTTATCTGTTGTTGTAGAAGCCGACAGTTGTGTAAGGTGGCCGAGGCCGAAGTCTTGAACCAGAAGGTTGGAAGTTAGTAGAACACCTTGTAGGGGTGTTAAGAAGATGAGAAGTTATGGTTTTGAATAAGCGTTCTATTTACGAAGTATGGAGGGTTCGTAGATTGATGAGGTAAGTAGCACGAGCGAAGCGAGTGTGTAGACTTTATCGCTTAGTGAGGGACTGTGTCCAGCTTACGTAAGAGCTCGGATCATAAAGAGCTAGCTAGAATGTCTGTGTTTGAGCTAATTGAGAACTCGTGAGTTATAGTTCAGCAAGTTGAGAAAGGACTAAGTAGCGAGATAGGCTCGATTTTATGCGGGTAATTTTGAGGGCGATTTTAAATCGTGTATGGATGATCATGAGAGATCTGGTCTGCAGTGTGATGTTATGGGCAAAGAGTGTAAGGATGTGTAGTGACAGTATTTGTCAAGCTAAATGTGCCAGCTAGTGTCATGGTAATGTGGTGTTAGAGAGAGAGGAAGGATCAGATAGAAGCCTTTTGGGTGTTTCGGATGAGGTGTGCGACTTGTTTACTAGGTTGTTGGAGCACGTAGGGTGTAAGTTGACGTTGTAACATGACTAAGTTCGGGATAGAATGACGGACTGATGGTGAGTAGTTATTCAAATAAGAAACCAATTGTTTTGTGGTTGTAAGAGTCGCTAACTAAGCATATTTTGGGATCATTGGAAGTTTAAAGAAGATGATGGGTGTGTTAGTCAAAATGTGGAGGAATAGATGTGAAATCCTTAAAGAGTGTGAGTTGTTGCTTATGGGTGAAAGAATTGTCTGAGAAAGTAAAAGTTGGTGATTAAAGAATGTGTAGTGACGTCGAACACTGATGTCGTTTCAAGATGACTTGGTTGAATGCCTTAAGTTAGGACCTTGGTGCAACTGTGTGGCTATGTAAGTAATGAGAAATTGATATCAGCATGTGGAAAGGTCGGGAGAGAGGGGCAAGTAATGTTTGGTGAGCAGTGCTCCACACTAACGTGGGGAGGTGAGGATAGTATGTCGGATTAAGTGAGTAAATTGGAAGTAGTAAACGTGACAGTAATGCCAAAAGGTGTAGTGTTGTGTAGATTGTCATTAATAAGTGTGCGAATTTTTGGAAAGAGTGTTGAGGAAGGGAATTGTGTATGGTTTTGTGCAGGAAAGAAGTGGATGAGACAACTGAATGAGTAAGTTAGTAACTTTATGAGAAAGGTTTAATCGAACTGGGCGTGCAGTGATTAAGCTAGTGAGAATAGTATGGTGTGGCCATGGTTACTCCTCCCAGTTGGACGAGGATAACCGGAGTTATGTTTTTATGATTGAACGAGCGTGGCAATCAGCAAGGAATGGTTGTATTTCAGGATAAGTTTAATTCGAGTAGGTGGACACTTCAGCATTGGGTTGGAGATTCCTACTCTTAGTTACGTATAAGTATGAAGTGGTGAAGTGATGAGGATATGAGAGATGGTTTACGAACTGTGGTCTAGGTGGTCCGAGAAAGGGAAATGTTATCTGCATAGACGATTGTTGGATGGTACAGGGTTGAGAGTGGTGATACGATGAAGGAACTCTGGGTTGTGAGTTGTCGAAGAGTTCAGGGTTGGCCTTGTGCCAAGCTGTCAAGAGAGTGATTGTTTCTTAGTAAATGAATCTTGTGTTGTAACGGGGGATTCCGCCAAGTTCCTCCTTATAGGAAGTATAGATGCATGAGAATCCTTAGTTAATCTTATGTTGTCAAGTCCGATCGAGTAGGAACAGTAGCCTACGAGTTAGAGAACCGTAAGAAATGAAGGGGATGCACCTAATGTTCCATGTTTCGAATTTATGAGGTGGTGGACTGACTCAGAAGTGGCATTACCTTGGGGAAGTGTCAGTTGTGGAGTGGGCATGATACCCGTGTCTTTTCCTATGAGGAATTCCGAGGACGGAATTCTTTTAAGGGGGGTGGGTGTTGTAACAACCCAAATTCTAGTGGGTTTTAGAGTTTGGTGGTCAAAGTGAAAGAAATGAAAGTATTGTTGAGGGACTTATTTATAATTTGGTGAAAGGGGTATATGGCACAAATCCCTAGGGTTAATGAGAAATCAGTATTTTTGGTTTATGTGTGTGTGTTTGGCGGCTAAGGCAAAGAGAAAGAAGGAGAAGAGAGTTTTTGGGAAGAAATCAAGGAAAAGAAGAATCATAGAAGAAATCAACAAGGTAATCATTTCTAAATCCGTTTTCCTTGATTGTTGTAGTATTCCTTTCTTAGTCAATATGGATTTCCAAGCCTGAATGTGGAGATTCATTGAGTTTCAATCACTTTTTCCTTGAAAGTGGGTTTTGGAGGGTTTTAGCCTTGTTAATCGATTTTAAGGGTAAGAATATGGATTAAATGGGTGTTTAGGATTGGGGGATGAACCCTTGCGTTTATATAATCAACCTTATGGCTGAAATCGAGTTAATAATCAATTTTGAGGGTTTTTACAAACAGTCGTCGTATCCGGATACTAGCGGGTTATAGTAGTTTCCGGATAAGATTGCTTGTCCCCGGGTAAAGTTAGATGATGGTGTCCGGGTGGGTGTCCTTTCCGGATAGGTTGTGTTACCGGGTATGGTATCCGGAATAGGGTGCATCCGGAAAATCCTGGCATCCGGACAGTTCGGGTATCCGGGAAGTTGGGGTATCCGGACAGTTCGGGTGTCTTGGAAGTTGGGGCATCCGAGAAGTTAGGGTGTCCGGACAGTTCATATCCGGAAAGCGTTCACTGCCAGTAGGTTTGAACCCTTTAATCTGATGTGAATCTAATGCCCTTAGGTGTTCGTTTGGTTTAGCTTGGAGGTATATAAGAAGTGCGTTCTACGATAATCAAAGGTGAGTTTTCTCAACCCCTTTTTGACGTACTATGTTCTACTGATATGGTTTCTTTTACGAGCATGAAATGTTTTATAAATGTTATGCATGTGTTACATGAAATGTATGTTTACCCAGCAAATGAACCAATGCTAAACGCTTTTCTAAACATGATTTCGAAATGTTATGTGCATGCTATGTGAAGTCGGTTTACACGGTGGGGTCAGGGAAGAAGGGAATTTGATAATCCCTTGGGCATATGAAGGTTAGCTTGTAGGTTGGAATTCGTTTCCTCCTACATGAAGGAACAGGGGGTCCACTTGGACTCCGGTGTAGACAAGAGGGTGTCCGTTAGGCCCCGATCGTAGTAGCTTATGCGATCCTTGAACCCTGTGTTGAACCTTGGATGATGTTTATGAGAAAGATGTGAATGTATTTTCAATGAAATGATTTTATACTGTGATAAATGTTTTATGGAGGAAATACACTAGAATGATTTTATAAGTTACTATTATGGGTAATCTTTAACAATTTTTCTAATTATAGCTCCATAAGTTTAATGTACAACTTTGTGAACGCTATAGTTGGATGTCTTTTCCCAAAATCGACCATTTGCGTGACCTAGGTGATGATTCACAGAGATCAACTTTCCCTAGATTGTTTGTATTGTTGGTCTCCTTATAGTATAACTAGACCCTTCTTTCATCCTCTCCAAAAACAGTTGGGGTTTAATTTAATCTCAAAATCTTACTTTCATCTTCTCTAAATTCATTCTCATCGCCCAACTCAGTTATGGTTTATCGATTTCAAACTCTCAATGGTGGACGTCGAGATTGCGTCACTTAAGAAAACAATCCCGATTTTGAAAAATTTGCTTAACAGGTAATTCCATATCTTACTTATCCGCTTTGTTTTCATCCATGCTTTTGGATGTTTCCCCATCTCATATTTTTGGTTTATAGGTGATGATACCTAACGGTTCAAAATCGTGCTCCATGTTGTAATCAGATATTTTTCTGCCACTATTGTCGTATTGAATCCATGGTTGTTCCCCTTTTCTCCCATTCGTTTATGAAATTTTCTGAATAATACTTCAATTAAGTGTGGGAAATTGTCGGCTAATTGATGTCTTTTACAATTTTGTTCAATGTGATGTTAAGCAAGTACTCTTTTTCCCTTGCATGAAATCTCGTCTTTATGTGCATATGTTTTCAAATTGATATGATGAGGTAATAGATTTGAATCGTTGGTGGGTTCCGATAGTTTTGTGCAATTTGCAATATTGAACATCAGGTTTGTATTCAATTCATGAGTAAATCCATGGAGACCACATGCAAAATCTGATTTTTGTTAGCACAAGCATGCACATTTTATCTTCCTATTTCGTACATATGAGTTTGAATAACTGTTTTTCGAAACACATGCAAAATATATATGGACAGAACTTTTAAAAATAAACAAAAATTTGGGTTCATCTCTAAGAACTTTTGCATTAAGTTACGTATATGACGAACTTTAATGCATACAAGGGAATTTACAATTGCATGTCCAGAAATTATCACATTTTCCGGTAGAGCCTATTCCAATTTTAGATTGGCACGTGTTATTACAAGTTGAATCGCTGCAAAATCCTGTTATAATTTTGAACTTCTTGCTGCATATCGGAATTTGCGCCTTCGACATCTCAGATCCTATAATTAAACGAACACAACATTATTTTTTATCAACATGTTGTTAATTCCTTCTCAATTTCGTTATGGTAAAAAAATTGTTTTGATGCGACAAAAGTTTTACTTTCTTTTGTCTACTAAAACTCATTTATATAGCACCAATTAGATAAATACAAATTAAAATTTTCTATCACAATATAAAAATATATATCTTAATAAACCGATAAAAAAGACATTAATATGTAAAAAAGAGAAAGAAAATTACCAAAAGCCAAGAAGATCACGAGCAAAAATAGGACAAAAATAGAGAAGTTCCTCATTGTTAATTAGTGATGTGATTTGAGCAAGAATGTAAGCAAATGATAAATTTATAGGCACGCAAATCACTAATGCTATTGATTATAGATATGATTTAGGCATAACCTTAAATGAAATATCATAATTAAATAAAAACTAACAATTTTATTTCTAAATACCATATATATCAATTTTCACATTAAGTGTTCAACGTATAAATTCTTAATATCAAAGACATTATTTTGAAATGAAGAAGATTAAATTAAATATCAAAGTATGTATCAATATATATATATATATACTTAGGTGAAGGTTCAAACGAGAACACCTCCATTTTGCGAAAACACGAGAACATCCTTATCACATGTGATAATACACGTGAGAGGACCGTTGGTGCGCAGACGACGTAACTTGCAACTAAGCTCACGCCAAAGGTCGTTTGCATCTATAATTTGGTATCACATGTGATGGATTATACTATCTGTTAGGACCATAAATGTCCTACATATTATAAAGTTATATAAATAATTATTATAGAGTTTAATTAGATTAATTATTCTTTTTGTAAAAGCCTTTAATCATAAAAGGGCTTAGTTTAGGTTAATGGGCCATGGGCCGTGGTGCTTAAGGCCTAAGTATATAAGGTTGTGTTAACCTTAGAATTAGGTTAGACGATTCATTATCATTCATGAGAGCTTAATTGTTTAGAGAGAGATAGTTAGGATTTTCATTTTAACCTTTGTAACTATCTTGATTATTGAATATGAGAGGGATGACAAGTTGAAATCATTATATGTTCTTGTTATTTCTCATTGAATCGTTGTTACCTGATCAATCTAGGACTAACAATTGGTATCAGAGCCTAATCGGTGATTTGAAGATACGAAAGAAATCGAACGAAAGCAAGAAACCAAAGGATTTTCGTATTGTATTTTTCTGGAAAACACAGCGAGCCGTTTCGCCTATTCCCGGAGATTGAACCGTCGGATCGTCGCGATTTTTGGACAGTAGCTTCGGGACATCTTGTTTCACATTCTGATCGGTTGAATTAATTGTTTGAGGTCCATAAGGCATCCAAAAGATTTTCGTAATAGTGCAGTATGTTTTGAAGAAAATCGTTCTTCAATCGGTTTGCAAAGTTCTTTCATTGTTTTAATAATTCGTTAGTTATATCTCGATTGGTTAATTGCCTTAATCTAGTCTTTATCTGCGATTACAAGAACTCAAAGGTATTAATTTTTCAAGTTAAAAATCAAATCTTGAGTTTTTGGTGTTCTAAAAGTTTTTGTGGTGATTATTGGAAAATATGATATATTTTGCTTATAAATCGATTTGGATGTGTTTGTTTTTGTGTTTTTGGTCAAAATCTAACCCTACAGGAGTGAAATCAAGCAACTCTATCGACCTCAGATCCGAATTGCAACCTCAGCCGAAGTGTCCGGGTAAGTTTCCTATTTCTCATCACTGTCCGGATGAAAACATAACTGTCCGGATGAAATTTAAGCTTTCCGAATAAAATCATCTTTCCGGACAATATCTTTTGAACCAAGTCTCCGGACAAAATTTGTTTTTCCGGTCAAAAAACCATCTTTCCGGCTAAAACTCTTTCCGGACATCGTTTTTTTCCCCGGACACGTGAACTCAATAAAGCCGTAATGTTTGACCTTCATAATTTGCAGTGTTGACCAACATTCCTTTGAATCTTTGAATTTTCAATTAATTTTGGTGCATGCTTCCATCGATCATAAGGCCATCCGTACCCCATAAGGGAATCTTTCAAATATTCCAGTTCCACATCAGCGCCACATCAGCTTTTTTCCCATCCCTCACTCAATCACTAACAATCCCTAAACACCCTTACCCCATTCCCTAACCCACTCCCTCTCATTTCTCACCTGGGACCCACCTCTCCTCCTCACATTTTCTTCGGGATGAAACGGGATGGGGAACCCGCATCCCATCCCGCACCGCTGATCCCGCTGATGCCGTAGCCCATTCCCGCTGAACCCGCATCCCATCCTGAGCTCATCCCGAGCCGGGTACGGATGGCCTAATACATACATATATAATTAGTTGGAATTTTTTTGTTTGTTTTAATTTGTTTGTTGGTTTAATTTTTGATCGAGAACCAAATTTTATCCGGTCCCTATCACTTCGCCCGGTAAAATCTCATCGCATCCGGAAACTACATTTCACCCGGTAAGTCGCGAACATTTTTATCCGGTAAGTACACTGCAGTTTTTCATCCGGTAAGCATTCACACCCGGTAAGTGTTCTTTCATCCGGATTATTCATCCATTCGGTAAGTGCTAATTTTTGCGAAAATCTTAAACACCCGGTAAGCCATCTTATCCGGACTCCATCCGGTATCTTCGTACCCGGTAAGTTCGTTGTTGTCCGGTAAGTCACAATTTTCATCTGGAATCTCATTCCATCCGGATCTCTTCACGTCCGGTAAGTCCATCTTTCATCCGGTAAGTTGTGTTTGGGTAAGTTGTGTTTAATAAGTTTTGGTTGGTTAGTTCTCGTCGGTACCCGAGTTACCGCACGTCTCGTGATTAAAAGTTTTAACAAAAGTTGCGATTTTTCTTAACGATCATTTTGCAATTTTTTTCTTGTAACGTTTGAGACTTTTTGCGACATCTTTGATCTTATTCGCGACGTCTATCAATTTTTTTTGATTGATTCATTTTGTTGTATTGATCTAACTTGGTTTGTTTTTTCTCGCAGATTCCACTCTCGAAGAGTGATTTCGTTCGTTCGAATTCCGATAATAATCAGATTTTATTTTGGAAACGAATTTATTTTATAAATTTTTTTTCAAACTTAATTTTTGATTTTCTTCCGCATTTTTGATTCTTCAAAGCAATGCCGATTAACGATCATAATTTTTCAGGTAACAATGTCTTATTCATCTCAGTCTGAAGCAACTTGTCAAGACGAAGATGAGGTGATGGAGATTCTGAGCGAAAAGAAGTATGCGTCCAAGTCACGTGCTGATCCACTAGTTCTTACTTTTTCAAAACGAGGCAAATCCTCCTGCCGTAGTTCCAAATGTGCACAAGAGCCAAGTGAATCTAAGCCAGAATCGGAGGAAGAAGATGGTAGTGATTCTGATCCTGAAATCACAGCCTTTAAGAAATCAGTGGCTCTGCTCACCAGATCCTACCAGCAGCATTGCAAGAAGAAGGTTGTTAGTCCCAGATGGCTATAACAAGTATTGTAGAAGGGGGGGTTGAATACAATACTCAAAATTTTCACAATTTTAATTCTTTTTATTGAAAATCTTTCAACAAGAATTACACATAGAAAACTTAAGACTGTTGCGGAAAAGAACAGATAAACTATTCTAACAATCTTACACAAAGTATACAACAAAATAACTAAGAACACTTAGAACAAAGCTATAAAGTTTTTCAAGCAAACTGGAAATTCTTGCACTTAGAGAATTCTTCCAGTTTGCGTAGAATATCAAGAGCTCACAGTAATCTTCAAAGTCTCTCAAGATGTGTTTATTTCTGTATGGAGAGCTCTTCCTTTTATAGTGACAAGGAGTGTGCAAGCATTGAATGCTTGGGACACTTGTCATCTTCACACTTGCTGAGGATGTTGACTTCTGGAAAGTTGTGAAGTCCTTGTCACCTTTTACAAGGTACAGTCAGAAGAGCTCACGCATGAGAAAAGAGCTTTGCATGGAAATGGATAATAAGACAGAAGGTCACTTTATCCATGTAGAAAATATCTTCTCAATTTGTCTTCTTATGTCTCTCATTTTTGTCTTCTTTTGGTTCTCAAAATCTCTTTCAACAAATGCACCACCGAAGAAAGGTTGTAAGATTTCTTCCAAGACAAAATGAATTTGCTTCTCATTTTGTCTTATTATGTCTCTCACTTTTGTCTCCTTTTGCTTCTCAGATTTTCTTTCAAGAAAAGCACCACCGATGGAAACTTGGGATATGTGACACATCTTTGGAGAAAACATCTTTGAAGCTTCTTTGAGGTCCCACCGAAATGTCATTTGGGATATGTGACACATCTTTGAGATATGTGACATCATCTTTGAGATATATGACATCATCTTTGGGAAAAGCTTCTTTGAGACTAGGCCGAAATAGAGAGAAGTTTCGGTGGAGATACCACCGAAATTGTGAGAACAATTTCGGTGAACAATGACTTGTATGTTTGAGAAAAGATCTTTCACTTCCACAATGAGAGAATCTTTAATCTTGACTTTGGTTGATCTTTGACTTCACCAAACATTTGATATCTTGTACAAGCCATTACAAAGAACCATGCATCCAAAATTTCTCTAAGTATAAAATGTTTTTCAAAGTATAAAAGGAGATCATGAGGTCATCTTCAAATCTTGATGACCCAACAATCTCCCCCTATTTGATGATGACATCCATACTTAGAAAAACATGAGTAAGACAGTGAATAATGCAAGTTGACCCTTCTTTACTCTTTTGGGTTCTTTTTCACACAGTCCATTTTTTTTTTTTTTGTGTGTGTATGTATATATGATATTTACATATAAGAAAAAATAAAGAGGTATAGCTGTACAAATAATCGAAAGGAAAAGGAAAGAAGTATAAACAGTATAAACAGAATGAATATTACTTGCATCTTTGGAGGGGCGAGTTGAAACTTGTGTCTGGCTTGAGGATTCTTCATTTTGATCAGCAGCCTTAGGATACTTCTGCCCAACTGTTGCATCTTGGCATCTTTTCATGTTTAGCATCAGCATCCTTTGTCTTTGTTTTGCTCCCCCTCAGTTAGATCAGACGGTCTTTGTGTTTCTCCCCCTCAGTTAGATCCGCCCGGACTGAAGTGCTCCCCCTTGACCGGTCCGTTGATTTCCTCATTTTTTCAAGTTGGTCGCTGTATATGAGTACTGAGGGTTTATGTTGCTCCCCCTCAGATGAATTCTCCCCCTCAGCGGCCGACGTAGGAAAAACACCAAGAGAAAATGAAAAGATCGGCCAGAACCAAGACAATTTTTTTTTTTTTTTTTTTTTTTGACTTTCCACCGAAAATTGAGGAAAATCCACCGAAAATTGGCTATTTTCGGTAGGATTTTCGGTGAAAAATCGGTAGGATTTTTTTTTTTTTTTTTACCTTTCCACCGAAAATTGAGCAAAATCCACCGAAAATAGGCTATTTTCGGTAGGATTTTCGGTGGAAAATCGGTAGGATATTTTTTTTTTTTTTTTTTTACCTTTACCTTTCCACCGAAAATTGAGGAAAATCCACCGAAAATAGGCTATTTTCGGTAGGATTTTCGGTGGAAAATCGGTAGGATTTTTTTTTTTTTTTTTTTTTTTTTGCTTTTCCACCGAAAATGAAGGAGAATCCACCGAAAATTGGCTATTTTCGGTAGGATTTTCGGTGGAAAATCAGTAGTAAAACTTCTAAGACATTATGGAGAAAATCTTCAAAGTGAAGAAAAGATTGGAATTTCATCTTCCAATTTGATGACCCAAAAAGATTGAGTTTGAGGATTTGGGGTGACATCTGTAGAAGAGTTTGTAGTGGGTGGATTGGTGGAGGGATTTGAGGTGGTGGATCGGTGGAGGGATTTGAGGTGGTGGATCGGTGGAGATTCGGTGTGGAATCGGTGTGGGTCGGTGTAGACTCGGTGGTGGATCGGTGTGAGGATTCCACCGAGGAGTTTGAAGGATTGTACCGAATTTAGAAGGGTTTCACCACCGAATTTGAAGGGTTCCACCGAATTTGAGGGGTACCACCGATCGAGGAGGCAAAACATATGATGGGAAGTAAAGTATGGTGGGATATGGTTTTGGTTTGGTGGTTAAGGAAAATTTCGGTGGTGAGGTTTAGAAAAGAAATGGAATTTTAAGAGATTGGAGATGGTGATGTCATGAGAATGACATCAACATGCTTATGATGTCATGAGAGTAAAGAATTCTAAGGTTTTGTCAACTTTCTCACTTGTTCACATAGATCCATCTGCCCAGCTCAAAATCTGCAATCACAAAGAATTTAATTTCCAGGTACCCATTTTGAAGGTGGGTCCTTTTGGGTTAGAAGAAAAAGAATGAAAAGAATTTATATCACTCAGAATAATTCTTCATTTCACACAGTCTTTGGCAAAATGAGAAATATCACCACAGATATAGCATTTTCTATAAAGAGAGTTCCTTTTAGAAACTTGACATTTTTCCTAACTTTTGCTCAAAGATTTTGAAGAGATAACAAAGAATGGGGGTGCATCACATAGAATTCCTATTTCAAAAATTGGGAGTACATAAATCCTTTCTTTTGAATTGGACATTTTGAAACTCACAGATTTAAGAAGAAAATCGGTATGAGAAGTCATAAAGTTATTTTTGGAAAAATTTTGGAGGATTTCCTTTTAAGACAGAAACAACACCCAGAGACTAGCCAAATAAAATTTCCAAAATTTATGTTTTCAGATGTGATGGCAGAAATTATGAACACATAGCAAAAGAGTTTGAAATAAGAGAATTCATAAAAGATAGATAAAACACATAGTATGTACCAGTGAAGAGTAGAAGAAGCACTTAGCTGATACAAGAGCAGTTGAGGAGTCATTCGCTTTCAGATGTGGGTTCATCTGCCAAATCATAAGATTTAGCAGGCAGACCCTTTCCTCTTCTGACAAGTCTTTCATTTCTTTCCTTTTCTCTCTTGTATTTCTCCTTGTATCTTTCAGCCCGGTCAAAATTTGCAGAAGAGGAAGATTGGCTGAAATTTTTGGAAGATCGGTGGGAAGCACTTCTAAGTCTTTCAAGGTTTCTACTTTTACACTCAGAAGCAAAATGACCCTTTTTACCACAGTTAAAACATTCCTCATTAGATTTATCCAAAGGAGAGTGTTTGGAGAGAGAAGAGGATGAATTTCTATCGAACTTAGATTTTCCAGAAGAGAGATGAGATTTGGATTTAGAGTGCCCATCCAACATGGCCATTTCATCAGATAATTTATCAGCTGAAGTTTCCTCACATTCATCCTTAGCATCACTAAGATATGCTTCTGAATGATCATTGGGATCTTCTTGACTATTATGGTCAGAGTCAGATGGGTAGGTGATTTTTGGAAAACACTTAGTCTTTTTGGAAGAGTCACTCAGGAGAGCTAGAGAAGAGTTCTTTATAAACCTTTGCAGTTTCGTCTGCTCATAGTTGAAAAGAGTACCATAAAGAACAGTAAGAGGCATATGATCAAGATCCTTGGTTGTCTTTATACAAGTACAGATATTTTCCCAAAAATCGGGAAGACAGTCCATAAATTTGCACAGGACTTCCTCATTGTCATACACTCTACCTAACAGCTTTAAGTCATTAAGAAGACTGTTAAAGCGATTATAGTAGTTGGAGAGAGATTCTCCTTTCTCATAAGAAAAGAGTTCATATTTTCTAACAAAACCAATTTTTCTGCTCTTTTTAACTTCATTTGTACCTTCGTACAAAACACACAGAGTGGACCACATCTCTTTGGCAGTAGAGAGATTTACCAGAGAGTGGTACACTTCATCAGGAAGAGAGAGAGCAATGATAGTTCTAACTTTAGAATCAAGAGACACAAGTCGTTTTTCCTCATCAGTATATTTCTTAGGATTTTTAAGAATGTAACGACCAGTAGCAGCAGATTTTTCTTCATCAGACGAATCATCAGAATCATATTTTTCCATGGTTTCTTTACCCGGCCTCTGCGTTTCATAGCGAGCCCAAACTCTGGGGATAAAGGGTCCCTCTTGGAGAATGGTTGGATATCTAGTATCCACTCCTTCCATGAACAGCATCATGCGGCTTTTCCACAAAGAGAAGTTGTTAGCATTGAACTTAGGAGGTTTTGAAATGGAGCCATTTTCAGAAAAGTTATTTTGAAAAGAGTTTTCAATAGTTGAAGAAGAGGAGGCAGCCATCGCAGATCAAGTTTATGGGATTAAACTTTCTGCTCTGATACCACTTGTTAGTCCCAGATGGCTATAACAAGTATTGTAGAAGGGGGGGGTTGAATACAATACTCAAAATTTTCACAATTTTAATTCTTTTTATTGAAAATCTTTCAACAAGAATTACACATAGAAAACTTAAGACTGTTGCGGAAAAGAACAGATAAACTATTCTAACAATCTTACACAAAGTATACAACAAAATAACTACGAACACTTAGAACAAAGCTATAAAGTTTTTCAAGCAAACTGGAAATTCTTGCACTTAGAGAATTCTTCCAGTTTGCGTAGAATATCAAGAGCTCACAGTAATCTTCAAAGTCTCTCAAGATGTGTTTATTTCTGTATGGAGAGCTCTTCCTTTTATAGTGACAAGGAGTGTGCAAGCATTGAATGCTTGGGACACTTGTCATCTTCACACTTGCTGAGGATGTTGACTTCTGGAAAGTTGTGAAGTCCTTGTCACCTTTTACAAGGTACAGTCAGAAGAGCTCATGCATGAGAAAAGAGCTTTGCATGGAAATGGATAATAAGACAGAAGGTCACTTTATCCATGTAGAAAATATCTTCTCAATTTGTCTTCTTATGTCTCTCATTTTTGTCTTCTTTTGGTTCTCAAAATCTCTTTCAACAAATGCACCACCGAAGAAAGGTTGTAAGATTTCTTCCAAGACAAAATGAATTTGCTTCTCATTTTGTCTTATTATGTCTCTCACTTTTGTCTCCTTTTGCTTCTCAGATTTTCTTTCAAGAAAAGCACCACCGATGGAAACTTGGGATATGTGACACATCTTTGGAGAAAACATCTTTGAAGCTTCTTTGAGGTCCCACCGAAATGTCATTTGGGATATGTGACACATCTTTGAGATATGTGACATCATCTTTGAGATATATGACATCATCTTTGGGAAAAGCTTCTTTGAGACTAGGCCGAAATAGAGAGAAGTTTCGGTGGAGATACCACCGAAATTGTGAGAACAATTTCGGTGAACAATGACTTGTATGTTTGAGAAAAGATCTTTCACTTCCACAATGAGAGAATCTTTAATCTTGACTTTGGTTGATCTTTGACTTCACCAAACATTTGATATCTTGTACAAGCCATTACAAAGAACCATGCATCCAAAATTTCTCTAAGTATAAAAGGAGATCATGAGGTCATCTTCAAATCTTGATGACCCAACAAAGGTAGTTGAGCACAAGGAGCCTGATAAGAAGAAGAAGACTGAAAAAGAGTAAACACGACTAAATGAAAAGAATATCAAGCAGAAAGATGATTTGATCAGCAAGTACGTCAAAGAACTGAAGGAACTGAAATCTCAAATATGGAGTAGTTCTGAGAAGCTGGCTAAATCTGAAGAAAAGGCAACAACGTTAGAGTCTGAAAACACTAAGCTAAAAGGAAAGATTTTTGATTTGCCATCACATGAAGAGATAAAGGCACTTGAAGAGAAAGGTAAGCTCCTGAACTGTGAAAACCTTGAGCTTAAAAGTAAACTAAATACTCTTGAAAAGGTTTTTGAAAAGGAGAAAGAAAGCTTTGAAAAGGAAAGACAATTGCTCACACAAAAGCAATCTGGGCTTTCAACCAAATCTCTTGAAGAGAAGAAGAGACTTGAGCTGATGTGTTTAAAACTTTCAAAACAGATCTCCGACTTTGAAAAAGTTTTGATTTCAGAAAAAGAGAAGTTTGAATTAGAACGCAAATCTTTCTCTAAAAAGAATGGAGAACTTTCTTTGAAAATATCCGATTTGGAGAAAGAATTAGACGTTCTAATCAAAGAGTCTGAGAAAACGAAAGTTGAAGGTTTTAGGGCTAAATGTTTAAAAGATGATTTTGAAAAAAGAAAGAAAGATCTTTCGGATTGAGATTTCTAAACTTACACAGAGATTATCTGGATTAGCAACCGAGATTTTGAAGGAACAAAAGGTTAAATCTGATTTACAAAAGAAAATTGATTTAATTCTCAAAGAACGAAATGATTTATCCATTAAGGTCAAGAAACTTGAAGAAAGCAAGTTCAAAGGTGTTCAACCTTCTTATGCTTCAAGTTCATTTTCTACAAATCGTTCTTCAAAGAATTTTGTCAAATTAAATGACTTTTCAAAGGATCAGATTCGACCTTCCAATATTTTCTATAATTCTCGTGTTGATAATAAAGATAATCCATCTTTCAAGAGAGTAAAAATGGAGTGGAGAGTTAAAGGAACCACTCATGCTCCAAAGCCATTTGTCTCTGTTAAGAATGACAAGAACTACACAGCTTTCCACGCTAAACCTTTTGTGAAAACTGATCTTGTTTACTCTGTTAATAAACTGATCAGCTTATCTACACAGAAGTTGTGTTGCTCTTATTGTGGTACAAATGACTTTGTGAAGAAAGACCATGCTAAGTATTGGTATGGTACTTATAGTATCCCAGGTCATCATAGGGCATCTAACCAACAAGGATCCATCCCAAGATGGATACCAAAATCCCTCTAATCTATTTTGCAGGAATGTCATGTGCGGTTTTAATTCCTATTATTCTTTTCACATGACTGCATTCAAAGGTTAGGCCAATTTTGAGGGGGAGTACTATCGTCTTCAAGGTATGTGAACTCTAACTGAATTCAAAAACCGTGGTAATTCATTCTGAATAACTAACTTGTGTTTGTTATTCTCCAATCTTAACTTCCATGATTGCCACGTGTTATGTTTCATTGCTTAGTTATTTCCATGTCTCAAATGTTTGTTGATTTTTCGATGGAAATACACTCGTTTGAATTCATAGTTGATCCTCAAAGTTCGCTATTTCTTGCACATGATTCAATTCTTATCTGATATATTAATTGTGACTTGTTCTTCACAATTAAACTTTCTAATCATTGTTTCATTATTGCAAATACTGTGCTTACTGAGTCAATCTGTTTTGCGCTTGATCTTGATTCTTGAAACTCTGGTATTTCAAACTATGACTTATGAATAATTCAATTCAGAACTCGTACTTAATTTTAATGACTTCTAATCACCTCAGATCAGGACTCGTTTTTAAGAGTTTTGACTTCTAAACATTTCAGTTTAGAACTCGTATTTCACTGTTTCCTTAAATGCTTTACTCGATGCATGAAAGGAGTGTTAGGACTTACATTGTTTCTATGGTCAATCCAGAACCGGAAGGACCTACCTAAGAAACACATCCCTTATAGAGTACAGTGAAGGGTCTAGATGATAGATGAGTTTGGAGAGAAAAGAATATGGTGAGGATGTGACAGGACTTAAAAGAAATATTGGTCCTTACCAAACCGAGTCAGTTATCCGGGTAACCACACAATCTATTCATTCTCGTTTCTTTGGAGATGAATATTGAAACAGACATGGACCCAGTGTCGATAACTCGTGTCACCCCACCCAGCTACTCAAGTATCTCACAACAGATGCTTGATTCACATATTCACGGAGAATTAGCACATAATCTATATATTCCTCACTCGGAGATCTTAGATATTGAAACAGGAAGACATCAGCTCCGGTCTCCGAACTTCATATTCTAATCACTGTGTCAATTGATTTTAACTTGTGTCCCAGGTTAAGTCAATATTTGAGCCCAACAGATTTATCTTATTTCTTTCACACATGCACGAGTCTTTGTGACTCCAATTGCATATCTTTGTGATATTGCCGGAACAGTTTGAGAAGTAATTTTCTAAAATTTTACTTCAGTGATAACTGGAAGTCCTATCAGAGATACCCCGATGCCAACTCTGAACATAGGCCACACAATTTTCTTAATTGTTGTGACAACAGTTACTAACGTGTTTCTGTGTTAGCTTTTTACCCCATTCTGGTTACTTAACGTTTGATCTGATTTTTTGCTACTCGTTACTATTGTCTTTGATCGTGCATGATGCTCCGGATACTCCTACTCATCATGAGGGGGAGAAAGGGTACAGATTCAAAGACACCGAATATCAAGTTGAGGGGGAGTTAGCAAAAGCCGAGGGGGAGTAAAGAAGTCCCCAATGCAAAAGCCAAAGGGGAGTAAAGAAGTCCCCATGCAAGAGCCGAGGGGGAGTAACTGTTGACCGAGCCGAATGTTTCGAATGTTTAATCTGTTCCGAGATCCAAAGATTTCAAAGTGCATACAAGTGATCAAAGTGCTTACAAGGGGTCAACTCTTCTCATCGTTGGTGTTCGCTACAATTCAGTATTTCCTCCTTCAACCATACTGGTTCAACAAGTTCTTTTAAAGCTGAAATCAAATTTCAAGAGCTTTATTCAAGGGGGAGCTTCCAAAGACATGAAGAGAAGCAACATCTTTGCGTTCCAAAGTTTCAAGAAGGAGAGAAGATCAAGATATGAAGATTTCAAGACCGAATTTTATTTATATATCTTTAGGGGGAGATTGTTAGGACCATAAATGTCCTACATATTAGAAAGATATATAAATAATTATTATAGAGTTTAATTAGATTAATTAATCTTTTTGTAAAAGCCTTTAATCATAAAAGGGCTTAGTTTAGGTTAATGGGCCATGGGTCGTGGTGCTTAAGGCCTAAGTATATAAGGTTGTGTTTACCTTAGAATTAGGTTAGACGATTCATTATCATTCATGAGAGCTTAATTGTTTAGAGAGAGATAGTTAGGATTTTCATTCTAACCTTTGTAACTATCTTGATTATTGAATATGAGAGGGATGACAAGTTGAAATCATTATCTGTTCTTGTTATTTCTCATTGAATCGTTGTTACCTGATCAATCTAGGACTAACACTATCACATCAAAAAAACCTTTATCACATGTGATAAAAACATGTGAGAGAGCCTAGTAGTGTAAAGGCGACTTGGCCCGCAACCTACATCGTGCCAAAGGTCATCTGCGTCTCTGATTTAGTATCGCATGTGTATCTTACGTGACTGAATTTCATATCACACATGATTAACTATTGTAAAATGGTGTTCCCGCATTCTCGTAAAATGAAGGTGTTCTCGTTTGAACCCTTTCCTATATACTTAAGTTGTCTTAATTAATAGTTAAATATTGTGATAGGATTTATAAAAACCCTAAACCGGATCTTTAAGCTCAAGAATGATTAGTTCTAGATCATGGAATAAACATATACAAATCACAACATGAACAGCGGAATTTAAACGACAGATTTGTATAGCTAACAAGGTTCATTAATTTAAACATACTGATTACATACTCACGCCCCAATTTGTTGACCCAAGTTATCAACAAACGAATACTTCTTCTCAAGTATTAGGATTAAGAACCTTGGGGCTCATGCACACACATCTACACGTTTTTGTTTAAACGTGGGTTTCAAGAACGTCTAATTCTATATCTCTAGGTTTCTTTATATACTAGAAACCTAGATAAACTAGAAACTAGATAAATACCAATCCTAGATAAACTAGGAATCCTAGATAAACTAGAATTTACAATGATAACTATAAAATAAACATATTACAATTCGAACCCTTGTAAGTTGAAGTTTTGACACATCAAATCTATATGAAATATTCCTAACAATCTTCCCCTATTTGATGATGACAAAACTTAACATCAGAATCTTCAAGTAGCTCTTCCCCTTTTTGACATAATCAAATCCAAAACTTATCAAACTTGAATCTTCCCCTTGAATGATCAACACTTCTTCTTCCCCTGAATTTATGCTAACCATCCTTGTGTCTTCGAGGTTATATCAATTACGTTGTAAAGAAAATCAACCATTATCTATTTGAAGTTGAAGTAAAAAACCAAACCTTGAGTCTTATATCCCGTAGAAACCAAGTGAACAACAACGTCATTCTCATGAATGAGGGGATCCCTGTCCTTCGACCAATCTTCTTCTCTAAGATTTCGTCAAATTGAAGTCACATTCTTCGAACAATTACGTTAATAATCTTCATAATATCACGGGTTATCTTTAACAGGTGAAGGATACCTTTAAAGATATGATAAGAACACAAACTCTAACTTTCACTTCTTCTTCAAACAAACTCTAATTAATCTTCCTTTTTGTAATCAACTGATGACGATCAAAGGGTAGTCATTTAAGCATTCTTCCTCTATCGTTCATCAAACCTTCATACCTTGTGTGTGTGAATTTTCTTGAAACAAACAAAAATCATCCTCCTTTTGTTGAGCATGATCCTAACATGGTGTGTGACATGTATTCTCCATTGCATCGCGGCTTTGATTTCATGGCTTTGAGGAATTCTGAGTGAAGAACAATTTTTATCAAGAAAAAAAAAACTGCTGGATTTCGAGAATTTCTGGGAGCGTTCTGGACGTCGTACGGCCAATCCAACCAGACATAATGTTAAACAGTGTGTCCCGAAGCTGCTGTCCAAAAATCGCGACGATCCGACGGTTCAATCTCCGGGAATAGGCGAAACGGCCGGCTGTGATTTTCCAGAAAATTTCTGCGAAAAATCTGATTTTTCTTTCTTTCGTTCGTCTTCTTTCGTCTCTTCAAATCTTCCATTAAACCTTGTTTTTCTTCCAGATCAGAGAGCACCATGTGCTCTGATACCACCTGATAGGATTTATAAAAACCCTAAACCGGATCTTTAAGCTCAAGAATGATTAGTTCTAGATCATGGAATAAACATATACAAATCACAACATGAACAGTGGAATTTAAACGACAGATTTGTATAGCTAACAAGGTTCATTAATTTAAACATACTGATTACATACTCACGCCCCAATTTGTTGACCTAAGTTATCAACAAACGAATACTTCTTCTCAAGTATTAGGATTAAGAACCTTGGGGCTCATGCACACACATCTACACGTTTTTGTTTAAACGTGGGTTTCAAGAACGTCTAATTCTATATCTCTAGGTTTCTTTATATACTAGAAACCTAGATAAACTAGAAACTAGATAAATACCAATCCTAGATAAACTAGGAATCCTAGATAAACTAGAATTTACAAGGATAACTATAAAATAAACATATTACAATTCGAACCATTGTAAGTTGAAGTTTTGACACATCAAATCTATATGAAATATTCCTAACACATTGTGAAACTTATGAAACCATGATGCGCTAGGGTCACCCTTTTGAATCTATAATGTCAAAAGTGACATTTCTTATGACAGCAACTCATGTCATGCCTTTTAAATATACTTGTCTTTTTTCTTATTCACTTGGAGGATCTTTTTTTGATCGACGAAACTTTAAAAAACTAGCAAGAAACTATAAAAAGAAACAGTTACTTAGAAAGAATTTGCAAGCCAACCAACCCAATTAATAGACAACTTGCTACTTATGTGGTTAACCCAAAAGTAAGCACGGGTTATAATGTTCTCCAAGATCACCGCCTTTTTTGGCTTTTGGTACCAAAGAGAATATCATTCCAAAAAACCCATATAGACCACAAAGTTATAAGCATAACAACCTCAAACACCAAAAAACGCTTTCTTCAACCGGATTGATCCAATCCAATAGATCTATTCTGAATAGGAGCAGAGAGTCGGAATATCAATTTGCCACAATCAACCAATAAGGACCCATAACTCTTTAGCAACGGGTCACGAGAAGAAAAGATGACTGCAATTCTCTACCCCCGTATCAAAATTGGGACAAAAAAGAGACGAAACATCGATACCCCTTTTATCCAAATTAACCCGAGTAGGGAGCCGATTAAGACGCAATCGCCACGCGAACCGTTTGATCTCACTAGGTTTTAGCGTAACACATTTTCTTAAATGACATGTATATCAGGTAATTCTAGTGGTCGGATTTCCTCGGGCTTGAGGGGAGAGTCATGTGATCAGAGATAGTGTTTTTGGTGAAGTATAGCATTGGCGTATTTTGTTGGACTGGAATTCTTTTGAACAGAGATAATGGCATCCGTCTATAATCTAGACTACTAGTTTAGATTTGTAGGTTGTTAAATTTATTTATCTTATTATAGCTGTAAACGTCATATTATTTCCCCATTTTTTGGTGATTTATTTATTTATAAATTGTCACTTTCCGCAATTATTCAGGTTTAAACTTACCCCTACTTTTAGGGTGTTACATCGGTCCTTAGTGTGCGAGAGTGATAGCAAGAGTGCCCTTAGGCACTATCGCCTGTCATAGTCGCCGGGATGGGCACCCTCTCGGTACACTTTCAGTGAAAGTGACAACGAGAGTGCCAAGGGAACAATCGTCGTGTCACAATCACTGGCTTTCCCCATGTCTCGGTACATTCTCGGCGGAAGTGTCGGCAAGAGCACCATGTGGCACAATCTCTCGCGTCCTTCCTGGGGTATAAAAACCCTTAACCGGATTTTTAGCTCATTTTTCATATCCTAAATTAGCCATATATGTTTCTTAAGCATCTTGAGCGAATTTCTTCTCTCCAAACCTCCCTCTCAATTATTACAAGCCTATGGTTTGATAGAATAATTTATTGGGCATCAAGATCTCATTGAGGAACATTAAGTGTGGGTTTTCAAACAAGAACCAAGTCTTAATCTCATCTCATTCAAGTTTCTAGGGTTTGCAAGTTTTCTAGGTTTTCTTCTAGAAACCTAAGTGGTGTGTTTTAAAAGCCTTGTAAAACTAGATACATGTCTTTATATGTTAATTTATCTCCATTTCGTACACTACTATGGTATTTCTCTTCTCACTTGGTAATTTGTTCATATTTGTATATATGGAAATTCTATTGAGTATATTTGTGTAAACCGCCATATTGATGACTTGATGAAGATATGTTGTACCTAGAACATATTGGAGAGATTACATGGATTCTTATTGGTGTTTTAAAAGGTTTGTATAAACTCTCAAATTATGGAAGTAGTTAACCTAACTTGCAGATTTGGTCTACATGTGACATCCTCATGCTTGATGCTAGTTGTTTATGGCGTTGTGCCTTGGTGTACATGGTAGGTAGTTCCGCTACTTGAAAATGACCCATATTATGTCACATAATTGTTGGACCTATTTAGAGTCATTGAGTATTTTTTTTAAACAGAGTCCTTAGTATTTTATGAACCTCATATCATGTTGAATACAGTGGATGGACCACTAGTTAACCTCTATTGGTATTATGTACATTTTTCTTAGAGTAATTGTGTATATCGGTATATGTGAATATTGTGGATGAATCTTTCAAGTAGGCAATAGGAGGATTTAGCTTTGTGGTGCCACCTTGGAGGTATGCACTAGGATCTCTACCATTTTGGGTAATGCATTGGAGGGTAGTCCTCAATGTGTTGGGCCTTGTGGTGTTACTCATAAGAGTAGACACTAAGGTCACTGTTCAAAAAGGCTCACCGCGACAGCCACCATGGCGCACCGTGGCTCAAGGCTTGTGTCTCACGCCACGTTATGCCTGTGGCACACAATGGCCTAATGTGCGGTCTTTTGTAACGCGATATTTGATTTTTCTTTACGTTTTTAATGTCTTACTTGCTAGTTTTTTATATACAACCTAGTTTAATTTGGTTGTTATCCTTAACTTGTCGATTACTAGTACAAAACATATGATTTTTTATATAATATTATATATGATATAGAGATTTGCTGTCATAAGTCACGCCTCGAGAAACGTCATGGTCTCGCCGTGGCTCCTAAGGCTTGAGGCTCGGCCTCACCGCCACGCCGCGCCTCACGCCATTTAGAACCTTGACTAAGGTAAATCAACTCTTAAGTGAAACTTGACCGGTGTTATTGGTCTCTCCCATTGATTCCAAATAATGAGTTATGTGATTGTATAATTGAATGCTAACCGTTATTTGTTGATATACTTTATCTTTTCAAACTCATTAGGCTTTTTGGCATAACACTTGTTTGGTGTCGACACGTATCGCAGGTTCTAGCGGCGTGCTTGCTAAGAAGAGTTAGTTGGACTATAGACGTGAGCTTGGGGAGACACTTTCGGGACACCATTCTTGAAGAACATTATTTTGTGTTATAGATGACACTCATTTGTAATCTTATTTCTTGATATGAATTAGATTAATAGGTTGTTATCTCTTATTGTTGAATTACAAACTTGTAATTAAACAGACGTACACTGTTTCCCCTTTTTTCAGGAAGGCTCATGTTTGACATTTATATATCACATTTCAGTTTTATGGAAATTTTTGTTTATCTCAATTTTTGGGGTGTTACGTCTAGGACCTCGACTTGGACCTTGTGATAGGTCCAATCTACCATATTAATGGATCTTCTTCATTCAAGGTTTTTAGATGGCTCACATGAAGGAGTGTTTTTCTAATATAGTAACTCCAATTCTCCAACCATACTCCTTAATTTTAGCTACATATTATTTTTATAATTTATTGTGTACCGTGATAGATTTTATCTATATTTTCTAGTTATTAATAAAATAATGTACTTTTGTACTATAAGGAGCTCCTTATATCTAGAAAATGAGATCATGTGAATTAGGATACAAAGTCAATGTAATAAATACATTGAAGTAATCATTTTTTTGGTTTTGACTTACTACAACAGTTAAATAAGAGCATCTCCAATGCGAACAATGACCTAGGAAGCCAATTGCAGATACTCTTACAAAAACATACACGTTTTGCTCAAATCATTAAATAGGAAGCCGTTTTGTAACTTAAATTGGAGAGCATGAACACATCCGACCTTAGCTCAGTTGGTAGAGCGGAGGACTGTAGTTGTTCAACTGGTATCCTTAGGTCGCTGGTTCGAATCCGGCAGGTCGGATATTTTTTTAATCCATTTTTTTTAATATTTATTTTATATATGTTTTATTTTATTTTTTCAGGGGTGAAAGAAATTGATTCTTACAGCAACAAATAGAAAGAAAATGTGAGAATTTCGAGTCGATGATGAATTGGGGGAGAAATTAGGGTTTGAAATTTCGAAGAGGTGGGCCTTGAAATTAGGGTTTCTTCTGTAATTGGTTTTCTAGTTATGTTTTCAAGAATCAATTGTGATCGGATAATTGCTTTTTGAACTGCTTTTTCAAGAAGCAATCGGTGGAATTCAGATACACAGTCTCCGATGGAGGTTTTTCCCCTAGATCACTTCTTTTCCATTCGCTAATTCAGCATTACAGTATTATTTCCTATAAGAGGTTGTTGTAAGCAATGATTTTGTGGTGATTTGTCTCCAACCGACCGCTAAAACCTCAATCAAACGGCAAAGGCCCGGTTAACGCCATTTTTCTTCGAAATCATCCCCAAACATTAAATTTGATGTTTTTTAAAAAGTGTTTGGATTAGCTTATTGTGCTGTGAAAACGTGATAAGCGAATAAGGATTTGGTGTTAGCGTTTTTGGCACAACCCCAAAAAAAAACACTAAAACCATACTTCAAAAAAGAACATCATATCAATGGGGCCATATTAAAAGAAAACCTTTTATTTTAAAATAATACTAAAAAAATTAAAAATACAATAAACTAATGATAACAAAGAAACTGAAATTAGAAAAGGAGGGAATTTTGGTGGGCCAGGGCTATCTATATGGTTTACAACTCATTACTTTTTTTGTCATTATCGTTTATAATTTATTGTTGTTTTCGTCTCTCAAACCACCAATGGATTTAGCCTTAGGGATGCTAACCGTAATTCTAAAAGCATAAAAGGATGAAAGTTGCAATTTTTAAGACGAAAATATCTTGTATTTTACATAAATGACCAAAAGTAAAAATAAATATTGGTCAGGTGGTTAGTTTTACCCAGGGTTCAAATCCATGAGCTGCCAAAAGCTGGAGGTTCACTTGCGATGACTCCGGTCCATTCGTGGTCGCCCGCGGATTAGTTGGTGCGCGTAAGCTGGCTCGGAAACCCATAGTTGCAAAAAAAAGACCAGAAGCCCTATCGTTTTAGGTAATTTTATAATGTCACTAGCTTATGAACGAGTTTTTTCCAAACATGACTAAGGGTCTGTTTTTTAGTATCTTAACGAGCATAACAGGACTTCACAACTTATTCGGTTAGCTATACATAACTGTTTGGTAGTGGCCTAATGATATTGAAAATGGCTTATTCAGTAAGCTTCTAGAGGGAGCTTTATGCACAAAACCAAGTTTTTTTCCAAACTTGACCCTCCCAATTGTATGTTTGACAAAAGGTAGAAGCGATCCTCAAATGTTTAAGAAGATACATCGAGCTTTCAACTCGAAATTCCCAATTGAATCACTAGACCGAAGACTTCATCAAATGCTACTACTAGTACCAACTTTGATCTCTTTAGTAATTATCATTAGAAGACGACCATTAGAATCATCCAAATTTGTTGTAATTATATATAATTAAAATTTTCATTTATAAAAAATTTGCTATGAACACATATGTGCTGTTACATTTTTAGTATGGACTACCTGTTGCATGTAACTTTATTTCCGAAAAACTGCTATGATAGCGTTACGAGTTGCATGCATATTCCAATTGAGATTTCTTCACGATATTTTAGTCGATATCTTCGGATGATGAAAATGTATTGATTTTTGTCTTTAAACTTGGAACCGACACAAATCCATTTCATATTTTAACCAAATACTACTAGTACCAACTTTGATCTCTTTAGTAATTATCATTAGAAGACGACCATTAGAATCATCCAAATTTGTTGTAATTATATATAATTAAAATTTTCATTTATAAAAAATTTGCTATGAACACATATGTGCTGTTACATTTTTAGTATGGACTACCTGTTGCATGTAACTTTATTTCCGAAAAACTGCTATGATAGCGTTACGAGTTGCATGCATATTCCAATTGAGATTTCTTCACGATATTTTAGTCGATATCTTCGGATGATGAAAATGTATTGATTTTTGTCTTTAAACTTGGAACCGACACAAATCCATTTCATATTTTAACCAAATACTACTAGTACCAACTTTGATCTCTTTAGTAATTATCATTAGAAGACGACCATTAGAATCATCCAAATTTGTTGTAATTATATATAATTAAAATTTTCATTTATAAAAAATTTGCTATGAACACATATGTGCTGTTACATTTTTAGTATGGACTACCTGTTGCATGTAACTTTATTTTCGAAAAACTGCTATGATAGCGTTACGAGTTGCATGCATATTCCAATTGAGATTTCTTCACGATATTTTAGTCGATATCTTCGGATGATGAAAATGTATTGATTTTTGTCTTTAAACTTGGAACCGACACAAATCCATTTCATATTTTAACCAAAGTGTACCTATGGATAGTCTCACCACTTTTGCAAAATAAACTCACACATTGCGAATCTTGTTGATAAATTTTACTTTGCGTCATTTATGGTTAAAAAAGAAGAATTTTTGGAGTTTGACGTCGTTTATGTTCTTTTTCGAAGTTTCGTACAAACATGTTGTTGCACACTATCTTAATGCAAGAAATTACTTTACGTACATGGCATAAATAAATCCCTGCTAGAATCGTAGTGGTTCATTTCAAAAGTTGTTGAGCATGCTTTTGGGTTTTGTTAGTAACTTGAATTGTGATAAAATGGTTTTCAATATGAATTTCATATGTGGGACGAGTGTGCCCATTGTTGCACAACTACCGAGTAGATAGTAGTAGATTTTGTGCGTACAATTAAATTGATATGAAAACCTTTATGTTGAAAATTTCTATAAAACTTACGATTGGCATAATTGTTGAGTCTATCACTTAAAAACCTTGAACTCATTGGGCTTGGGATGGTTAAGCAACCCCGGTTAAAGGTAACGGCGTGTGGGACCTTGTCGGTGAAAGTTTGGGTTTTCCGACGCGCGATAGTATTATTAACCGAATGATGTCGTTTGCAAGACCGACGTATTTTCTGTTGGCAACTGAAGGGTGGAGTTCGCAGTATCTTCTGTTAATGCTTTAGGTAACCGTTCATTTTGGCGACCTTGTTTTGGGTTTAGTCAGTGTTTGTATAGATGATGAGTAGGACCCTTTAGACACCGTGCGAATAACCTTGGTTTTGTGGGTATGCTCGACGAATGAAACTCGTGTATGGAGTTCTGCGGTGATTCGAGTCTTGGTGAAATGACTAGGTGTCAACTCTTGGATTTCGAGGCCAAGAACCGTCAGTGTAATTGGAGGATTGTAGTCCAAATGTTAAGGGATGGTGGTATAGGTTGTAGTAATCTTATGAAGTTCAGTCGGTGATAAGTAGATTTAGCGGGATGACTTTTCTTGATAGTAAAGGAAATTGTCGATTGGATGATTGGAAGTTGGGCGTATTCTTGGAGTTGTAGAACCAATGGGTCAGGCACGAACGTCTGTTTTGGAGTCTAATAGTACTCGTTAGAGTGAAGTGACAGTTCAACAGCGGAACGGTTGGATTTGGGGGAATTGTTGGTTTCGGTAGTAAACAAACCTTGGATTGATCGGAGAAAGGTTTCAGAGCCCGTGGTCGCCCGCGAATTAGTCGGTGCGCGTAAGCTGGCTTGGAAACCCATAGTTGCAAAAAAAAAGACCAAAAGCCCTATCGTTTTAGGTAATTTTATAATGTCACCAGCTTATGAACGAGTTTTTACCAAACATGACTAAGGGTCTGTTTTTTAGTATCTTAACGAGCTTAACAGGACTTCACAGCTTATTCGGTCAGCTATACATAACTGTTTGGTAGTGGCCTAATGATATAGAAAATGGCTTATTCAGTAAGCTTCTAGGGGGAGCTTTATGCACAAAACCAAGTTTTTTTCCAAACTTGACCCTCCCAATTGTATGGTTGACAAAAGGTAGAAGCGATCCTTAAATGTTTAAGAAGATACATCGAGCTTTCAACTCGAAATTCCCGATTGAATCACTAGACCGAAGACTTCATCAAATGCTACTACTAGTACCAACTTTGATCTCTTTTGTAATTATCAATAGAAGACGACCATTAGAATCATCCAAATTTGTTGTGATTATATATAATTAAAATTTTCATTCATAAAAAGTTTGCTATGAACACATATGTGTTGTTACATTTTTATGATCAATATTCTATAACCAAATTGGCATCGATTCTCGGTAGTCGACTCTATATATTCTTTTCCCTAACTTTTGCATGCACGCAAAGTAAAATGTGGGATATGTGCAAATACGATAGAATAAGGAGCCACAATGATTGGCTCCGAAGAATTCATATACAAAGGCTCCAATGAAGGTATGTCACCATATTTATTTATCGTTAATTCTTTTCCATTCAACATCATCACTTGACTATGCAAATTTCCATCTTTTGCAGTCAAATGGTATTCTTGCCGTGTTCGTATTCGTATTCTTTTTCCACCCGTCGTTGTTTTATGAACATTCTTTGTTATATGATGATGATGATGATGATGATGAGTACGAGACCTGTGTTTGTGTAGTCTCCAAGTACTATTAACCGACAATTTAACATCAAAAATGGTACTATTGTCTAGATTCATCAGCAATACCGATATTCCCTTCTGCAAAAAAGATCAAAAATGCATCGTAAGTTGGGTAGATGAGGGTGGAAGTGAGGGAACTACAACAAAATTGGTTTTTTAGGATGTCTAAATGTCCTACCAGACTGCTTTATAGGATCAAACAATTGTGCTTCTTATATAAAAATGTTACAATAAGTTGATGGAACTTTTGGGCGTCTTAACAAGTTTTTTATGATACTTTTGAAATAAAGCGTTCTATTAGACTTTTTATATAACATTAGTTTGAATAATGTCCTATAAAAAGTGGTTCTATGAAAAAGCTAAATGGACACTTTATTTCGAAAGTGTCCTAAAAAACTTGTTGCAACACTTTTAGATATGAAGCACATTTGTTTGGTCCTATAAACTTAAGTCATATAAAGCAGTCTTTCAACATTTATTTAGACATTTTTGGCGTCCTATAAAGCGGATCTTATAGTATTGTGTAGTATACTTACCGATTCTTTGGCACAATGTGAATAAGCACGTATCTTCTTGGTGCCGAGAAATCTTGTAGATAAGACCTTTTTCCCCATTAATCGGTGCCAAAGAAGCGCACTGGTAAGAAACAAACATAATCCCATTTGAATTTATGATCTTTTAATGCATTTGACATCAATAAGTCGGCCTTTATGACATAAATCAAGCAAATTTCGTTATGAACCTGTAGTAGTCAGGATTCGGCTTAAAGGTAGCTGTATCAAGTAAGCCGTAGTTTCCTCCTATCAAAGTTTGTCTGCAATATGTTTTCGTGTCGTAAACAGATGAAATCCCGAGCTGATCCAAGTACCTGCATTAGGAAAATAGATGGTTGTAACTTTCCCGAAACTGAACACATATTACAACAAAATCGGCTGTATAAGACACCAAATATGTCTAAATGTTATAATAAATTGTTTTATAGGACTTAAGTTTATAGGCACCTACATAAAGGTGTTACAATAAGTTGATACAAAAGCATCTCATTAGGTTCTTTTATATAACACTAAAGTGTCCTATAAAAAGCACACAATCAATGAAAGACGTGTTTATATTAAAAAACTACTAAGACACTTTATTTCAAAAGTGTCTTAAAAACTTGTTAGGACATACGGCTTAACATCTTATTGCAACATCTTTATATATGGTGCATAATTGTTTGGTGGTATAAACTTAAGTCATATAAAGCAGTTTATTAGGATATTTAGACATATTTAGTATTCTATAAAGCCGATTTTGTTGTAGTGACAATCATAAGAAGGTTACCAGAAACTGAACACGAATGCATTAGTGACGAGATTTTGGCCACTGTTGTAAGCGCCACCACCCTCGCTAACCCAAGCCGATGCAGAACTTGCAGAAGTGTTGATGGTGAGTTCAAGTTTCTTGAAAGTGTCAGCCACCCCATCAAGATAAGACGGATCAAGAATCTTTCTGGTTAGGTTTTTATCGACCCCTGCCACAAATAGCAGCATAAAAACAACTTTGAAATTCAGATCATTTTCCTTGTTTTTATTTATATTGTTTAAACAGTGTCACTCTACTCTTTTTGGGTAGATAGAGGTCATACCTCATGGTCAGGGGCGGAGCTACCTTGTAACAAGGGTTAGCAACCGCTAACCCTCAACTTTTCAAAAAAAATTGATATACTAATATTTTAATACTTGACAATTCATGGGCTGAATTTACTTCTATTTAAATCTCTCTTTGGGCCCATTAACTTAATACTAATAATTCATGGGGTAAATTTTTTTAAATGGGTACACCACTACACCATAGACCATACACGTGACTTTGTATAAAGTCAACTAAAAAAAGTCTTCCAAATTTCCAACTTTAAGTAGAGTTCATCTCGATATAGCACTTTTAACTATGAACATTGTGAATAATAGATTGTGCTGGATAAACGATTGCTTGATTTCTTATATTAAAAAGATATTTTTATTGAGATAGATAATGAAGACATTACAAATAAGTTTTAGAAAATGAAAACTCGTCGAGGTCACTATTGAAATTATATAGGTTGGTGTTTCAACAATATACGATCATCACTGTTGCTTGCTATTTTCAGGAAAAATTAATATTTTCTTTCTTTAGTTTGTTTTATTTATTTTTGCTGCTCCTCCTAGATCAAAATCCTGGCTCCGCCCCTGCTCATGGTGGGATATAAGAACATCTCCAACAGCTTCTCTAAAATATAGAAAATACAGATTTTGTTCTCTATTTGGCTCCAACAGATTCTCTATCTTGATCTCTAAAATAGAGAAAACAAGAAAAAACTTCAAGTTTAGAGAATTCTCTAAAACTTGACGGAAGGTGAGAGAAATTATTATTTTATTGATTTCCACCAATAAAATTAAACTATCCTCATTTTATATTATTATCTTTTTGAAAAGTGTGTTGGGATTATAAAATTATATAACATTTTAATAATATAATTAATGTTGAAATCTCTAAAATAGAGAATTTGATGGAGTGAAATGTAATTTAATTTAGAGATTTCGACTTTTGGTTCTCTCTTTTAGAAAAATCATAGAGAACCTGCTGGAGATGCCCTAATGCTCATTTGGTTTGGTTTAGTTTGGCTTGTTTAGGAAAGATACCTGCACCAAGATTGTAGATGTGGTGAGAGACCACGTTCAGGGTCTCGGGTGTTTTGGCTAGAAACTCCTTGAACCAGCCTGGATCAAAGAACCCTCCAGGTGCGATGATCAGTGGTTTAGGTTTGATAGCTTTATAAACGCGGTGCACCATGGTCTGGAGGGTACTTGTATCAATGGCATACTGAGATGCCGATACGCTTGCTCCAATTCCATTGCCACTTACCTCATTACCTGTAAAAAAGTTCTAACTTGTTTGTTATTGTAAAATGTTTAACCCCCCCCCCCCCCCCCCCCCACAAGAGGGCGGCGAATAGGCCTACAGTATCCGGCTTACTCGTAGATCCCGACCTCCTTGGAAGTCAAGGCTTAACGAATATGAGGAGCTTGTGTGTGAGTTTTTTGAGGTATATAAATATTGTATATACTTTAAAACAAT
Organism: Saussurea involucrata; assembly: GCA_033807775.1. Taxonomy (NCBI): domain Eukaryota; kingdom Viridiplantae; phylum Streptophyta; class Magnoliopsida; order Asterales; family Asteraceae; genus Saussurea; species Saussurea involucrata. Next base: position 15,022,683 of record CM066324.1, read on the forward strand.
GTTTAACGCCAAATGAAGTGTGTGGGTTAACGTACCGAGTTCCCAGCCGTAGATGGTGTAGTTCTTTTGAACCGTGTAATGCATTAGAGTTTCGGCATTTGCCGAGTCCCAAGCTCCAACGGTGGAACCATTGGTTAAAACCGTCTTTCCCATAAGAACGTTTAGTCCAAACGTAACCATAGCCCTGAAGATAAAAGGCGATTAAAATCTCGTGGATTCATAAGTCACAGGTCTTCACGAAAACAACCACTCTACATCCTGGGTAGAGAGGACATTATAGGTGATCATTTGTGGGCTTGGGCCACATCTCTCTTTTGTCCAACGGATCTAATATAGCAAACACAAACCCCTTTGTGGGCTTGAAAATTGCTTGTACGGTTATACCCACCCTATAAACGAGTTGGGCTTGACGACAAGCTAACGGGCCTAAAAGATATTTTACCTTTAAAAACATATCCTATTTAAAATAAAGGACAACACATTAACACTGAAGCAGGAGTTGCAATATGATCATTTTACCAGCGAAAAAAACACCACTAATCCCTTTTATAAAAATATAAAAAATATAATATAATTAATTAGAAAAATATAAAAGATTCGGACAAGAACACGAGAAACTAAAACAAAAATAATGGTGAAACAAAATAATTTAGAGGATATTCTTATTCAAAAGGTTTAAGGTTTGTTGGTGATTTTAGTGTCACCTATTTATTTTAGTATAATGGAAATGATACGTGTGTGATGGGGTTCGTACATTAGTTCTAATACAAGCAAGGAGGTGCGGAGTGCACACTTGTATTAGTCTAAGTTGTTCCCGGTGCAGAGTGTATTATACTTGAAGGACCGTTGATGGAAATGACAAAACTTGTCAACCGCCAAAATACAACCGAATTTCGGTTTTATAACCGCCAAAATATAACCGAATTTCGGTTTTATAACCGCCAACATACAACCGAATTTCGGTTTTATATATAGACAGGAAACTGTCATCTTTTATGACACACAAAAAGAAGAATTTGTATTCTCTCTGATCATCAAAAACTTTGAACTCTGAATTCTGCCTGATTCAAAGTTTGCTTCGTGTCTTATCCTCATAATTTGAATTTCGTGTAACCCAGGCATCTAAGGGTCGAAATATCAAATTCGGAAAGTGAATACACGATTCGCGAAGACTCTGTGATCCAGAAACTCCCTTGTAGTTTTAATATTTCCAACAATCGAATTTGATATTTCCTGTTTCTGTAATCATGAGTGGCGATTCTGTGAAGGAGATGACTAGTAAGTTTGGGAAATTGGAGAAGTTTCAGGGAAATGATTTTCGTAGATGGCAGAAGAAGATGCACTTTCTGTTGACAACATTGAAAGTGGTCTATGTGTTGAGTACCCCGCAACCAGAAGTGATCGAGAATGAAACTTTGGATCAAACCAGAAGGCGTTGCAAATGGGAGAATGATGATTACATATGTCGTGGACATATTCTGAATGGTATGTCTGATTCTTTGTTTGATATCTATCAGAATATTGGGAGTGCACTAGAATTGTGGGATTCTTTGGAATCAAAGTATATCGCGGAAGATGCTTCAAGTAAGAAGTTCTTGGTTAGCGATTTTAACAATTACAAGATGACAGATTCTCGGCCTGTGATGGAACAATACAATGAATTGCTCCGAATCCTTAGTCAATTCACGCTGCATAAGATGAATATGGATGAATCAATTGCAGTTTCTAGCATGATTGATAAACTTCCACCATCCTGGAAGGATTTTAAACATACTTTGAAACACCAAAACGAGGAGTTGTCATTGGTACAACTTGGTAGTCATTTAAGGATTGAGGAATCACTCCGGGTGCAAGAAAATGACAAGGGGAAAGGCAAATCTGATGTTGGACATCCCTCTGTTCACATGGTTGAAGACAACAAGAAAAAGGATAATAACAACAAAGGAAAAGGCAAGAAACGTAAGTATGGCGGTCCTGATAAATCCAACAAGAAATCCAAGGAATTGGTTTGTTGGAGATGTCAGAAAGTTGGTCATATGAAACGTGATTGTCATGTGAAACTTGGTAACAATGGTGCTGGAACAAGTGGACAAGGAGGGTCTAGTGCCCAAGGTCCACCGAAAGGTCAGATTATTCATGATCTTTATTATTCCGCCCCAAATAATGTTTCACTAATTCCTGAAATTTCTTATGTACAGGAGGATAAAAATGACTCTTGGTGGCTTGACTCATGTGCTACTAGTCACGTGTGTAATGATGAAAGATGGTTCGAGAAAATGGAACCGGTGGATGATGGATCTTTCTTACGCATGGCGGATGAAGGAGTCAAGCCTATATTAGGAAATGGTGTTGTTAATTTCTTGTTTACTTCTGGAAAAACAATTACTCTATGTGATGTATTGTATGTACCTAAGGTTCGAAAGAATCTTGTGTCTAGTGGCTTGCTGAATCGTTTAGGTTATAAGCAAGTAATTGAGTCGGATAGATATGTCCTATCCAAGTCTGGTATGTTTGTGGGATTCGGATATTATTGTGATCGTATGTTCCGTTTGAATGTTGTGAATAAATTAGTATCTTGTGATAATTCTGCCTTTATGACTTCTACTACTAATTTAGATAATTCAATGTTATGGCATGCTAGATTAGGACATGTTAATTTTAGGAGAATGTATAAGATGTCAAAAGATGGATTAATTCCAGCTTTTGATATTCATTCTGAAAAATGCAAAACGTGTATGCTTACCAAAATCACAAAACAACCGTTTCCAAAGATTAGTAGGAAATCGGCTGTTTTGGATTTGGTCCATAGTGATTTATGTGATTTTCATTCCACACCTTCTTTAGGAAATAAGAAATATGTTGTAACTTTTATTGATGATTCAAGTCGGTTTTGCTATGTGTATTTATTGCATTCCAAGGATGAAGCATTGGAAAAGTTTAAAATATACAAAACCGAGGTGGAATTGCAATTAGGCATGTCGATTAAATGTCTTAGGACTGATCGGGGAGGGGAATACATGGATCCCCATTATTTTCAATCTGTTGGAATCATCCATGAAACCATGGCTCCATACACACCACAACAAAATGGTGTAGCTGAACGGAAAAATCGAGTTTTAAAGAAAATGGTCACCTCGATGCTCTCTTACTCGGGTTTGAGTGAGGGATTTTGGGGAGAGGCTATGCTTACGGCCTGTTATGTTTTGAATAGAGTTCCAAATAAAAGGAACAAAACAGTCCCATATGAACTTTGGTACAAGAAACGTCCAAATTTGAATTACTTTCGAGTTTGGGGTTGTAGAGCCGTTGTGAGATTACCCGAACCCAAAAAGAAGAATTTGGGAGAACCATTGGTTAAAACCGTCTTTCCCATAAGAACGTTTAGTCCAAACGTAACCATAGCCCTGAAGATAAAAGGCGATTAAAATCTCGTGGATTCACAAGTCACAGGTCTTCACGAAAACAACCACTCTACCTCCTGGGTAGAGAGGACATTATAGGTGATCATTTGTGGGCTTGGGCCACATCTCTCTTTTGTCCAACGGATCTAATATAGCAAACACAAACCCCTTTGTGGGCTTGAAAAATTGCTTGTACGGTTGTACCCACCCTATAAACGAGTTGGGCTTGACGACAAGCTAACGGGCCTAAAAGATATTTTACCTTTAAAAACATATCCTATTTAAAATAAAGGACAACACATTAACACTGAAGCAGGAGTTGCAATATGATCATTTTACCAGCGAAAAAAACACCACTAATCCCTTTTATAAAAATATAAAAAATATAATATAATTAATTAGAAAAATATAAAAGATTCGGACAAGAACACGAGAAACTAAAACAAAAATAATGGTGAAACAAAATAATTTAGAGGATATTCTTATTCAAAAGGTTTAAGGTTTGTTGGTGATTTTTGTGTCACCTATTTATTTTAGTATAATGGAAATGATACGTGTGTGATGGGGTTCGTACATTAGTTCTAATACAAGCAAGGAGGTGCGGAGTGCACACTTGTATTAGTCTAAGTTGTTCCCGGTGCAGAGTGTATTATACTTGAAGGACCGTTGATGGAAATGACAAAACTTGTCAACCGCCAAAATACAACCGAATTTCGGTTTTATAACCGCCAAAATATAACCGAATTTCGGTTTTATAACCGCCAACATACAACCGAATTTCGGTTTTATATATAGACAGGAAACTGTCATCTTTTATGACACACAAAAAGAAGAATTTGTATTCTCTCTGATCATCAAAAACTTTGAACTCTGAATTCTGATTCAAAGTTTGCTTCGTGTCTTATCCTCATAATTTGAATTTCGTGTAACCCAGGCATCTAAGGGTCGAAATATCAAATTCGAAAAGTGAATACACGATTCGCAAAGACTCAGTCATCCAGAAACTCCCTTGTAGTTTTAATATTTCCAACAAGGTTTAGGGTTTAAGGTTTCACTAAATTGTACTTAATCATTTGGTTTGGTTTAAAACCCCAAGAACACAGGAAAACAAAACTCAAATAATGGTTTTATTGTAATTACCGAGTTTCTTGAAAGAATGTGTTGAGTTCATCCCATCTGGATAGAGGCAAACAGCCTTTGGTGAAACCAAATAATGCAGAGGTATTCTTGATGAAGGGGTTGCAGGGTTCCTGGTGATTTGTGGTTTGGTAGATAACATTGTCTTGCAAAGTGCCTCCTAATCTGATCTTTAATGGAGAAAAAGCTACAGAATTTCTCAAGAAATGTCAGCTTATTTCATTCAGATCAAATTGATGAAAATTGAACAAAAAAATGTGTGCTTCTTTTCACCTTTAATGGCATTCTTGAAGATCTTGTTGTTAAGATCCTGCACAGAACAAGAATTTGGTTTAGCTTTGGAGATATGAATTTGGGTTTACAAATGTTTTTGATTGATTTAGATTTCACGAAAAGATTTGGAATGAAATTGAATTTCATTCTTTTATAAATTTTTGTGTTTGGTTTACAGGATTTGGGATAAAATTAATTTTTTTTGTAAATATTGGTTAGTTTTATAAATAATTTGTTTTTTTACCCTAAGATGTGAATGTGTGGAAATATTAGGGTATGTTTGATGAAAGAGGGTGTGATTAGAGATGCGATGGAAATAATTAATAATCAATGCGATTTGGATTTAAAATGACAGTTATTAACATATTTCTAAATCCGGCGAATGTGGGATTTCCTTGAAATCCCGATCTAAGATGCAATACCAAATCCTGCAAATCAAACGAGCTATTGGTAATTTTTTTGATTGTAACACGTTTATTTTACTTGTTGAAATGAAAATATAAAACACTAAATATATCGTGTTGAATGAGCTTTTCAACAGTGGTATTATAATTTTGTTGTAACACGGTTATTTTTACTTGTTAAAATGTACAAGAAGAAGAGGAAGAAAACAATAAATGTACCACATTGAATAACTTTATACGATTTCTAACCTGTTGTTTTGTAATGAAATTTCAAATACAACAACTCCGTTCATTTTATTTTTATTTTTTTGGGGGGGGGGGGGAGGGGCTTACATTAATGCATCATTTAGCACTTTTTTTTCTTGTATAAAAAAGAATGTGCTAAATGGTGTATTAATGTAAGATTCAGAATCGGAGCCCTCAAATTCTTTAGGCCCCCTAGATTTTTTGGGGCTTAATTATATATGTTGTTACTTTTGGCCAAGGTACTAAATGACGTGAGGTGTGGCGTGGTGGAGAGGCCAAGCCTCAAACCTTACAAGTTACAGCGAGGCCAAGGCGTTCCCTAAGACGACATATATATATATATATATATATAGAGAGAGAGAGAGAGAGAGAGTTGGGTTCACGTGAGACCAACCTGTTTTCGTGAGACCAAAAAATTAACAATAAACCTTCACAGTGATTCATTGTGAAGGTAAGAAAAATAGCAAACCTTCACAGCAAAATACTGTGAAGGTTTACCATCATAGTACCTTCACAGTCTAACTTTTTGGTCTCACGGAAATAGTGTAGTCTCACATGATCTTAAGTCTCTCTCTCTATATATATGGATAATAAATTGTAAACCTCTAAATGTGTGTAAACTTTGTATTTCATAGGTTTTCTTGATGAAATTGTTTCATGAAATTGTTTATTTTGATGAAAGCGTTTCATATCATTTGTTTCATGATGAAATTGTTTCATATATTTGTGTTTTTTTATGTAAAAACGACAAAGTTTTATCAAACTGGGAAAATATATGAAACAATTTCATAGGAATGAAAAAAATATATGAAATTACATAAAAAACAAATATATGAAACAATTTCATCAAAACATGAATGATATGAAACAATTTCGTCAAAATAAACAATTTAATGAAACAATTTCATCAAGAAAACCCATGAAATCCAAAGTTTACACGAAAAATAGTTTACAAAATAGTGAGCTTCTATATATATATATATATATATATATATATAGATACATACATACACTTGTGGGTTAGTGTATTGAATAATAACGCATAACGAAATAAATTCATTTAAAGTAATAAAAAAGGACAATTGATTCTAAATCCATAGAGCTTATAGAAAATTATATCAAAAGTATAAAATTGGGAGTAAATCTCTTGAATCACTACTTACTACGTTCTTCAATTTTCTGAGAATTCACGTAAACTCTTCGTGTACAAGAGTGGAAGTAAGTATTTACCAATTTATGGTTTTTAGTTTTTTATGTGTATTTAAGTCTTATGTTGCATAAACAATTATCATTATTTATATATGAAAAATAATCTCACACCCTACCAACGCATCGTAACGCGACATAACGTGACATAACGCGTTACAATGCAAGCCAAGCCTTAAGATGGAGCCATAGGGATTAACGTGGCGACGATCCCAAGTCTTGACGCCATAACGCGCCATAACAAAGCTATAACGAGTTATTTAGAACCATGCTTTTGACCCATGTTCTAGCCTAATCCATTTATCATTCTTCTTGTTATTTTGGTCCAATTGGACAACCTTCTACTCATTCCAACTATTTTTTAATTAATTTGTAACACAACCCAACCTAGGATATTTTTTTATGAATATTATCTATATTTGATGTTTTAGTAGCTATTATTAGCTTTTAATTTATTTTTTACTATAAAAAGTTATAGTAGAGAATTTAAAGAAATGAAATTGTGTATTTTCAAGGTATTATAAGCTAGAATAGAAATGAAAATAATGATAAATGTAATGAGAATTTAAAGACATTTTTGTTATTTTAATTTGTAAGACTTTTAATATAAGATATTGTATAAACTTTTATATTTTGTTTTATCCATTACTCGTCCGGTAGAGGTCTATACTTTTGTTCTAAAATAAGTTACCCATCCGATTGCAATGATTACACATTTATAAAATCGAATGCTTTTTAACTCTATACATTTATTTTAAGACAGATGGGGTAATAATATAATCATGGTTTTCGGTTAAAAACACTAGATTAATTTTTATACATAAGAATGATTAGCTATTATTTGTGGTGATGAAAAATAGAAGAGAGAAAATAAAGATACCAACCACATTGAGGAGAGAGGAATGGTCCCAACTGCATGTACCATAATCACACTTCTCAGGTGGCCACCAATCCATTGTTGCACATATGAAATCATTATCAGTTTCTGCAATCTTATTTCCTCCATCAATCAACAATCTCTCATGTGAGTCCACACATATCATCAACAACATCAACAAACACAAACCCATTTCAATTAACAAATAACCCATCTTCAAAATCATCTTTATTTCTGCTATATATATATATATATATATATATATATATGTGTGTGTGTGTGTGTGTATATGTGTGTATATATATATATGTGTGTGTGTGTATTGAAGAAATTAATTAAAGAAGATGGGTGGGAATTGAATAAAGAAGGGATTTATTTGGAGTTAATTTGGATATGTGGATTTTGAAGGAGGTTTTATAAAGATGCATGGCGGTTGGTGGGGGCCATGTGTTGTTATTTGTGCTTTGCTTATGGGAAGTGTAAAAAGATTGCTTCATTAGGGGAAAACGATGATGTGTTCATTAGGGTTTTGTTTCAAGCCACTTGTGAACACCATGGAAACAGAAAGTCGTTTCTGCCGCTGGATCTAAAATAAAAATCAAAGATATTTTATTATCAAATATTTTATCTTCCTTTATGAACCAATCAAACTTAAAATTGGTGGATCATGTGTTGATATATATATGCAATTGTGAAGTGATGCATATATGTTGTGGGTGTAAAGTATGCATATATGCAATTTTGATATGTGTATATATGTTGCATGTGTAAAGTTTACATATATGCAGTTGTAATAAGTGCATATATGCAATTCTCTAATGTGCATATATGCTATTCTTTGATATGCATGTCGTGGGTGTAAAAATATGCATATATGCAATTTTGATATGTGCATATATGTTGCAGGTGTAAAGTGTAAATATATGCAATTGTAATATGTGCATATATGCAATTCTCTGATGTGCATATATGTAATTCTCAGATGTGCATGTTGTAGGTGTAAAATATGCATATATGCAATTTTGACATGTGCATATATGTTTCAGATGTAAAGTGTAAATATATACAATTGTAATATGTGCATATATGCAATTATCTGATGTGCATATATGCATTTTCATATCAAGCATATGTGAAAATTTGGGTATATGCATTCTGTGAAAGTAAGTACATATAGGAAAAACATATATGAGAACCGACGACAAATCTTGATACTTGTATGTCTTTGATTAATACGGTCTAAAACATAATCGATTACCAGAAAAATAGTCGCAGAACAAATCGTGGACAAAAAATACAGAAATGATAGCAATCTGAATTATTTAGGCGTGAAAAAATTGACTAAATGAAAAAAAATCTGGAATAATATGATGAAGATTAGGATGAATATTAAAAATTAATATATCAATAACTAACAATTTTGGCTAGGCGTGATATTAGGAAAGGATAATTACTGCAAATAACAAAAAAGTTAAATTCTTATCCTACCCTTGCATCAAACGTCCAATGAATATTAAAACCACCCATGTATCTTGCTTCCGATTGGTCCACACTAAGTTAACAATGTTAACACTATTTGAGTGGTTAACAAAAGAAGGACCCTATATATATATATATATATATATTTACAATGTGAACATTTTTTATGTGTTTTGTGAAAAAAAGAATATGTTAATAAATACACTAAATTGGAGTTGTAGATAAAAATGTGAAACAATACTTTATGATATTTCTCACAGTTATCGCAATACATGGAGTTCTTATTTAATTATACTCATATATATAGTATTTAATTATGCTCATATAGACTATGAGAAAATAATAAGTGAAGGTTGTTAGAAGTTTCATATGTGAATCAATGAAAAAATCCAAAATATGAACCGACGTTACAAATTATTTATATATGGATTCACATATGCATTTTCAAATTAATTTTTTCAATGATTTGAGTATAAAACTTTCATTTTTTAAATTTTCACGATATTTAGTCTTGTTATTTGAACCCGTCCCTATATATTTATATTGACTTAAAGCATTTTGGCAAAAGAAACGATCAATTTATTTCAAAAGCACACCATTTATAAAATACTAGAGTTGGTCCCGCACTATGCGCGATAGGGATAATTTGTTTAAGAAATTACTTTAGTGAGTTAGATTAAGGCATCGTTTAGCAAAAAAAAGTAGCTTATAAGGTAGCTTTTTTCTGGGTACATGTTTGGATGACCATAAGCTAGCTTATAAGCTAGTTTTTTGAAACGCAACTTGGTGTAGCTTTTCAGTAGTTTTTTGTGAATATTTCAATATTGCTCTCATTATTATTAATTAATTATTATTATAAAAAATATTAACTTTTTAAACTTAATTGTTATTAATTAATATTAACTGAAAATTATTAAATTTTTAATTTTTAATTATTTAGAGATATTGTTGATCATATAAATTATTTTTATATATTTTTTAATATTAATCAATATATTTTAATTATCAATTACTATTATATTTTTTAGTTATTATTTGATTATTTTTTTCATATTATACGTAATGGTTATTTAAAATCATAAGTTAATATATATTTTTTCTAAAACTTGTTTTAACATGATTAAAATTTATAGTATATATGTAATAACAAATTTTAAATTCTTGTAATTAACATGCTATATTATATTATTTAAATTTTTTTATTACATTGGTTATATTAATTACCATATTATATTGCTATAAATTTGTTTTAAATATATAATTAAATATTGTAATTGATAATTTTTTGATGTCTTTTTTGGTCATTTACATGTTTATAAGCTAGTTTTGTCAAACGTGTTTTTTCATCAGCTAGCTTATGAGTTAACAGTTAGCTTATCAGCTAGTTTGCCAAACATACCCTAAATTGTGATTTCACAGTTAATAATTAATGAGATACAATCTAAAACAGCGAACACATTTTTCATAAGTGGTCAATTTGCATATATTAATAATTGTTTGTTGTTACGAAGAGTTTGATATGTATCGGTAATAATTTGGTTGTTATGCTATTTAGAACTCAAATAACATGTCTCACAACCATATTACTATTGTTTTTATGAAGAGGATGATTTTTTTCCAGAAAAAGGGTTGGCTTAAATTAGTCAGCCTTATGTGTTCTCACAAAAAAAATCCTCTCAACTTGTCAATGTATACTAACATTTTTTGGCTAAAAGTAGTCAATCCTATGATTTGCCTCAAATAGACATCATCTCCTTCGTCAATAAATACGCACAAATTCGTAAAAATTTCCATCTCACCAATGTGGGATTTCCAAAGTCACCATATTTCAAGATTTATAAAAGGCCTTCATCGTTTCTTATAGTCACCCTCATTCTCCGATCTAGCATTCTCTTATCAACATGGGTTGAATTAAACACCACCACAGTTCATGATTTAAGAATACTCAAATCTCATAATACCGTCTCACAATACCCTTAGTTACTTTTTCTTTTATAAATATAAAGAAAGAAAGATAAAGATATAATGATTTTTCTGTTTATATATAAATAATTTTTTCGTCTTTTGTAAAATTTCTCTATTAAGGTTTGTTCAAAAGACATTTTTAGCCGAGTAAACCTTTTACCATCAAAGTCATCATTCCTCCTTTCTTATAGTCATCTTCATTCTCAAATCTAACATTTCATCATCAACGTGGGATGGCTAAAATAATACTACTATGCAATTTTTCAGAATACTCAAATCTTAAGATGGCACCTCAAATACCCTTGGTTGTTCCTTTTGTAGGTTTCTCTATGCCCACGTCACATGAATACACTGATGACGTCAGATGAACCTAAGAGGGTCGCACACAATTGAGTACGTAGTTCTCGGATAAACCATGATGGTCGTGAACCAAATACAATTAGATGTTGTAATGAGAATAATTATTATTCTAGTAGAATAATAATCGTGTGTGTACATATATATAATTTTGTTAATTATATATATTGGACTTAATTCGGATAAATTATTATGTTCATAATTAAACTGAAAGGGCCAACATCTAATGGGTAAATTTAATTTATATTAATTATTACGTTAATAATTAATAATAGGTTTAAGGCCAATGAAAGTTTTATTTAATTAAGGCCCGGTCCAATTTATAGAAAGTGAAGTATATAAACCTAACCTTAATTAGGATTAAGAGAGTTAGTTTTTGAAAAACTTACAGAGCATGAAAATTCTCTCCTCCCTCCTTTCCCATTGGTGGCGTCGACACGCACACACACACCCACACAAAATCGTTTTTTGTGTGTGTATTGGTTTGGTCTCGGGGGCTAGCAACCGTTCGGGAATCGTGACGTACTCTCGTGTGGATACTTCTAGAGGAAACCTACGTTGGTTTCTAGTGCTTTGATTTCATCTCGATTCAACCACTTGAGGTATTTTCTAAACACCCTATGGTTTGGTTTTTGGACTTTATTTTGTATGTTACGGATCCGGGCTAGTGGGGTTTCGCGGTTTTTCTTTTATATTGTTTATGCATGTTTGTATTTTGTTTTTTCGTTGTGATCCCGTCGAAACCCTTTAGTGGTATCAGAGCCTCGTAACAACAAAATAGAGCTTAAAATTGGACAAAATCGGTTAAAACGAAAAACCTCGAAAAACGGCACCCGAACCATCGCCGCCGTGCGTCGTCGACGCCATGCGACAGGTCGTCGGGCATGGCATTCCACGGCGCGGCCCGGTGTCCTTTTGGGTGGTGTCGGTATTTCGGTTAGCCGGCCCTAATTTTTGAAATTTTGGGTTTTAGGGTTTTTCGTGGCCTAAAAGTTTTGGCCTTTACCGGGTTTTGGCCTAATTTTGTTTTGGTCTTGTTTGTTTCTTTTTGTTTATTGGACCCAAGCCCGTTTGGTTGTTTTGGTTGTCGGATTCGGTTTTGGCCCGTTTGACCCGTGGTTGTATGTTTTATTTTAATTTCGGAAATTAAAATGTACAATTATGTGGGTTATGTAAATTTTAATTGCAATCTGCGTATCATTTTTATTATTATTATTCAATTGTAATGTAATAGTTAGATTAGTTTTAGCCTTTTATTACATTAGATTGTATTTGTAAATTTTTCGGAAGACCGAAGGAATCGAAGACGGAGTCCCGGAGTCCACCTCGGTTGGCGGAGTGTTGATCCAAACCCTCAGTGATTTGATAATGACCCTCTCTTGAATACTTAGTGAAAATTGTAAGTAAACAATATGTATCAGAGTTTCACTATCGCTGATAAGTACTAAGATCTTACAGTACCGCTGATAGGAACTCTCGCTCTTTAAATTAAACATTCAGCGAAACTGTTCACCATTAATACTGAGTCTGTTCACTCATTATGATGATCGCTGATAAGTTAGTTGTTTACTTATGATCCCTGAAGACAAGTTTCACGTCAACAAAGGTTCTACGCTAAAGTCGAAGATCAAGCTCAAGAACCAGCGACAAGTCTCCTAATGAACTGATGCGGATCAGCGAAGACTCAGATTTGTCCACTCAACGTGAAGTATCAAGTACAAGACTTCAGCTATCGCTGAACTTTATCATTTGCTGAATAGTAAATGATAATCGCTGAATCAACGAAAGCTGATCATGAAGTCCTCCGTACAAAGTACTTTTGTCTTAACCTCCCTTGCACGACTCCGTACAAAATGTCAGAAAAGAACCTCCGACTGTCTGAAATCGTACAACCATTCTGATACTACACTGTTCATCCATGCGGCTACTAAGGTTGTCAACCAAGGTCAATGACATACAACCAACCAGCTGATGACACGTGTAAAGTGTATACTGACTTGCATTAAATGCATGCAGTATATAAAGAGATGAACCCACTTCATTTGAAGTAACTTGCTAACTCTGGACAAGTTCAATCTCTTATCTCAAGATAGGTTATTATTAGTAATTTCCTTCTCTCTCTTAGTGAAAGAAACCTTAGTGTTCCAACTTGTATAGATTTAGGTTTATCCTTAATCTTGTTTCCGCAACAAGCTGTAAATTGTTAATGATTTATCAATAAACAATTTAGAAAAGTAAAATATGTGTGTTTGTATTCAACCCCCCCCCCCTTCTACAAACTTGTATAGGCCTTCGGGACCAACAAGTGGTATCAGAGCGGATTTGTTTAACCTCATAAACAAGATCTAATCTAAGATATTTCTCTTCCTTGCTATTATCTGAAAATGGCCACCAACACAAACACAAATTATATAGACAATGGTTCTCTTGCTAAACCCCCTAGATTTTCCAAAGATAACTTCAACTTATGGAAAAATAGGATGACACTCTTCTTAGAAGGTGTAGACCCTACTATGCCTTACTATCTAGAAAATGGTCCATTCATCCCTGTAAGAATTGATGCTGTTGTTCCAGCCGCTGAGAATAGACCTGCTATTCCAGAAAGGCTGGTACCTAAGGAAATATTTCAATGGACTGACGAAGATAAGAAGAAAGTGGCTATAGATACAAAAGCCAGATCCATACTATCCATGGCTCTTCCTGACGAAGTCTACCATTTCGTCATGAATCTGAAAACATCAAAGGCCATGTGGGACACAATATGTGTTCAGTATGAAGGAACGTCTGAAGTCCAGGATTCAAGAAAGATCAACCTGGTAAGACAATACGAAAGCTTCATTTCTGGTAAGAATGAATCTCTCTCTGAAGTTCACCAACGTTTTAATTGTTTAATTATAGATCTGAAAACTGTTGGTAAGGAATATTCTAACTTTGAAGTACTGACAAAGTTTCTAGAATGTTTACCTGAAAGCTGGGACAATTATGCTATGTGTCTCAAGCTATCAAAGGATCTAAAATCAATGACCCTTTCAACCTTATATGGCACGTTGCTGAATCATGAGCAATCGAGCCATCTTAAGAAGAATCTTGTAAGAGATTCCAAAAGCACCCCTGTTGCTTTAATCTCAGAGGAACCTTCTACTCAGCGACCCTCGATCACTATCACTGAGTTAGAAAGTAACTCTGAAAGGTCATCAGATTCTAATTTTTCAGATAATGATGAATCTTTGGCTCTCCTAACTAAGAAGTTCAGGAGATTTGCCAAAAAGAAAATGTTTAGAAAGAACAAACCTCTTTCCATAACTGACAAGCCTATATCATCAGCTTTTGTTGATAAGGCTACTGCTACTTGTTTTAACTGCGAAAAGACAGGACATTTCGCTAACGAGTGCAGGTCAAAGAAAGTTTCTAGACCCTCAGCTTTTACAAAGAAACCCTTTGTTCCAAGAAATAAAGATGACAAATATTCAAAGCTGAAAGAAAAATATGCAAAGCTGAAAAGCTCTAAGAAGAAGAATAAAGGCCTGATGGTTGACTATGATTGGGCTGCTTCTGATGAAGAAGCATCATCATCTGACTCTGAAGATGATGAAGAAAATCTATGTCTTATGGCCAAGATTGAAGAAGAGGAAGAAAGTTCAGACATTCCCTCCACTTCAACATCTGCTATTCAGGTATCACCTTCTTTCTTTACCAATATTGCAAATATTGATGAAGCTGATAGTCTCCGTAAGATCGATCTCTTGACTAGAAGTTTATACGAAGCCATGAACGGCAAAACTGTGGTTGAAAACCAAAATCTTGATCTCACTGAAAAGCTTAAAAACTGTCACCTTCAAATAGAAAAGCTTTCTAAAATTGAAGAAGATTTTAAAGATCAAGTATATTTAAAATCAGCTAGTCAAAATCGAACGAGCAGAAGCTATCGCTGCATTAAAGGCTGAAAAAGCTACTGTTGAAGGATGGTGTAATTCTTCAACAAAGATCACTGAGATAATAAAGTCTCAGATTCCCCTGAGTGATAAACGTGGTTTGGGTTACAAATATGAAACTCCAAAACCAACCACTGAGCGTTCAATGCTTAAATTTGGAACGTTCGTATCCTCAGTCGCTGATACTTCATCTTCTCAGTGCTCCTCGTCCGTTACACCAATCCCTGAGGAAACTCCTACCTCCTCAAAAGGCAAGGAGAAAATGGTTTATTCAAAACCTACCTCTGTCTCTAAAGACAAAGGTAAAGGAATTGTTATTTACCAGAATCCTCAGAAGGGTACCTTAGTACCAAAGCTGAATGCTTCTAAAGCTTCAGTGGCTCATCCCTCTGGATCAAGGAAGCAGATATCTGGATTTATTCAGCGATCTACTCCTAGACTCAGATTGGATGTCCTTGGTAAGAAATCTGAAGAACTGAATGTTCGTCCCATTTCTAAAACCAATAGTTTACTTGGTGCTGGCACTTCTAATTTGAAATTAAAAGCTCAGCATTCAAATGGTCCTATAACTACTTTTAGTTATAGAAAATGTTATCACTGTGGACTTACCGATCATATTGCTAGTAAGTGCCCCACAGCCACCAAAGCTGAAAAGATAGCTAAGGTGAAGATTGTCCCCAAGGCAAAGAAGACCAACCCTGGTACAAATCAGGTCAAAGTGAATCCTACCACTGAAGTTAAGAAATTAACCAAAGTGAAGAAAGACAAAGCTGAATCTTCAAATGCTGCGAAGACTGCTGAATTTTCCATTCCAACTACTTCCACTGACAAATGTGTATACATGGTAAAGTGGGTACCCAAGAAAAACTAATCTTCCTTCGTATTGCAGGTTAAGAAGGGTATCTGGTATCTCGATAGCGGATGCTCTAGACACATGACTGGAAAGAAAAGCCTGCTCTCTGAATACAAGGAAGAGAAGGGTCCCCCTGTGACTTTCGGTGGAAATGGAAAAGGACATACCCGAGGGTATGGTGTACTTTCAAATGGTACAACCTCCTTCAGAAGAGTCGCATATGTTGAAGGGCTGAAGCATAATCTTCTAAGCATCAGTTAGCTGTGTGACATGGATAACAAAGTAATCTTTACTAAGGAATCCTGCTTTGTCTCTGACAAAAAGGAGAAGATAGCTCTCAGTGGTTATCGTTTGGAAAATGTTTATGTAATAAACATGGACTCAACAACTACTGATAACTCCTGTTTCTTCTCAAAGGCCTCATCTGATGTCAACTGGCTATGGCATAAGAGGCTATCTCATCTAAATTTTAAGACACTGAACACTCTTTCTTCAAAAGAGTTAGTCACTGGTCTACCTCAGCATTCATACGCCAAAGAGTCGTTATGTTCAGCGTGTGAAAAAGGGAAGCATACCAAAGCAAGCTTTAAGTCAAAGCAAGTTTCTTCAGTGTCATCTCCTCTACAACTACTCCATATGGATTTGTTTGGCCCTGTTAACAAACAATCCATCGCTGGAAAGAAATATACGCTGGTCATAGTTGATGAATTCTCTCGCTTCACTTGGGTAATGTTTCTCCGTTCTAAGAGTGACACCCCTGAAGAACTCATCAATTTTGTTCGGAAGATGGAAACCCTGAACAATCTGACCGTTCGCTCAATAAGGAGTGATCATGGGACTGAATTCAAAAACAGTTCTCTTGATTCCTTCCTTGAGAGTAAGGGTATTTCTCACAACTTTTCTTCAGTGAGAACACCGCAACAAAATGGAGTCGCTGAAAGAAGAAATAGAACAATTATTGAAGCTGCACGTTCAATGCTCAACGATTCTCACCTGCCTACTCAGTTTTGGGCAGAAGCTGTCAACACTGCTTGTTTTACGCAAAACAGGTCGCTGATAGTCAAAAGATTCAAAAAGACAGCCTATGAACTTTTTCATGGGAGAAGGCCTTCAATCAGCTTTCTTCACATCTTTGGATGTCAGTGTTTTATACTGAACAACAAAGATGCTCTTGGAAAGTTTGATCCTAAGGCTGATGATGGAATCTTTCTTGGATACTCCTCAGTTTCCAAAGCCTTCAGAGTCTTCAATCGTAGAAGACAAACTGTAGAAGAAACTATTCACGTCACGTTTGACGAATCCCGTTCAGCGAACTCTAAACCGTCCGCTGATACTGAAGAACTGAATCAATGGATGTTTTCTCATCTTGGTGATTCAGAAGTTATTCCCACTAATGCTCATCCAGTAGAAGATGATAGTCCTATCATTCCAAATATGCAGAACAGTGAAGCTGAAACTTCTTGGGTCTCAGCTGTTCCTATAAACACTATACCTAACGCTGAACCAAATGTCTCAGACATTCCATCTACTTCTCAGCAATCAGTGAATATAATGACAACTGCGTCCATTCCTCTCTTGGCTGATACTCCTGACGTCGCTGAAGCTTCATCTTCAGCTCCTCCAGTTCAAGTTGAGTCAGCGTCTCACGCTCCGGCTCAGCGATGGACTATAAATCATCCAATTGATCAAATTCTTGGTGATCCAAACGCTGGGATTCAGACTCGACGAAGTGCAGGTAATATTTGTTTATTTGTAAATTTTATTTCACTAACTGAACCAAAGAAAGTAGATGATGCCCTCAAAGATCCAAATTGGGTCAGCGCCATGCAAGAAGAGCTGACTGAATTCGAAAGAAACAAAGTTTGGAAACTTGTTCAGAGACCAACTGATAAAACAGTAATAGGCACTAAATGGGTCTATCGAAATAAGTTGGACGAACATGGTACTGTAACCCGCAACAAAGCTCGACTTGTTGCTCAGGGATACAGACAAGAGGAAGGTATAGATTATGACGAAACATTTGCTCCAGTAGCAAGACTTGAATCTATTCGTCTATTCTTAGCATATGTTGTACACAAAAACTTCAAAGTACATCAGATGGATGTTAAGTCAGCGTTTCTAAATGGAAAGCTGAATGAAGAAGTGTATGTGGAACAACCTCCAGGATTCTCAGATTCTAAGCGTCCAGGTTATGTTTATAAACTGGATAAGGCACTTTATGGCTTGAAGCAAGCTCCTCGTGCATGGTATGACACTCTTTCTACTTATCTCCATATTGAAAAATTTGAGCGAGGTAAGATTGACAAAACTCTATTTTTTAGAAAAGTGAAAGGTCATATCATTCTAGTTCAAATATATGTTGATGACATTATATTTGGTTCTACTAACCCTGAGCTTTGTACTCGTTTCGCTGATAGAATGAAAGATGAGTATAAAATGAGCATGATGGGTGAACTAACATATTTCCTTGGTCTTCAGATTAAGCAAACTGAGAAAGGAACTTTCATTAATCAGGGAAAATATGTTAAAGATATGCTGAAGAAATTCGACTTAACTGAAAGTTCAGCTATGAAAACCCCTATGGCACCACCGCTGACACTTGATAAGGACACTAAGGGTGTTCCTGTCAATGTCACGCTGTACCATGGGATGATCGGCTCTCTATTGTATCTAACAGCTAGCCGACCCGATATTATGTTTGCAACATGCTTGTGTGCACGATATCAAGCTGAACCTAAGATATCTCATATGAAAGCTGTAAAGC
Source organism: Saussurea involucrata (assembly GCA_033807775.1). Classification (NCBI taxonomy): domain Eukaryota; kingdom Viridiplantae; phylum Streptophyta; class Magnoliopsida; order Asterales; family Asteraceae; genus Saussurea; species Saussurea involucrata. The sequence continues at coordinate 15,041,577 of CM066324.1, forward strand.
GAATCTTTCGATATCTTAAGGGTACAGCGAATCTAGGTCTTTGGTATCCCAAAGATTCAGGATTCGATCTAACCGCCTATTCAGATAGTGATTTTGCAGGTTGCAAAATGGATAGGAAAAGCACCACAGGAGGATGTCAGCTCCTGGGTGGAAAGCTGGTAAGTTGGACAAGTAAAAAGCAAAATTCAGTGTCCACTTCCACAGCTGAAGCTGAATATGTAGCTGCTGGAAGCTGTGGTTCTCAAGTCTTGTGGATGAGAAATCAGCTACTAGACTATGATCTTCAGCTCTCCAAAATTCCAATCTATTGCGACAGCACAAGTGCCATCGCTATAGCAAACAATCCAGTACTACATTCAAAGACCAAACATATAGAAATCAGATATCATTTTATCAGAGATCATGTGATGAATGGTGATATAGAACTTCATTTTATCCCAACTGATTATCAGTTAGCTGACTTATTTACCAAACCTCTTGATGAGACAAGATTCAACTTTCTCATCAGCGAGCTTGGAATGCTGAACTTTGAAGGAAAAAATCTTCAGCGGTTCACATTGATCAGCGAAAGGATAAAATCAACTTGTATAACCCATTCTATCATCTTCTCTCTGAATAAACTTGATTCACTGATATCAAGGTATGTTCTCTCTCTCACTGACAATCGCATGAAAATGCAAGATTTCAAAACAAAATGCATCGCTGAATATCTCTTCCTTAACAGCGATATTTTGAAATTTCTTAAAACCTTCACTGAATATTTTCATTCAGTGCTTCATGTTTTCAAAAGTATCTCTTGAGTTTTTCAAAACCTCAGAAACAACCAAGAATATGAAAGGACAGTTGTGACGTCATTACAACGGATAAAACCCCGACACGTTTTCTCTTCCTGACACACGTTTGCACGTCTCGTTCAAACTTCCAATCAAATGCAAACACGTGTCCGTGTCATGATGAAAATCTTTTCCCGCTCAAGATTTTCTCTTTCTAAAATCTCTATATAAACAAATTCTTTGTTTATATTTTCCTTTTACGCGATCAATCTTCCTCCGCAAGAAAGAATTCACTGTTGCATTTGTGATTTCAAAAAAAAACTTCAAGAACTGTTCATCATCTTCTTCATCAAACATCAAGGTTAATATGTTCTTATTTTTTACCGAATGCGTATAACTTGTTTCCGATCTTCTCAATGTTTTAACAAGATCAAACAAAAGAACTTCGTAAAATGAAATCATTTTCTTTCGTGGTTTTATGAACACAACCATTTCATGGTTGTTCTTCAAGTTTAAATGCAAAATCTTAAACTTGTTCTTCATTCGTTTCCAGAATCTATTTCTTCATAGAAAACTGGTAAACAAGAAAATGGGTCTTACATTTCGTTTCAAAAATCAAGAAAAACCCTAATCTTCATTAAGACATTTTGTCTGAATGAAATGGACAAAATTCGAACCATCTTAATGGAAAATCTTTCCATATTAAGATTATTCTTATTTGTTAATCTTTGGTTGAACTGATAATACAGGAAATGGCAACGTCTAACATTCCTACTACCGCTGAGAACATCTCTATTGACTCTGAGGAAATGGAAATCATCAAGGCTCCTCAGGTTAAGTTCACTCTGGATCAACTAGACTGGACTAAGATAAACAACCTTTCTGCGCTTCTCGAGTTTCCTCCTCGAAAGCAAGTCACACATCTGACAGATGCTGTGAATTTCCTGAAGAATTGCTGTATTTCAACAGCCCTGACCATTTCACCCCCTGCAAGTCAGCTGCTACTATCTCAGTTCTGGTACTCTGCCAGACACTCTCAGCTACCATCCGCCAAAGATCCCTCCAAAACAGTTGATTGTATCCTCTGCGATACTGAATATGGCACGATAAAGATCACACCTGCCATCATTCGCAAAGCTCTGAACTTTCCCATCGCTACAAAGGAAAAACCTTTTGTTCCTTTCCCTGACCATAAGAAGCTCGCTGACAAAGAAGCTCTTATTGCATTTTTTGATGCAATGGGCTATGTATGGGAAATGGGCAGAGACAAGAAGCCTGAGAAGAATCTAATACTGCTGAAGAAATCGAAAATGCCCAGCGAGATGAACTTCATCTTCGCTCACCTTATCAGCTACATGACTGCCAATACCGGCTCTTCTGATCAAGCCGCTCAACCTCAGCAAGCTATGGGATACGCTCTGCTGAAAGGTCTACACATTGACTGGGCATCTCTCATCTATGATGACTTGCTGCAAAGAGTAGACTCTGCCGCTGACAGGCTTGCATGGGTTCCCTACCCCCGATTCATCAGCGCTATCTTTCAATATGGCCTGAAGGACAGCTACCCGCAAGAGGGCGATCTGAAACTCTCTCAGATTGGCCCTAAGGTACTCGACTTCAAACCTGTTGAAAATGAGGTACGTCTTTCTACCCTCTTAACTCTTCTCAACCCTTCTTCTTCTACTTCTGTGGCTCCTTCAGCGACAATACCCATCGCTGATACCCTGGCCACAAAATCCTCTCCTAAGAAAAGGAAACATTCATCTACCCCACTTGATTATAAAAGGATCAAGAAAACAAAGGAACAACCCCAGCAATCTCACGCTGAAGACTCCTCAGCTCTTTCTGCAGAGCTGAAGGAACGTTCAGTGGTACGCTCTGCCACACCTGAACAAGCTATCCATTTTATCCCAACTTCAGCGTCTCTAAATGCTGAGGTTACAAACTTGGAACCTACCCAACCTCCTTCAGTCTCTCAAAAGACTGATGAAGTGATTGTCAGCGAATCCAACGCTGAACTCATAACCCAACCCCCATTCTTTTCCTTCGCTCCTCCCTCCACTCATTTGGTCTCTACTCCAGATCTAACTGGCGCTGCCATCATTTCCTCGGAACCTAAAGCTGATTCTCCAGGAATGATGAAGACAGGACCTGCAGAAAAATCCATGGGCACTTTTAAAGATGACATGGAACTTTACTCAGGAACCCGTGATTTCGATGAATTCACCAATCCTCCTGCAGGTAAACAACAACCCATAAACACTGTGACTAAACCCCAAACTTCTGAGCTTTCCTCTGTTCACAAGTTTTTATATGTTACAGGTCCTAATTTGGGAGATATCAACGCCTCTCTGAAGTCCGTGGAGACAAAGCTGACAGGTCTCACCACTACTCTCTCCAATAACTCTACAACTGTAACAAACGCTGGAGAGAATCTGAACAAGCTGACAACGGTGGTAGAGAAGAAGGCTTCCACAGATGACTTGAAGCAGGTTGATAAAACTCTCAGCGACTTCGCCAAGGTGCTCGCTGATATCTACACAGACTACACCTCTCTCAAAAATTCAGTTTCATCCATGTCCAGCGAGGTAACAACGCTGAAGACATCGGTTGGAACACTAGAGGGAGATATGTCTGATGTGAAGACAAATGTCAACACTCTGACGACTGACTTAAGCTCTGTAAAGACTGACGTTGGTTCGATGAAAACGATGATCGAGCAGCTGCTACACAAAGCGAATACTCCTGCTCCTGCCCCTGTCCCTGAATCTGAACATTTTACAGCGGCGGATCGCATTGAGCTCGGAAAGATCAATCCTGCTATTTCTGGCCTAGAAGACAGATTAGCAAAGATTGAAGTTTGTATAGGTCTCTCTGGCCAAGAAGACAGAGAACCTACCAACGCTGCTGAATCTACCCATTCCTCCCCAGTCATCATGAAAAAGAGGGGGAGAAGAGCGCTGAAGACCTCGCCAAGAGCGCTGAAGACCTTTCCCATGATGAATCTATCAGGGGAGAGAAGACGAATACTGAAGAAACCACCGCTGGACCTCAGGGAGATGAAAACCCTGAGGAAACCGAGAAGCTCGCCTCTGTATCTGAGGGCGAGCAACTCGAAGAAGAAGCTGAGAAAACTGAATCCGAAGCAGAAGATGATGAAGCCGTCGACATCCCTGATGATGAACCATCTTCTTCTCCAAAGAATGATGATGATGATGACGAAGATGACGATGAATTCTTTATCGTCAAACCTGCTCCGAAGATCAAAGCTCTTAAGGGAATCTCGATAAATGAACCTTCAGGGGAGCGGACAAAGACAAAGCCCTCAGCCTCTGGAGCTGAGAAAGGCAAAGGCAAAAGCGTCGCTGAAGATGACAATCTGATGATCTTGCTTGAAAAGCCGGTTTGTCAGGTATGCTAAACATCTCTCACTCCATCCCTCCTCTATCATACCTATCAGTTCTACTACCCAAGCCTATACACTTGAACCAATTCTCTCTATCTGATTCTACCCAAGTTCTTACTCGTAAGATCGCTGTGTTTCAGCTAGTCCTCTCCCCTGTTTGAGGATATCGCTGAAGGCTCCACAACTGCGACTTCACCAATAATTCCAGCTGCTGCTGAAGAAATAATCTCAGTCTTAGATTTAATCTCTGAGACTGATGAACCAGAAGAACAGCTACTCTCGCACAATCGCAGACCTTCCTTAGCTCCTCAAAAGCTAAGTGAAGAGGATCAGAAAAGAAGAGAGGAAATAATAAAGCGCTTCGAGGATCAGCGAATCATTCTGAGGCGTGATCAACTTCCTTCAGTTCCTCCAAAGTTCAGAATTTCTAAAGCTGAATACCAGGAACACCTCAGAGCTGAACGCCTACTCGCTGAAAGAAAGGAAGCTGAAGAAAAAGACAGAGAATACGCCATCAAACTTACTCAACGATCAATAAAGGACCCCAAGCTGAAAAGAGTTCCCGTTGATGTTCAACGTCAGCTATGGGATAATGCTCAAGAGATCGTTAGAGAAAAGACTAAGGTCTCTGATAGGACTTTGGAATGGGCTAAACAAATGCTGCCCTATCGATCTAGACCATCCAAAATCGTCAAGGCAAACATCAGAGGAAGATTGTACGCTGAAGTTCCTGTTGTTGAAGTGGACGTCTACAGAGATGATGAAACCATGCAAACTTTCTATGCTACTACCTTAGAAAAGTTTGGTCTCTCGGAATGGTTAGAAACAAAATTAGCCATTCAGGGATCGCGCTCAAAGTTCAAAAGCCATGTCGAGAAGATCTTAAACAAACAGATCGACCTGCTTTCATCTGCTGTGGATATTCCTCCTACTCTTCCTCAACCAAGAAAAGTCCCTGATAAGAAAAAGAAAGCCTCTGGTTCAGGTCCTCATATTCGGAATGAAACGGGCATTGGTTTCTCTCGTGCTGAAATTGTTGGCCCTGATGCCGATCTCTCAATGTTTGACACCTCCCTACCTCCTGGAGAAACTTTCATTCCTGGCACAGTTGTAAATGATCCCTATGGTATATTATTTTTAGACTACTATGGAAATCATCACTTTCAACGTATCTCTGAGCTAGACATCGCTCCCATCGAACAACTCAGAGATCTCGTATACTGGTGTGAAGTCAGACGCAACATCAAAGCTAGACACCTGAAGCCCTTGATTTTTGAAGCAGCTCTGAAGAAAAAGAATCAAGGATAAGATGTCCCTGACTGGATGATCCCCACATCAAAGACCCTTGATGAACTTCTCATCAAGGAAGAACCTTTATAAGCTGATATGATCGCCCTTTTCTCTATTGTATCAGTTATTCTTCTGTACTTGTAATTTATTTCGCTCGTACTTGTAATCTTTCCATTTCTCTTTGTAACCTGATTCAAAGTTTTAAAGAAAGATTTCAGCGAATGTACTTTACTCCATCAGTACTGAAAAGATCCCAGAAAACAGTAAAAGGGACAAATATTTTATGAGTTCTTTTTATCCTTATGTTTTCATTAAATAGCAATTTTCTTTGTTGCTATGTCATAATCAAATAGGGGGAGATTGTTGATCCAAACCCTCAGTGATTTGATAATGACCCTCTCTTGAATACTTAGTGAAAATTGTAAGTAAACAATATGTATCAGAGTTTCACTATCGCTGATAAGTACTAAGATCTTACAGTACCGCTGATAGGAACTCTCGCTCTTTAAATTAAACATTCAGCGAAACTGTTCACCATTAATACTGAGTCTGTTCAGTCATTATGATGATCGCTGATAAGTTAGTTGTTTACTTATGATCCCTGAAGACAAGTTTCACGTCAACAAAGGTTCTACGCTAAAGTCGAAGATCAAGCTCAAGAACCAGCGACAAGTCTCCTAATGAACTGATGCGGATCAGCGAAGACTCAGATTTGTCCACTCAACGTGAAGTATCAAGTACAAGACTTCAGCTATCGCTGAACTTTATCATTTGCTGAATAGTAAATGATAATCGCTGAATCAACGAAAGCTGATCATGAAGTCCTCCGTACAAAGTACTTTTGTCTTAACCTCCCTTGCACGACTCCGTACAAAATGTCAGAAAAGAACCTCCGACTGTCTGAAATCGTACAACCATTCTGATACTACACTGTTCATCCATGCGGCTACTAAGGTTGTCAACCAAGGTCAATGACATACAATCAACCAGCTGATGACACGTGTAAAGTGTATACTGACTTGCATTAAATGCATGCAGTATATAAAGAGATGAACCCACTTCATTTGAAGTAACTTGCTAACTCTGGACAAGTTCAATCTCTTATCTCAAGATAGGTTATTATTAGTAATTTCCTTATCTCTCTTAGTGCAAGAAACCTTAGTGTTCCAACTTGTATAGATTTAGGTTTATCCTTAATCTTGTTTCCACAACAAGCTGTAAATTGTTAATGATTTATCAATAAACAATTTAGAAAAGTAAAATCTGTGTGTTTGTATTCAACCCCCCTCCCCCCTTCTACAAACTTGTATAGGCCTTCGGGACCAACACGGAGCTAGTGGGAGCTTTGGCGATGTCCTTAGGGTTTGACCGGAGTTTTCCGTGTGGGCTCACGGAAACCCATTAGTGGCCATACTGAATCTGTTTGGTTACTTTGTGGTTGCTTGTGTTTGCGTTTTATTTTTCCGATTTTATTTATTTGCTTTATAATTATTTGTTTTAATTAATGCAAATATTTTATAAGAGGAAAAATCAAATCACAATCAATTTAATCGGTAATTGTAAATGATTTACAATATTTTGGTATGTTACCAAATTTGGACCGAAAATTCAAATTTTAAATTTGAAAAATTCTAATTGGTAATTTGTAATAGTTTTTACAATAATTTGGTATGTTACCAATCTCAAACTGTTAGGACACAAAATGTCCTAATTATAAGATAGTTTTGTAAAGGGGTAATTATTGTTATATGGGCTTGGATATAGTGTTATGGGCTTGGGCTTAATAGTGTAACAAGGGGGTATATAATGTTTAGTGTGTGTAATTAGGGTTTGAGAGTGTGTGTCATTGCAATGTAGCCTCCTTGGTGTAGTGTGTGTTCTAGAGAGAGATCCATTCTCTCTCTAGGTTGCTTTCATCTTGAATAATACACCACTTTGATTATCTATCTTCTTGTTACTATCTACATCAATATATGAATCGTTGTCTTGTTCAAATGGGACTAACACAAACCAATTAATCAGATAATTAAATTTGGGATAAATTTAATTGTATAAACTTAGAAATGCCGAATTGAAAATTGTTTTAAATCGATTTAAAACGCTAATTTTGTAAAATTTGGTAAAACCCTTTTGGACAAAAGTGTGAGTTTTTCGCCACCCATTCAAAACACTTATCGAACTTGCATTTGTCCAACTTTGGTATGAGCATTGGCCAATCCGGGTTGGACATCTGCAGTGTAAGATAAGGAGCCGAGATCACGGTACGTTGTGTATTATTGTGATAGTCGTGATCCGGACGACCAACTTCTGAGTTGCTATTCGAAATAGAAGTTGTGATGTTTTAGTATGGTTAAACTCACTTAAGATATTTATGCATTGTGAATAGCGTGTATTATAAATAGCCTTAAGGTGAAGAAGTGAGATTAAACATGTCTTTAATTATAAAGAATCTTACGAAGGTCTAAGAGTTGTGATGATTATAATTGGAAGTTGCCTACCTAAATAACTATTTTCATCATTTGAGTATTGCCCAATCGTGAGAAATAGTGAAATACAGATCTTAGTTCAAATTTTGAATTTTAAAGGGTTATTCAAATTTTGAAAAAAATAAACTAATACTGAAATGAACTTTATATCTTTGTAGATGTCGAATAATCAAGATATTGAAATCTATTACCTGAGCGATTCCACGCTCAATTCCATTGTGGAAAAGGAAAAACACAATCGTAAGAAGTTTCAAGAATGGCTTCAATTCCTAAGACTAATCCTTAGGCATGAAGAAAGGTTCCGGGAACTCAAGACTTCCCCTCCTTCCGCATCAGACGGAAATGGTTCTGAGAGTGTTCAGGCTACTCATAATGGGTTACATTAAGACTCTCTGAGCGTTTCATTTCTGATGTTGGCCTCCACGACTCCTAAATCTTTGAAAGATGATGGGATGGATGTTATACTCTGCTATCTATCGGACTTATATGAAAGAGATGACTTGGAGGAATCCCACTCTTAGATACCTTCAATGCTCAAATCTTTTGAAAGACAAATCACCTCTAAGATAGAGGAACGCAAGTCTGTCAGGAGGATCAAGGCCAAGGGAGGGGTAAGCAAGAAAACGAGTGTGACTGCGAGAGGAAAGGAAAATGTTGGAAGTTTCAGCAGGGCAAAGAAGAATAAGGGAATGATTCCCCTGGATGATGCTTGGTGTATGATAGAGAATCATTATCCAGTTCTGAAGGCAACGAAGGAGGAGGCTCGGGGAGCTGAATCTTTAGGTATGTTTACCATCGATCTATTCACTTCTGATTATGATTCATGTGTATCAGATACCAGATGTGGGACTCATATTTGTTCCTCTTTGCAGGGACTAAGAAGTGAAAGGCAGCTGAGGCCAGGTTAGTTGGAGCTCAAGATGGACAATGGGACAAGAGGATCCTTCCTAATGATGGTTTTATATTTAAATTCCTAGACGATAATTCTATTTCGGCATGTTTGCATGGTGTTTTATATTTTATTGCCAAACCTGTTAATGGCATTTATGAAATAAATATTCGTGCATGTCTCAATTATGAATCGATGTATAATGTGAATGCTAAAAGACTTAAAACTGATTTAAGTCAAACATACTTGTGGCATTGTCGTCTTGGCCATATAAATAATAAATGCATTGCCAAGCTCCAAAGGGACGGGATCTTGGAATCAACCGATGATTCGTTTGATAAATGTGAATCCTGTTTATTAGGCAAGATGACAAAAGCACCTTTTAAAAGAAAGCCCGAAAGGGCAAACGAGTTATTGGGAGTGATACATGCTGATGTATGTGGGTCATTCAACCTAGCCACAAGAATGGTTGCTATTACTTCATTACATTTACCGATGACTTCAGTAGATACGGATATCGTTTATCTAATGAAACACAAATCTAAAAGCTTTGAGATTTTCAAAGAGTTTCAGAATGAGGTAGAAAACCAACTTGGAAAGAAAATAAAAGATCTTCGGTTTGACCGAGGTGGTGAATATCTAAGTCAAGAATTCACTGATTATCTTAGAGAGTGTGGGATAATTTATCAACTCACTCCTCCAAGAACACCGCAACATAATGGTGTTTCTGAAAGGAGAAACTGTACCTTGCTAGATATGGTTAGATCTATGATGAGTCATACCAAGTTGCCTAAAAGCTTCTGGGGGTATGCCTTGGAAACTGTCGCCAGAATATTAAACAATGTACCAACCAAGAAGGTCGACAAGACTCCATATGAGATGTGGTATGGGGTTCCTGATTGGCTGTGACGACTTGGTTGATGATGAACCATTAAACTACCGATAGGCTATGTCAAGTATACAATCTGACAAGTGGCATGATGCCATAAAAGCCGAACTACAATCCATGTCGGACAATGTAACAACCCCGGATCCCAAACATACAACAAATAACATATATTTCATAACGTCGTTACATAACAAGGATACATCATATATCAAATAAGGTCCCCTAGTCTTTACAACCAAAATCTGATATTTTATTACAAACTTTTCGCTAATTACATACATGATATCTAGTTATGAAATTAGAACAGCAAAACACGTCTTAGTCTTCATAACATCCTTCTTCCAAAAGCTAAACACATAGTACTCTTCTCATTTGCTCTTACCCGATCCACGACCTGGAATACATATTTTTAAAACAAAATGAGGGTTAGACCTAGCGGTCTAAGTGAGAAAATCCCGGTTAGTTTGAAACCATTTACATAAATCCCATACACATAACACAATCACAGATATCAATTAGAACTCACACTTCGTGTACTTTCCTTCCTCATTCCCATGGCCATATTAGTTGGTTGCAAGCCAACTAATAAATTAACTTCGCTGTACGACAATTACAGCCAACACCGTCGTACGAGTATTACAGCCAACACCACCGGTCCTAAGCCCGGTCAACACACTCTCGTATAGTGTAACACTCATGTAAATATAATATACATCTCCACATATTATATTTCAAACATAAGTACATAATCACATATTCAATACACACACATATATATATATATATATATATATATATATATATATATATATATATTCCAGTTTGAAATCATTTTGAAGTAAAACTCACCTGTTAGTTTATCAGAACGTTCTCCAAGATTTTCTCAAAACGACTCTGCTTTCACTTCAAATTCATAGAATCTGTACAAATCAAATACATACTCCTCTTTACCAAATGAACACATAAGGCTTACTTAATAGTCTAAGAACTTAGAATAACTTAATTCCTCAAATATCTACCCCAAACCCGAACTTAAGTCAAGTCCTCAGTATTTTTAGTCCTCATTCATTCCCTATCCAAGAGTCAACAAAACACAGGTTACTAGATACTCAAAAGTATCTAAACTCTAAAAAATGACCAAATCAGCTAAAGTATCCGGACAAAACAACCTATCCGGACAACTCCTTCAATCCGGACAACATAAATTTCCGGACGGCATAAACAATCCGGACGACACCCAGAAACCAAAGTAACCCGGATACCATCTGGTATCTTATATCATCCGGAAACCATTGAAAAGAAAGACTTACCCAGATAAAAGACTCGTCCGGACACCTTTAGAACATCATCCGGACACCACCAACAAAACTACCAGGATACCTTCATCCTATCCGGAAACCTCTGTCGGTTTGCATTTTTTCAACCCAGAATTCGACTGAAATCATCTCCAGTCCAGATGTGAAAATTCTAATCCGATAGATACTTCCTAATAGTAATTACAAACATAAAATGTAAAGAAAACATACCTCTAATCCCTTTTTAAGCCAACCAATTTGATGTCTTAGCCAAAAACCCTTTCTTCTTCTTCTTCTTCTTCTTATCTCAAAACATACACACACAGCTAAATCTGATCTTTTTGTTTTTATGAAAATATCTGAAGTCTCAAGGGTAATATCAAACCATATTTACCCTTTTAGTCCTTGAACTATTCACAAATGACCCAAACATCCTTAAACTTATAAATTTACCCAAACTCACCCTAAACATTAATTATAGAGTTAAGTAAATTTAACGGAACTAGATTTTAACTAACGAACTTACCCAGGGTATTACATCATCTCCCCCTTAAATGAATTCCGTCCCAGAATTCGGCTAGGCAAAAAGATATGGGTAGTTAGTTCTCATTTCAGATTCTGATTCCCAAGTAGCATCCTGACCCCTATGATGTCTCCACTGAACTTTCACTTGTCTGATTACTTTGTTCCGCACCACTTTAACTTTATGGTCAACTATAGCTTCAGGTTCTTCCACATAATTCAGCTGTTCATCAACTTGTATATCTGGTAGAGAAACAGCCTGATCTGGCGTAACTAAACACTTTCGAAAATTCGATACATGAAACGCGTTGTGAATCCTGCTTAACTCTGGCGAAAGATCCAACCTGTAGGCTACTTCACCAATCCTTTCTGTAATTGCAAATGGCCCGATGTATCTCGGACTAAGCTTACCTTGCTTGCCAAATCGAATGACTCATTTCCAAGGCGAGACTTTTAACATTACGAAATCTCCAACTTGGAATTCTAACGGCTTTCGACGTCGGTCAGCGTAGCTTTTCTGTCTATCTTGAGCCACTTTCATACGTTCCTGAATCTGAGTAATCTTATCCACGGTTAACTGAACTATATCTGGCCCCGCTAACTGTTTCTCTCCCACTTCGTTCCAATACAGAGGTGTTCGGCATTTTCTACCATACAAAACTTCAAATGGTGCCGCTTGTATGCTGGAATGATAACTGTTATTATAGGCAAATTCGATCAATGGCAAATGCTTATCCCACGATCCTCCGAAGTCAACAATGCATGCCCGTAACATATCTTCTAGAGTCTGTATCGTTCGTTCACTCTGTCCGTCAGTTTGAGGATGATACGCTGTACTTAACTTTATTTGCGTCCCCATTTCTTTTTGAAAACTCCTCCAGAACCTTGAAGTAAAACGACTATCACGATCAGAGATAATCGAGATTGGAACTCCATGTCGAGTTACTATTTCATCAATGTACAACTTGGCTAATCGTTCCAACGAATCAGTTTCCTTTATCGGTAGAAAGTGAGCAGACTTTGTCAACCTGTCAACGATCACCCAAATGGCATCAAATCCCTTCGGAGTCCTTGGTAGCTTCATGATGAAATATGTAGTAATCTGATCCCATTTCCACATAGGTATTTCTAATCTTTGCAACTGACCAAACGGCTTTTGATGTTCAATCTTTACCTTCTTACAAGTAGTACAACCTTCCACATGCTGAGCAATGCTTCTTTTGATTCCCAACCACCAATAAAATTGTTTTAGATCTTTATACATCTTATTCGTACCTGGATGTATAGAGAATCGAGACTGATGAGCTTCTTGAAGTACCCGATCACGTAAACCACCCAAACGAGGCACCCAAATTCTGTTCCCCAGACACAATAACCCACGATCATCTTTTACAAGCAATGCTGATATCCCCACTAACCGTTCGGATTTCAAATGTTCTTCTTGATAGGCTTCTACTTGACACTTCTGTAATTCGTCAAAGATGTTAGGTAGAAGTTCAGCTCGTAGTGCAATGGCTTTTATTGTTCCACTTCTTTCTTGACGACTCAATGCATCAGCTACCACATTCGCCTTTCCCGGATGATAAAGAATTTCGCAGTCGTAATCGTTCACCAGTTCTAGCCATCTTCTTTGCCTCGTATTCAATTCTCGTTGATCAAAGAGATGTTGGAGACTCTTATGATCGGTATAAATTTGACATTTAGAGCCGTAAAGATAATGTCTCCATATCTTCAACGCAAAAACAACTGCTGCAAGTTCCATGTCGTGTGTCGGATACTGTCTTTCATGATCTTTTAGTTGACGAGAAGCATAAGCAATCACTTTACCACGCTGCATAAGTACACATCCCAATCCCAGTTTGGAAGCATCACTGTAAACAACAAAGTCCTCGGAACCTTCAGGTAATGATAAAATCGGCGCGCTGCACAGTTTCTCTCTCAATATCCGGAATGCTTCATCCTGTTCTGCTTTCCATTCAAACTTTAGATTCTTCCGAGTCAGCTTAGTCAAAGGCGTCGCGATACGAGAGAATTCTTTTATAAACTTTTGATAGTAGCCGGCTAAACCCAGAAAACTGCGTACTTCGGTTGGCGTTCTCGGCGGTTCCCACTTTTCAATTGCTTCTATTTTTGCTGGATCAACTTGAATGCCTTTCTCGGAAACTACATGCCCCAAAAACTGAACCTCTCGTAGCCAGAATTCACACTTAGAAAATTTAGCATACAACTTTTCTTTCTTCAGCAATTCCAGAATCAAACGAAGATGTTGTGCGTGCTCTTCTTTGGATCGGGAATAGATAAGTATATCATCGATAAATACAATAACAAATTTATCGAGATACGGCTTACATACCCGATTCATTAAATCTATAAAAGCAGCTGGAGCATTCGTCAGTCCAAACGGCATCACCAAGAATTCATAGTGACCATACCTCTTGCGAAAAGCAGTTTTCATAACGTCTTCTTCTTTAACCTTCAGCTGATGATATCCAGATCTTAGATCAATCTTGGAGAAATAGCAAGCTCCAACTAATTGATCGAAGAGGTCATCAATTCTGGGAAGTGGATACTTGTTCTTGATCGTACGCTTATTCAGTTCCCGGTAGTCAATACACATTCTCATCGAACCATCCTTCTTTTTCACAAACAAGACTGGTGCACCCCACGGCAAAGAACTGGGTCTGATGAAGCCCTTATCGGAAAGATCTTGTAGTTGCGTCATCATTTCTTTCATCTCTGGTGGCGCTAAACGATACGGTGCACGAGCAATAGGAGCAGCTCCAGGAATCAGATCTATACCAAACTCTACTTGTCTAACGGGCGGAAGACTATTCAAGTCTTCAGGAAAAACTTCTGGAAGTTCACTAACAATAGGAATATCCTCCAACTTTTTCTTTTCTAGCTTAGTATCTATCACATAAGCTAAATAACTCGGGCAACCTTTACTGACACACTTACGAGCTTTTAACATAGATATAAGGCAAGACTGATGATTCCTGCGATCACCATAAATCACTACCGGTCCCTTCTCAGGTAATACAACATTTATTAACTTCTTATTACAAACTATGTTAGCCTGATTCTCGGCTCACCAATCCATTCCCACTACTACATCAAACTCGATCAAAGCTATAGGAAATAGCTGAATCGGTACTCCGCATCCTTCTATATTTATCACACAACTATCAAAAACTTCTTTAACCGACACTTGTTTATCATTTGCAGTATCTACCATTAAAGCATGATCTAACACTTTAGGCTTTAAATGCATATAAGCAGCAAATGAAGGAGATACAAACGATCGATTTGCACCGGAGTCAAATAACACTTTAGCACGTGTAGAGTTTATTAAAAATGTACCTGTAACCACATCCGGAGTTTCCTCCGCTTCTTGTGCCGTCATCTGGAATGCACGACCCCTTGTTCTTGGTGCTCTATTCTTGGTACCACCGGTCTGACAATTGTTGGTTTCCCTGACGTACCCCCTTATTGTATTCTTCCCCTCGGACAATCAGACTGAATGTGATCCGGAGAATTACATGAGAAACAAAACCGCGTCACTTGACAGTTTTTAGCTATATGTCCGGTCTTCCCACACTTATAACAAATCCGAGGATCCACTTGATAATTTCCTTGGTGGATACGGTTACATTTCGGACAAGGTCTCTTCGCTGTTCGGAAAGGCATACGGTTATCAAACCTCTGAAACCTGGACTTTTTCGGATCATACTGTGGTCCTTCCCACTTCCTTTTTCCCGCACCTTTATCGCTAGTATTTCTTCCTTTACCCTGCTCCACAGTTTCCGCAGCGTCTACTGCGGCGGAGAATGTTTCTGGTCCTTTAGCAATTACAAAACTTCTGACTTCTGCATTCAACCCAAAGATAAACCTTTCAATCTTCATGGCCTCTGTGGCAACATAATACTCCGCAAAACGAGATTTTTCCAGAAAACGAGCAGTGTAGTCCCGAACAGATAAATTTCCTTGCTGTAAGTTCATAAACTCTTCCTCCAATTGTTTGACTGCTTCATGAGGACATAACTGTTTCCTGAAAGCTATAACGAATTCTTCCCAAGAGAAGGTAGAATATATGTCAGAACCTCCCGAAGAAATATGAGCTTCCCACCAGTATAAAGCATCGCCTTTCAACATTGCGGTTCCATAAAGTACCCTATCCTCTTCCGCGCACTTACTAGTCTTGAAGATAGCTTCTATTTCCTTCAGCCATCTCATAGCTTTCACTGGATCCCAGTCTCCTGAGTAGGTCGGAGGCTTACAACTGAGAAACATTTTATAATCACACTTTTTTATTATTGGTACAACAGTAGGAGTAATAGGCATTTCGTCTTCATGAGTAGGATCTGGTCTTTCTGTTTCAGTATCACGAGTTCGATAAAACATGGCTTGGATATTCGCTTGTAATCTTCCCATTTCGGCTGCCAAATCATCCCTTGGTACAAATTCAGCACCTCGCGGCTGAACTCTGCCGCCTGTTCTGCCCCTACCTCTTTCTCCCCCTCTTCCCCTTCCTCCGGCTGTTGGATTTGTTCTATTCGGATTTCCTCCTCCTTCCCGATTCGTTTGTCTAGTACCACTTGTCATTATGTTGATTCAGACAAGGTTAATATACACATAAGCACATACCCCATATAACAAGGTATTCCAGTCCAAACATGTACTTGTAAGTTCACGATTACACTGGCCAAGCGTAATTTGAAATTACCTTACATGATGTTCCTTTTACCTTTTTATATTTAACATCCCAAGGTTTCTAAAATTATTAGGGACATCCTACTTCGCATACAGTTTAAGTCTAGGTACAGATACGAATACCTAAATCCCTTAAACTAGGGCTCTGATACCATCTGTAACAACCCCGGATCCCAAACATACAACAAATAACATATATTTCATAACGTCGTTACATAACAAGGATACATAATATATCAAATAAGGTCCCCTAGTCTTTACAACCAAAATCTGATATTTCATTACAAACTTTTCGCTAATTACATACATGATATCTAGTTATGAAATTAGAACAGCAAAACACGTCTTAGTCTTCATAACATCCTTCTTCCAAAAGCTAAACACATAGTACTCTTCTCATTTGCTCTTACCCGATCCACGATCTGGAATACATATTTTTAAAACAAAATGAGGGTTAGACCTAGCGGTCTAAGTGAGAAAATCCCGGTTAGTTTGAAACCATTTACATAAATCCCATACACATAACACAATCACAGATATCAATTAGAACTCACACTTCGTGTACTTTCCTTCCTCATTCCCATGGCCATATTAGTTGGTTGCAAGCCAACTAATAAATTAACTCCGTTGTACGACAATTACAGCCAACACCGCCGTACGAGTATTACAGCCAACACCACCGGTCCTAAGCCCGGCCAACACACTCTCGTATAGTGTAACACTCATGTAAATATAATATACATCTCCACATATTATATTTCAAACATAAGCACATAATCACATATTCAATACACACATATATAAATTCCAGTTTGAAATCATTTTGAAGTAAAACTCACCTGTTAGTTTATCAGAACGTTCTCCAAGCTTTTCTCAAAACGACTCTGCTTTCACTTCGAATTCACAGAATCTGTACAAATCAAATACATACTCCTCTTTACCAAATGAACACATAAGGATTACTTAATAGTCTAAGAACTTAGAATAACTTAATTCCTCAAATATCTACCCCAAACCCGAACTTAAGTCAAGTCCTTAGTATTTTTAGTCCTCATTCATTCCCTATCCAAGAGTCAACAAAACACAGGTTACTAGATACTCAAAAGTATCTAAACTCTCAAAAATGACCAAATCAGCTAAAGTATCCGGACAACACAACCTATCCGGACAACTCCTTCAATCCGGACAGCATAACTTTCCGGACGGCATAAACAATCCGGACGACACCCGGAAACCAAAGTAACCCGGATACCATCCGGTATCTTATATCATCCGAAAACCATTGAAAAGAAAGACTTACCCGGATAAAAGACTCGTTCGGACACCTTTAGAACATCATCCGGACACCACCAACAAAACTACCAGGATACCTTCATCCTATCCGGAAACCTCTGTCGGTTTGCATATTTTCAACCCAGAATTCGACTGAAATCATCTCCAGTCCAGATGTGAAAATTCTAATCCGATAGATACTTCATAATAGTAATTACAAACATAAAATGTAAAGAAAACATACCTCTAATCCCTTTTTAAGCCAACCAATTTGATGTCTTAGCCAAAAACCCTTTCTTCTTCTTCTTCTTATCTCAAAACACACACACACACAGCTAAATCTGATCTTTTTGTTTTTATGAAAATATCTGAAGTCTCAAGGGTAATATCAAACCATATTTACCCTTTTAGTCCTTGAACTATTCACAAATGACCCAAACATCCTTAAACTTATAAATTTACCCAAACTCACCCTAAACATTAATTATAGAGTTAAATAAATTTAACGGAACTAGATTTTAACTAACGAGCTTACCCGGGGAATTACAGACAACCAGGTCTAGGATTTGGTAGATGCACCCAAAGACTGCAAAGTCGTTGGGAGCAAGTGGATATTCAAGAAGAAATCCGACATGGATGGGATCGTACACACTTTCAAGGCTAGATTGGTAGCAAAAGGTTTCACACAAACACATGGGGTTGACTATGACGAAACCTTCTCTCCAATAGCCATGATTAAATCAATTAGGATACTGCTTGCCATTGTTGCATATCACGACTATGAGATATGGCTGATGGATGTCAAAACCACGTTTCTTAAATGTGTGTTTGGTACACTGGACAAGACAGAACAGAACAAGGTCCAATGTCCCACGTTTGGCAGGACTTTTATGTGGAACAAACTGGAACAAGGTGGAACAAACTGGAACAGGCATGTTCCACCCCCACCCCATGGAACAAGCTGGAACAAGGTGGAACAGACTTATGTTTTACCAATATAACCTCAAAATAAAATCTTATTCTCTTCTAAAACATCAAATAAACCTTCTGATTCATATTTTTTTCATTCTTTAAATTTTATTTATTGTATTTTATGTTCTTTAAACTTTTACTTTATTTTCTTCAAAATATTATTTTTACATTGTTTCTATGTTTTGATTAATTTTTGTAAAATATTAAATACTAATAGTAAAAGAAATATAGAAAATGTTAGAAAATAAAAATTGGAAACTACATAATTTTTTTATTTTGGTGTCATTTTAATCGTCTTGAAAAAACATCCTAATAATTTGTATTGTTATGAAAAAAAATTATTTCATTATAATTTAATAGCTTACATAATAAGTCAAAATATATAAACAACTTAGTAAGGGTAAATTGGTCAATGTTATCTGTTCTGTTCTATCCAGTTTTGTGTTACCAAACGTGGAACAACTGTTCTGTCCTGTCATGTCCTGTCCTGTCCTGTTCTGTCCCACCTTGTCCTGTTCTATCCTGTTTGCGTACCAAACGCACCCTAATGGAACACTGAGCGAGGACGTGTACATGGTACAACCAGAAGGTTTTGAGCATCCCAAGCATTCTAATAAAGTGTGCAAATTGCTAAAGTCTATTTATGGACTTAAGCAAGCGTCTTGTAGTTGGAATCTTCGATTTGATGAGAAAATCAAGGAATTTGGTTTCATCAAGAAAGAAGACGAACCTTGTGTATACAAGAAAGCCAGTGGGAGCATTGGTGTCTTCCTAGTTTTGTATGTCGATGACATTCTAATCATCGGAAACGACATCCCAATGCTACAAGGGATAAAATCCTGGCTAGGGAAATGTTTCACGATGAAATACTTGGTAGAGGCCGCCTATATCCTCAGAAGTAAGATCTATCGAGATAGATCTAAGCGCTTTATTGGATTAAGCCAAAGTACATACATTGACAAAGTCTTGAAACTGTTAGTCCCAGATGGCTATAACAAGTATTGTAGAAGGGGGGGGGGGGGGGTTGAATACAATACTCAAAATTTTCACAATTTTAATTCTATTATTGAAAATCTTCAACAAGAATTACACATAGAAACTAAAGACTGTTGCGGAAAAGAACAGATAAACTATTCTAACAATCTTTCACAAAGTATACTAAACAAAACAACTAAGAACACTTAGAACAAAGCTATAAAGTTTTTCAAGCAAAATGGAAATTCTTTCACTGAGAGAAATCTTCCAGTTTGCGTAGAATATCTTAGAGCACACAGTAATCTTCAAGTCTCTCAAGATGTGTTCTTCATGGAGAGGTCTTCATCTTTATATAGTGCCAAGAGTATGTGTAGCATAGGACACTTGTCACTTTGTCATTGGAAGGACATGTTTGACTCTCAAAAGTTGATGTGTCATTTCCTACAATACTAAAAAGGTTTGATGGAGACAATAACTAAGAATGGGAAAAAGGACAAGAGAACATTTTTCTTCCATACCCAGACATTCTATCTTTGAAGGGAAAACCTTTTAGCATGGACAAAAGGTAGGATCCTCCTATTTGAAGATCCCACCGACATGTCATGGACATGGTAGGTGGAAGTCTTCTTAGAAAGGATATCATGAGAGAATCCAACTTTGAGGGTCCCACTATGAGACTTGAAGACTTATTGGGATCCCACCTATTTGAGAGCCTTCATAGGTGGGAGGTGACCATCGATGTGTGAGAACACCATCGGTGGAAAATGACTTGTAGTTGTTGAGAAAATATCTTTCACTTCCACAATGAGAGAATCTTCAATCTTGACTTTGGTTGATCTTTGACTTCACCAAACATTTGCTATCTTGTACAAGCCATTACAAAGAACCATCCAAAATTTCTCTAAGTATAATTTTTTTTTCAAAGTATAAAAGGAGATCATGAGGTCATCTTCAAATCTTGATGACCCAACAATCTCCCCCTATTTGATGATGACATCCATACTTAGAAAAACATGAGTAAAACAATGAATAAAACATGTTGACCCTATTTTACTCTTTTAGGTTCTTTTCACACAGTCCATTTTTTTTGTGTGTGTGTGTGTGTATGTATATATGATATTTACATATGAATGAAATAAATGAAAGAATAAAGAATGAACAATATGAATGAAATAGAATGTACTTCCATCATAGGAGAAACAGATATGCCCAGATCCATCTTGGTGATAATCTTTGAAGGAGGTTTGAGTTTGAGTGAGATAGCCTTAGGATGCCTTTGCCCATATCTTGCATCTTCTTTCTTTCTCATTGCATCTTCAGCTTCCTTATCGGCATGCATCACCTTTCTTCCTTTGTCTTGGTTGTCCTCCTCCTTTAGTTACATTTGCTAGACAGATCTGCTCCCCCTTAATTGGTTCGCCGGTTTCCATATGTTTGACCAATATTTGAGTTGAATGTTGACTATGAGTACTGGGGATTGGTGTTGATCGAGCTGGACGATGATATTGCTCCCCCTCAGATGGTTTCTTCCCTTCAGATAGTTGCTCCCCCTCAGATGGTTTCTCCCCCTCAGCGTTCGACGTAGAAGAAACACCACAAACAATTGGAAACACCGATTTTTTTTTGCTCATAACCACCGAATTTGGGGGCCAACCACCGAAATTTCTAGTATAAGCAGGTCGTTGGAATAGAAGGATGATTCTAGTATTAGTCACTTGGAGTGACGATAGGGATGATAATTGTTATAGAGCCGACTTCGATTTGAGGAAAAATCGTAGGGATTGTTTGACGTAATTTCTCAACTTGCCCTAAGAGGTTAAATGTTCGGAGGACGATAGGGGTTGGGGAGGTTTGGGGGAGTATGAGTCGAGGCGTTGAATGCCGACTGAGTCATGCACAGAGTTTATTTTGGAAAATAGGATTGCATCGATTAATTCTTGTGTTTCCGACCCTTATATGGATTGTATTTTGGAACTTTGGGAAATTTTTAGCACACACACAAGATTTCGAATTATAGTTTTGAAAGTGCTTGAAACCGTTTTATCACGAGAGTTGCAAACTTTGTTAAAATTGTTTCACTTGATTAATTTCCAACGGTTCTTTCGGGTACGATGATATTCGTGTTTTGCGGTGGTTAAGATGTTGGGTAAGCGACTACGGCTTGAGACTTTAACATTGGAACTCCTCCACATATGTTAGGGTTGAGACGGAAAGTTACATTCCACGATGTCTGTATAAAGCTATTTTGGTGGCTTGTTTAAAACGAGTTTGGAACTCTAGTGTCGCATAACTTTTCTTTCGAGAGTTTGCGTCACTAAGTATTTCATTGCAAATGGTTCAGTGTGTGGATTGATTCATGCGTGGCATAAGCGATGCGTGGAAGAATTTTGGTAATATTTCAAATGAGTCGTTTAGTGCGTTTTTAGTCAGTTAGATGTTTTATTGACATTTCTATGAAAATACGAATTATCGATTTAGGGGTATGCATACTTGGGTAACCTTTGTTCTCGACATTTTTTGATAAACGAGTCGTGCATGGAAAGGTCTTAGTCTCTTTTTGTTGAAATGAAAGACATTTGGTCAAAGGAGTGTTTTAATGTTGTGAATATCATGCATGCGGTTACAATGTGATATATTTTGGGAAATTAAAAACTTTTGGGAAATTAAAAAACTTTTGCTTTAGAGGACATTCGGTTGAAATGAAAGACACGCGTAGATTGTTGACATTCGGTTAATTTAGAATTGCCGATCATTTTTGGGAAATTAAAAACTTTTGCTTTAGAGGAAACGAGTATTTTGAGCATTTTCGATAAATACATATTTTTTTTTAAAATATAAGGTCTTGACGTCATGTGTCCCAAGTACGAAACTTTGAGGAAGAGTTACAAACTCGCATGCCTACCCCCAGTTAGAGATTTTATGAGGTTTTAGTCGATATTTCCAATTGATAGAAGCGGATTGGTTTCTACCTTGAAGTTTGAAACTTACACGAGACAGTTGAGTTTTAACAAAAATATATGAGTAAATCGTTTCATCGTTTTGGATGACTAGCTGACGCGCGAAAAATTCGTTGGTGAACCCTGTGTCACATCATTTTATGACTAAAAAGAAGAATTTTGGAATCAAATGTCGTGAAACTTATTTTGAATTATGTGCGCACCTTTGTCGCACCCTATTTAAGGTCAAGCGGTTACTTTAGGTGCACGTCATGAGTCAATCCATACTGGAATCGAGGCGGTTCATTTTAAAGAAATTAGTTATTACACTTTGTTTTTATGTGAGTAAACTGAACTGCAAATGAACGATTTTCAACATGATTTTTCTGTGCGGAACGAGCGTGCCCAGTTTTGCGTAACTACCGGTCTGGTAATAGTAATTTTATTGCATACGATCTTTTTTGGGATGAAAAACTTTGACGTTGGAAATATTTTGTAAAGGATTATTGTAAACCATGTGGGAAATGCGCTTTTATGAGCTATGTAACATCCCGCAAAAACGAAACATACATATAACATACATTCCATAACATGTTTACAACAAAGTACTTCATCTTTCACATTTGGTCCCATCTAAAGTCTGAACATAAAAATTCATTACAAATTGATCCACTTTGAATTACATAGTAATAACAAAAATTATAACTACAAAAGCATCCGTAGCATCATGATGATAATCTTCTCCAAAGCTAGCCAACAAGTATTCTATTTACTTGTTCTTACTGGAATCACCACCTGGAATACATAATTTTTAAAACAGAAAATGAGGGTTAGACCTAAGGGTCTAGTGAGTAAATCCCTGACATTTGGAAATCATTAAAACTTTCATTTATATAAAATACTCTTTATATAAATACACATATTTCACACGTAAATTAATACCAGTCAAGATTGATACATCATACCTGTCTCATTCCACCTTATCCCTCCACCAATGGCCAATATCAATTGGTTGCGAGCCAATTTAACACACCGGTCCAAAGCCCGGCCACGTATTATATTTTCATATAATACTCATGTAATTATAATATCTCAATATATTATAATCACTCACGTATGACATATTCATACACTTTATCAAACATTTAATATTCACATAATGCATTCCAGTAAAATACTTTTTAAAGTAAAACTCACCTGATCTTTTTAAGCAAGGTCCTTCAAACTTTCTTCAAAATAGATTATCTTTTAACCCAGATCCTTAGTATCTGGAACAAATTAAAGTATACATACTCTTTAACACATAAACAGGAAAACCCAACTTTTCGCAACCCACTGTTACGAAAAGTTTACTTTTCGCAACCTACAGTTGCGAGTTCCTCACTTTTCGCAACCAACAGATGCGAAAACCTCACTTCTCGCAACCCACAGTTGCGAGTTCCCTACTTTTCGTAACCAACAGATACGAAAACCTCACTTTGCGTTTTAGCTGCTTGCGCAAAGTGGACTTTTCGCAACCAAGGCTTGCGAATTCCCACTTTTCGCGAAAACACTGTTCATCGCCCCTATCAGAAAAATTCAGTTTAATTGCAGGAATTTCATCTTATACCCAGATTGTACAGAAGTGTTCTAAACCCCTTTTAACACTCTAAATTGCAACTAAAATTCACAAATTCATCTAAAATTACCTAAACCCACCTCAAAATCCAAAAGAAGCCTAATTCTTATAAAAGAGTGTTTGAATAAGAACATTACCTCTTTGATTTACTGCACCAATTAAAATCCCAGCTGAGTATCTTTCAATTCTTCTTCTTCTTCTTCGAATTTCTTCCTCTCTCTCTCTCTCTCTGCCGTATTCACTCACACACACAAACACTTTGGATATTCTTTTTGTTTACTAATTGAAGACTTCATCTGATACATGATATACTAGAGTCGGTCAAGTGGAGGAGTTTGGCAAAAAGACCAATTAGACCCTAGGCTTTACTCATTTGGCAAAACTTATCCCCAACCTTCCAATTAAAATTAAACTTATCCCTAAATTTCTTAACTGCATAAAATATTAAAATAAAAACTTATAAAATACCAATTTTAAATTAGATAAAATACCTGGTTATTACAACATCTCCCCCTTAAAAGAATTCCGTCCCGGAATTTAGTTAAGAGAACAGATGAGGGTATTTGGTTCTCATCTCCGATTCTGACTCCCACGTCGCATCCTGACCTCGATGATGTTTCCACTGAACCTTTACCTGCCGGATCTCCTTATTCCTTAATACTTTAACCTTGTGATCAACTATGGCTTCTGGTTCCTCCACATAGTTTAGCTTTTCGTCCACTTGAATATCTGGTAGTGAGACTGCTTGGTCTGGTGTAACTAAACACTTCCGAAAATTCGATACATGAAACGCGTTGTGAATCCTGCTTAATTCTGACGGAAGATTTAATCTATAAGCTACCTCACCAATTCTTTCCGTAATTTCAAATGGCCCAATAAACCGCGGACTGAGTTTACCTTGTTTCCCAAAACGTATGACTCATTTCCAGGGCGAAACTTTTAACATCACAAATTCCCCGACTTGGAACTCCAACGGTTTCCGGCGTCGATCTGCATAACTTTTCTGTCTGTCTTGAGCCGTTTTCAATCTGTCCCGAATCTGAATAATCTTATCTGCCGTTAACTGTACTATTTCTGGTCCAGCTAATTGTTTCTCCCCTACTTCATTCCAACACAAAGGCGTTCGGCATTTTCTACCATACAATACTTCAAACGGTGCCGCCTGAATGCTAGAATGATAACTGTTGTTGTAGGCGAACTCTATCAAAGGCAAATGTTTATCCCATGACCCCCCAAAATCAACTATACAAGCCCGAAGCATATCTTCTAAAGTCTGGATTGTTCTTTCACTTTGCCCGTCAGTCTGAGGATGGTATGCTGTACTTAACTTTATCTGCGTCCCCATCTCCTTTTGAAAGCTTCTCCAAAATCTAGAAGTAAAACGACTATCTCGATCGGAAATAATCGAGATTGGAACTCCGTGTCGAGTTACTATCTCATTAATGTACAATTTGGCCAAACGTTCCAAGGAATCAGTTTCTTTTATCGGCAAGAAATGAGCAGACTTCGTCAATCTATCCACAATCACCCAAATAGAATCGAACCCCTTTGAAGTTCTTGGCAACTTAGTAATAAAATCAGTAGTGATCTGATCCCATTTCCACATTGGTATATCTAGTCTTTGTAACTGACCAAACGGTTTCTGATGCTCAATCTTTACTTTCTTGCAGGTAGTACAATCTTCCACATACTTAGCAACACTTCTCTTCATTCCCGGCCACCAATAGAATTGTTTCAAATCTCTATACATTTTATTTGTACCCGGATGAATAGAAAATCGAGATTGATGAGCTTCTTGTA
Source organism: Saussurea involucrata (assembly GCA_033807775.1). Lineage (NCBI taxonomy): Eukaryota > Viridiplantae > Streptophyta > Magnoliopsida > Asterales > Asteraceae > Saussurea > Saussurea involucrata. The sequence continues at coordinate 15,067,410 of CM066324.1, forward strand.
GTACACGATCACGTAATCCACCCAAACGAGGTACCCAAATTCTATTTCCCATACACAGCAACCCACGATCATCTTTCCCAAGCAATGCTGATATTCCTACTAACCGTTCTGATTTCAAACTTTCTTCCTGATAAGCATCTATCTGGCACTTCAGTAATTCGTCAAAGATATTTGGAAGGAGTTCAGCTCGTAGCGATATCGTTTTTATCGTTCCACTTCTTTCTTGACGACTTAATGCATCTGCTACCACGTTCGCCTTCCCGGGGTGATAAAGAATTTCACAATAATAATCATTTACCAATTCCAACCATCTTCTCTGCCTCATATTCAGTTCCTTCTGATCGAAAAGATGTTGGAGACTCTTATGGTCAGTAAAAATTTGGCATTTAGAACCATAAAGATAATGTCTCCAAATCTTTAATGCAAAAACAACTGCTGCAAGCTCCATATCGTGAGTAGGATATTGTCTTTCATGATCCTTTAGTTGACGAGAAGCATAGGCAATCACCTTTCCACGTTGCATAAGTACACATCCCAATCCCAGCTTAGAAGCATCACTGTAAACCACAAAATCATCGGAACCTTCTGGCAATGCTAATATCGGCGCGCTGCAGAGTTTCTCCTTCAATATTCTGAATGCCACATCTTGTTCTGCTTTCCATTCAAACTTTAAATTCTTCCGAGTCAGCTTGGTCAATGGTGTCGCGATTCGAGAAAAGTCTTTTATAAATTTCCGATAGTATCCAGCTAGACCCAGAAAACTGCGTACTTCGGTTGCCGTCTTCGGCGGTTCCTATCTTTCAATTGCTTCCACTTTCGCTGGATCGACTTGTATACCCTTTTCTGAAACTACATGACCCAAAAACTGAACTTCTCGTAACCAGAATTCACATTTAGAGAACTTAGCGTACAACTTTTCTTTCTTCAATAACTCCAAAATCAAACGAAGATGTTGCGCATGATCCTCTTTGGATCGGGAATAAATAAGTATATCATCGATAAACACAATGACAAATTTATCGAGATAAGGCTTACATACTCGATTCATTAGATCCATAAAAGCGGCTGGAGCGTTCGTCAATCCGAAAGGCATTACCAAAAATTCGTAGTGGCCGTATCTTGTGCGAAATGCAGTCTTTAAAACATCCTCTTCCTTAACCTTCAACTGATGGTAGCCAGATCTGAGATCAATCTTGGAGAAGTAACAAGCTCCAACTAATTGATCAAAAAGGTCATCAATTCTTGGAAGTGGATACTTGTTCTTGATCGTTCGTTTATTCAGCTCCCGGTAGTCGATACACATTCTCATTAAACCGTCTTTCTTTTTCACAAACAAAACTGGTGCACCCCACGGCGAAGAGCTAGGTCTGATGAAGCCCTTATCAGATAAATCTTGAAGCTGTGCCATCATTTCTTTCATTTCTGGTGGTGCTAATCGGTACGGCGCGCGAGCAATAGGAGCGGCTCCAGGGATTAAGTCAATACCAAATTCTACTTGTGTAACAGGAGGAAGACTATTCAAGTCTTCAGGAAAAACTTCTGGATATTCACTAACGATAGAAATATCTTCCAGCTTAATCTTTTCAGGTCTACTATCTATCACATAAGCTAGATAACTAGAGCAGCCTTTAATGACACATTTATGGGCTTTTACCATAGAAATAAGACTGGACTGATGATTCTTACGATCTCCATAAATCACTATTGATCTCTTATCAGGTAAAACAACATTGATTATTTTCTTATCACAAACTATGTTAGCCTGATTCTTAGCTAACCAATCCATTCCTACTACCACATCAAATTCAATCAAAGCTATTGGGAACAATTGTATCGGTACTCCATACCCCTCTATGTTTATCATGCAATGATCAAAAACCTCTTTAACTGCCACCTGATTATCATTTGCAGTGTCTACTAATAAAGCATGTTTTAACAATTTAGTCTCTAAATGCATATGAGCAGCAAAGGAGGGAGACACAAAAGATCGGTTTGCACCGGAATCAAATAACACTTTAGCACGCGTGGAGTTTATGAAAAATGTACCTGTGACCACATCTGGAGTTTCCTCCGCCTCTTTAGCTGTCATTTGGAATGTACGACCCCTGGTTCTCGGCGGTTCTATTCTTGGAACCACTGGTCTAGTAATGGATGGTTTCCCCGATGTACCCCCTTGTTGTACTCTACCTCGCGGACAATCTGATTGGAGGTGATCCGGAGAATTACACACAAAACAAAACCGCGTCGATCGACAATCTTTAACAACATGACCGGTTTTCCCACACTTAAAACAAACCCGTGATTCCCCTTGACAACTTCCCTGATGGTAGCGATTACATCTTGGACATGGTCTTTCCACTGGTCTAAACGGCGGACGGTTATCGAACCTCTGAAATCTAGGCTTCCTTGAATCCTGTGGTGGTCCTTCCCATTTTCTCTTCCCCGAACTCTTATCCCCAGCATCCCTCTTGTTATCTCGTTCCACATTTTCAGCAGCATCCACTGCAGCTGTAAAAGTATCTGGTCCTGTTGCAGTCACTAGTCTTCGGACTTCTGAATTTAGCCCATAGATAAATCTTTCCATTTTCATCTTTTCTGTAGCAACATAATATCCTGCAAAGCGAGATTTTTCCAAAAATCGTGCAGTGTAATCTCTAACCGATAGATTCCTTTGTTGTAGATTCATAAATTCTTCTTCTAATTGTCTAACGGCAGCTTGTGGACAGAAGTGTGTTGTGAAAGCTAACACAAATTCCTCCCATGAAAAGGTAGTATAAACATCCGTCCCTCTCGATTCCGTATGAGCCTCCCACCAATACAAAGCATCACCTTTTAGCATTGCAGTTCCATAAAGCACTTTATCTTGTTCAGCACATTTACACGTTTTGAAGATAGCCTCGATTTCTTTCAGCCATCTCATAGCTTTTACCGGATCCCGATCCCCTGAGTATGTAGGGGGCTTACAACTAAGAAACATTTTATAGTCACACCTTTTCATTACCGGTAAAACAGTAGAGGTAAGTGGCATCTCCATTTCATGTTCCGGATCTGGTCTTTTAGTTTCATTATGGCGAGTACGTTCGAACATGGCTTAAATGCTATCCTGTAATCTCCCCATTTCAGCGGTCAGATCATCCCGTGTAACAAACTCTGTACCATGCGGTTGTGTTCTACCTCCAGTTCGGCCCCCAGTTCCCCTTCCAGTTCTGCCTCTACCACGATCTCCTCCTCTTCCCCCTGCTCCTATTGGTGGATTCTCTCCACCCGAATTCCATCCTCCTCTTTGGTTCCTTTGTCTAGTGCCACTTGCCATTCTGTAGATTCAAACAAAGTTAATATACACATAAGCACATACCCCATATAACAAGATATTCCAGTTCAAACATGTACCTGTAAGATCATAATTACACTGGCCTGGTGTAATTTGAAATTACCTTACATGATGTTCCTTCTACCTTTTATACTTAGTATCCCCAGGTTCTAAAATATTAGGGACATCCTACTTCACATGCAGTTTAAGTGTAGGTACAGATACTAATACCTAAATCCCTTAAACTAGGGCTCTGATACCATCTGTAACATCCCGCAAAAACGAAACATACATATAACATACATTCCATAACATGTTTACAATAAAGTACTTCATCTTTCACATTTGGTCCCATCTAAAGTCTGAACATAAAAATTCATTACAACTTGATCCACTTTGAATTACATAGTAATAACAAAAATTATAACTACAAAAGCATCCGTAGCATCATGATGATAATCTTCTCCAAAGCTAGCCAACAAGTATTCTATTTACTTGTTCTTACTGGAATCACCACCTGGAATACATAATTTTTAAAACAGAAAATGAGGGTTAGACCTAAGGGTCTAGTGAGTAAATCCCTGACATTTGGAAACCATTAAAACTTTCATTTATATAAAATACTCTTTATATAAATACACATATTTCACACGTAAATTAATACCAGTCAATATTGATACATCATACATGTCTCATTCCACCTTATCCCTCCACCAATGGCCAATATCAATTGGTTGCGAGCCAATTTAACACACCGGTCCAAAGCCCGACCACGTATTATATTTTCATATAATACTCACGTAATTATAATATCTCAATATATTATAATCACTCACGTATGACATATTCATACACTTTATCAAACATTTAATATTCACATAATGCATTCCAGTAAAATACTTTTTAAAGTAAAACTCACATGATCTTTTTAAGCAAGGTCCTTCAAACTTTCTTCAAAATAGATTATCTTTTAACCCAGATCCTTAGTATCTGAAACAAATTAAAGTATACATACTCTTTAACACATAAACAGGAAAACCCAACTTTTCGCAACCCACTGTTACGAAAAGTTTACTTTTCGCAACCTACAGTTGCGAGTTCCTCACTTTTCGCAACCAACAGATGCGAAAACCTCACTTCTCGCAACCCACAGTTGCGAGTTCCCTACTTTTCGTAACCAACAGATACGAAAACCTCACTTTGCGTTTTAGCTGCTTGCGCAAAGTGGACTTTTCGCAACCAAGGCTTGCGAATTCCCACTTTTCGCGAAAACACTGTTCATCGCCCCTATCAGAAAAATTCAGTTTAATTGCAGGAATTTCATCTTATACCCAGATTGTACAGAAGTGTTCTAAACCCCTTTTAACACTCTAAATTGCAACTAAAATTCACAAATTCATCTAAAATTACCTAAACCCACCTCAAAATCCAAAAGAAGCCTAATTCTTATAAAAGAGTGTTTGAATAAGAACATTACCTCTTTGATTTACTGCACCAATTAAAATCTCAGCTGAGTATCTTTCAATTCTTCTTCTTCTTCGAATTTCTTCCTCTCTCTCTCTCTCTGCCGTATTCACTCACACACACAAACACTTTGGATATTCTTTTTGTTTACTAATTGAAGACTTCATCTGATGCATGATATACTAGAGTCGGTCAAGTGGAGGAGTTTGGCAAAAAGACCAATTAGACCCTAGGCTTTACTCATTTGGCAAAACTTATCCCCAACCTTCCAATTAAAATTAAACTTATCCCTAAATTTCTTAACTCCATAAAATATTAAAATAAAGACTTATAAAATACCAATTTTAAATTAGATAAAATACCTGGTTATTACAAGCTATGTGTCATTTTGAGAATTTTTAAGGGTGTGAGTCCTTTTGGAAAACTCTTTTGTTTGAACCGTGTTGAGTTTTGGGGCTAATGTTGATTTCAGAGTACTGCTTGCTTAAACTTTATTTTAAACGCGTTTTGACCGACTTATGGGTCTAGCAAGCGTGGAGCATTTTGCTCGGTTTTGACTATTGAGATAGTCATGGGTCAAGTGCACAGTTTTAATGGCTCGATGTGGAGTCTTGTTGATGAATTGTTTTGTCGCACCGTTTGGCATTCATGACACGTTGAGTATTTACACGTTTGGGTGAGTGAGTCAATCCGGGATAGGCATGTTGTTGGTAGGCTGTTTTGCTTTGGAACCTTAGAAACGTTAGTCAGTCGTTGGTAGTGGTCGGTTGAGTATCTCGAGGTGCGACCCCGGTATTCATGTGTTATAACCTAGGCTTTTCGTAGGTACTAGGGAGATTTAGTCGTGGGCACATACCTGGGAGGTAGTTCCGGTGTGCTGGGCCTGGAGGCGTTACCTGAGAGGTAGGCGTCAGGGTGTATCCTCGATTCAGTATAACTTAGCTTCGTAGAGCAAGTGTGGGGGATACGTCGACGGTGGAAGGTTGGGTATTCCACGCGTGTTGGTACTGTAGGCCGAATAGTATCGGTTAAGGGAATGATGCCCTTTGTAATTAAGAGAATAAATGCGCATTAACCATTTTGAGGTAGGTGGTATATTTAGGTGTCGACTTTTGGACTTGAGGCCAAACACCTTTAGTATGATCGGAGAATTGTAGCCGATTTTAAGATAATCATGGTGAGGGTAGTTGTAACCCTGAAATGATCACTCGTGATGAATGGTTATGGTGGAATGACCTACGTGTGTGTTAGTTGATTTGATTGTGGGTGATATCTATTTGTGTTATTGTCTGGGATAATACCTCGACTATTGTAATCGGTTGGACCGATGTTCGGCGGGGGGCCGATGTTTGTTAATGTAATTTATTGAAAATCTTTGGAGTCTATTAGAATTCGTAGGAGTTAATCGACAGTTAACGGTAGGAATGATCGGATCCGAGTATCCAGTTGGGTATATTGGTAGGCAACTTTAGAATGGTTAGAGCTTGAGAGTTGACTCGGGATGTATGGAATATCTAAGGTTGGGAGGCAACCGAAGTCGCTTGGCTAGGAATGATTCCAATTGTTGGGGTGTTCTGCCGATCATAATCCCAGTGTCCTAGAAGGAGTACGTTAGTTAGAAAAGTGTTCGAGAAGTTTTAGAAGGGATTTCAAGTGGACTTAGGAACCTGAGGTTGAGATGAGGGAGAACTATCCGGAGCTATTCGTAGGCAGAGACTTCGAGGACGAAGTCTAATCCAAGTGGGGGAGAGTTGTAAAGCCCGTATCCCGGTATGTAATTTATTAGTCTTAATTATTTTATTTTAAGTTCGATTTATCGTGGTTTCCGTTAACGGGGTTAGTCGAGTTGGGTCTAATCGTTAAATTATCGGAATTTTGGTTAGTTGCGAGAGGTTGGTAAGTTGAGGGGCTATAAGTGTCAAAGGCCAAAACCCCCTCATGGGTTTCGGCCCATGCAATAAAGAAAGAAATGGCCATTGTAATTGTATTGTGGGTGTGGGTGCCGTGAACATGAAGCAAAGGAAAAGAAATCACAAAAAAAACCTACGGCCCCATTGTTTCTTGTGTTGTCGGCCGAGGTTTAGAACCGAGAGAGAGAGAGAGGAATCGAAGAGAGAGAGAAGCCGTGAGAGAGTTAGAATCTGCCGCCGGCGACGAGGAGAGAGGGGGAAGAAAGTGATCACCGGCGAGTTGGTCGGTTTAGAGGACGAGAAGGCGTTCGTCGAGGTATGTCGGAAATCTTTCGGTTGATTATTTGTCGATAAACCGCCACCAGCACCGCCGCCGCCACCACCACCGCCGCAGCCACGGCTGCCGGCGGTGGGGCCGCCGCTGTGGTGGCGGCAGTGGGTGCATGGGTGTGTGGGTATGTGCGGGAGTGTCGTTGCGGGGGAGTCGGGAGTGGGTGACGTTGGGAGGTCTCGCCGGAGGGTGTTACCGTAACCCTCGTCGCCGCCGCCGACCACCACCGCCGCCGGAGGCGGCAGGGGGTGGTGCACGGCTGTTGTTACATCTTGGTATGATCTGTTTCCAGTAAGTTTTAGGCTTCCCGGGGCTGTTTGGATTAAGCTTTGACTTAATGGAATTATGATCATTTGTTATCATTTCATGTGAGTTATTTAGTTTCTGGCCCTGTTTTGTATCGACCATAACCTCTGCTAGGAAGGTCGGATTGGGATGAAACCAGTGCCAAAAGTTCCCATTCTGAGTCTAGTAAGTTTCTTATGTTTTGCGGAAAAACCAGTTCGGACCGTAGCTAGTGTCAAACTGCTGTTTTATAACGAAAGGTGCTGTTTTTCGCTGTGCAGTTAACCAGTTTTGTAAAATCCATAATAAATTATAGAAAAATCGTTAGGACGCGTGTAATACGTCCCTGGAAAGCTAAGACCCGGACCTAGCGGGTGGTTAATTTTAATTGAGGATTTTCTGGGTTTAAGGAGGTCGAAACAGGTCCCGAACAGACCTGGTTTTCTAAGCCAAAAAGTCGTTTTAGCGACAGTTTAATCGTGCGTCATGTTTTAGGGTCCGGGCCTCGTGTTGATACGTTTTAACGTTCGTTTAGGTGTCGGGAAGTGATCTTGGATTTGTGAAGCTTGAATTATTGTTTGTGAGCTAGGCGCGCTTACGAGGTGAGTTCTCTCACTATAACTAATGTCGGTTATTTTTACATTACGATTTGTACGTGTGTGGTAGTTTTAATTGTTTGTGATGCGGGACTGAATAGTGGGGTGTCTAGTCGGACCTTTATTGTTATGACTACGCGGGTGGCGTAGGAGTTCGGTGGGGCCGAGGTTTATATACGCGTATGGCGTAGTAACTCGGTGGGGCCGAGATTTATATACGCGTGTGGCGTAGTAACTCGGTGGGGCCGAAGGTTGTATACGCGGGTGGCGTAGGAACCCGGGGGAGCCGGGTAATGCTTGCACGGTTATCGTGTGGTCGGGTGGACCAGCTTATGCCTTTGGGTGGGATGGTGTAGGTATGCATGTTTATGATTTGTTCGTAGACTTGTATGCTGTTTATGTGCAATTATCTGTTTAGAGGTGGTGTGGGAATAACTGTGTTATTTATGGTGTCTGAATTCACTAAGCTTCGTGCTTACCCTTTCCCAATAAATTGTGGTTTCAGGTGCGAGTGGCTCCAAGGCGTGACGAGTACACACTGGCGCGTGGGAAGAGTTGATTACTTTTATGATTTTAATTTTAGACATTTATTTCGCTGTTTATTGTTTCGTGAGAATATTAATTAGGAGTTTGCAAATGAAATGATTGAATTATTAAATGAGTTTTTATTAATGAAATGTTACTTTAAAATTTTAAAATTCCTTGTAATTTTTGGGACGTTACAATTATGGTCAGAGTCAGATGGGTAGGTGATTCTTGGAATACACTTAGTCTTTTTGGAAGAGTCACTTAGGAGAGCTAGAGAAGAGCTCTTTATGTACCTTTGCAGCTTCGTCTGCTCATAGTTGAAAAGAGTTCCATAAAGAACAGTAAGAGGCATATGATCAAGATCCTTGGTTGTCTTTATACAAGTACAGATGTTTTCCCAAAAATCAGGAAGACAGTCCATAAACTTGCACAAGATTTCCTCATTGTCATACACTCTACCTAACAGTTTTAAATCATTAAGAAGACTGTTAAAGCGGTTATAGTAGTTGGAGAGAGATTCTCCTTTCTCATAAGAAAAGAGTTCATATTTTCTAACAAGAGCAATCTTTCTGCTCTTTTTAACTTCATTTGTACATTCGTACAAAACACACAGAGTGGACCAAATTTCTTTGGCAGTAGAGAGATTTACCAGAGAGTGGTACACTTCATCAGGAAGAGAAAGAGCAATGATAGTCCTAACTTTAGAATCAAGAGACACAAGCCGTTTTTCCTCATCAGTATATTTCTTAGGATTTTTAAGAATGTAACGACCACTAGCAACATATTTTTCTTCATCAGAGGAATCATCAGAATCATCTTTGTCACCAACTTTCTTACCGGGTTTCTTGGTTTCATAGCGAGACCAGACTCTAGGGACTATGGGTCCCTCACTGAGAATGGTTGGATATCTACTATCCATTCCTTCCATGAAAAGCATCATCCGGCTTTTCCACAATGAAAAGTTGTTGGGGTTAAACTTGGGAGGTTTGGCTATAGAGCCGTTTTCAGAAAAATTGTTTTGAAAAGAGTTTTCAACAGTTGAAAATGATGAGGCAGCCATCGCAGATCAAGTTTATGAATTAAACTTTCTGCTCTGATACCACTTGTTAGTCCCAGATGGCTATAACAAGTATTGTAGAAGGGGGGGTTGAATACAATACTCAAAATTTTCACAATTTTAATTCTATTATTGAAAATCTTCAACAAGAATTACACATAGAAACTAAAGACTGTTGCGGAAAAGAACAGATAAACTATTCTAACAATCTTTCACAAAGTATACTAAACAAAACAACTAAGAACACTTAGAACAAAGCTATAAAGTTTTTCAAGAAAAATGGAAATTCTTGCACTGAGAGAAATCTTCTAGTTTGCGTAGAATATCTTAGAGCACACAGTAATCTTCAAGTATCTCAAGATGTGTTCTGCATGGAGACGTCTTCATCTTTATATAGTGCCAAGAGTATGTGTAGCATAGGACACTTGTCACTTTGTCATTGGAAGGACATGTTTGACTCTCAAAAGTTGATGTGTCATTTCCTACAATACTAAAAAGGTTTGATGGAGACAATAACTAAGAATGGGAAAAAGGACAAGAGAACATTTTTCTTCCATACCCAAACATTCTATCTTTGAAGGGAAAACCTTTTAGCATGGACAAAAGGTAGGATCCTCCTATTTGAAGATCCCACCGACATGTCATGGACATGGTAGGTGGAAGTCTTCTTAGAAAGGATGTCATGAGAGAATCCAACTTTGAGGGTCCCACTATGAGACTTGAAGACTTCTTGGGATCCCACCTATTTGAGAGCCTTCATAGGTGGGAGGTGTCCACCGATGTGTGAGAACACCATCGGTGGAAAATGACTTGTAGTTGTTGAGAAAATATCTTTCACTTCCACAATGAGAGAATCTTCAATCTTGACTTTGGTTGATCTTTGACTTCACCAAACATTTGCTATCTTGTACAAGCCATTACAAAGAACCATCCAAAATTTCTCTAAGTATAAAATGTTTTTCAAAGTATAAAAGGAGATCATGAGGTCATCTTCAAATCTTGATGACCCAACAGAAACACTTCAAGATGGAGAGTTCCAAGAGAGGAAACTTGTCAATGGTACATGGTATACAATTTAGTAAATCTCAATCTCCCTCCATGAAGGAATATGGATCGCAAGAAGGGTGTTCCATGTGCTTCAGCAATTGGATCCATAATGTATCCCATGATATGTACTAGACATGACGTATCTATGCTTTAAGCATAACTAGTAGATACCAGTCAAACCCGGGTGAAGCTCACCGGATAGCAGTAAAGAATATTCTTAAGTACCTGAGTGTAACACCCGTAATTTTCGGATAAGTACAATTTCGAAATCAGTGTAGAACCGATCTTTTAAGAAAAATATGAAAAATAGGATTTTGGTTTAAATCTTAGATTTTATGGTTTTTTTGGATGGGGAATTCGAATACGAGTCCAACGGTTCTTTCCGGAGCGAAAACGGAGCTAAAACGAAGAAGTTACGGCCAAAACATTATCAGATCAAAAAGGGGTCGCGTGGGCTGGTGCGCGACTTTGGGTCGCAGCCCAAGCCGCGTAACCCTCTTTTTGATGACCCGCGCGACATTATACGTGACTTCAAGTCGCGGGACAAACCGCGGGAGTGGTCTGGATCTTTAAGTCGCGAATCTCAAACCCTCAAACTTCATTTCTTCATAACTTTTGCATCCCAACTCCGATTTGAGTGGTTCAAGTTGCCATGGTTTCGTTTTTGAGAGCTCTTCAATGATCTAGAAAGAGTTTTGAAGTGTATTGGATGATCCATGAGTATTTGGTGGTGGTTGAGCTAAGCTTTGAACTTTTCTCCATTTAAGGAGTTAGGGTTTTGGTATTTTGGTGATTTTGGATGTTTTATGTTGGGGGAAACGTATGTAAGTGTTTGAGGATGATTATTTATGGTTATAAACTTATGGATCTAGGTTTTTGGAAGATTTGAGCTTGAAAGTTTGGATTTCTTCAAAGGAGCATACGTTGGGAAAATCTAGATTTAGCCTAATCTAGCAAGGTGAGTTCAAGTTGATTTGTGAAAATGTTGTACATGCCAAATTGTTTATTTCAAAGTATTTGTGTGCTTTATATGAAATTATCTCTTGTTGAGTTATTTAGTGGGTTTTGATTAATCAAAGTGTTGAACTTTGCAAAATTATCTATTGATTGGGTAAATTGGTGGGTTTTGATTTAATCAAAGTGTTAAGCTTTACATATCTTGTAAAACACCCACATTTGGGGATTTTGAGAGGTTGATAAATAAATCACAAGTGAAAATGGTTTTGTTAATTTATTTCATAAGTGAAGGTTATTTGGTCAAAATACATTTTTAGTGTTTGTTGTGATTATGCAATAACTATGACGGGTTACATTTTGAAAATGTGAACGTGTGAGTTGGGGATTTTGGTCAATCTTGACCATATGAATATTTTGAGTGGTAAACCTTTTATTTTGGGCCGAAGGCCAATTGAGAATTTAAAAGGCAAAGATTTTGAGTAACGATGTGTTTTGGTTTACGAAACGTGTGGACAACACGTATTTAGCTAAATGGTTATTTTGCCTTTAAGGGCTTGATTTATACTCAAATGAGTCTTTTGAGTGTTTGTCGGTTTTAGTAGCTCGAGGTGGAGCCGTAGATGTGTTATGTTCCTAAATTGCGTTTTATTTGAGTATGTGCATCCCTTAAGTGTTTTGTCTTATATGTGAAGACCGTTTGATGACTTTGTATTCTTAGCACCTTTGGGACTAATGAACTATAATGAGTTATATGCATTGTTGAGTTATAAAAGATATGCGTATACGTATACACACATACATATAGATGCATATATGATTTGACGTCATTGGGAAAGTGGCAATGAAGGGGTTGTGAGATTATCGTGCCTCGGAGCATGTGTTCGCACGATGGGGTTAAATGCACTTCATTTGCATGAGTTGATTTTGATTAACGATCATTATATCTTTTGAGCAGATGGCTCGGTTTGGACTCGGTTGAGTCTTGAGGGCATTCGCCCGGTTTTGATAAGCTCGACGTGGGCTTGGGGTTTGATTTGCATGAATTGCATTGTATTTGAGAATTACATGATTTAAATGCATTGGTTATTCTTTTGAGGTCATGTATAAATTTTAAGTTAAGTAAGCTTGTTTTGGATGGTGGGATTCCAAGGTAAAGATCCAGTAGGATTGAACTTGGTGGCTTTGACTAAAGACCTAGTATGGTTGATGTCAAAGATGGACTAAAGACCTAGTATGGTTGATGTCTAAGATGGACTAAAGACCTAGTATGGTTGATGTCAAAGATGGACTAAAGACCTAGTATGGTTGATGTCAAAGATGGACTAAAGACCTAGTATGGTTGATGTCAAAGATGGACTAAAGACCTAGTATGGTTGATGTCAAAGATGGACTAAAGACCTAGTATGGTTGATGTCATATGTTTTCCCCATCCAAGAAGCTTACTTGTATTTATTAATTGTGGTTTAATTTATGTGTCCGCCACATTCGATGGAATCGGGTCTCCCCCGTCACCGAAGGGTGTTGTTTTGGGTTAAGGTTTATCCATGTTGTCGGCGTCGTGTTATATGCGTATGGATTGTTTTTCCATGATAGATGGACGGTATTTGATGTCTCATCCTTGACTGAATGTTTTCCACTATTGGAGTATTATTTCGCATCGATGATTATTTGGGAAATTGTTATTTATTTACCTCTTGAGTGAGTTTTGGATTTGAGCCCATCGTCGAGAAATGATTTTTATTGAAGGCTTTCCTCACGGATTTGGTGTGCGTTTGGAAGTTGGGTTGTCGGTGTATTTTTATACAAATCCCATTTCTTTGGAAATCATGATTTACACTAAACTCTTTTGTCTAACCAATTGTTTGATCATGATGTAAACTCTTGAACTCACTAGGCGTTAGCCTAACCTTTTTATTTGTCGGCATGTGCAACAGGTTCAGGTTGGGAATAGCTTTAGTTACACTGTGGAATGATGAGTGCTAGTAGGGTGCACGTGAAGTGTTTTGCTTAGTGAAGTCTTCCGTAATTATTTGGGAATTAGCAACTTGTATTGTGTTAAGTAACACCTGATTAGAAGTATTAACTGTGAAAGTTGGAATGTTTAAATTTTGAGGTATTTCCAAGGATGAATTGTAGAACGGATTGTATCCTCTTTTGGTTATTTTATCGAAATAAAAGTTAGTTGATCTTTCCAAATTTAAGGGTGTCACACTGAGAAGGACTAAGGATATGTTCCTGCTATATGGCAGTACGAAAGGAGATCTGTGTATTCGAGGATACTCAGATGCTAGCTTTCAAACCGATCGTGATGACTTCAGGTCACAATCAGGTTTTGTGTTTACAATGAATGGTGGTGTTGTAAGTTGGAAGAGCTTTAAGCAAAGCACGATTGCAGATTCGACTACAGAATCAGAATACCTGGCTGCTTCAGACACTGGAAAGAAGGCTGTGTGGATGAAGAAATTCATCACAGACCTTGATGTGGTTCGTAGCATAAAAGGACCCGTCGAGATCTATTGCGACAACGAGGGTGTCATTGCTCAAGCAAAGGAACCAAGGTCTCATCAACGGTTTAAGCACATTCTGAGAAAATATCACATCATTCGAGAGATGATCAATCAAGAGGATGTGGAAGTTTGCAAAGTTCGATCGGAAGATAATCCGGCAGATCCATTCACTAAACCTATGAGTCAGAGCAAACATGACATTCACACTAGCTCTATAGGTTTAAGGTTCCTAAATGTTTGAATTGATCTGTAATTTCAGTATGCCATTTGAACATTAAACAATGAAATTTTATTTGTTTTATGCATACGGGGTATGAGTCATTACAATAATTTGATTGTGTTCTATATTAACATGTTTAAATCCATAAATAATATGATATTATTTAAAATGATCCATGGTCGATTGATACTGGGGGACTGGTAACAAACTAAGATCATTGTGAAGTCTGGTCATGGTCAAGTTGGGCCAGCATAGGATGCAACCAAAGTCACTTGCACTTGTAGGGTTCAAGTGTTGTATAGACATGCGTTCAATATCACTTCATAGATCGGCGTCATAAAGTGAGTCTTGAAATGATAATTTATTCATTTATCCACGTGAGTTACATATTGGGACCTCAAGCACAAAGAATGTTGTGCCTTGATATATGCCTAATGTCACCTTTAACCGGGTGATCATAAGGGCTATGTTAGGTACAATGTGAGATATGTGAGAGTCGTATGCATGCAATATGGAATTTGCTCCTCTCATGATGAGAAATAAATCTCTGGGCCCCTCGATGGTATAAATTGAGAATAGGGTGGCCACACACAAGTGGATTGGTTGAACCAATAGTACTTGTTTAACTCAACTAATATCGGGATCGAGAAACACAATCATTGAATAACCAAGGATGAGCCTGATCTATGTCTTGAGTTCAATATGAGATATCGTGTAGCAAAGGGATAAGGAATATTCTAATCATGTTATTGATTATATCAATAAAATCTTGGAAAGCACACATTCATTTGACTTTGGGGGCGATGGCGCATTGCCAGACACATAACCACTGTCTGTGTTTTATGTGTCGTGTGCAAATGGGAGACTGTAGGTTTCTCTATGCCCACGTCACATGAATACACTGTTGACGTCAGATGAACCTATGAGGGTCGCACGCAATTAAGTACGTAGTTCTCGGATAAACCATGATGGTCGTGAACCAAATACAATTACATGTTGTAATGGGAATAATTATTATTCTAGTAGAATAATAATCGTGTGTGTACATATATATAATTATGATAATTATATATATTGGACTTAATTCGGATAAATTATTATGTTAATAATTAAACCGAAAGGGCCAACGTCAAATGGGTAATTTTAAGTTAATATTAATTATTGTGTTAATAATTAATAATAGGCTTAAGGCCCATGAAAGTTTTATTTAATTAAGGTCCGGTCCAATTTATAGAAAGTAGTGTATATAAACCTAACATTAATTAGGTTTAAGAGAGTTAGTTTTTGAAAAACTTAGAGAGCAAGAAATTTCTCTCCTCCTTCCTCTCCCCTTGGTGGCGTCGACACACACACACACACAAAATCGTTTTTGTGTGTGTATTGGTTTGGTTCTCGTAGGCTAGCAACCGTTCCGGAATCGCGACGTACTCTCGTGTGGATACTTCTAGAGAAAACCTACGTTGGTTTCTAGTGTTTTGATTTCATCCCGATTCAACCACTTGAGGTATTTTCTAAACACCCTATGGTTTGGTTTTTTATCTTTATTTTGTATGTTACGGATCCGGGCTAGTGGGGTTTTGTTGTTTTTCTTTTATATTGTTTATGCATGTTTGTATTTTGTTTTTCCGCTGCGATCCCGTCGAAACCCTTCACCTTTTTTTATATATAAAGATATAAAAAAAGAAATAAAGATTATTTGAGGTGACATATGAGATTTGATTATTCTCGGATCTTACAAGGTGGTTGAGTGTTAGTTGTCCCACATTGATATAGAAGGTGGAATATTAAGAAACTTAATGTTCATTCTTCCGACCAATGTTGGATAAACAAACTTAACCACGTATCAAGATTTGAGAAACTCAAATCTCATTATGTCAAGTCATTCTCTATATATTTATATAGATTTTAAAACTTTTGTGTTGGCTAAAATAAGTCAACCTATTAGGCTATTAGTATGGAGGGTTAGCCAAAATGAGCCAACAACGTGAGTTCGTGGATCACCCAAAATGAGCCAACGCCATGACTTGCCACAAAGGCATCTCAACCTTAATTTATATATCCACAATTCATTGTCAAGTTTTTGTCTCTCTATCATGTGGGATACTAAAATCAACCACAATTCAAGAAATGAGTGATTCTCAATTCTTATGATGTCACCTCATTTTTTTGTCTCCTTCTTTCATATATATATATATATATAGGGAGAGGTTCAATTGAGAAATGCTAAGTGTGTGAAAAATAGAGAATTAATCATAGCCACTCATCGGTCAACATTTGCGGCTTTGACCGAGAAGCAACGAATAATTACTCGCGTGGTCTGCACAAGATAGAGGGGTAGTTTCGTAAAATATACGGGACGAGTTCATATGTGAACCTGTGTGATTCACATATGAACTATACGTTCATATGTGAATCTATTAATTAGTTCATATGAGAATCAATTAATTAGTTCATATAAGAATCACAAAGGTTCATTTGTGAATCTGTTAATTAGTTCAACTGATTCACATATGAACCTACAGTTAATTAGTTCATATGTGAATCAGTTAATTAGTTCATATATGAATCACAAAGGTTCATATGTGAATTAGTTAAAAATAGTTCATATATGAATCACAAAGATTCATATGTGAATTAGTTAAAAAGAGTTCATATGTGAATTACATGGGTTCACATATAAACAGGGTTCACATATAAACAGATAGTTCATATGTGAATCACACAGGTTCACATATGAACTCGTCCCATGTATTTGTAAAAGTTACGAAACTGTCCTTCTATTTTTGAAACAGCCGCAACTTTTGACCACTCAAAGCTGATCATGACCGAATGAATGGTTAAGAATACTTCTCTATTTCTCACACATTTAGCATTTCTCAATTGAACCTATGGCTATATAAATATATATATATATATATATATATATATATATATATATATATATATATATATATGTTTTCATCTTTCAATTTTTATTCCCACCAATATATAGGATAAAAAAAGTTAACATTTTAAGATTTGAGGAATACCAGGTCTCATAATGTCAAATCATTCACTTTGGTTCTTTTTTAATATATATATATATATATAGATGTATTGATTGATAATTGATTATTCTTTTTTGCAAAAAATAAATAGATTGAGTAACCTGGAAATATTTTTTTTTGCAAAGTAATGGTTGACACATGTGAGCCAACAACATGATTTTCCATAAAGAAGCATCTCCTTCTTTCATATATATACACATTTTTCTTCTCCGGTGTTCATTCTTCCCACCAATATGGGATAAGTAAACTTAACCACAGTTTAAGATTTGAGAAACTCAAATCTCATTATGTCAAGTCATTCTCTTTTGGTTCTTCTTTTCATATATACTAGTGTTGGTCACCGTGCGTTGCGCGGTGGCGATTATTGTTTTTAAATGAACGCAATATAAAATAATAATGTATTTTCAAATCTGATTAATTTTGCATATATCAATAATAGTTTTTTTGTTACGAAAAGTTTAAGATGCACCAGTAATGGTTATACTTTTATGTTATTACAATCCAAAAAACATGTCCCACAACAATATCACTATTATTGAAAATAGTATATATGTGCAAATTAGTTAATTAATATGCAAGATAAACTATATGTGTATATGGGTCGGGTTCCAGAAAGAAGCGAGAGAAGTGGTTATCAACTGTTGGATGATAAATGGATGCACATTAGAATGAGATGTACCGAGATAAGATGCACCGAATCAATTCCTTCTAAGCTGTGATTCATGGGAGTGCATTTGAAGGTTAGTAATCAAATGACCCTTTTAGTTTTTAAGGGTTTCTTTTCATCTTTTATATACCCTACTCTTTTATTGATATATCGTTTTTCTCATCAATATATATTGATATATAGCGAATGAACTTTTTAGCTTTCAAAGGCTTCTTCTCATCATTTATATACTCAACTATTCTATTAATGTATCATTTTTCTTATCAATGTGGGATACTCAATATTTAACTACAATATAACATTTGAAAATACTCGATTCTCATGGTGTCACCTCAATTTTCATTGTTTGCTGCTTATATATATATATATATATATATATATATATATTGATATATAAGACAATTCTTTATGTCAAGCTACATTTTTTTTTTGCAAGAGGAGAGTCATCGAAAATAAGACACTCTTAGAGTCAAATGTTATGATTTGACACAAATGCCTTTCAACCACATTTCATTATGCACATCACTTTGTTCCAATATTTCAACTTTCCATCAATGTGGGACACCTACAAATCAACCATAATTTACCCTTTGAGAGTAATCAATTCTAATGACATAGATTCAATACACATTACTTCTTTTAATATATATATATAATGATTACTTTGATTTCTTTGCAAAGGAAAATCATTCCGTATAAGATAACTTTTTAAGACAAATTATTTTATTTGTTTTTTTAAAAGAGGGTCATCTAAAATAGACAACCCTATAAGCCAAACTCATGAATTGACGCAAATGCATCTCATGCATCCACCTTTCTTATACACACCACATTGCTCCAAATTTTCAACCTTTTACCAATGTAGGACAACTCCAAATCAACCACAATTCACCATTGGAGATTAGTCAATTCTCATGGTGTCACCTCAATACCCCAAAGTTTTTTTTCATTTATACATATAAAGAAGATTTTTTTTAAAAGAGGGTCATCTAAAATAGACAACCCTACAAGTCAAACTCATGAATAGACACAAATGCATCTCATGCATCTACCTTTCTTATACACACCACATTGCTCCAATTTTTCAACCTTTTACCAATGTGGGACAACTTCAAATCAACAACAATTCACCATTGGAGAATACTCAATTCTCATGGTGCCACCTCAATACCCCAAGGTTTTTTCTTTTATAGATATAAAGATATATATATATATATATATAGAGAGAGAGAGAGATTTTAAAACTTTTGGGTTGGCAAAAATGAGCCAACCTATTAGTATGAAAGTTAGCCAACATCAGCCAACAACGTGAGTTTTGAGGATCGGCCAAAATGAGCCAACCCCATGAGTTGTCACAAAAGCATCTCAATCTTCATTTATATATCCACAATTCATTGTTAAGTAATTTTGTCTCTCCATCAATGTGGGATACACTAAAATCAACCATAATTCAAGAAAACGTTTTAAAACCATGGAATGGAACCAAATCAGTTCGAACTCGATAGTTTGATTTGGTTTGGTTTAGTTTGATGTTTCAGTTTGTAATTTTAGTAAAAATAAAGTAATCAACAAACTAATTGTACATATCATTAGAAGTCATTTTTTCATGAAAAGCACGACATTTTTTTAAACATGGAAATCCAAAAGAAAAATCAATGTTGTTGATTATATGGTTCACCATGCATTAATGTCATATTTGACAAACATAAGTTGTTTTATTTTTTCAACATATGAAAAACAAAAAATAAATTGCAAAATAAATGGTTGACACATGTGAGCCAACAACATGACTTTCTACAAAGAATCACCTCCTCCTTTCATATATATATATATATATATATACACATTTTCTTTTCTCAATGTTTATTTTTCCCATCAATGTGGGATAAGCAAACTTAACCACATTTCAAGATTTAAGAAACTCGAGTCTCATTATGTCAAGTCATTATCTTTTGGTTCTTCTTTTCATTGTGCACGTGAGGACAAATCTCGGTCTCCCCATCTCTATTGATCCAACAACTCATATTAAATAGAGTTTTAATTAAGATTTTTAATTAAGCTGATTAGGGGTAAAAAGGGAAGATATTTTAGACTCACGCCTACTATATTTGAGTTTTTATTTTCTTTTTTGATAAAAAAAAATTTACCCCCTTAAAGTTTAAAATAAATTATCTTAAAATTTAATAATCTAATAATCAAATAAATTACATCAAAAAATGAGAATTTCGTGTTCTTCGATATGACATTCATCTTGATAGAGTGTTTTGTTGTTTTAACCGTTTTTACGTGAAATGTTATATATGTGATATATTCATTATGAATATTTACGTACGTTCAACTCTACAACATCTCGACATCGTAATCCGTAACTCAACATCACATTCTTCAACACATTTCAAGATTTGAGAAACTCAATTCTCATTATGTCAAGTCATTCTCTTTTGGTTCTTCTTTTCATAAACCCTAAACCCTATATATATATAGGGTCAGGTTCAGCGAAAACCTTAAAAAACGGAAAACTAAGGAACACATTGGTAGTCCTCCATCTAGACGGTATGCACTTGTGCATAAAAGTAATTTGTAACATGCACACGTGCATATATGCACAAATGCATGATGCACTTGTGCAAAAAACCAAAAAAACAACTTAATTTACTTGTATGCACAAGTGCATACCGTGTAGATGAAGAGCAATTAGGGTGTTATTCAGTTTTTCATTTTTTTTGAGGTTTTCCTTTAAACCTCCCTATATATATATATATATATATATATATATATTGATAAACTTATGGGTTGGCCAAAATGAGCCAACCTATTACTATGAAGGATTAGCCAAAATGAGTCAACAACGTGAGTTTCAAGTGTCAGCCAAAATGAGCCAACATCGTGAGTTTCGTGTATCGGCCAAAACGAGTCAACCCATGACTTGTCACAAAGGCATCTCAACCTTCATTTATATATCAACAATTCATTGTCAAGTTTTTATCACTCCATTAACGTGGGATACACTAAAATCAACCACAATTCAAGAAAAAAAAAATAAACTTTGATTTGGTTTGGTTTAGTTTGATGTTTTGGTTTGTAATTTTAGTAAAAGTAAAGTAACCAACAAACTAAACTGTCTATGTCATTAGAAGTCATTTTTCATGAAAAGCACATTTTTTATACATTCAATTGGAAATTCAAAAGAAAAATTTATTGTTGATTAGGCCATCCGTACCCCATAACAGCATCTTTCAAATATTCCATCTCCACATCAGCTTTTCTTCCATCCCTCACTCGATCCCTAACGATCCCTAAACACCCGTACCCCATTCCCTCAAACTCTTTTGCCACCTCATTTATTTTAATTCTTTTATTTATACATTTAATTATTTAACAAAATAAAAATATTTATATATTTTTTAATAAATAAAAATAAGATAAATAATAAAAATTAAAATTCATATCATTCATTAAAAATAAAAATTACAAAATACAAAACACTACCAATTATGAAATTTTTGGATTTGCTCTTTTCTCGCTAAAGTAGCCCTCAAAGCGTTTCCCGTAAGGTGATCATGCGGGGTTATGAAATACTCGAAGTCTTTCTCAAATCGTTTATCTCGTTCGATTTCTCGTTCGTGTTCTAACCTTTGAAGTTCGAGATCGATTTTTTTCATTTTGTATTTCATTGTATCATCAATCTTGTCGTTGAACGTCGTCAACAACTGAGTAACACTTTCGTCTGTATTCGCCCCGGACGTATTACTCGTTGATGATTTTTTTGCCTTGTTTCTCCCGATGGGTCGTTGAATTTGCTCGTCATCGTCATCATCGGAAGGTTGGGTACGTTTTGAACCCCGCGATGAAGTTGTCGTCATCGTTGGAACGGCTCCCCATTTTGGACATTTTTTAGGACGTCCCAAGCTTGTTCGTGAGTGAAAGCAACTTTATGGCGTGCTAGATACCGTTCATGTGCCGTTCGGGATATATCGGCCTCACTCATCCCGTTTGATCTATTATTGAGCAAGTTGTTGTAGATGCCGCCAAACGAATTAACTCTTTTATTGAGGTCGTTGAACTTGCTATTGAGTTGATGGGTTGATCTATAACCTGGTTCACGACCCATGCGAGTAAAGAACACATGCCCGATTCGGCCCAAAAAACTTCCTACATTTATGTAAAATTAAGTATAATAATAATAATAATAATAATATCAATAAAAATAATTACCACCGCTTTGTGCGTTACCGACCACGGGGTCCTCCGAAACGTCAACCCACGCCGACACTAACGCGAGTTCCTCGGCTTTACTCCACGTTTGTTTGGCGGCTTTCGTTGGTCTCGGATTTGATGGTTCCGGGTTAGATTGTTGTGTCGGGGTAGATTGTGGTGTGTTCGGGGTAGAAGGTTGGGTTTTCGGAACAATGTCGTCGTCGAGATTGAAGTTGGCCGGAGTAAAACCTCGTTCAATCAACCCGGGACGTGTAAATTGGTAAGGAATTTGTTGGTGAAATTGTTGGTGAAATTGTTGGGGAAATTGTTGCGGATATTGTGGCGGATTTTGTTGCGACCATTGTGGCGGAATTTGTTGCGAAAATTGCGGATGATAACCTTGTTGTGTAAACGCTTGGAAACCAAGCTCTTGATCTTCTTGCGATTGTGGTGTATTCGGTCGGTTACGACGGGATGTAGGTGTTCTGTTTGAATTCATGATGAGAGAGGTGTGAAAAATAAGAGGTTGAGAGAATTTGAGAGAGTTTGAGAGGTGTGAGAAATAAGAGGTTGAGAGAATTTGAGAGGTGTGAAAAATAAGAGGTTGAGAGAATTTGAGAGGTGTGAGAAATAAGAGGTTGAGAGGTGTGAGAAATAAGAGGTTGAGGGTTAAATATATAGTGGGATTAAATTGAGAAAAATATTTTTTTTTACAAAGAGCCGTTGAACGGCATTATTTTTAAAAATTTAATTAAAATTTTTTTTTTAAAAACCTTCGGGATGGATCGGGATCCCATCCCCGAATTCCATCCCTTCCCGCAACCATCCCCGAGCCCGTAGCCCATCCCCGCAACCCCGCTGGCCATCCCGAGCCCCATCCCGCTTGGGGTACGGATGGCCTTATATGGTTCACCATGCATTAATGTCATATTTGACAGCCATAAGTTGTTTTATTTTTTCAACATATGAAAAACAAAGTAAAAATTGCAAAGTAAATGGTTGACGCATATGAGCCAACAACATGACTTTATATAAAGAATCACATCCTCCTTTCATATATATACACACTTTCTTCTCTCAATGTTCATTTTTCCCATCAATGTGGGATAAATAAACTTAACCACATTTCAAGATTTGAGAAACTCAAATCTCATTATGTCAAGCCATTCTCTTTTGGTTCTTCTTTTCATATATATATATATATATATATATATATATATATATGGATATGTGCCAACCTATATATGGATATGTGCCAACCTATTAGTATGAAGGATTAGCCAAAATGAGTCAACAGCGTGAGTTTCGAGTATCGACCAAAATGAGTCAACCCATGACTTGTCACAAAGACATCTCAACCTTCATTTATATATCCACGATTCATTGTCAAGTTTTTGTCGCTCTATAGGTTACATTAAAATCAACCACAATTCAAGAAACGAGTGATTCTCATTTTAATCCTTTTAGATATATATATATATAGATATATATAAATATAGATATAGATTGATTTTATCTCACCAGTGTAGGATAAGTAAACTTAAAGGAGTGTTTACTCATTTGAGCCAACGACATGATTTGATACAAAAGAATGTCTTCTCCTTTCATAAAAAGAGATTCGGATTATTGGATCAATCCTAATTGAAAATCAACACTAATGAAATGCACCAGATCAAATCATGTATAAAGCACAATTCATGAGCAGGTGTAAGATTAAAAGTGATCAATAGTTTAGATATCTTTTTATGCTTCTTATATTAATTAACTCTTTTTCTCATACAATCTTTCACATATATGATTATAAAGTATTGTAAACTCTATTTTATTCAAACATATATTTTATTAAAATTTTGGGTTAATTTTCTATTATTAATTAATCAAAAAAATCATATGGAGAACACAAGTAGTATCTTTAAACGAAATATAAGCTTGGAGGATATGTCGGCTTGGCCGCTTGGGGCATGATGTTATATGAGTTAGGGCCTAGGGGTGTCAAATTTGTACCATGACAAACCAATCAATTTAATATCAATCGTACCAATTCAAATGGTACCAATTAAGTTGGTTGGTACTACCGTACCAACTTCACAAACTTTGTTGGTACGTGGTATTGAAAATCGTGTACCACGGTAATACTGTACAGTATCGACTTTTATATATTTACATATAAATATATTTTTTTAATTATTTATTAAATACGAAATGAAATAAGTTATATATATATATATATATATGATCTAATGTAGATATATATTGATCATATTGTTTTTTTATCGGGCCTCAAAGATGGATTGTTGGATATTGACTTACAACTCGCTAAACTTAGGCCCTTGACTTCCTATTCCTAAGCCTCTAATCTCCTAACTCTTCTGTATTTTCTTCTCAATGCAACTACATAAATACGATTATACAAAACCCTAAGTACTCCCTAAATATCCTCTCTTCACAAACACAGTGAACAACATGTTATTTGGACATTCAAATGGTTTGTATCATCAATTTGTATCAATTCATTTAATTGTAATTTCAAATTTTGAGATGTTGGTACAAAATCGTACCAACATGTACCAACCGAAAAATGTTGGTACCAATTAAGTTAGTACCGAGTAGAGTTGGTTGGTACATGATATAATTTTTGACGTACCAATTATAATTGGTTGGTACACGGTATTAAGAATAAAAACATGGTACCGTATCTAGTTAGATGTGGGATAGGATTATGACCAAAATTTTAATTAGGTTTTTAAATTTTACGATTAACTTATATTAAATTTGATATGATAGAACAACAATAATTTCGACACTAGTTTGGGATATGTTCACACCATCAAAGATTTTTTATTGATAATAACATAATATTGCACCAAAGACATTGTAGCTCAGTGGTTCGGTAACATCCTGGGGGGTAAGTGGTTGGCAGCCCTTACTACCTGGGTTCGTGGTGATCATGCGGAGGTATCCCCGAATCAAGGGGCAGTTCGTGGGCCTGTTGTTAGGGTCGGGTCGTGGATCGTGGGCCGAATTGTGGCCGGGTCGAAGGGGGATTAGTCTGGACTAAGTCCAGGATACCCCCGAAATGCAATTGTCTTTCTAAAAAAAACATAATATTGCAGATTGTGGAGGTGTTTTGGATTACAATGCACGTGATTTGGGCGTAGCGCAACAAATGGATTTTCTCGGGTCAGATTCTATTGCAAACTTACATGGCTTTCGATATTCAACTTCTTTTTTACAGATGATTATCGTATAAGTGGTTAACACTCGTCTTGTTCGAGGCAGTTTGTGCCTCCGTTAGGGCCTTTTTCGTTGTCTTTTGTTTTATGGGTTTCGTCCTATTTTGATATGGTGTTTTACTTTGCTTTTGTTTCTAATCCTTGAGCATAAAAATTTGTTGTGGGGTTGTTTTCTTGTATCTCCTTGTAACTTTTCTTGAGCGTATGATTCCTTTGGGAGCATTTTCACAAGAACGGTGGGTTTGTTGCAATGTAAAGTCAAAGTGTAATTAGTTAAAACCTCTTTGTTCTTATAATTTAAGGTGCTTTAAGTGAATGTTTGTGATCCAAGTATGTTGTAAATTAAAATAAGTTATTTACCAACAACTTCAACACCGAAACTCGATATCATTGTTGTAAATTAAAATAAGTTATTTACCTATTTGCCCCTACATAATTCCGACTATGTTGTTGTCATAATAAAAATCATCTACCTACTATTCGTTGAATAATTTGTAACATTAGCATCGTTCAACCACTTTCTTTCTTGTAAGTCTTATTTATGTTTAGTGTCTTGCCTTGTTATGTCAAAATCTAACATGGTAATGTCATTTTGGACAAGTTTTGTTGTATTTATTTTATATATGATATGGTTACCTGTTGCGTGAGGACACTGTGATATGTGTTATATATGTATTGTATATTTACTCAATCGTTAAATTATATGTAAAGGGCAAAACTACTTTGTGTATGTGTATGTCTCTGTATGCATGCATGTATGTATCTATAATGCTGGATACATAATTTTTGTCTGGTGGGGCACTTTTAAGGTAGATTAAATGCTAGAAAAAGCGTATGATGTGTTTTTATCCTGTTTCCACAGTTTTGATGGATTTTTAAAGTTTTTTTTTTGTTGATTTCGGTGGATTTTGAAGTTTTTTTATATTTTGAGGGACTTTTCGGTCTTTTTGGTTGATTTCAAGTGACTTATTTGGTTTTTTGATTGATTTCGAGGTACATTCTTTGGTTTTTTGATTGATTTCGAGGTACATTCTTTGGCGGGGGAGTAACTATGATAGAAAGTTGCAAAATGTTTTTAACCTAATTAACCAAAAATTAACGAGGGTCCATCCCGGTGGGGGAAACCCTAATGAAATCAAAATCTTAAAGAAAAGTATAAAACTTCACACATAAGTTCTCTTTTTATTTACCTTAGGCCACCATATTTATGCCCAAGTATCACCATCTTCAAGGGTATCTTGCAATAAACTCATATATAAGTAAAATAAACAAAATAATAGTATAACATGCTATTTGATTTAGCCAAAATAGTAAAAAAGATAACTGAAATAACAAACTGTTTACCTAAAAACCGAATAACCCAAAACTGGTTTGGTTCGAATGAATTATTCGACTTCGAAATTTTTTACACCCTTAGATATGCCCTCAATCGCCAATATTTCCAGTGACGAATAAATTCCAGCAAGAAAGAGAGAGGGTGTAGAAAAAAATGCTTCTTAAATTATTTTAATATTTTTTCGATAGGGCCACTTGCCCACTAGTTATGACTTGGGTCCGCCCATATGTATGTTGACCTCTAATAATCGAAACTATTCTTTATATACGAATAGTTGTGCGTTTACGACACCTTCTTATCAAGGTCCTGCTTAAGTCGATTACGTTTCTCAATCTTGACGAATTTCATATATTTGCAATTATATGAAATTCAAATTAGAAAAATCATTTAAAGTATTGAATGTATGACAACCATGTGTCCAATTTTGAATTTAAAAATATATGTAACCGAAACACTGTATCTCGTGTCATGGCCTAAAGAGTTCGTGAAAGAGGTGCATTACGATCCGATGATCCTAAGGCTCTGACCTTCATCCCCCTGAACAATTGATAGCCATATAAATCTATCATATAAGCAGAAATTTGATTATTTCATGGTCTTTAGAAATGTAAGGGGGTTTTGAGATTGCTTATTTTTTTTGACTTATTTGCTTATTGTTTTTTCACACCGCAAATAAGTTGTTTTTGATAAGTTAATCCATCTTAACTTAATTGAAACTCCTTATCAACTTAT
Source organism: Saussurea involucrata (assembly GCA_033807775.1). Lineage (NCBI taxonomy): Eukaryota > Viridiplantae > Streptophyta > Magnoliopsida > Asterales > Asteraceae > Saussurea > Saussurea involucrata. The sequence goes on from CM066324.1 coordinate 15,094,834, forward strand.
TTCTCCAAATTACATTTTTATCCCAACTCCTTTATGTCATCACATAAGTTGATAAACACTTTTAAAAATAAGCATAAGTTGTTTTAAATAAGCAATCCCAAACACCCCCGTAATCATAATTTAATTTAAAAAAAATTATACTTGAATCGAATTGATAAAATCTATAAAATTCCCTCATTGAAATGTATATCATGCTCAATTATCTAAACATATTGCATGATGTATACCATATATAAAAGAGTAATGTTTTATGTTTTTCTACAAATGACATATATGATGTTGGTTAGTTTATAAATGAGCATAACATCATAGTCTTGAAATACATAAGAATATGATGATCGTGTAACTTTGCATTGATGTTAGACATACATATCCTTTAACCGGTGAGAAAAAAAAATGTGTGTTGTAAACTATACATGCATACATTCAAATGGTTATATATTTACAACAATCATTAAATAAGATTAAACAAGATATTTAATTTAGTTTTTTTATCCATGGAAATCAAAGAAAAGAATTCCACTATGAGTGCTTGATCACACTATCGGAAAAAGACCATACATTGTTTAAGACCCATTGAAGATCGAGTTTCTCATCAGAGAAAAGATCTTGGGCCAACAGATCTCACTATCGATAAAAATTGCACTGCAATGTTCTGCGCTAAAGATCTTGGGTCGTCCAACTACACCCTCTTATGTCGTGGAGAGACGAAAAGCACTAGAGAAATTTGACGTTGATGTCAATGTGACAGAAATCAAGAACCAAATTTTATGTTTTAGATTTTAGATTTCTTCGAGTTCGGGTTGGTCGGGTATCGGGTTGATGTCGGTCGGGTTCAGGTATTGCATAAACACCTTATTTTCGGTTCGGATTCGAATTTCAGACTATTTGGGTTTTGCACACCGTCATCTTTGAACAGTGGTGTTAGGAAAACTTATGCCTCGCCAATGAAAATGAATATCAAGAAAATGGGAATAAATAATCTTCATCATCAAATATACCATCATCATTGGTTCCGACACAGTTTAGTGACCACCGATGGTTTTAAGAGCATCTTCAATGGAGGTTCTTATAAGAACCTCATTTTTTCACTTTTTGGTGACATCTTATTTCCAACTCATCAAATTAAAAATCTATATAAAAGTCCACAACGGTAGTTCTTATAAGAATCTCAATTTTGTGTGTCCCATTTATTTGTCAACGTCAATAGTTATTATATATTTATAAACAAATATTAATTATTTAATTAAATACCAATAGAAATGAAGAGTTTGTCATTTCACACAAACTTTATGGTAAGAACCAATGTTCTTATTTAAGAACCTAAAGGAGTTTAGATTTTTATAAGAACTCTCCACAATGATAGTTCCTACAAGCCACTACATTTTTTGCTTTCAAGAACCTTTCATTGGAGATGCTCTAACTAGATCAATTTAGGAGTGTTAGATGTTTTTATTATATTCATTGTTTGGTTTGATGATTTTATATCATATAAAATTATAAATCACATTCAAATTTTCAAAAAAGAAATTTAGGTTAATTTTAATTTAGAGTAAATTACACCAGAGGTCCCTGTGTGTAATAACCCAAAATAGGTAATGTGGGTTAAATGGAAGTTAGGGGTTATAAGTGTATGTAGTGAAAACTTATGAGGTTAAATGTGGAAAATGGGAAATTCTTTCCCCTCATTTTTACTGTGCGCTGCATTTGGAATAGGTAGGAAATCATTTAGGGTTAGGTAGGTGTGCTGTACATTGAGGAGTGCAGCAGGGGAAAACATATGGTGGTCTTGTGCATTTGTACTGCACATCGAGAGAAAAACAAAGAAAAGGCAAAGAAATCAATTAAATGAGCTCTTGTGTGTGTGCTGAGTGTGTGCCGCCGACGAGGAGAGAGAGAGAGGGCGAGAAGAGAGAGACGCCGGCGAGGAGAGAGAGACGCCGGCGAGGAGAGAGAGAGACGACGAGAAGAGAGAGACGACGGGGGAGAGAGAGAGACGACGAGGGGAGAGAGGGACGACAAGGGAAGAAGAGTTTTGGGCTGTTTGGTGGTCGCCGGCGGCGGCGGTGGCTGCTGCTGGTGGTCGCCGGCGGTGGTGGCAGCTGGTGGTGGTCGCCGGAGTTTTTGGCAACAGTTCTCCATTTCGTGAAGTCGTAATCTGGTAAGAAATCATTCCCTTGTGTGTGTTCTTTTCCATATCAGTAATGGTTGAGTGTTAGATTTCAAGTGGTTCTCAATTACGTAAGCTAAGGAATCAATTAAGAGTATTAGTAGAATTTTGACTCTAAACCTTATTGTCAAAGTTTAACCAAATGTTTATAAGGGTTCTTGGTTGGGTTAAATTATTTTACCTGTTGATATGAGGCTAAGAAAATAACTAGGAATGGTTTTAAGATGGGGTATTATTAATTATCAAAATCTCGTCATGTTTTGGGAGAATTCCGCAATTTGTGTTTCAATAAAACAGGAACCGAGATGTTGTATTTAAGGACCCGGTATGGTAAATTAGGAAACCTGGCTATTTCATTCTATAATGGAATTTAAAGAGAGGGCCAGGTGAGTTATATATTTTGGTAACCAAAGTAGAATTTATTTGTGGAACTTGGGCACATGATCATCACGTTGTGGGAAATGTTAATAAATTAAAGAGTGGGCAATATTAATTGGATCGTTATTAATAAAGTAAACCAAAAGGTGTATGTGAGTCGTGAGACTCGTAGTCGATCCGGCTCCCATGTGGGCTAGTCAATGGACCGGGAGATCGACTATTTGTGGACCGGGATGTCTTAGAGAATGTTTCTTGGACCGAACTCCATTTTATTGGGCCGACACCTATAATTTTAATTAGAGTTTAAATGTTTTAGTGATCCATATTTCTTTTTATATTGGAGCCTAAAGCTTGCGTGTACCCGAGGTCGGTATGACCCGAAAGATGACCCGTAATTTAAGTTGGGCCGATTTGGTTGTTGGGCCGAGAGAATTATTAAGTCCTTGTGGGCTTAATTATTAAGATTGGGCTTAGTTTATTAATAAAGTCTATAATTATTTAATTGGGCCTAGTACGTAAACGATAGTCTATTTATTAAATTGGTCATATTATTATTATCATGATCCGGCTTTGATATTTAGAATCTAGAGTTATAATTTTATGATTGAGAACCTAGAGTCGGGTAAATTAATGGATCCGGTAGAGTATGCCAATTGGATGGGTAAGCAAAGACCATTAATTACGATTTTTGGACTAGAAGGTAATCAACCAATTTAGATAAGTTAGGGTTGAGTTCGGGATTTAACTCGAGTAATAATTGAACGGATTATGACGAACGCTATTAATATAATAGGTGTTCCGCCTAGAGATCGGAAGTGTAAGTGAGGAGCTTTGGAGCAAGTTAGCCAGGTGAGTCTTTCTAATTAAAATACTTGATTTTACGTGTTTCCAAAGGAAAATGATTATATGAAAGCGCCCCGTTAATTTACATGAATTTTACGTAAATGGAAGCTTTATGTTTTACTGATCAGGGTATGTTTATGAGCATGATTTATTTACGAGCTTTTATGAATGTTTTCTATGAAAAGTATTATTTTGCTAATAAAGGAGGGTTGCCCTCAAGTACGTGAAATCGCATGTTTTTATTGAACTATCTTTTGTGGAGTTGGGTTGCACTGTGGGGAGGGCTACTTGAGTTGCCGTGCCCGGCTTTGTAGGGTGTTGCCGTGCCCGACTTTGTAGGGTGTTGCCGTACCCGGCTTTGTAGGGTGTTGACGTACCCGGCTTTGTAGGGTGTTGACGTACCCGGCTTTGTAGGGTGTTGCCGTACCCGGCTTTGTAGGGTGTTTGCCATGGTCTTCTCCGCTGTGCATACCATTGTTGAGTACATGATTTGATACGTTACTGATTTGAAATGAACGTTTTTCTTTAAATGATTTGTGAACATGTTTTAGGGGGGGAACTCACTAGACCTCATGGTCTAACCCTCACTTTTCAAAACTAAAACCCTTTTCAGGTAAGCGCTATATTGGAGGCTCAGATGAATGAGTAAGTAGCAAGATAGAGTACGAAAGCAGCTAGTGATAGTGCAGGTGCCTCTAGGAGAAGTTAGATTATTCTCAGTTGTGTATAGGTTGTTTCCGCCAACCTTAATTTATGTATGATGTAACGAAAATTTTGGGACCCAGTTTTGTAAATTTATGCTTAAATGCTATGTTTGTTCTATTGTACTTCTGGATTGTTACAAATGGTATCAGAGCCATAGTTTAAGAGACTTAGGTGACCGGACGGGCCTAAACTTAAACTTGGGAATAGAAATCACAACTGAGAATCAGGAAATGCGTTAGGAGGGCACTATTGTAAATACAGAAGATGCGCTAGGATGACACTATTGTAGAAATAGGATTAATAGGGTACTGAGGACTGTCATGTAAGGTAAGTTTGAAATTCCACCTGGCCAGTGTAATTGCGAACTTACAGGTACATGTATGTGCTTAGCCTACCTTATTAACCTACCCAGTGTTTATGTCGTGTTTCAGTACGTTAGAATGTCAACGAGATCTCTGAGGTATAGACCGAGACCCCTTGTTTGGGAAGTTTCATGGGAAATTTTTATGAAGTGAATAATGTATACATCGTAGAGGCGAAATGTATTTAGAATGTTATGAATCGTATAGAGATAGATCTTCGTGGGTTTGAAGAGATAAAATGATTGATTCTGAGTAAGACTCTTGTTCTAGAAAGTCCCAGTTCTAAAAATAGTGGGATGAGATCAGTTAGAATGATAAGGAATATCGGTGTCGAAATTTTGAACGTATCAATAGAACTCTGACTTCTTAGTCGGGCTTTTCAAAGGCGGTGTAAATGAAATAAGATACCTATTGCGAAATGAAAGCATGTAGAAGTAGAAAATGAGATAGTGATTAAAACGAAATAGTACGAAGGGATTGAGTAAGTGAGATGTGGAAAGTGTGATCAGCGAGTTGTTGCGTGACCGAGAGGGCGACTGTTGGTCATAGGTAGAATGTCAAGGATAAGATAGGCTAGTGAAGCAGTTGACCTTGTTTGAGTGAATAGCCTTCAAATGCAAGTAGAGTCTCATGCATGGTGTTCTTTTATGCAACATGAAATGTTCACGATTTAAGTTAAATATGTGAAGATAAATTTTGATCGAAAATGAGTCAGAATGTGCACGCGTATGTTTAAAGAAAAAGGTGATTTCATTCACATGGAACCACGAAGTTTCGAGTTTTATGATTTGTAGAGTATTTCGCTCTTTTCATGACAAGTTAAATTATTGCAAAAGTCAAGAAAACGATTAAATGAAAACTTTTATAACCAAAGTGAGTAATGACATATTGGAGTTAATTATGAGTACGAAAATCGACCGGTTTACTTTGTGTCGGAAATTTCTTTCAGTAAGTGGTCGTATGAAAAGATTTTCACGTAATATAATTCCGTCGTAACGACATAATTTGGTGGAGTGAGATTAAGTTTGTGAAAAGTTGCATGCGAACGATCCTCGAGATTGTGGGGTAGGGCATTGAAGTTTAAAGAGTGATGGGGGCATGTGTACCCAATATGTTCTCAGGTGTTGTTTAATTAAAAATGATAAAAGGCGCGAAATGATTTATTTATTACGTATGTCATGCATGAAGGCTATGAACTCACTAGGTCATAGAGTATTACATTTTGAGCCTAGGAAAAACTCCGAGAGTGAAGAGATATTGGTCAAATCAGGAAAGAATGATACAACTTTAGTAAGAGTGCCCAAGAGGAAGGGTGGACAGTGATAGAGTCAGTAGTGGATTATAGTATCGGTCGAATGAGGGTTTGCACCCTTGTTCGGTAGCTGGATGTGCGGTTGTCAACAGACAGTTTTGTCCGAAGGGAGGGTTTGAAGTCTTCAAGGTGATGGTCTTAGCGACTCGTTAAAAGAGTATTGTGGCAAGGAAGAATGAAATATCCGTGAGGTGGAAATGTGAGTCTTGAGGTGAGTTTGTAAGATCGATATTACAGGAGTGAGTCCAGAAAGAGGGAGACGTATTGCGAAGTAATTATGATATGATGGTAGGATTAGGTTCCGTAAAGGAACCCATGTTTAAGAATAAGTTAAGAAAGTAATTGCAAGTTGTCTGTTATTATAGAAGTCGATAGCGGTGTAAGATGGCCGAGTCCGAAAACGTGAACCAGAAGGTTGGAAGGTGATAGAACACCTTGTGGGAGCGTTAAGAGGATGGGAAGTGATCATTTTAAATAAACATTCTATTTATGAGGTACGGAGGGATACGTAGGATGATGAGGCATGTAGCACAAACGAAGCAAGTGTGTAGATTTTATCAGTCGGTAAGAGATGCGTTGTGTTTGTAAGGGCTCAGATCGCGAAGAGCTAACTAGAATGGTTGCGGGTGAGTTAATTTGAGAACTCGTGGGATATAGTTCAACAAGTTGGAAAGGACTACGTAGTGAGATAGACTCGAATGTAGTATACGGGAGAATATGAAGGAAGGTGCGAATTGTGTACGAATGACCGTGAGAGATTTGGTCCGCAGTGTGATGTTATGAGCGGGGAATGTACAATTGTAAGGGCATTGATTGCAAATTTTAAACGTACCAGCTAGTATCGTAGTGAGGTGATGTTAGAGAGAAAGGAAGCATCAGATAGAAACTTTTGGGGTTTACGGATGAGATGTACGATCTATTAACCAGATTGTTGGAGCACATAGGGTGTAAGTTGACTTTTTGATGTGAATATGTTCGGGATGGAAGGACGGAGTAGTGCTGAGAAATTACCCAAAGGGAGAAACCAAGTGTTTTGGTTGTAAAAGTCGCTAAATAGGTATATGTTGAGATCATGGGAAGTTTAAAGAAAGATGAAGAGTGCGTTAGTCAAATTGTGTTATAGTAAGTGCTAAACCTCTAAAGAGCATGAATTGTTCCTTATGTGTGAGGGAATGATCCTAGAAGGAGACGGTTAGAAATTTGGTTACGTGTAAAGAATGTCCTGATGATGATTATGGGTCGGAGTGGTAGTATGATCTCTAGTTGATTTGAAGCGTCTTGATAGATGTATAAGCCTTTGTTTGGGTGATTAAAATTTTATGGATTTGTTAAGTGATGACATTTATTTGTTGTTACCGGATGTGTTACAATCCTGCCGAGATTCTTACCAAGAATTGTCAAGGGGGAGTCGATATGTTAAGATGAGAAATTGTTAATAGTGATGGAATAAGTAATCTTCAAATTATTTTGAAAATCGTGAATTGTTGGGTTACTTAGTGGAATTGTTTGGAGTAATCTAAATAAGAAAGTCGGGATGACTATAAATATATCTATCTGATTTTATGGTCATTGTGGTTAAACGATAGAGTTTTAGAACCCGAGTTTCATGGTGTTCCTGAAGTAATAGATCCGATTTGGAAGATGAAGGATGGGATGATTGTATGTTTCAGTTATAAGCAAAGATTGTGAGTTTAATCAGGATTGCGCAACTAGGGCGTGAAGGTATGTTACTGTTGTTTTGTTATTAGAAAGACTATTTCGAAAGTTGAGATTTAAGCTTTGATAATCAAATTTCGCCGGTTATCTTTGGAGTGAATTCCGGGACGGAATTCCATTAAGGAGGGGAGATTGTAATAACCCAAAATAGGTAATGTGGGTTAAATGGAAGTTAGGGGTTATAAGTGTATGTAGTGAAAACTTAAGAGGTTAAATGTGGAAAATGGGAAATTCTTTCCCCTCATTTTTACTGTGCGCTGCATTTGGAATAGGGTAGGAAATCATTTAGGGTTAGGTAGGTGTGCTGTACATTGAGGAGTGCAGCAGGGGAAAACATTTGGTGGTCTTGTGCATTTGTACTGCACATCGAGAGAAAAACAAAGAGAAGGCAAAGAAATCAATTAAATGAGCTCTTGTGTGTGTGCTGAGTGTGTGCCACCGACGAGGAGAGAGAGAGAGGGCGAGAAGAGAGAGACGCCGGCGAGGAGAGAGAGACGCCGGCGAGGAGAGAGAGAGACGCCGGCGAGGAGAGAGAGAGACGACGAGAAGAGAGAGACGACGGGGGAGAGAGAGAGACGACGGGGGAGAGAGAGAGACGACGAGGGGAGAGAGGGACGACAAGGGAAGAAGAGTTTTGGGCTGTTTGGTGGTCGCCGACGGCGGCGGTGGCTGCTGGTGGTGGTCGCCGGCGACGGTGGCTGCTGCTGGTGGTCGCCGGCGGTGGTGGTCGCCGGAGTTTTTGGCAGCAGTTCTCCGTTTCGTGAAGTCGTAATCTGGTAAGAAATCATTCCCTTGTGTGTGTTCTTTTCCATATCAGTAATGGTTGAGTGTTAGATTTCAAGTGGTTCTCAATTACGTAAGCTAAGAAATCAATTAAGAGTATTAGTAGAATTTTGACTCTAAACCTTATTGTCAAAGTTTAACCAAATGTTTATAAGGGTTCTTGGTTGGGTTAAATTATTTTACCTGTTGATATGTGTAACATCCTAAATTTTCAATATTATTATTTTAACGAGAATTGGGATGTATTTGTATTTTGTGTAAACCTTGAAGTATTTGGAAGTTTTATAATTCATTAGGGTTAAAATACAAGAGATAAGTAAGGTGTTACTTTTGGAAATAATGAAACTTGAGGGTGCTTTTGGTCATTTTGGAAAGTTTTTTGGATAAAATATCTAAAAATCAGATGTTATCTGATTCCTTATGGTTGAGTCGGCTGAGAAAAGAAAGAAAGGAAGAATAGAGAGAAAGAAGAGAAAGGAGAAAAGAAAGAAAAAGAAGGGTTTGTTCATCAAATTGGTAAGGAATTGAACTCAACTTCTGATAATTCTTGTTGTGAATGAATAATAATAAACGAATCTATGTATTGGGTTGATTTACAGAATCAATTACAACAGATTGAGGGAATCAGATTTGTGCAGAAAGTGGGTTTTGTAAACTTAAGGTGAGTTCATTTGTTCCTTGCTTAAATCAGTGTTTTCATGTTAAATTAAACCTTGTAATAGCTGTAGAAAGTGGTTATGAACTGTATGGGATGGTTTGGAAAGAGCTGAATCGAACAGACATGAAAATGGATCGAATTTTAGGCTGCAGAACCGAGTTTTCCGGATAAATCGTCGTATCCGGAAAAAACCGAGATGATGAATGTGTCCGGACGTGATCAAGTATCCGGGTAAGTTTTATTTTGTTGTAAGAATCCGGATGAATATAGTATCCGGATGGTTTTAGTATCCGGATGTCGTCCGGATTAGAATAGTATCCGGTAAAGTGTTGTTATCCGGAAAAGTCCTTTTATCCGGATAAGTTAGAAGTATCCGGAAAACCCCTGTTGTCCGGACACTTTTGTGAAATTGGAAATGTTAGGTCTTAATGTTTGGAAGCAGATTCTAGATGAATTGTCTAGTTAAGTTTCTAAAAAAAATTCTTGGGGCGTTGCCCCCAGACCCCGCAAGGGCGTTGCCCCTTGACCCCATCCGCTAACCGGGTAGCGGAACCCCCGTGCTAAGTCGCCGAAGGGGGGCATTTGAGGATGAAGATACGATAGGTTATCTAGTATTCTTAGATTTGAGAATATGATATGAGCTGTAATATGTTGTTATGCATATACGTTAGTAAAGTGTAATGGATCCATAGGCACTAGGTAATCACGTGGAATAGATGAAGTTAGTCATTATTCTGATGTGTGTAGTACTAATGGTTATGTGCACGTGGAATAGATGAAGTTAGTCATTATTCTGATGTGTGTGAGAAACCCTGGAATAAACGTAATTCCCGGTTTCTAAGGAAGAAGAGGGATTGACATATGTAATTGTAATCTCTACTTCCTTTTCTAAGAAATGGGCATGTGTATATTGCGATTTCTTAGGTGGGAGCATTAATCTAGAATCTGAGAAAGATTCGTAGTGTGGCTCTGGAATAGGATGTGTACAGAAATGGGCATGCGTATATTGCGATTTCCGGAATAGAAACATTTCTCTAGAATCAGTGCAGATTCGTAGTGTAGCTCTAAGACATGATATGATGATGGAATGTGTGTCAGTCATATTCATGGGATTGGATGAAAATCGTGTTAACGGAATAGAGTTACACATATGGTAAGAAAAAGGGTAATCAGGTTTGATATAACTTGTTTACATTGATTTTGCAAATATTATTATGGAAACGAATGTTCTCACTAGGCGTTGGCCTAATCGTTTCAAATGATGTTTTCTTACCAGGTACCGGCTCGGGAAAATAAGGGTTGTGGGACGAGCGTTTTGGAATATCAAGGAAGTCAATTAACAGAAGGAGATTTTGAGGGATTGCTTAGATAACTTAGTTAATCTGATTATAGTGACATAATTAGATTAATAAGTTATTTGTAGGATCCTGTATTTGTAAATGTACTCTTGATGATTAATTCACTTGCTATTTATGTAAGTTTGAAGTTTATATTATCATAGCTTGTGGAAATTTGAGGTCCAAATTAGCCCTGATTTTAGGGTGTTACAATATGAGGCTAAGAAAATAACTAGGAATGGTTTTAAGATGGGGTATTATTAATTATCAAAATCTCGTCATGTTTTGGGAGAATTCCGCAATTTGTGTTTCAATAAAACAGGAATCGAGATGTTGTATTTAAGGACCCGGTATGGTAAATTAGGAAACCTGGCTATTTCATTCTATAATGGAATTTAAAGAGAGGGTCAGGTGAGTTATATATTTTGGTAACCAAAGTAGAATTTATTTGTGGAACTTGGGCACATGATCATCACGTTGTGGGAAATGTTAATAAATTAAAGAGTGGGCAATATTAATTGGATCGTTATTAATAAAGTAAACCAAAAGGTGTATGTGAGTCGTGAGACTCGTAGTCGATCCGGCTCCCATGTGGGCTAGTCAATGGACCGGGAGATCGACTATTTGTGGACCGGGATGTCTTAGAGAATGTTTCTTGGACCGAACTCCATTTTATTGGGCCGACACCTATAATTTTAATTAGAGTTTAAATGTTTTAGTGATCCATATTTCTTTTTATATTGGAGCCTAAAGCTTGCGTGTACCGGAGGTCGGTATGACCTGAAAGATGACCCGTAATTTAAGTTGGGCCGATTTGGTTGTTGGGCCGAGAGAATTATTAAGTCCTTGTGGGCTTAATTATTAAGATTGGGCTTAGTTTATTAATAAAGTCTATAATTATTTAATTGGGCCTAGTACGTAAACGATAGTCTATTTATTAAATTGGTCATATTATTATTATCATGATCCGGCTTTGATATTTAGAATCTAGAGTTATAATTTTATGATTGAGAACCTAGAGTCGGGTAAATTAATGGATCCGGTAGAGTATGCCAATTGGATGGGTAAGCAAAGACCATTAATTACGATTTTTGGACTAGAAGGTAATCAACCAATTTAGATAAGTTAGGGTTGAGTTCGGGATTTAACTCGAGTAATAATTGAACGGATTATGACGAACGCTATTAATATAATAGGTGTTCCGCCTAGAGATCGGAAGTGTAAGTGAGGAGCTTTGGAGCAAGTTAGCCAGGTGAGTCTTTCTAATTAAAATACTTGATTTTACGTGTTTCCAAAGGAAAATGATTATATGAAAGCGCCCCGTTAATTTAAATGAATTTTACGTAAATGGAAGCTTTATGTTTTACTGATCAGGGTATGTTTATGAGCATGATTTATTTACGAGCTTTTACGAATGTTTTCTATGAAAAGTATTATTTTGCTAATAAATGAGGGTTGCCCTCAAGTACGTGAAATCGCATGTTTTTATTGAACTATCTTTTGTGGAGTTGGGTTGCACTGTGGGGAGGGCTACTTGAGTTGCCGTGCCCGGCTTTGTAGGGTGTTGCCGTACCCGGCTTTGTAGGGTGTTGCCGTACCCGGCTTTGTAGGGTGTTTGCCATGGTCTTCTCCGCTGTGCATACCATTGTTGAGTACATGATTTGATACGTTACCGATTTGAAATGAATGTTTTTCTTTAAATGATTTGTGAACATGTTTTAGGGGGGGAACTCATTAGACCTCATGGTCTAACTCTCGCTTTTCAAAACTAAAACCCTTTTCAGGTAAGCGCAATATTGGAGGCTCAGATGAATGAGTAAGTAGCAAGATAGAGTACGGAAGCAGCTAGTGATAGTGCAGGTGCCTCTAGGAGAAGTTAGATTATTTTCAGTTGTGTATAGGTTGTTTCCGCCAACCTTAATTTATGTATGATGTAACGAAAATTTTGGGACCCAGTTTTGTAAATTTATGCTTAAATGCTATGTTTGTTCTATTGTACTTCTGGGTTGTTACACTGTGGTTAGGTTAGAATCTGGATTTGGTCCCTAAAATGAAATAATTACACCGGACGTCCGTATGGTTGTCATTTTGTTTCACGTCAGATCCCTGTGGTTGTCATTTTGTTTCAATTTTGGTCTTTATGGTTTAGATAAAAAAGAGTAATTTGAAACAAAATGATAACCACATGGATCTGACATGAAACCAAATGACAACCATAGGGACGTCTAGTGTTAATATTTCATTTTAGGGACCAAATCCAGATTTTGACCTAACCACAGGGACCACTGGTGCAATTTACTCTTTAATTTAATAAATTATAAAGTAATTACGTTTTTAGTCTATGTGGTTTGTTGAAAATTTCTAATTTCGTCTTTTTGGTTTTGAAATTACAACTTTCATCCCTATGGTTTATAATTCATTACTTTTTCTGTTCTTATGACTTAAATTTAATTGTTTTCTTCATTCCTATGGTTTATAATTCATTTCTATTTTAGTCCTTCTTACTTAAAAGTATTGTTTGGCCTCACGAACGAAAATAGAAATGAATTGCAAACCATAGGGACTAAAACCGAAATATTAAAACTATCGGGACAAAATCCGCAATTTTTACAAACCACAGGGACAAAAAACATAATTTACTCTAAAATATAATTTCAAATTGGGTCGGGTATCCAACTACTCCATCTTGAATGGTGCTTCACCACCACACCACACAACCATCACCAAGTTCCAACGCTAACGAAAGATGCTGAGAAGAAAACCAACCAAAATCGAAGTCAAAATCGAAGACAAAGAAGAACTCGAAGAATCTCGCAAACGCGCCGCCGCCACCACCACCGTCAATCCCACCGGAGCCACCTCTCTCCTCCACCACTTCAACTCCTCCTCCTCTTCCGCCACCAACTCCAAATCTCACCGCATAGGCCTCTCCTCTTAATCACTAATTTCACCTTTTCAACCCATCCAAACCCTAACCCTAACCCGGATCCACCATGGAAATTGAAGTCAAGCTCCGCCTCCCCAATTCCGAATCCTACAAAACCATAACCTCTCTCCTTTCCCCTTTCCACATCAAAACACACAACCAACACAACAATTTCTTCGACGGCGTCGCCGGCCAACTCTCCGGCCACCGTGCCGTCCTCCGCCTCCGCTTCTACAACGACCAGCCCACCACTAAATGCATCATATGTCTCAAAGCAAAAGCTGTACTCGTAAACGGCGTGAGTAGAGTCGAAGAAGATGAAGAAGAGGTCGATCCCTCAATTGCTCAACAATGTTTAGCCGATCCGAACCGATTAGGGTTTTTGCTAGAATCTTCGAGAATCATGAAAAGAGTAAAAGATGAATTCTTTCGGGGAAGTAACGATAATGATGGATTAGGGTTTGTGGGTTTAGGTGGGTTTAGGAATTTGAGGGATGTGTATGAGTGGAAAGGGTTGATGATTGAAGTGGATGAAACAAGTTTCGATTTCGGTACATTATATGAGATTGAATGTGAGAGTAATGAGCCGGATAAAGCTAAAGAATTGATTGAAGAATTCTTGAAGGAGAATGGGGTGTCTTATTCCTATTCAGTTGCTTCAAAGTTTGCAATTTTTCGATCTGGGAAGTTGCCATAGTAAGTGAAATCATCAATTCTTTTGTTACAATCTCACTTGTGGTATATGTTGTTCTTGTTGATTCAGCTCATACTTATGCATTTCTTGTTTAAATTGTTTGGTGACACTACGATGAAATTGGTATTATAAGACGCCAAAATGTCTTAACGGCCTAATTCACCTTCGACAAGACTTAATCGCCAAAAATGTGTGAACGTTCTCTAATAGACTGCCCGTAGGACTTAGGGGCTCGTTTGTTAGCAACTTAATGAGCTTAATGAGACTCACAGCTTATCTGGCCAACTATACATGACTGTTTGGTAGTGGCTTAATGATATAGAAAGTGACTTATTTATTAAGCTTTTTGGAGGGAGCTTTATGCAGAAAGCCAAGTTTTGTTCAAACGAGTCTCTCCCAATTAAAAAACATGGTCCTTCCATCTATGAAAACACTCTCCCAAACAAAAACCTTTCCAATCTATACAGACAGATTAATCCACACAGACAACTTTATTCATACAGGACTTAATGGAAAACAACCAAACAGCCCCTAAGTCATGGTTAGATAAAGTTGTCTGTGTCTATTAATCCGTCTTGTTTAGATGTCTGTTTAGATTGGTAAGGTTTTTGTTTGGGAGGGTTTTCTCATATATGGAAGGAGCGTGTTTTTTAATTGGGACAGGGCATGTTTGGTAAAAAATTGTCTTTCTGCATAAAGCTCTCTCTTAAAAGATTACCGAATAAGCCACTTTCTGTATCATTAAGCCAGTATCAAATAGTCATGTATAGCTGGCCGAATAAGCTGTGAGTCTCATTAAGCTCATTAAGCTGCTAACAAACGAGCCCTAATTGCCAAAAATGTCTGAACGTCCTAATAGACCAGGGATGGACCTAGGGGGGTTTCGTGGTGGCACGTGCCACCATTTTGTTCCCCCATCGTAAGTGTAAAAAATTATAGGGTTGTGAAAAGTGTCATTGTATCAATTTGTTGTGTGCCACCTTATATATTTTGAAACTACAATTAGGACACAAGTTTTCCTTGGTTGGCAAGGCTTTTCTTCCACCCAAAGCCCGAGTTCGAATCCCGTTAGTGTTGTTTTCTTAGTTTTTAGCTTTTAGTTTCAGATTTATTATGTTTGTGAAAAAAATCGCAATAAAAGACTTGAACACATGACCTTATATATGAAAAACAATGAACTAACCAACTACGCAATGTGATTTTGTAAAAAATGTCCCTATATTTGTTTCTTATAGTCAAATGGTGCCACCGCTTGAAAAAAAATTAGGCATGTCCCTGTAATAGACTACCGGTAAGACCTAGTTTATAGGACCAAACAATAAAACGTCGTATCTATGGGTGTTGTAATAAGTTTTATAAGACGTTTTTAGGCATCGTAACACGTTTTTCTGGGCATTTTTATAAAAAACATTGTATCAATTAATTTATAGGAAAATATTTGGAAGTGTTATAAAAAATAAATGTCCTATAAAAATGTGTTGTTTAGACACTTCTCAGAAGTGAAATAGCTAATACGATTGTATTAGAAGTGTTCTAAAAAAACTTGTAAAAACGTCCTACAAACGTTTTACAACACTTTTAAATAGAACGTTTTATTGTTTGGTCTTATATAAACGTAAGTACTATAAAGCGGTCTTTTGGGACACCTAGAAAATGTTGGCGTCTTATAAGCCTGATTTTATTGAAGTGTGAAAATAGTTTGAGCTTTTTGATCCATAAGTTGCCAATGGTAAGTGAAAGTAAATGGGTTTATATCATTTGTATTTTGTTGTTATTTTTGAGTAATTATCTATCTATGTGAAATTGGAAGCTTCACCTTCTTGGTGTTTTTCTATAGAATTGTTGGGTACTTTTGGGATTTATTTATTTGGTAAACCATTCGGCCTAGTTCTACGACTTAACAGGGTTGGTTTCAGGGTGGTATACTTGAACAAACGATACATGTGTTCTTTTTCTTTGAGTAAATTACGTTTTTAGTCCCCGTGGTAAGTGGTTTGTTGAATTTTTTTTATTTTCGTCTTTGTAGTTTTGAAATTACGGTTTTCATCGCTGTGGTTTATTATTCATTACCATTTTCGTCCTTGTGATTTAATTTTTTTGCTTTTTTATCCCTATGGTTTACAATTCATTTCTATTTTAGTCTTTCGTACTTAAAAGTAATGTTTTGGCCTCAGGGACGGAAATAGAAATGATTCAAATGAACTACAAACCATAAGGACGAAAACCGAAATTTTGAAACCACAGGGACGAAATTTGCAATTTTTAACAAACCACAGGGAGGAAAAAACTGATTTACTCTTTTTCTTTTAACTTCTCGTCTTAACATACACGCAGACACACACACACACACACGATATGTGTTTGTTGCATACCTCTTTACATTTCCGTTAATTTTGATATTTTGTCTTAACGGCTTTTCTGTTTTCTCTTAGGTTATGGAAAATGGGACCGAGAACACAAAGAGATTAGCAGCAACTAGCAATAAAAGCGATGTTCTGCATCCCTTTAGGAATTGCTCCAATCCATGTTATTGCATCTTGAAGCAATATTAACTTGCTCCATTCTTGATTTCATATGCCATAAAAGACGATTATGCGATTCAACTAAATGTTATCAAACAATATGTGTTTTCGACGGGAGGTGGTGCTTTTCTATTGTTTTTGGAACATCCCCATGATTACTGCTATTATTAAGGCCATGCTTGCCAACTATATTTGAGCTTATTGAAAAAGCTACGTTTGATTTATGCTCTTTTTCTATTTAAGTCACGTATAGTTTTTTGAATTTTCTTTTCATAACATGTCGTTTTAGTTCATTTTTATATTGTTATCTAAATTACAGCTACTTTTTATGAAATCAAATTTACTTACAGTTTAAAGTTCTAGGCGGCTTATTTGCTCAACCATGTTTCTTTACGGCTTAATGTTTAAGTCATTAAGCTAAAATGACTATATGGAATAAGACAGGACCCCTCACTTGTCCCCATTAAACCACCCGAAACCATTACTACCAGAAATTCCCATAAATAATCCAATCCTTTCTCCTTGTCTTCCTTAAACCTATTGGTCTGGCGTCCCATAGACAATTTTATACAGTCAAACAACTTCATATATATGCAAACTTGACTTATGACTTCTATATTTGTTTGGATCATCTTTATGATGGTGTACTTATATTATATATTTTGTCTACCTTCTGGCAACAGTAAAGGACCCTGCAAATTTAAGGAGCAAATAAAAGCTCTTTTAAATTCATGTGAACCTTTAATTATAACCAACAACCATCTGAGCTTCCTACCTAAAGAAATATCCAGTCTCTCACTTTCCTTGTTAAATGCATCTTTTGAGTTTTTTTTTAAAGTTCATCAATGATTTTGAGTAATAACCCAAAAGGGTTGGGTTCCGGTGAGAAGTTGAGCTTTACATGAGAAGCGTGAGAAGTGGTTATCAACGGTTGGATGAGAAATGGATGCACGTTAGGATGAGATGCACCGAGATAAGTTGCACCGAGATGCACCAGATCAATTCCCTTCAAAGTCGCAATTCATGAGAGGGCATTTGATTAAAAGTGATGAACGGTTCAGATCCACTTCTCACGTTAACCTCAACTTCTTACACGATTCTTCATCTAACTAAAGTATAGAAACCGTATAAAAATGATATTTTGAGGCAGTAAAAGAGAATAAATATAATAAATAAAATATTAAAATAAAATGTAAAGAATGAGGCGTATTCGATGTTTTAAAGAGAATTAAGTTTTATTTTGAGGTTATATTTGTAAAATATAAGTATGTTCCACTTTGTTGCATGGGTGGAGGTGGAACACACCTGATCCACGGTTCCAGTTTGTTTCATATAAAAGTCCCGTCAAACGTGAAACAATAATCCCTATTTTGTTCTATCTTATTCAGTGTACCAAACACACCATAAAGTTGAAAACCGTGAGTTTAACTTGTAGTGTATAAATAAAATATACCAAAAAGAAAAAGACAAGACTATACCTTCATGTGGCGTTTGGTTCGCAGAATGTTTTTGGATGGAATGAAATGGAATGTTGTCAGGTTTGACCAGTTGTTTAGTTGACAGAATTGGAATGGAATCTGTTAAATGAATTGGAATCTGTCTGTTTCGTTCACAGAATGTAGCTTTGGAATTGGAATGAAATTTGGGTAAATGACCAAAATACCATTTTGATAATTTTAATTTTTTTAAACAAAAAATGCTTTAATAAAATAGTCATTAAATACTTTAATAAAATCATTATTAAATACTTGAATGTGTAAACCATATAATATACACAACCCAAACATTATAATAAACCAAATGATGTTACTTGATCGATTTTAAAATTGTTCCAAAAATACTTACATGCCATCGTCACTAATCGATCATAGTTCAAATACATGTTCCAAAATAATTACATGCCACCAAAATAATTACATGTCACCAAAATACAAAAGCATAGTCTAGTTCATGTTCCAACATATGCAAAAACCATTAATAATCAAGTGGTCATTCTTGCAACATATACCTCACAAACTCTTCCCGAGCTTCTCCTTCACAATTCCAAAATTTTAACACGGCTTCAGAATCATGTGTTATTTTCCTCAATGTCGTGGATGTCATTTATCATTACACATAGTTACTTTACTACGTGAATACCAAAACAAAAATATTAATTATATATACCTTGAACCATTTCCATCTTCGATTGGTAGAGTCCTCAAGAACAGGTTCGGGTTTCTTAAGTAAATGTGGATGCAATTTATTAACCACGTTGCAAACTCGAGTAAAAAGTCTACTAATTGTTTCCCCCGAACGATGAAAACGACATGTGATAACCCTATTCTTAACATTATGAGCAACCATGTGAAGGAAAATGACAACTTGTTCATTAATGTCCATATTCCTAGTTGCTTGTAATCCTCTTAATCTTTCAAGCATATCACACAACTTTTTGAAACACCTTCTATCCATCCTAAGTTGTGATATGCACATGGTCTCACTATCATATGCATACCTATGCAATATTGCAGATCGATGCATACTTGATGTAACACCCCGAATTTCCATGATCAAAAGTATGTTATATTTTGATATGGAAGGATTCGAAGGGTAATTGTAACACCCTCAAATTTGGAACGAGCAACTAATTTTAAAATTTGATAAAATAACCAAAATAGATAAAATCATTCCTACAATTCATTCCTTTAAAATACCTCGGAATTAAAACATCATAATTCCTACAGTTTGTAACTTAAAACGGGCGTTACTTAATACAACATAAGTTGCTAGTCCAAACAAGTGCGGAAGACATCACTACTCAAGACACCTCTCGTGCACCCTTCTAGTACTCGCCACTTCACAATGTAGCTAGAGCTACCCCAACCTGATCTTGTTGCACATGCCGACAAATAAAAAGGGTTATGCTTACGCCTAGTGAGTTCAAACATTTTATCATGACTATATAAAATCATAAATCGGAAGGTAGTTGTTATAGTCATGATTTAAATAAATCTTTAAATGAAAGTTCGCGACAAAGACCATCATTTCCAAAAGGTTTCCCAAGCGGCATAAATGACTAATTTTCCAACGCACTCAAAATCTATGGGAACCATTCCCGAAAGTGTAAAACGTTTTCCAAAATGAGTTACGAAACCCAAATACGTGAATAAATCTAGTTTAGGCAAAACCTTCAAATACGGTTGATAATATATACTCAACCCGTAAAACATGGAAACCATCCATTTAAATATAACCTTTCATTGAAAACATAATACGAAACAATACTCACGCAAACGTAAAATGTATTAAAATCCAAATACCATAAACGGGGGAGACCCGTATCCGTTGAAGGTGGAGATAACACATAAAATAAGCCACAATTAATTAAATGCAAGTAAGCTTCTTGGATGTGGAAAACAGATGACATCAACCATACTAGGTGTTTAGTCAATCATCGGCATCAATCATACTAGATCTTTAGCCCATCTTAGACATCAACCAAAACTAGGTCTTTAGTCCATTTTAGACATCAACCAAAACTAGGTCTTTAGTCCATCTCCGGCATCAACCAAAACTAGGTCTTTAGCCCTTCTTAGACATCAACCATACTAGGTCTTTAGTCCAAGCCATCAAGTTCAATCCTACTGGATCTTTACCTCGGGAAAACCCACCATCTGAAACAAGCTTACTCGACTTAAATATAAATACATGACCCCAAAAGAATAACTAATGCATTCAAAATCATGTAAATCTCAAACATAATGCAACTAATGCAATGCAAACCCCAAGCCCACGTCGAGCTTAATAAACCGGGCGAATGCCATCAAGACTCAACCGAGCCCAAAACCGAGCCCTCTGCTCAAAAGATCTAATGATCATTGTTAGTCCCAGATGGCTAAGACAAGTATTGTAGAAGGGGGGTTGAATACAATACTCAAAATTTTCACGATTTTAATTCTATTATTGAAAATCTTTCAACAAGAATTACACATAGAAAACTTAAGACTGTTGCGGAAAAAAACAGATAAACTATTCTAACAATCTTACACAAAGTATACTAACAAAACAACTAAGAACACTTAGAACAAAGCTATAAAGTTTTTAAGCAATATGGAGATTTCTTGCACTGAGAGAGAAGTCCAGAAAGCGTAGTTTGCATGGAGCCTTCTACTTCATTTTATAGTGAAGATACAAGTATTGTGCATTAAATGCTCAGGACACTTGTCATAAGGAGATTGGATAGAAGGTGTAGTACTCTGAAAAGTTGATGTTTCCAAATCACCTTTTTCCTTGGAACCAGGAAGAATGCTCATGTTGATTTAGACGTCATCTAAAAGTGGAGAGTACTAAGTTGACATTTTTACCAACCACTGGATTATCGCCAAACCTGGAGGATCTTCTTGATGTGTTTTCCAAGACAATTTTATCGATGATGTTCCACCGATATAACTGTCATTGGTCTTTAAAAATCAACTGCAAGAAAATCTATTTACACGAAGATCCCACCGATTTGAGTATCCTCATCGGTGGGATGAAGTCCACCGATTTTGAGTATCTTTATCGGTGGGATGATGTCCACCGATTCCTGAGGACAACATCGGTGGGATTAAATCCACCGATTCTTGAAGACACCATCGGTGGTGAGGAAGTCCACCGATGTGTGATCGATGGACAATAACTTGTATATATCTTGAGAAGAGTCTTCTTGATTCCGCACATAGAATCTCTTCAAGCTTGGTTTCGGTTGATCTTCGACTTTACCGAACAATTGCTATCTTGTACAAGTTATTTAAAAAACCTTGTCAAAATATTCTAAGTAGAAATATAGGGAAAACATCGGTGAGTCAATTTCAAAACTTTGATGACCCAACAATCTCCCCCTATTTGAATTTGAGCTCTATCCTTAGAATATTTAAGAGTAATAAAATGTAAAAAAAAAATTGACCCTTTTTACTCTTTTTGGGTTATTTTCACATAGACCATTCTTTTTGTTATTTTGATCTATTTTTCTTTTGTACGAGTATGTATGCTATTTACAGTATTTACAAGTAAAAGTAAAGTGAAGTTATGTGCAGAAAGAAAATTCAAAAAGACAAGTACTTGTATTTGGATAAGTTTTTCTCGTACATTTGACAAAGGAGAAACAAACTTTTACAAGTACCACATAGAAAGATGAAGATCTATTTCTTGGAAGTTTGTCGGCGCTTGATCTCATCTAACACATTTCGGTAGAATTTTTGAGCTTCGGAGATGTAGGGAAAAAAGATTGGAGATACCTTCAAGGAACAGAGTATCGGTGATGGAGATTTGTGCAAATCTGAAAAAGGCCAGATGACCAAAACCATCGTTGAAGAATAACCCTGGAATCGGTGAGAGGCTCAAAGTCGTAGTGGGATAAGACACAGATGTAGGGATGGACAAATTCAGGTTGCTTATGTTTGGAATTTTCCCTTCAGTTGCCATTTCCTTGAACACCTTGTCGGTAGGATTCTTGACTTTGGGAAGAATTATTTCTTCTTTCATCGATTGAAGTTTTGATCTTTCATCGGTGGAAAGAGTGATGTTGTGTTTTCTTTTAATCTCTTTCATCTTTTCCATCAATCCATCAATGTATTTGACAAAGATGTCTTTCTTTAGGTTTGCACTTCTGACCAAGTGTCGAGAGATCTCATACCATTCGGGGAGACCGAAATGTTTGAGATGAACATCTCTCACACTTTTTATTGAGCCATCTTCTCTATCGATGATCAGCCTGATATCCTTTGGGTTGGTTCTGGAGGTAGCAATTTTGACGTTTGAGATCGGGGAGCTGTTGATTCGGTGGTGCATGGTCTTTTTGTACCAACTGATCTCTTCATTCCTTTCTTTTTCAATTTCACTCAGCACCTATTTTTGAGTGGAAAGTGCATCGACAGACTTGACTTTGAGGGCCTCTTCTTTTGCAACTTCCAAAGAGAGAGCCTTGGAATCATCTAAGGCTTTTTGAGCTAATCTGGCTTCCTCGATCTCCCGAGGAGTCAACCCGAGATTGGATTCTTGAGATTGCTGAGAAGGAGGCTTTAGCTTCAAGGATTGTGCATCGGTAGGTCGAGTTCCATACTTTGCCAATTCTTTGCTTTTCTTTTCTTCTTCGGCCAACTGTTCAGTTGTGAGAGTTTCTTTACCTTTGTCTTTGGGAGTTTTGGATTTTTGCTCCCCCTTAGAAGATGCATGGATTTTCTCCCCCTCAACAGCTGCATGTGGGATTTCCACCGATGGAGATTTCGGTGGTGTGAAGATAAATTCGGTGGTACCTGTATGTTTCAGAGGAGAGGTTTTTGGTGAAGGCATTCCTGAAGCTTCGGTGGCTTGTGATGATTTTTCGGTGGAAGGTGTAGGCATGTTGCTGATAGTTCTTTTAATAGAAGGTAATTTTGGTTGACTTGCAGATTTCTCCCCCTCAGCAGCAGCCGGAATCTTAAAACCCAACTGAGTGAACACACTGTCAAACTTGGAGTGAAGATGAGCCATACTCTGAGTGGTGTCATCGTAGATCAATGTAAAATCACCCAAGTCCATTTCCCATTAGGATTTCTCCTGCATGTTGTCAGTTTTGGTGTGAAGATTGTTGAGAGAATTTACTATGCTCTGTTTAAGATCTTGATGAGACTTGGCTTCTTGAATGAGTTTCTGGAGTTCAGTATCCTTGACGAGAGAGGATGCCTTGAAGGTACCAAACGAGATAGCAAGATCCCCATGAGAAGTTGTCAAGGATTCCACCTTTGAAGATAAGGAAACAATGGAATTTTGGACAGGCTGAAGAGCAGCTGCAAGTGCATCGGCAAGTATCTGTGGCAACTGAGACTCGATCATGTAGAATCTTGAGTTTACCTGTGTAGTCATGGAAAGAGTTGATTCCTTGAAGGATTCAAGCTTAGTGCTGACGAGCCGACATTGATGAGCACATTCCTGAATATCAGCATGGAATGCAGAGCGTGGCTTAGTACTTGAAGAGGTAACACCACCGAATTCCGGGAGACGGAATGGTAGTCGTAGTCGATCTTCTTCGGGATTGATAGTGGGGAGAAAATTCGACAATACATCGGGATAGAGAATTTTCGGTGGAGGGGGTGTTGGTTCTTTCGGTGGAGATGGAGATCGTCGGGGTGTGGGTTCTTTCGGTGGATATGGAGATCGTTGGGGTGTGGGTTCTTTCGGTGGAGATGGAGATCGTCGGGGTGTGGGTTCTTTCGGTGGAGATGGAGAACGTCGGGGTGAAACTTGCTTTGGGGACTCGGTGGGGTTTTCTTCGGTGGACGGGATGGTTTGGGGAGAACCAGTGTCACTCAAAAGAAATTCAAAGAATTCATGTGGGGGGGGGATTCGGTGGTGGGGAACCCTGATCGGGTTGTGAGATGTCATCGATCATAAACTGATCGGGTGGAAGGCTGTGTAGTGAAAAATCGGAGCCTTCGAGGGGAGAGACCCCGAAGTCATCTCCTCCACCCAAAGAAGTGCATGGGGAGGTAAAGTATGGTTCCTCCAAATGTACAACCGAGGTCTATAGAGAGACAACGGAGGAGTCAGTGGGGTTAAAAACGGATTCCCTTTGCCCGGAGGGTTGAAGTTCAACAACTGCGATTTTTGAGAATCGTCAGTTGGCTTAGTTGGTGGGGCCGATAGCTTTCGAGACCTCTTTAAAGGAGATCTCAAAGGGGATGAAGAGTGCCTCCGCTTGTGAGATGGGATGTGAACCGGGGAAGCCTCCGAGGGATCTCTCGGTGGCGTGGTTCGAGAAGCGGGTGCGGAGGTGTCGGTGGCCTTTCGTTGTTTCTTTTGAGTGCCACCCGACTTAACTCGGGAACGGGGAGAAGGGACCACTACAGTTGGAGTGATTTCGGGAATTTCCAGGTGTTGAAATCCGGGGATTTCCGCATCACCCCAATGTAGATCGGGAGAGAGAGCAAAAGTGATCATACCTTGTCTTAAAGGGCGATCGGTGGCGAGAGGTCCAACATTGAGAGTTTTGACCCCGACTATTGGAGAAGTCCAATCATAGGTAAATCGGGGAGAAGGAGATTTTCGGTCGACCTCTAAAGCCTTTCCATGCTTGTGCTGAATAATCATGGAGATGAAGCGCGGGTAGGCAACGTAACACTTCTTGGGGTGCTTAATCACTTCAGTGAGTTCAGTGAAGAAGTATTGCGCAAAGTCCACATGTATTTGGAAAATTAGTGCATGAACTAGCTTAGTGATGTAGGACGGGGATTGATCGTGCCCACTTGTCTTTCTAGAGAGACAATGGATCACATGAGCAAAGAAAAAGTTCCAAACAGATTGGTGCACATAGCCAATGGCACTAATAACTTGTTCAAGAAAGTTATTGACGTGCATGTCTACATAAGAGGAGAAGGCATCAATCTTGAGGGCACGACGAACGTCATCAACACCAAATGTGAGATCGTGATCACCTTCCTCGTCAGTGAGAATGGATGCATGGATGGCTTCGTTAGATGGGTCGTACACACAGGTGAGCCAAAAGTTGCCAATGGGCATCTTGCTCATTTTTGGATTGCAAGAAAAAGCATGGAGGAAAGGAGATCGAGTTAAGAAGTTGATGATGGTGTTGAACTCTGGATGTGCGGGATCGGATTCGAACCGTGCGACGTTGTTGCAGGGGTTGAATATGAGGTCATCAAAGCATGTTGGTATCTTGGTGGGTGCCATTGTTGCAGTTGAGAAGATAGAAGATGAATAGGTTCGAATGAGGAAGGCGATGGGTTTTATTTATAAGGGAAAGGAATAGGGTTATGGATTCAAAAAGGAGAGGGAACGGTTATGAGGGAGGGTTAAATAAAATAAAC
Organism: Saussurea involucrata; assembly: GCA_033807775.1. NCBI lineage: Eukaryota > Viridiplantae > Streptophyta > Magnoliopsida > Asterales > Asteraceae > Saussurea > Saussurea involucrata. The sequence goes on from CM066324.1 coordinate 15,120,065, forward strand.
AAATTTAAAAAAATAATGATGAGGAATTTGGGGATGTGTGGTAAAAAACGGCTTGGAATGGGAAGGGTCAGCCATCACACTGACACTTAGGGTTTCTTTTAGGCTCATGGTTGCATAGGGAAACGTACGAGATAAGCTTAAAAGTATTCGGTAAATATTTCGGTGGAACAGTACTCACCGACGATATATAAACAAGAGACATCGGTGGTAGAAATCTTACCGATGAATTTTAGCGTAGATCGGTGTATATGTCGGTGGTGAGATGAGGAACCAATCGTCGGTGGAGATTACCGAATAGGATTTCGGTGTTGAGCAGGGCCACCGATGAACATGTTCTACCGAAGAGAATTTAGAAAGAATCGGTGTAATCTCGAGAATCGGTGTAACACATAGCCATCGATGTGAAAATCCAAGAGGTGTCGGTGGAAGAAACCTTACTGATGAGAAAGAATTGCAACGGAGATCGGTGACGTCGGTGGAAAAGGTTCAGGTGAATTTCGGTGAAGAGCAAGGTCACCGATGGAGATTGACCTAGAAGGTCGTTGTCGGTGAAGAGTTTGATCACCAAAAGCAATTAACACCGAAGGACATTACCACCGAAAAGGCAAATCCCAAATTTTTTTATTTTTTTTTGTTGGTGAAGTCACCTACTAAAGGTTGCACATTCCAAGTTCACTTATCAGAAAATTGAACCTGGCTTCATCCAAGGGTTTGGTGAACAAGTCTGCAAGCTGAAGATCTGTAGGAATGAAGTGCAGCTCAATGTTACCTTTGGAAATGTGATCCCTGATGAAATGATATCTGATGTCTATGTGCTTTAATCTTGAGTGCAAGACAGGATTATTTGCAATGGCAATTGCACTAGAATTATCACATAGAATGGGAACTTTGGAGTAGTTTTGATTGTAGTCCTTCACCTGATTTTTCATCCACAGGATCTGAGCACAGCAGCTTCCAGCAGCTACATATTCAGCCTCAGCAGTAGAGGTTGACACAGAGTTTTGTTTCTTGCTGGACCAACTTACTAATTTGCCACCAAGGAGTTGGCAGCTACCTGTGGTACTTTTTCTATCAATCTTGGAACCTGCATAATCTGAATCTGAATACCCAATTAGTTCAAAGCCTGAGTCTTTGGGATACCAAAGACCCAGGTGCATGGTACCTTTTAGATACCTAAAAATCCGTTTAACAGCATCCAAATGAGATTTCTTTGTATTGGCTTGATAACGGGCACAAAGACAGGTAGCAAACATAATATCCGGTCTGCTAGCAGTTAAGTAAAGGAGAGAACCAATCATACCCCGATAATGGGTAACATCCACAGATTCACCATTTAAATCCGCATCAAGTTTCAAATGTGGTGCCATGGGAGTTTTCATAGGAGAGCTGTCTAAAAAGTTGAATTTCTTCAGAAGGTCACGAATATATTTACTTTGATTTATAAAAATTCCTTCTGAAGATTGTTTGACCTGAAGGCCAAAAAAGAATGTAAACTCTCCCATCATGCTCATCTCATATTCACTCATCATGAGAGAAGCAAACTCATCACAAAGTGATTCATCAGTGGCACCAAAGATGATGTCATCCACATAGATTTGAACAAGAATAAGATTACCTGAGGTGTGCTTGAGAAAAAGAGTGTTGTCAATAGTACCTCTAGAGTATCCATTTTTCAAGAGAAAGACAGCAAGTGTGTCATACCAAGCACGTGGAGCTTGCTTGAGCCCATATAGAGCTTTGTCAAGTCTGTACACATAGTCTGGATGAGTTGGGTCTTCAAAGCCAGGTGGCTGTTTCACAAAGACTTCCTCTACAAGTTCCCCATTGAGGAAAGCACTTTTGACATCCATCTGAAAGACCCTAAAATTTCGGTGGGCAGCATGAGCCAAGAAAATTCTTATGGCTTCAAGTCTTGCAACAGGGGCAAAAGTTTCATCATAATCAATGCCTTGTTCCTGTCGGTATCCTTGAGCAACCAATCTGGCCTTATTTCTGATAACAGTACCATCTTCATCCATCTTGTTCCCGAAGATCCATTTGGTTCCAATGATTGTCTTCTTTCGGGGTCTAGGAACCAATCTCCAAACTTTGTTTCTCTCAAATTGAGAGAGCTCTTCTTGCATGGCATTGATCCAACAAGGATCTGTAAGAGCTTCATCAATTTTCTTGGGTTCACTAAGAGAGAGAAAGTTTACATAGAGACAAATATTTCCAACTCCTCTGCGAGTTTGGACACCTATTTGTTGATCACCAATGATTTGATCTATGGGGTGATCTTTGCTCCATTTAGTGGCAGGCGGTAGAACCAGTGGAACATTTTGTGTGGAAGGAATCGGTGGAGTGGTATCAGAGGATCGGTGGAGAGCAGTATTATGGGCATATGATCGGTGGAGGGTATGGGATCGGTGGAAAAGTTCATATTGGCAGTACGATTTATGTCGGTGGGAGAATGAATATCGGTGGAAGGATGCACTATGGAAGATGACCCAACTTGGTTATTTGATGGGTTCAAAGGAATGAAAGAAGCGTCGGTGGAGTTAACTATGGGAGCATCACCTATGCATGAGGAAATCCACTTGTGCAATTCATCATCATCATTTGAAAGAGATGATGATCTTAGGTCATCAAATTTGACATGGATAGACTCATCAATGCATTTTCTCCTGAGATTGAACACACGATATGCTTTGGAGGATAAAGAGTATCCAACAAAAATACCTTCATCAGCTTTGGGATCAAACTTCCCAAGATTGTCACGATCATTTAGAATAAAGCACACACAGCCAAAAACATGAAGAAAGCCAATATTTGGTTTTCTGCCAAGGAAAACTTCATATGGGGTCTTATCATGTCTTTTGGAAATCACAGACCTATTTTGGGTAAAGCAAGCAGTATTAATAGCTTCAGCCCAAAAATAGGTGGGAAGATTTGATTCACTTAGCATAGATCTAGCAGCCTCACATAGAGTTCTGTTTTTCCTTTCCACCATACCATTTTGCTGAGGAGTTCTGACAGCAGAGAAATTTTGAGAAATTCCTTTCTCATTAAAGAAGTCTTCACGAGCACTGTTTCTGAATTCAGTACCATTGTCACTTCTCACAGATCTTACAAGCTGTCCATTTAGAACTTCATTTTTCTTGACAAAGTTGACGATATCTTCAGTTGCAGCACTTTTATACCTGAGAAAAGATACCCAAGTGTATCTAGTAAATTCATCAACAATATCAAGAATGTACCTTTTGCCACCAAGACTAGGAGTGCTGACTGGTCCACATAGATCCATGTGTAACATCTGGAGAGGAAGAGTGATGGAGGAGCATTGCTTGGTCTTGAAGGATGTTTTGGTGAGCTTCCCTTTTTCACATACATCACACAGCTTTTCTTTGACAAAGTTCAACTTTGGCATGCCAGTCACCAGTTCTTTGTTTGAGATTTTATGGAGTGTTTTGAAGTTCAGATGAGATAGACGTTTATGCCACAGCCAGTTCCTTTTGGCTGTGTCATCTGACACAAAGCAGACATTGGATGAATTGTTACTTAGTCCCATATCAATGATATAGACATTTTCCACCATTTTTTCAGATAACACCACATTGAAGTTCTTGTCCACAACAGTACAGATACAAAGTTCAAAGATAACTTTATATCCAAGATCACACAGTTGGCTAATGCTGAGAAGATTATGCATGTGTAATAACCAGGTATGTTATTGGTTTATTTAAAAGTGTTACTTTAATTTGATGTTATGGATTTAGAAGTTAAGGGGGTAAGTTTTAATTTTATAATGGAAGTTTAGGGGTATGTTTTGCCAAATAGGATAAGTTTGGGGTTTGTTTGGTAATTTTACCAAACTCCTTCACCACCACCGCCATATTCACCTCAAGAGGAGGAGGTGTCCTCTTTTAGATATTTAGCAAACATATCCTAAGTAAGTGTGTGTGTGTGTGTGTGTGTGCGTGTGTGTGTTCGATTTAGAGAGAGAGGAGAGAAAAGGAGAATCGAAAGAAGAAGAAGAAGAAGGCAAGATTCAGCTGGGTATTTTGGGATTCACAGCAAGAAAACAAAGGTATTAATCCTTACTTTTATGTGTAATAGATTTTATATGAGTTTTAGAAGTGGGTTTTGATGATTTAGGGATGTTTTGGAAAATCTGAGCATATGGTTAGGTTATGTTAATAGTCTTAAACATATCTGCATAATTACAGTAACATGCATAGCTTAAAAAGTTTAGATTTCTGGGTTAAGTATGAACTAGTTGACTGAGACATTCATTGAAGTCGCAACAGTGGGTTGCGATATGGTTGAATTTTATGATCATTATGAATGTCGCAACCTTGAGTTGCAACTTGCTCGTGAAGTCGCAACAGTGGGTTGCGACTTGGTGCTATGTCGCAACAGTTGGTTGCGACTTGAGGGGGTTGTCGCAACAGTTGGTTGCGACATGAGGGAGAAGTCGCAGTAGTTAGTTGCGACTTGGTACTGTGTCGCAGTAGTTGGTTGCGACTTGGTGTAGTGTATTGCGACATAGAGTATTTCCATGGTTGATTGCGACTTGAGTCGAGGATTTCAGGATTTTAGAGATTTTAGTCTTTAAAAGAAAATAATTGTATTTATGTGGTACAGATTCCGTGAAACGGGACTGAAGAAATTGGAGTGCTTGGTAATAGCGTGGGAGGATCTTGGAAATAAACGAAACGAGTGAGTTTTTACTTAAAATGTTTTCAAATGGAATACATGTATGTGAATGAGTGTAATAATGTGCATATGGTATTTATATGAATATTACACTGCATGGGTGCTAGTTGGCCGGGCATAGGACTGGTGAAAGTTGGCTGTACGGAGGGACAATGGTGTTGGCTGTATTAAGTACAGCGGTGTAAATTAATTAATTGGCTTGCTACCAATTAATATGGCCCAGAGAAAAAGAAAGAGAAAGAGATGGGAAGATACATGATGCATGAGTCATAATTGGTATTTCTTATGTGCATTATGTGTATTAAATGTTTGTAAAGATGGTTTTTAACTAAAGGGGATTTTCTCACTAGACCTCAAGGTCTAACCCTCATTTTTGTTTTAAAAATATGTATTCCAGGTGATAGGTCGGGTAAGAGCAAATGAATAGTGTAATGGATGGATAGCTATGTGAAGACTTTTGTTATGAATATTTAGATGTGTTTTTGTACTTATGACTTTGTGTTAGTCATAATATGAATTGATTAGTGAAAAAGTTTGTACTGATTTACTTATCATGTTTAGCAAGACTAAGGGACCTTAAATGAAATATGATGTATTTTGTGGTGAAATTATGTTATGAAATATATGTTATTTGTATGTTGGGAATTTGGGTTGTTACAGATGGTATCAGAGCCCTAGTTTAAGGGATTTAGGTATTAGTATCTGTACCTAGACTTAAACTGCATGTGAAGGAGGATGTCCCTGTTATTGTAGAACCTTGGGAGGTTAAATATAAAAAGGTAGAAGGAACATCATGTAAGGTAATTTCAGATTACACCTGGCCAGTGTAATTATGATCTTACAGGTACATGTTTGGACTGGAATACCTTGTTATATGGGGTATGTGCTTATGTGTATATTAACCTTGTCTGAATCAACAGAATGGCAAGTGGTATGAGACAAACGAATCAGGAAGGGGGAGGAAATCCGAATAGATCCAATCCAACAGCCGGAGGAAGGGGAAGAGGGGGAGAAAGAGGCAGAGGCAGAATTGGGGGCAGAGTTCAGGGGCGCGGTACGAAGTTTGTTACGAGAGACGACTTAGCGGCTGAAATGGGAAGATTACAGGAAAATATCCAGGCTATGTTTAACCAGACTCATAATGCTGAAACAGAAAGACCAGACCCTACACATGAAGAAGAGATGCCTATTACTCCTACTGTTGTACCAGTAATGAAGAAGTGTGATTATAAAATGTTTCTCAGTTGTAAGCCTCTGACCTATTCAGGAGACCGGGATCCAGTGAAAGCTATGCGATGGTTGGAGGAAATAGAAGCTATCTTCAAGACTAGTAAGTGCGCGGAAGAGGATAGGGTACTTTATGGAGCCGCAATGTTGAAAGGTGACGCTTTATACTGGTGGGAAGCTCATATTTCCTCGGGAGGTTCTGACATATATTCTACCTTCTCGTGGGAAGAATTTGTTATCGATTTCAGGAAGCAGTTCTGTCCTTATGCAGCGGTTGAACAACTAGAGGGGGAGTTTATGAACTTGCAGAAAGGAAATTTATCTGTTCGGGACTACACTGCTCGTTTTCTAGAAAAATATCGTTTTGCGGAGTACTACGTTGCCACAGAGGCAATGAAAATGGAAAGGTTTATTTTCGGGTTGAATTCAGATATCAGAAGGCTAGTAACTGCAAAAGGACCCAATACATTCTCAGCCGCAGTAGATGCCGCGGAAGATGTGGAGCGAGATAATAGGAGAGATGTTGGTGATAAATGTATGGGAAAGAGAAAATGGGAAGGGCCACCACACGATCCGAAGAAGTCCGGGTTTCAGCGATTTGATAACCGTCCACCTTTTCGATCAGTTGAAAGACCTTGCCCAAAGTGCCACCGTTTTCATCAAGGAAGTTGTCAAGTTGATCCTAGAAACTGTTATAAGTGCGGAAAGGTCGGTCACATTGCTAAAGACTGTCGAGTCGTTAGATTTTGTTACTCGTGCAATTCTCCTGATCGTCTTCAGTCCGATTGTCCACTGAGGAGAATACAATCAGGTGGTACATCAGTAAGACCGACGGGTGTCAGACCAGTAGTACCGAGGCTAGAACCAGCAAGAACAAGGGGTCGTTCATTTCAGATGACAGCAAAGGAAGCGGAGGAAACTCCGGACGTGGTTACAGGTACATTCCTAATAAATTCTACACGTGCTAAGGTGTTATTTGATTCCGGTGCAAACCGATCGTTTGTGTCTCCTTCGTTTGCTGCTTATATGCATTTAAAGCCTAAAGTGTTAGATCATGCTTTAATGGTAGATACTGCAAATGATAATCAAGTGTCGGTTAAAGAAGTATTTGATAGTTGTGTAATAGATATAGAAGGGTGCGGAGTACCGATTCAGTTATTTCCAATAGCCCTGGTCGAGTTTAATGTGGTAGTGGGAATGGATTGGTTAGCCGAGAATCAAGCTAACATAGTTTGTGATAAGAAGTTAATAAATGTTGTGTTACCTGAGAAGGGGCCAGTAGTGATTTATGGTGATCGTAGAAATCATCAGTCTAGTCTTATATCTATGATAAAAGCCCGTAAGTGTGTTAATAAAGGTTGCCCGAGTTACTTAGCTTATGTGATAGATACTAAGCTAGAGAAGAGTAAGTTGAAAGATATTCCAATTGTTAGTGAATTTCCAGAAGTTTTCCCCGAAGACTTGAATAGCCTTCCGCCCGTTAGACAGGTAGCGTTTGGTATAGATCTGATTCCTGGAGCTGTTCCTGTTGCCCGTGCACCGTATCGTTTGGCACCTCCAAAGATGAAAGAGATGATGACTCAACTGCAGGATCTTTCAGATAAAGGTTTCATTAGACCGAGTTCTTCACCGTGGGGAGCACCAGTTTTGTTTGTGAAAAAGAAGGGTGGTTCGATGAGAATGTGTATCGACTACCGGGAATTGAATAAGCGTACGATCAAGAACAAGTATCCGTTACCCAGAATTGATGATCTCTTCGATCAATTAGTTGGAGCTTGTTATTTCTCCAAGATTGATCTAAGATCCGGTTATCACCAGTTGAAGGTCAAAGAAGAAGACGTTCTGAAAACTGCTTTTCGCACAAGATATGGTCATTATGAATTCTTAGTGATGCCGTTTGGTTTGACAAATGCTCTAGCTGCCTTTATGGATTTGATTCTATTTGGGTGATTGTTGATAGATTGACGAAGTCTGCTCACTTCTTACCGATAAAGGAAACTGATTCGATGGAACGCTTAGCCAAATTGTACATTGACGAAATAGTAACTCGACATGGAGTTCCAATCTCGATTATTTCTGATCGTGATAGTCGTTTTACTTCAAGATTCTGGAGAAGTTTTCAAAAAGAGATGGGGACGCAGATAAAGTTAAGTACAGCGTATCATCCTCAAACTGACGGTCAGAGTGAACGGACGATTCAGACATTAGAAGATATGCTCCGGGCTTGCATTGTTGACTTTGGGGGATCATGGGATAAGCATTTACCGTTGATCGAATTTGCCTACAACAACAGTTATCATTCCAGCATTCAAGCGGCACCGTTTGAAGTATTGTATGGTAGAAAATGTCGAATGCCTCTGTGTTGGAATGAAGTGGGAGAGAAACAGTTAGCAGGGCCAGATATAGTACAGTTAACAGCAGATAAGATTACTCAGATTCGGGAAAGATTGAAAGTGGCTCAAGATAGACAGAAAAGATATGTTGATCGACGTCGGAAACCGTTAGAGTTCCAAGTTGGAGATTTTGTAATGTTAAAAGTCTCACCTTGGAAAGGAGTCATTCGATTTGGAAAACAAGGTAAACTTAGCCCGAGATATATTGGACTATTTGCAATTACTGAAAGAATTGGGGAAGTAGCTTACTGACTAGATTTACCACCAGAGTTAAGCAGGATTCACAACGCCTTTCATGTGTCAAATTTTCGAAAGTGTTTGGTTACACCAGATCAGGCAGTGTCTCTACCAGATATACAAGTTGATGAAAAGCTAAATTATGTGGAGGAACCTGAAGCTATTGTTGATCGAAAAGTCAAAGTTTTGCGGAATAAGGAGATCAGACAAGTGAAAGTTCAGTGGCGACATCATAGAGGTCAGGATGCTACGTGGGAATCAGAGTCAGAAATGAGAACCAAATACCCTCATCTGTTCACTTAACTGAATTCCGGGACGGAATTCTTTTAAGGGGGAGATGTTGTAATAACCAAGTATGTTATTGGTTTATTTAAAAGTGTTACTTTAATTTGATGTTATGGAGTTAGAAGTTAGGGGGGTAAGTTTTAATTTTATAATGGAAGTTTAGGGGTATGTTTTGCCAAATAGGATAAGTTTGGGGTTTGTTTGGTATTTTTACCAAACTCCTTCACCACCACCGCCATATTCACCTCAAGAGGAGGAGGTGTCCTCTTTTAGATATTTAGCAAACATATCCTAAGTAAGTGTGTGTGTGTGTGTTCGGTTTAGAGAGAGAGGAGAGAAAAGGAGAATCGAAAGAAGAAGAAGAAGAAGAAGAAGAAGGCAAGATTCAGCTGGGTATTTTGGGATTCACAGCAAGAAAACAAAGGTATTAATCCTTACTTTTATGTGTAATAGATTTTATATGAGTTTTAGAAGTGGGTTTTGATGATTTAGGGATGTTTTGGAAAATCTGAGCATATGGTTAGGTTATGTTAATAGTCTTAAACATATCTGCATAATTACAGTAACATGCATAGCTTAAGAAGTTTAGATTTCTGGGTTAAGTATGAACTAGTTGACTGAGACATTCATTGAAGTCGCAACAGTGGGTTGCGATATGGTTGAATTTTATGATCTTCATGAATGTCGCAACCTTGAGTTGCGACTTGCTCGTGAAGTCGCAACAGTGGGTTGCGACTTGGTGCTATGTCGCAACAGTTGGTTGCGATTTGAGGGGGTTGTCGCAGCAGTTGGTTGCGACATGAGGGAGAAGTCGCAGTAGTTAGTTGCGACTTGGTACTGTGTCGCAGTAGTTGGTTGCGACTTGGTGTAGTGTATTGCGACATAGAGTATTTCCATGGTTGATTGCGACTTGAGTCGAGGATTTCAGGATTTTAGAGATTTTAGTCTTTAAAAGAAAATAATTGTATTTATGTGGTACAGATTCCGTGAAACGGGACTGAAGAAATTGGAGTGCTTGGTAATAGCGTGGGAGGATCTTGGAAATAAACGAAACGAGTGAGTTTTACTTAAAATGTTTTCAAATGGAATACATGTATGTGAATGAGTGTAATAATGTGCATATGGTATTTATATGAATATTACACTACATGGGTGCTAGTTGGTCGGGCATAGGACCGGTGAAAGTTGGTTGTACGGAGGGACAGTGGTGTTGGCTGTATTAAGTACAGCGGTGTAAATTAATTAATTGGCTTGCTATCAATTAATATGGCCAAGAGAAAAAGAAAGAGAAAGAGATGGGAAGATACATGATGCATGAGTCATAATTGGTATTTCTTATGTGCATTATGTGTATTAAATGTTTGTAAAGATGGTTTTTAACTAACGGGGATTTTCTCACTAGACCTCAAAGTCTAACCCTCATTTTTGTTTTAAAAATATGTATTCCAGGTGATAGGTCGGGGTAAGAGCAAATGAATAGAGTAATGGATGGATAGCTGTGTGAAGACTTTTGTTATGAAGATTTAGATGTGTTTTTGTACTTATGACTTTGTGTTAGTCATAATATGAATTGATTAGTGAAAAAGTTTGTACTGATTTACTTATCATGTTTAGCAAGACTAAGGGACCTTAAATGAAATATGATGTATTTTGTGGTGAAATTATGTTATGAAATATATGTTATTTGTATGTTAGGAATTTGGGTTGTTACAGCATGAGACCTTCTACAAGTGCCACTTTGTTGAAAGTGACAGATCCATTAGTGAGATTTTTGACTTGTTCAGATTTTCTTTTCTTGCCATCCTGAGAGTATGATGTCGAGCACCCAGTTGACACCAAAGCCATTGGAGAGGTTGCTTTTTCAGAATCTTCCACATCTTCTGAGATGGCCATGAAGCACTTGTTGGGAGAGTTGTTGTCACTGTCAGAAGTCTCTTCTTCCCAATCATGTATTTCGGCCATGAGACCCTTTCCTTTCTTAAGGAGACCTTCATTTCTCTCCTTTTCTTTCTTGTATTTGGCTTTGTACTTCTCAGCCCTTTCTTGAAGATCTTTGGAAGAGGATTGGTTATCTTTCTTGGCAAGATTTGATTTGAAAGAGTTATTTTTGGAATTTTCATACTTGGAAGAGAACTTTTCTGACGATGAATTTCTAGAGTTCATCACGCGCTTACTTCTACACTCAGCTGCAAAATGTCCTTTCTTTCCACAATTAAAACATTCCTCATTTGTTTTATCAGTTGAGGAAGCTTTTGTAGAGGAGAAGGGTTTTCTGAAAGATTTGGATTTGTTCGAAAAGCGATATTTGTTTTTGAAACCAGCTAACATGGCTAATTCATCACACAACCTTTTGACAGACATTTCTTCACCTTCATCATCGGCATCACTTAGATATGTCTCCGATTGGTGAGAAGAGTTGCTTTGGCTTTCATTTTCAGAATCTGATGATGGATAGGTGATGCGTGGAATACTTTGAGATATCTTGGAATCTTCACTAACAAGAGCAATATAAGTGCCCTTTATATCTTTGATGAAAGATTTCCTTTGTAACTTGGTTTGTTCAAAGTTGAAGAGAGTTCCATATAAAACAGTTAAAGGCATGTACTTAAGGTCCTTGGAAGTTTTGATACAAGTACACATGTTTTCCCAAAATTCTGGGAGACAATCCATGAACTTGTTTAAAACTTCCTCATTATCATAGACTCTGCCTAGTAACTTCAGATCATTCAGAAGAGAGTTAAAACGATTATAATAGCTAGGAAGAGATTCACCTTTTTCATGAGTGAAAAGTTCATACTTTCTTATGAGGGAAATCTTTTTGCATTTCTTCACTTCCTCTGTACCTTCGTACAGAACACATAGCGTAACACCTCGAATTTCCGTTGTATTATTTGTGGATATAATATTAACCATAAGGGTTATTTTGTATTTAGAACAACTATGAAGTTAAATGTAAAAAAAATTAACTTAAGGGTTTGAATTGTCATTTTATTGAAATTCAGGGTTTAGTTGGAATTTGGGAATGACTCATCAAATCTGATGAGGTTTCCTGTTTTAAGGACTTAAGTTGTATTTTGTTGGTGTACTGAGAGATACACAGAGAGATAGAGAATCGAGATAGAGAAATCGAGAAAAGGAGAAGGAGGAAAGAAAACAAATTGAATTGTGGTAAGAATCTGATTTCTATTACTAATTTCTTCAGTTAAGTGGTAAATTAAGCTTGCAATTCATCTGTTCAGATTTTTGTTTAAGCTGATAAAGTGATTTGGTGAAGAACGCTGTGTGCAGAAACTTACCAGGTGAGTTTATTCAACTCTCTTTAAAATTCAGCAATTAATGTTGAAATAGATGTGTAATATGTGTGTCTTAACATGTTAGTAGAACTTAATTAATGAGTAGATTGAACTGATTTTATATTTTAAATCGATTTGAAGACTTGTTGAATGGACAGTACGCAAAACCTTGAAAGTCCCGGTACTTGAATGTCCCGGTAGTTGGAAGTCCCGGTAGTGGCAAGTCCCGGTAGAGACAAATCCCGGTACTTATGAGTTCCGGTGAAGTCCCGGTACATGTGTTGACTACCGGGAGTTGGAGATACCGGGAGTTGGGGATACCGGGAGTTGGATAAAAAGAGTCAGTTTACAGATTTTGGTAATAGATCTTGGATATGAACTTAAGAATATAATAGTTAAGGTATCCAGAGACTTTGTATTATCTGCACTATTCTAGAAATTGGAAAGTATAGTTTCGTTAATCGTGGAAATGTGCGATTTAAGAATTGACATATATCTTATGTTACTTGAACATATGTACTTTTAAATAGTAGTATGTTAGGTTTATATACTGAGCTAGTATGATGCTAGGCAGGAATGTGTTAAGTGTAATGGATCCATAGGCACTAGCTTGATATAAACACATGGAATTGATATGAGTAATCGTAATTCCAGTGTGTGTATTGTAAATGTGGAATTGATGTGAGCAATCGTAATTCCCATTTATGTGTAATAAGGAATTGATGTGAGTAATCATAATTCCTGAGTGTATGAGTAATAAGGAATTGATGTGAGTAATCGTAATTCCTGAGTGTATGTGTAATAAGAAATTGATGTGAGTGATCGTAATTCCTGAGTGTATGTGTAATAAGGAATTGATGTGAGTAATCGTAATTCCTGAGTGTATGTGAAATAAGGAATTGATGTGAGTAATCGTAATTCCTGATTTCTCGGGATGAATAGAGATTGACATGAGTAATTGTAATCTCTACTTTCTTTCCAATAAATAGGCATGTGTAATTGCGATTTATTGGATGAGAGCATTGATCTAGAATCTCGGATTGATTCGTAGAAGGCTCTGGTATATGATAATATGACTAGGTGAATTAGTCATAGTTGTGGGAGTGGGGTAGATTACCATTGTTGAAAGGAGTTGTTGTACGGTAAGATGGGTGAAAACAGGTTTGATTTATCTGTTGAGATTTTAATTGTTAATTTTAATTTGATTTGAATATTCTCACTAGGCGAAAGCCTAATTGTTCAACTTGAATTTCTTACCAGGTACAAACTCCAGGAAGTAAGTGGGGATGTGTGATGAGGACTTTTGGAAAGATTCAAACTTAGAGATGACGGAGGATCTATACATTCTTTTGATATTTTGGGACGAAGGATTAGATAACCTAGTTAATCTGATTATAATGTAATGATTAGATTAAAAGGTTATTTAAGTTAGTTGTTTATGTATATAAAACCTTACAGTTAATCGTCTTGTTATATAAGTTTGATGTTATTTGATCATAACTTGTGGAATTTTTAAGGTTTAAATTAGCCCTGTTTTTAGGGTGTTACAATATGGTATCAGAGCAGTAGTTTAAGCGAACTAGGTATGATTTTGAGATACCTAGACTTAAGCTGTGATGAATTAAGTTATGATCCGTGAGGTATGGGTAGAATTGTTAAGACTGGGTAGTCTTAGAGTCGACAGAAATACGCGAAGTTAGTACTGTAACGATGGTAATGAGGATTCTCATGTATAATATGTTCGCAATTTCAATTAGCTACTGTTATTATGAATATATTATTACACAAGCATACTTATTCCTAATTGTTACAGTGACTGATTAGCGGTAAAGTATGTATCGTATGTCTAGTTATGTATAAACCATTACTGATGAGTATTTTTGTGCTTATTCAGAACAATGGTGAATACACCGCCGAGGTCTCCTAATTCTTCTGTGGATAGGACTTGGTTAGATGAGCCGAGAGAAAGGCCAACTGGAATAGGAGGAGTCCATGAGACGCCACCGGCTTTTCTTTCTTTAGGAGGAGTGCGTAATCCGGCACATAGAGGAGGTACCAATACTACCGATCAAACACCACCGGATTCGAGTATGGAAGGTCGGATAATGGATAACGTAACCAGATTGATGAATGCATCAATGGAAAGACAAGCTGAAATGATGAACACCACTATGGGAAGACAAGCAGAGATGTTTATGAAAATGTTTAGTGATCGGAGTGCGGAACCGAGGAGAACAGGGATTGATTTCAATGTGATAAATCCAACTGGTAACCCAGGTCTAGAAACTGAAAGAAGGGTTGATAGGAATTGCTCCTACAAAACCTTCTTGAGCTGTAAACCACCAGAATTTAAAGGAGAAGATAACCCGATAGTCTGTATGAATGGGCTAAGAGAAATTGAACAAGCTTTTCGAGCTTGTGAGTGTTTTGATGAAAAGTCTAAAGTTAGATTTGGGTTGCAAATGCTACGCGGTAACGCATTGTCTTGGTGGAACGTGTTATCATCTTCCGTGTCAGTTTCAGTTCTGAATGACATGACTTGGGAAATGTTCAAAGCAAAGATTCTGGAGGAGTGTTGTAACGAAACTGAAATGGATCGAATTGAGGAAGAGTTCAGGAATCTCAAGAAAGGCAATATGACTGTAAGAAAGTATACAGAATCTTTTATGGAAAAGCTTAACTTGGTGGGGATGTGGCTCCAAATGAAAAAGATAAAGTTAAGGCTTATTTGAAGGGTCTACCGGCAGATATGATGACAAGGGTCCGAAGTTCGAGAGCTTCTACGTTAAGAGAAACTATTGAAGAAGCGAAAGTAATAGAAGAAATGTATGCTAAGGACAAAGAAGAGAAAGAACAGGTGGGAGAGAAAAGAAAAGGGGAAGTTCGATCGGGATCATCGTATGTATCAAGGTCCTTTTTTGATGGCCCGCATTTAGAGCCTCGTCAAGAACCGAATTGGTGTTTGAAATGTCGAAGTAAACATTTTGGTCCATGTCAGAGGACCACGTTTGAATGTTATAAGTGTGGGAAGAGTGGGCATTCTATGAATAATTGTCCTATTCGAGGATCTACGTGCTATGAATGCAAACAACCTGGCCATTACCGTCGGGATTGCCCAAAGTTGAAGAAGGAGGGAGATCAAAGTAAGAAAACAGATATTCCAAAGCCGATTGGCCGAGCGTATCATATGACAGCTGAAGAAGATAAAGGATCAAAGGACATCGTTTCTGGTACATTCCTCGTTAACTCCATTCCTACACACAAGTTAATTGTTGGTTGTGTCCAAATCGTTTGATTTTTAGTTAGTTATATCAGTTACGTTTTTGATAAGAGGATAAAGATTTGATAATTATATAATTACTCAAGGAGATTTGCAAAAAAATTCAAGTTGGGGAGCGGGTAATGTTGAAAAGATATGGGATGCAGAAAATGTGGAGAGTTGAGTTCCTATTCTTTCGGGATCTTTATTCATGATTAAGTGATTGTAGAAAAATCAATTAGAAAGTGATGAATTAATAAGAAGTGGATATGTCAAAGTGCTAATGTGACTTTAGAAACGGGGGAAGTCATGAGGAATAGATATCCCCATTTGTTTGCTTAGCTTTGATTTCGGGGACGAAATCATTTTCAAGTTGGGGAGTATTGTAACACCTCGAATTTCCGTTGTATTATTTGTGGATATAATATTAACCATAAGGGTTATTTTGTATTTAGAACAAGTATGAAGTTAAATGTAAAAAAAATCAACTTAAGGGTTTGAATTGTCATTTTATTGAAATTCAGGGTTTAGTTGGAATTTGGGAATGACTCATCAAATCTGATGAGGTGTCCTGTTTTAAGGACTTAAGTTGTATTTTGTTGGTGTACTGAGAGATACACAGAGAGATAGAGAATCGAGATAGAGAAATCGAGAAAAGGAGAAGGAGGAAAGAAAACAATTTGAATTGTGGTAAGAATCTGATTTCTATTACTAATTTCTTCAGTTAAGTGGTAAATTTAAGCTTGCAATTCATCTGTTCAGATTTTTGTTTAAGCTGATAAAGTGATTTGGTGAAGAACGCTGTGTGCAGAAACTTACCAGGTGAGTTTATTCAACTCTCTTTAAAATTCAGCAATTAATGTTGAAATAGATGTGTAATATGTGTGTCTTAACATGTTAGTAGAACTTAATTAATGAGTAGATTGAACTGATTTTATATTTTAAATCGATTTGAAGACTTGTTGAATGGACAGTACGCAAAACCTTGAAAGTCCCGGTACTTGAATGTCCCGGTAGTTGGAAGTCCCGGTAGTGGCAAGTCCCGGTAGTTGGAAGTCCTGGTAGAGACAAATCCCGGTACTTATGAGTTCCAGTGAAGTCCCGTTACATGTGTTGACTACCGGGAGTTGGGGATACCGGGAGTTGGGGATACCGGGAGTTGGATAAAAAGAGTCAGTTTACAGATTTTGGTAATAGATCTTGGATATGAACTTAAGAATATAATAGTTAAGGTATCCAGAGACTTTGTATTATTTGTACTATTCTAGAAATTGGAAAGTATAGTTTCGTTAATCGTGGAAAGGTGCGATTTAAGAATTGACATATATCTTATGTTACTTGAACATATGTACTTTTAAATAGTAGTATGTTAGGTTTATATATTGCGCTAGTATGATGCTAGGCAGGAATGTGTTAAGTGTAATGGATCCATAGGCACTAGCTTGATATAAACACAATTGATGTGAGTAATCGTAATTCCAGTGTGTGTATTGTAAATGTGGAATTGATGTGAGCAATCGTAATTCCCATTTATGTGTAATAAGGAATTGATGTGAGTAATCGTAATTCCTGAGTGTATGTGTAATAAGGAATTGATGTGAGTAATCGTAATTCCTGAGTGTATGTGTAATAAGGAATTGATGTGAGTAATCGTAATTCCTGAGTGTATGTGTAATAAGGAATTGATGTGAGTAATCGTAATTCCTGAGTGTATGTGAAATAAGGAATTGATGTGAGTAATCGTAATTCCTGATTTCTCGGGATGAATAGAGATTGACATGAGTAATTGTAATCTCTAATTTCTTTCCAATAAATAGGCATGTGTAATTGCGATTTATTGGATGAGAGCATTGATCTAGAATCTGGGATTGATTCGTAGAAGGCTCTGGTATATGATAATATGACTAGGTGAATTAGTCATAGTTGTGGGAGTGGGGTAGATTACCATTGTTGAAAGGAGTTGTTGTATGGTAAGATGAGTGAAAACAGGTTTGATTTATCTGTTGAGATTTTAATTGTTAATTTTAATTTGATTTGAATATTCTCACTAGGCGAAAGTGTAAAGTCCGTACTCCGGTATGCCTTTTCTTTATTATTTTTATTAATTTCTTTTTAAACCTTCTCCCTAGCTTGGTGTTCGTTAACGGAATTAGATGAAATGGGATAAAAAGTTAACGGGGTCAACCTTGTTTTGGTCTTTGCAAGGAAAGGAAGTTGAGGGGCCATTTGGGTCAATGCACCAAACTTGTGCAAGGGACCAGCCATATGACCGATCCCCTCCCCCTTCCCCTTTCATTTTCACTTAAACAACTCCCAAAAACCTTTTCCCCATCCCCCTTTGTTGTGTGTTCGGCCAAGAAGAGAACTAGAGAGAGAGAGAGAAAGAAAGAAGCCGAGAGAGTGAGAGAGAAACCGAGAGGGTGATAGAGGTTGCTGCCGGCGACGAGGAGAGAGGAGGAAGGAGGCGATCGCCGGCAAGTTTGGTCGGAAAAGAGGAGGAAGAAGGGTTCGTCGAGGTAAGTTCGTCTATTTCTCGTTTGTTGTTATCGTATGTCAAAGAAACGCCGCCAACCACCACCGCCGCCGGAGGCGGAAGGGGGTGGTGCACGGCTGTTGTCCAGCCTAGGGTAACCCATATTCAGTAGTTCATACGCTTTTCGGGTCTGTTGGGATTAAGCCACGACTTAATGGGTTTATAATCAATAGTGTCATTTCATGTGAAAATTTAGTAATCTGCCACTGTTTTGCTTAAACCGTAACTTTTTCCTCGTAACTCGGATTTGGGCGAAATCGGTGCTAAAAGTTCCCATTTGGAGTCGAGTAACTTTTCTATGTTTTGTGCAAAAACCAGTTCGGAACGTAGCTTAGGTCAAATCGTCGTTTTGTACTGAAAGGTTCTGTTTTCGCTGTTCGGCGAACCGTTTTTGTAAAATCCGTATTAAACTGTAGAAAAATCGTTAGGAGGAGTATAATATGTCCTTGGAACCCTAACTCAGAGCACTTTCTGGTGATGTAATGTAATTGAGGATTTTCTGTTTTTGGGGAGGTCGGAACACGTCCCGAACAGACCTGTTTGGCTAGACAGAAAAGTCATTTTAGTGACAGTTTAAGCGTGCGTCGTGTTTTAGGGTCCGGGCCTCGTGTTGATACGTTTTAACGTTCGTTTAGGTGTCGGGAAGTGATCTTGGATTTGTGGAGCTTGAATTATTGTTTGTGAACTAGGCGCGCTTACGAGGTGAGTTCTCTCACTATTTTTAATATCGGTTACTTTTACATTACGGTAGCACGTGTGTGGTAGCTTTATTTAATTGTGATGTGGGACTAGATAGTGGGGTGTCTAGTGGGACCTTTATTGTCATGTATACGCGGGTGGCGTAGGAACTCGGTGGGGCCGAAGTTTGTATACGCGGGTGGCGTAGGAACTCGGTGGGGCCGAAACTGTATACGCGGGTGGCGTAGAAACTCGGTGGGACCGGGTAATGCTTGCACGGTTATCGTGTGGTCGGTGGGACCGACGTATGCCTTTTGGGTGGGATGGTGTAGGTATGCATGTTTATGATTTGTTCGTAGACTTGTATGCTTGTTTATATGCAACTATCTGTATTAGGGGTAGTGTGGAATAACTGTGTTAATTATGGTGGTTGAATTCACTAAGCTTCGTGCTTACCCCTTCCCAAATTCTTATGATTTCAGGTGCGAGTAGCAGTCGAGCGTGACAGTACACACGGGCGCAAGGCGAAGATAGTTTGGTTTGATTTTTAATAAATGGGGTTGATTTATATACTTTTCCGCTGCTTAAACTTGGTTGACGATTTTAATTAACGATGTTATTCCTTATTGTAACGTGATTCGTTAACTCTTGGTTTGATTATAATGAAATGAATGGTTTTAAAAAATTTAAATTCCTTGTAATTTTTGGGACGTTACAGAAAGCCTAATTGTTCAAGTTGAATTTCTTACCAGGTACAAACTCCGGGAAGTAAGCGGTGACGTGTGATGAGGACTTTTGGAAAGATTCAAACTTAGAGATGACGGAGGATCTATACATTCTTTTGATATTTTGGGACGAAGGATTAGATAACCTAGTTAATCTGATTATGATGTAATGATTAGATTAAAAGGTTATTTAAGTTAGATGTTTATGTATATAAAATGTTAGGGCATTTTTGTAGCTATCAAGACAGTATTAATATCTTGTACTGTTCTTCTTAAGTAGAGACATGGACATGTCATGGCCCTACTATATAAAGAAGACTCCTTTGTAATCTTGGTAACAACTGGTAGCATTAGTCATTTGTACTTTGAAGATCAATATATGGATGACATGTGTACTCTAGATTTTCTCTCTACATCATTCTTGATTTCTTGCTAGATTTGGGATTTCACATTTGGTATCAGAGAAAAACAGAAGATTCAAGCAGATCGAAGACCAAATTGAAGATTTTTTACACTAAACACGAAGATTTCGGATCCTTCATTCATCACTGTTCATGATGATTTCTTACCCTTCATCATTTACTGTTCATCTAGAATCATCATCTTTTTCATTTTTTAATCTTTTGGATTGATTCTTGACATCATTGCACTCAATTTTCATCCCTGAATATCTTTAATTCAAGGATCTATACCAAAATCTGCAGAGAATTTGCAGATCTGATCATTTTATATCTGTTTTTGTTCGAAAACATTTTCTTACTATTTTGGATCATAATTCGATTAAATTGATCGAATTAGGATTTGTGATTAACTAAGAAAGTGTGTGGAATTAAATTTCGAACAAATCTGTGCAAATTTCATAACAATTGATCAAGAATTGAAAAAGTTATGGCTGATTTAGTGTTTTTTAAGTTCGAAGTACAGAATTCGGATCATTCTTGGTGAATTCGGATCATTCATACACAATTCGGATCTTTCAAAGGGAATTCGGAGTGTTCTTGGCATCACAAGTATAGAATTCGACTCAAGAAGCATTCGAATTGAGTTGAATTCGAACCCTTATGAATTCGAATTGAGTTGAATTCGAACCCTGTTAGATTCGAATTGAGAAGTTGTGGATTCATCTGAGTTGGTTTATTTTTCAAGTAAAGAATTCGAACTAAGTTAAGTCCGAATTGAGTGAATTCGAACCCAGTTAAGTCCGAATTGGGTGAATTCGAATCCTTCTTCATCCGAATTCATTGAATTCGAATCCTTCAGCATCCGAATTCATTCAATTCGAACCCTTCAGCATCCGAATTCATTCAATTCGAACCCTTATTCATTCGAATTCATTGATTCGAATCCTTATTCATCCGAATTCTTGTGAATTAAAAAAAAAGTTTGTATTTGAGAGGAGCTAATGATTTGAAGATGATTTGCTTTCCAAAACTTTAGGGGGAGAATGTTAGGACACTGAAGTTGTCCTTTATAATAGAAAGTTTTGTAAAGCAATAGCTGTGTTAAAGGGCTTATGCTTAATTGTTGTAGCAAGTGATGAAGACTATAAATAGGTCTTTACTTGTAGTTTGTAAGAAGTAAATTCATTAATACAAGATGTAGATCTCTAATCACTTTGTGTTCTCTCTAGGTTAGATTTCCTTTTCAATAATGTTCTTCATCATCTTGTTACACAATACTTGGATTGTATGAAGATCATGGACCTAACAAGTGGTATCAGAGCCAAATCGAAGAATTTTTCATCGATACGATCATCGGATCTTCACAATTCAAGCGTTTTTAGCCCTATTTTTCTCAGATTTCGGATTCTTATGGTGTTTGTTCAAGAAAAAGTCGAACTCACTTTTTGGATCAAAAGTATGCCAAATCGATCAAATTACAAGTTTTGATCAACTAGAAATCTGTTCATCTTCATTTTTCGAATAAGTCTGCGAAAGAATCACTGAAATTGGTCAAGAATTGAAGAAGTTATGATGATTTTAGTGATTTTCGGATGCTGTTACTTGAATTCGGATTATTCTTGATGAATTCGGATTATTCTTGATGAATTCGGATCCTTCATCGTTTACTGTTCATTGATGAATTCGGATCCTTCATCGTTTACTGTTCATTGATGATTTCGGATCCTTCATGCTTTACTGTTCATTGATGATTTCGGATCCTTCATGCTTTACTGTTCATGGTTTCGGATGCTACTATTGTTTGGATGGCTTAGATGGTTTCGAACTGTTCAGAGTTGTTGGTTTCGGATCTTGTGAAGTCCGAAATATTGCTGAATTTGGTCATCTTAGTTCTGAATTTCGGAATGTGCTTACACCTAAAGGTTCAAAGGTATGGATGGTTTCACATCTTTCTGATCCAAACTCTAATCGTTTCTGATTCATCTTGTTCCATGTTCAAGACTTGAAGACAATCTGTTGAAGATTGTATTGTAGAAGGTTGATTTTTCAAAGAAAAAGACAATGACTTTTCATGTTTGTCTGAAGATTCTTTAAAGCTGAGTTCTTAAAGAGTGTCAAAGCATATAGTTCGCCGTGAACTAGTGGAGATAAATCTATTTGAAGATGGTTTGATAGAGTGTCTGTTGGAGAAGATTGACTTTACAAAGAGCTGAAGACTGCTGTCATATTTTTTAAATCTTGAATCCAAAGGGGGAGATTGTTAGAGCATTGTTGTATTCAAGATTTACTGTAAAGTCAATGTACTGTATTAGTTAGATGTGCCTTTATACCTTGTATGTTATGGGTATAAATAGGCATGTCTAGTTCTTAGTTAGTAGAAAATCTAGATCCCTTTAGGAACAACTTAATCATTTTGTCATTTGTACTTTGTAGATCAATATATGGATGACTTGTGTACTCTAGATTTTCTCTCTACATCATTCTTGATTTCTTGCTAGATTTGGGATTTCACATTTGGTATCAGAGCATTGTTGCATGATTTCGAACCCTTCAAGATTCGAATTCACTGATTTCGAATTCTTGTGGATTCGAATTGCATGATTTCGAACCCTTATGGATTCGAATTGCATGATTTCGAACCATTCTAAATTCGAATTGCATGATTTCGAACCATTCTAGATTCGAATTCATATGTTCCAATCAGTCTTAAAAGATAAGTGATGAATTCGAATGCTCCTTGATTCGAATTCCCTGAATTCGGATCCTCTTTAATTCGAATTCATATGCAGATGAATGATTCGAATTCTATACTTAGAATTTTTTTTCAAAGAGTAATCTTGTCAGAACTGATATCTTCTTTATCAGATGGTTAATCAGGAAGAACAAAGTCACATTCAAGGCTTTGATGATTATATTCCGAGTCTACCCGAACCGACACACGATGTACCTTTACCGTCAACACGATCAGTACATCAATCCCAAGCCGGAATTCATCCAGATCATGCTATCATTCATCCGATCAACTATATTGCGATCATTCCCAACAATCATCACATTGATTTTGATCACATCAACATTCATCCGGTGATAAAGGAAGTGCTCAGGAATCATCCGCTAGCATACGCATTAACGAATACTGTCGTTGTGCCTATGCTATATTTACAGCAAGCTTGGAAGACAATAACAACAACTATGGAAGATGGAAGACCAATTTTTGTATTCCAAATAGACAACTTCATCACAAAGCTTGATTTCCAAAGACTAAGACTGATTTTGAGGCTACCTGAACCTGATTCACGAGAAGGAAAGACTGAGTTTGATCCTTTTCCATCTGAAGAAGAAACGTTTGAAGGAATACGAGTTATGGGATACACTGGAAACTTAACTCGGGTGAAGGAATTCCATAAGGCGAACCTACCACCGTTATACTATACAATCTTCTCCATTATTAATCGATGCTTATCTGCTAAACATGCCGGAACAGACAGTGCCAGCGTCGGATTTCTGAAGCTATTTCATGCAGTAGTGTATGATCTTCATGTAGATTATGCAGCTATCTTCTGGCATGAACTGAATGAGAAGATAGATCTTCGCCGACAAAACAAGGGAAAGCCTTACATTCCATATATGAGGTTTCTTCAGATTATCATTCATAGCATGCTTCGTTCTAACAGAGAAATTCCAAGACGAGCAAATCATCCTTCTGTGCCCGAGAAAGCTATGCAGTATGTTCAGTTTCGTAAAACTGAATTTGATTATGAGATGCCGTTACCTGAAGGATTTCTTCGATACGCGGATCAGGACGCTGAGTGCATTATCGAGTATAGAGAGTCTATGGTCCAGCCAGAACCGGAGGGACCTACCCCAGACTCAACCCCTAGGCGAGAGGAGTCGGTGAGTGTTCAGGATGCACGGGCTACTGAACGGGGAGATTCGAGGGAAAACACCGAGAGGGGAACTGGTGGGGATCATACATCTGTACTTGAAGATACAGGGTCATCGTCCGAGGACACTCATACAGATGACCTTGTACAACACGATTCCGAGGGAGAAATTCCTAAACACATTGGGGATCCTCCTTTAGTTGAGTACTCTAGTGATAGTACAGAGTCTGATAATGCGTCTGATCCAGCGGAGGAACATCGTGATGATGATGAAGATGACAAAGATGATAATGATGGTAAGCAAGGGAATGCTGGAAATCTTGTTGCTGATGCTACTACTGAAGAAAACTGGTTTGGTAACATTTCTGATATCTTTGAATTTCCACAATTGAATATGTCAGATAATGTTAATGTGGAAAGCTTAAACTTTGATGACATGCCTTTAATGTCGACTCAAGTTAGTGAAGGAACGGAAGGTATAAGGAGAACCGAGGGAGTATCAGTTGAAAATATATGTGAGTCTGTGAGAGAAACTGAAGAAAAGAATATGGAGAATGTGAGAGATATCCAAACTGTCTATTCCAGAAGGGCAGCCATATCTACCACCAGATCTCATTTGTTGGGATCATGTGTTGAACAAGACGTTACTCGCCCAGTAACGCAATTGCACACCTCTGCCAGCTATTCAGCTTCTTCTTCACAAGAAACTGTCTCATTTTCTCACGGGGTTTTAGCACAAACACTATCTGGATCTCGTTCGGAGATTCCGGATATTGAAACAGAGCGACTTCCTCCCCAGTCCTCGACCTTCTTTCCTGCACAAAGTTCGAGTCTAGTGCATGTTACTAACATATTTGATTCTTTGAATAGGACACTTTCAGGAACATCTGATGCGCGTCTTGGTGACCCATCCGGAACACTCAGAGTAGATTCTTTTACAGGACTACAAGGACAGAGTGGAAATCCTACCAGTGCTAACACTATGCCAACACTGAGCGTAGGTCACACAGTTGCAACAACTGTTGTGTCAACGGCGAACCTAAGTGGTGCCAGTGTTACTTTACCCGTCTTTGTGACAAGGGAAAACTTCGATGGCGCCCTAAAGGCTATTGAAACTATGTTCATCCGGGAGTTACAAGGTGTAAAGAATCAGTTGAAGGGAAAAGAACCGATGACTTATGAGCCAGCTGTACGTCCTCGTCCAGAAATCTATCTGGCTCCGCCTCGAGTACCTCAGTCTTCTCCTATGCAACAACCACCAGTGGATCAAAGTGTTGATGAATTAAGGGATTTATTCTATGCCAAACTGATGTCTATGAGTCCTGAAGATTAGCAAAGTAAAACCTTGTTATCTCTACTTCAGAATTTCCAATCTACTCCAAATCCACCTCCACCTTCATCTACACCTTCAGTTACACCCACACAGTTTCAAGCATTATCCAAAGAGCTATCTACTTTCAAGTCTGAAGTTGTGAAATCTTTAAGTGATATGAAGCAGTCAATTGTTGAGTTGAAAGCATTAATGGAACAGTCGTGTAAGACTCAAGCTCAGGGTACTAAGAGAAGACATGATCAGGATCCCGATGATCATGATCATGAGGGGGAGATGAGTAAGAAGAGAAGAGCTGAGTCAGAAAGCTCTCAAGGCCAGAAAAAGAATCCGACTGTTGCTGAAATATCTGAGATGTTTGAATCAGGTGCTATGGGTGATCAAAGCGGAAAACAGATCGTATTATATGTTGATCCGAATAGAGAACCAACGGTTGAAAAGCCTGAGGTAAATGAGGAGGAGATAAGAGAAGTGGTTGATCGATTCGTGCAATCTGTGGAGTTGATTGAAATTAGTTCTGATGATGAAGAAACTGATGAAAATGCAAGAGCTTATGATCGGTATTGGAAAGTTAAGGAGGAAGAAGAACCACTTTTGGTATTTACTTATGAACCAGAAGATCAAGGTGTTGGATTTAATGAAGAAGAGGTTGATATTTTGTCAGAGATATATGGGCCACAAACTCCTGAAGAAATAATCTTTAGCCCTGTACACTCACCCGAACATATCTCAACCACTTTGATGTCAGAACAACCTTCTGTTACACCTATAACCATTAACCTTAACCAATCTACTTCAGCTCAAACCACTATACCAGTATCTGAACCACATCATTCTCATGATCCATTACCTAAAGAGCCAAAATCCGAAGAGACTGATCCTCAATCCACTACATCTTTAGTACCTCCTATCACTCCTAGTCATGATGAAGCTGGTCCTTCTAATCCAGCTGATCAACCTGGTCCTTCATCCTCGCGAAGCAGAAAATTGACTGAACTTGAACAACGACAAAGAACTTTGTATTTGAGAACACCTTTCCTAGAAGAAGAAGAAAGAAGACTGTTTGTGCACAGAATCAGAACTTTGAATCCCTACGCCGTGTTGGGTATTACATATCAAACAGCCGAATACAAGTTCGAGTATATGTACTTTCTAAGAGACAAGTGCCAAAAGAAAGAAGAGGTGAGGAGCAAGAAGTTGATTGTGTCTATAAAGGAGGTAACAGCTAGATTGTATTACAAATTGTGGTATCCAGAATTTTTAGTTCAGAGACAGGATTGCAGAGATTACAGGTTTACTGAAGCTGATTTCTGTCATTTAACTATGGAAGATTTTGAGTTCTTGTATCATCATTTCAGAGATCTTCAGATCAGAAGGGAAAACGTAACTCTTGCACTGAATGCCATCAAAAGATTTTTGAGAAGACACGTCTTGTTCACACAGTGTCATGATCTACAAATGGCCGTGGAGAGTTATCAGCCAAGAGTCAACTTGTTGAGGCCTAATCAAAGTCTGCCTGGATTGATGAAGATGACTCTATTTGCTGTGATTGGAGAACCAGAGTTTGGTGTTGTGTTCAGTAATGGTGCAAACAAGATATTCATTCGGTTTAATGAGTTGGAAAAATATTCTGATGGTACGCTTAAAATTGTAAGACTTCAGTTAGTCGAAAAGCTTATAAGACATGATGCTGAACGAAAAGTTAATTGGATGTCTTCAAGACCTAGAAGAGTTTTGTCAAGAGTCATTGAAGAGATAGATGAAAAATTGAGTTTCAGAATGGCTATGCGAAGGATTGAAACGCATCTTGGGTTTCGAAGTAGAAGAAGACCCTTTCTGCCTTGATAGCTAAGGGGGAGATTGTTAGGGCATTTTTGTAGCTATCAAGACAGTATTAATATCTTGTACTGTTCTTCTTAAGTAGAGACATGGACATGTCATGGCCCTACTATATAAAGAAGACTCCTTTGTAATCTTGGTAACAACTGGTAGCATTAGTCATTTGTACTTTGAAGATCAATATATGGATGACTTGTGTACTCTAGATTTTCTCTCTACATCATTCTTGATTTCTTGCTAGATTTGGGATTTCACATAAAACCTTACAGTTAATCCTCTTGTTATATATGTTTGATGTTATTTGATCATAACTTGTGGAATTTTTAAGGTTTAAATTAGCCCTGTTTTTAGGGTGTTACACATAGTGTGGTCCACATCTCTTTAGCAGTTTCAAAGTTAACTAGAGAATGATAGACTTCATCAGGAAGTGAGAGGGCAATGATTGCTCTAAGCTTTGAATCAAGAGTAACAAGACGTTTTTCTTCATCAGTATATTTCTTTGGATTTTTTAGAATATAACGTCCAGTACCTTTAGCTTTCTCTTTGTCGGAAGGCTCAAAATCATCGGAGTCACTAGAGACTTCCTTTTCAGCGGTTTCCTTACCAGACCTCTGCGTTTCATAGCGAGCCCAGACTCTAGGGATAATGGGTCCCTCTTTGAGAATGGTTGGATATCTAGTATCCACTCCTTCCATGAATAGCATCATACGGCTTTTCCAAAGAGAAAAGTTGTTAGGGTTAAACTTAGGAGGTTTGGTAATGGAACCATTTTCAGCAAAGTTGTTTTGAAAAGAGTTTTCAACAGTTGAAGATGATGAGGCAGCCATCGCAGATCAAGTTTATGAGTTAAACTTTTCTGCTCTGATACCACTTGTTAGTCCCAGTCTCCTAGATGGCTAAGACAAGTATTGTAGAAGGGGGGTTGAATACAATACTTAAAATTTTCACAATTTTAATTCTATTATTGAAAATCTTTTCAACAAGAATTACACATAGAAAACTTAAGACTGTTGCGGAAAAAACAGATAAACTATTCTAACAATCTTACACAAAGTATACTAACAAAACAACTAAGAACACTTAGAACAAAGCTATAAAGTTTTTAAGCAATATGGAGATTTCTTGCACTGAGAGAGAAGTCCAGAAAGCGTAGTTTGCATGGAGCCTTCTACTTCCTTTTATAGTGAAGATACAAGTATTGTGCATTAAATGCTCAGGACACTTGTCATAAGGAGATTGGATAGAAGGTGTAGTACTCTGAAAAGTTGATGTTTCCAAATCACCTTTTTCCTTGGAACCAGGAAGAATGCTCATGCTGATTTAGACGTCATCTAAAAGTGGAGAGTACTAAGTTGACATTTTTACCAACCACTGGATTATTGTCAAACCTGGAGGATCTTCTTGATGTGTTTTCCAAGACAATTTTATCGATGATGTTCCACCGATATAACTGTCATTGGTCTTTAAAAATCAACTGCAAGAAAATCTATTTACACGAAGATCCCACCGATTTGAGTATCCTCATTGGTGGGATGAAGTCCACCGATTTTGAGTATCTTTATCGGTGGGATGATGTCCACCGATTCCTGAGGACAACATCGGTGGGATTAAATCCACCGATTCTTGAAGACACCATCGGTGGTGAGGAAGTCCACCGATGTGTGATCGATGGACAATAACTTGTATATATCTTGAGAAGAGTCTTCTTGATTCCGTACAGAGAATCTCTTCAAGCTTGGTTTCGGTTGATCTTTGACTTTACCGAACAGTTGCTATCTTGTACAAGTTATTTAAAGAACCTTGTCAATATATTCTAAGTAGAAATATAGGGAAAACATCGGTGAGTCAATTTCAAAACTTTGATGACCCAACAAAATCACATCGACTCATGCAAATAATATGCATCTATATGTGCGTGTATGCGTATATGCAACTCTATCATAATTCAACAAGCATATAACACACAAAGATTCATTAGACCCAAAGGTACTACGAATACAAAATCATCAAACGGTCTTCACACCTAAGACAAAACACTTAAACCGACACATATTCAAATAAATTGCAATTAGGCATATACCGCACCCAAGACTCCACCTCGAGCCACTAAAACCGACAAACACTCATGACTATCACAAAGTCAAAAACCGCGCAGAGTGCTCCAAGCTTGCTAGACCCCCATAAATGTCGGTCATCATCGCATAAAACGCGTTTAAACATTGTTTAGTAAACAAGTACCATAAAGCCATCATTAACCCCCAAAACTCAACACAGGTTAAACAAGAAGGATTTTTCCAAAGGACTCACACCCTTAACATTCTCAAAATGACCCATAACACTAAAAGTGCATTTTCCCAAATGGTTTATTAAAATCATTTACACCAACATGATTAAACCATCACATAAACCTCATTTTGAGTAATTAATCTCTTAAAGACAAATATGGTTTCTAACCATCCAAATAACCCAAAAGCCTCAAATATGGGTGTTTTACACATTTGTGAAGATAAACACTTCCAAAAGAGTTAAACTATCCAAATAACTCATCATAGATATTTTCAAGTAAAACACACACAAATATTTGGAAAATATCATTTTGGCATGTACAAAGTTTTCGCAAAGTAACTTGAACTCGCCTTGCTAGATTTAAGCTAAATCTAGAGTTTCTCCAAACGTATGCTCCTTTGATGAAGTTTGCATCCTCAAGCCAAAACTTCCAAAAACCTAGATTTATGAGTTTCCAACTATCAATACCAAAGTCTAACAATAAGGAATCATCATCCATCCATAATAAACCAAAATACCCAACTTATACCAAACCCTAGTTTTTTTTGTAGATGAAGAGAACGGGATTTCTTTAACAATCATCACCAAAATCGTCCCACAACAATACAAGGTAAAAGAAGATGAAATCAACAACAATAACATCTTTGGGTAGGAATAGATTACCTTTAACACTTGACTCCTCCAAAAGATGGCTCCTAAACTCCCAAAAAGCTTCAAACCTTCAAGTGTTCAACAATGGAGGAAATGGGTTATTTTGGGTAGAGAAGATGAAGAGGAGAGGAGAGGAGTTTTAGGGTTTCTAGTGAGAGAAACCGATTTTCAGAGAGAGAGAGAGAGTTGAGCTGCGAGTGAGAGATGAAATAGAAATGAAAGAATGCTGAAAGGTGTGGGTTTAAAACCCTCTGGAGCCCGTCGGCGAAAGTGACACCGCGAAAGTGACCATGTCACTTTCGCCGGGCATACTCGCCCGCTACCCCAAAATGCCCGCGGTACATTTTCGGCGAAAGTGACACTGCGAAAGTGACCATGTCACTCTCGCGAGTGTCATACTTGCTGGACTTGTACCGAGCCCCAAACTTGGCCAATTTCTCGAGAGATCCAATTAGCATTACGTGCCCCACCTTCCAATGCAACACCTTGTCCTTCTAATAAATCTAAATGGATTCATTTACATTTTGAGTTAGGATATTCGGGGTGTTACAGTAATTAACCAAAGTTTAAGCTATTTGGGGAACTTGAAACTTCGAGGTTGATTTGGTCATTTGATGAAAGTTGATTATATATTTAAGAACAAGTCGGCTAAGAAATTGAGACTTATCTCAATTGTAATGTTTTTTGAGTCGGTTCCAGAGTTCGGGAAAGAGACAGAGAGAAATCGAATTTGGTAAGAACATCCAATCGGTTCTTTCAAGTAAGTTTCTTAAGAATTGATATTCACAAGTAAGTCTGTTTTGTTAGGTTACTGAAGTGTTTGGTGAAAGAGGATTGAACTGGGATTACTGATTTTGATTTCAATCGATTACGAGTCCTTCAGGTGAGTTCATCTATCTATTTTGAGTTAAATAAGCAATTGTTAAATTGATATCTATGTGAATGATCAATAGAAGTTTATTGGAAAGATTTGGAATGGAAACTTACTCTAAACTGGGTAAAATTGAAAAGTCTGGAAGATGAATTCCAGGACAGGCCTGGATTCCGGATAGTTCCGGAATGTTTCTGAATTCCGGAGGAGATTGTCCGGAATGTACCGGATACCGGAATGTATTGGATTCCGGATGAGATTGTCCGGAATGTACCGGATACCGGAATGTATTGGAATCCGGATGAGATTGTCCGGATGTTTTTACCGGATTCTGGATAGTACCGAAACCCCCGTGCTAAGTCGCCGAAGAGGGACATTTGAGAATAAGGGCATGATAGATTATTTGGATTTCTTAGCTTTGAGAAAATGATATGAAATGTTTTGTGCGTTCGAGTAAATATGCACGTATGCTAGTAAGTGTAATAGATCCATAGGCACTAGTATTGTGTGATCACGTGGAATAGGCGTGGCGCTAATCGTAATTCACATGAGTGTGATAAATGCGGAATAGACCGGGCTCTAATGATAATTCCCTTTAGTGTTATGATGTGATAAATGCGGAATAGGCCGGGCTTTAATGGTAATTCCCATTAGTGTTAGATGTGATAAACGTGGAATAGGTCGGGCTCTTAATGGTAATTCCCGTTGATTTCAAATGAGGAATAGGTCGGGCGCTTAATGGTAATTCTCATTTCGTATTATGATGTGAAATCGTAGAATAGGCGGGGCGCTAATCGTAATTCCCGATTTCTGTTGGAAGGTAAGGGATAGGTCGGGCGCTTAATGGTAATTCCTACCTCCTCTTCAAGAAATAGGCATGACGCTAATTGTAATTTCTTGACATGAGCAATGATCTAGAATCTGGGATGATTCGTAGTAGGCTCTAGAACGTGATGATATGACTTACTTAGTGTTAGTCATATTCATGGAATCGGGTATGTTCCCGTCATCGCAAGATGTTTATACGTACGGTAAGAATTGTGGCAAACCAGGTTTGTTTATATGCTTTTTTTACATTTGGTTTCCAAAATTTATAAAGTTTTAATTTGAAAATGGATGTTCTCACTAGGCGTAAGCCTAATCTTTTAAAATTAACTTTTCTTACCAGGTAATAGCTCGGAAAAGGATAAGCAAGGATGAGTGTCGAGAAGTTCCAGAGTGGTGCTTTTGGATTTGTGTATTGAGCATGGATTAGACTAGCTGGTGATTATGATAAACTTGTATAGGTTTGAAAATCGTCGTGAATTCTTCGATGTAAATGAAAGTTTGAATTATAGTGGTGAACTCTGATAATTTTAAGGTTTAAATTATTGTGAATTTCAGGATGTTTCACTTGACAACGAATATTGAATACGAGGTATATCTCTTCTATGTTTGGCTACTAAACAACAAACTGTAATGAAAAACCAAACATTAGCACTCATAGCTTCTTCCAAGAATAGTCGCATAATCCTACGTTTGCATGTTATGAGACTAATTCGGGCCATTTCCTGTTTATATACTGCACAAGGAATAACTTATTAAAAGATCCAAGAACAAGAATATTGAAACATATTAGAACAAGATACATAAAAACATAATTCCAACTCTTTCCATGGTTTTGATTTTGTGAAGAAAAAAAATCAACCATAAGGCCATACATGAAACAGATTGTAAATGCCACACTCAAGTCAACTAAAGCCAAGCAAATTGAAATTGTTACTCCTCTGTTACTCCTCATGAAACAGATTGTAAATGCCATGGATGTCATTTACCATAAATCTAAACCATGGATGTCATGGATGTGATGGAACAGATTGTAAGGTCATGGATGTCATTTACCATAAATCTAAACCATGGACGTCATGGAACATATTGTAAGGCCATGGAACAGATTGTAAGGCCAAGGAACAGATTGTAAGGCCATGGATGTCGAAACCATAAATCGAAAGCACAAATCGAAACCATAACTTGATGGTAAACCGAAAGCATAAATCGGTCCTGTTTCTTGCTATGGTAAATCGAAAGAATAAATCGAAAGCAAATGATAAATCGAAGCAGAGAAGAGATAAATCGAACCAGAGAAGAGATAAATCGAAAGCATAAATCGAACCAGATCAGCCGAACAACATATTGCGATGGAGATGTGCGATGGAGAAGAAAACGAGAGAGAGAGAGAGAGGGGGGGGGAGAGCAGATTGTATTTGTCGGCTTAAAAGGTCAGATTAGAGTGGGGCAATTTTGGAATTTTGAAAGTAACGAATTCCATTCCTTTGAAATCCTTTGTTTTTATGATGGAATGTTGAAATACCTATTTCATGGAATTGGTTGGAATTTAGAGATTCCATTCATAGAAAACCTTGAACCAAACAATGAAATGAAATCTGGTCAAAGGAATCTGACATTTCAATTCCATAAGATTCCTTCACTTTTTGTGAACCAAGCACCCCCTCAGGGTCAGCTCAAATAAGCTACCCATAGGTTGCTAGATCAAGCTCCTCAAGGACCTCTAGATTTTCACTTCCAGGTCCCATAAAAGTTAAGATGCACACAAACTGACTTGAACACCCACAATTACAGAAATAGAAATAAACGCAATACAATCAACAAACACTTGCAAGATAAGCTAAAACACATATCCAGAAGTTTCATCCCAAGAAATGAAATATATGCATACCAATCTATCCATGACACAAGAAAGCATGAAATAATAATAAGTTTAAACAAAGGTTTTAGATACTTAAAAATCCTACACTCTATAACCCCACAACACAAACCTAAAATGCTTACCCTCCCTACTACATACTCACCCGTTTACTTTATCTTCTTAGTTGGTGGTTGTTCTTCATCATCATCG
Organism: Saussurea involucrata; assembly: GCA_033807775.1. Classification (NCBI taxonomy): domain Eukaryota; kingdom Viridiplantae; phylum Streptophyta; class Magnoliopsida; order Asterales; family Asteraceae; genus Saussurea; species Saussurea involucrata. The sequence continues at coordinate 15,153,548 of CM066324.1, forward strand.
TCTTCCTCTTCTTCCTCCTCGTCATCATCATCATCATCATCATTTCCCTCATCATCATCATCATCATCGTCGTCATCATCATCATCTTTATTACCATTTGTTGTGGGCTCCTCATCAGGGTCTGCATCATCATCATCCTCTTCCCCTTCTCCCCTGAGAAATCTTCATCTCCATCATCATCATCTGGCTCCTCTGCATCATCATCGTCATCACTCCATCTTTGGCTTCGGGTTCAGTCTTATTCCTCTTGTGAAGCTCAGAGAAAAGAAACCTGCAATCACCCATCAATGTATATATATCAAGTTCAGGCTGTGTGTACTCCGACTAATCCCATGGGCCCTGAAGATAACACTCGGGAAAATATATAGTGGCACTGAGGAGACTCGAACTGGCAACTTATGGCATTCAAGGTTTACCGGGTTCAGATTTAGGGCGTGTTGTTAGCAGCTTAATGAGTTTAATGGGACTCATAACTTATTCGGTCAGCTATACATATACATGACTGATTGGTAGTAGCTTAATGATATAGACAGTGGCTTATTCAGTAAGCTTTTGGGGGGGGGGGGGCTTTATACAGAAAGTCAAGTTTTTCCAAACCTGCCCCTCGCAATTAAAAAACATGCTCCTTTCATTTATGAAAAAACCTTCCCAAACAAAAGTCTTCTCGATCTATACAGACAGATTAATCCAGGCAGACATCTTTAGACAACTTTATCCATACAGGACTTAGGGGCCGTTTATTTACCTCTTAATAGTTCCATTAAGAGGCAACCTCTGAATCGCTAAGAGGTAAATCTTGTTTGGGAAAAAAAATCTGCTTCTTAATGGTTCTAAAACCCATTGAATGATTTTGTATCTTAGGCCTCCCTTAACCATTAAGCGCTCTGATTTTATTCTGAATAATTACCAAACAACCATATTACATTTGAATATATCATAAGAACCTCTTAATGATTCTGACCACTAAATCATTCTGCACCAAACCATTCAGCAACGGCCAAACAACCCCTTAATGGAAAATACAACCAAACAACCCCCATAGATCCAAGTGAAACCCCACCAGGCATGAAAAAAGGATCAATACCTCTGACTGGTTCCATGTAATGGTGGAGATGTAACTACATCCTTACGCAAGGGTCCCGTCTGCAAGGGCAAAGAAAATTTCGTGTTAAAAGTTGATATTTTTGGCTTTCTAATTAAGACGTAATTAAGAAACCACGTCTGAAACATCAAAGCAACAATAATTCATAAGTGAAGCAATTGGTTAAAGTCCAATGATAATTGGTCAAGTTTCAAGAACCCTTTGGTTGTTGGTTTAATCGTTTTTAGAGACATTGGTGTGCGACTTTGTTGACCATTTCAAACAAAAATAGCAGCGTGCTTTCGGGTCTAAAGTTGGCTAGCAACAATGTAAAATCTTTCAATTCAAAATAAAGATTATTAACTTTGAACTATTAACCTTAAATTAAAGAAAGCACAACCAGAAAGACAAATAAATTAGTGTAAAAACTTGACAATTAAAGAAGTAACTAAGGTTTTAGCATGTAGATGGAAGTTCAAATAAAGCAAAACCTAATTTCACAATAACCAACACAACATGATGTTTGAAAAATTGGATCACAATTCAAAGAATCCAAACATCAAACACCTGGTGGGCACTCCATAAACAGCAAAAGTCTAAGCTGAGGAGTGACAAAACCATGATTATGCAACACCAAATAAATTAACAAAACAAAAACAAATGTTTTCACGGGAGATTACACCATAAAAACAAGCAAAACAATGTGATAAAATAAATCAAAATCAAAACATTCAAAATGAAACATTAAACCCTAGAAGAAAAACCCCCCAATTTTATAACAAATAGATAAAGAGTTTGTGATTACATATATCATCATGAGAAGGAAAGCAAGGGATCTATAAGCAGCCACAAGGGTTTATGAAACCAAAGCTTCAGCAAGAAAAGAAGCCATCCGTCTCTGCAAAAAACCCAAATCTTCAGAGGTGAAAGATTTCGCTACTTCCATTGTGAAAAGCCACACAAACAATCTCGTAGAACCCACTTAAAAATCGAAGATTTTGTGAAGGAAAAAAAGTTTACTGGGAAATGGGAACGACTGTAGATTAAAAAGAAAAATGAAAAAAGTAAAAAATAATAAGAAAGTAGAGAGAGGGAGTGAAGGAGATTTTGTTTTTTTTAAACAAGAAAGGCGCTAGGGTTTTGTGGGGGGTACGAATTGCAACCGTCAACTTTCTTTAAGGGCATCCACAAGACCACAAGGGTCAAATAGGTAGAATGACTTGATAAATATAAAAAAATAAAAAAATGTGTGGGGCCCACCAAAGACTTGAAAGACTTGAGCATGGCCTCTTACAACCAAACTTCAAACGACTTGGGCTTTCTCAACCTTTTGAGAAGTAAAGTGAGTTTCAAGTCCATGCTCCAATCATCAAGTCATCATCAAGCTTTTCCTCAAGTCATTTATACGTGCCATTGGAGATGCTCTAAATGGGTAATTTTAAGTTCTCTCAAAATTGTAATTTTGACTTTGACTTCACACTTCAAGGGTTGAAAATGACATTTCAGAAGTCTCATTTGATCACATACTTTATTTATGTATGAGTAAATGTCTGCTTTCTAAAGTGGATCAAATGCTAGCAAAACCGTTTGATGTGTTTTTATTCGATTTCCACTATTTTGAGAGATTTTTTTTAAGTTTTTTTGGTTAATTTCGAGAGATGTTTTGCTTTTTGGTTGATTTCAAAAAAAAAATATGTTTCTTGTATTTTACAATACCCCGGAGCACCCATCAAAATTTAGTGGGTGCACCTTTCCTTCAAAAAATATTATACTTGTGAAAATAAGTTGAGCAGATGCACGGGATCCCTGCGTAAGGCTTCATATGTCCGCCCTTGCATTTTTCAAAGGGGTCATCGGCATTGAGACCCTCTATCCCCCTACCTATTCACTTGGTCATGGAGGTCCTTAATCTTATGATCAAAAGGAAGATTGTCTAAACCGACTCCTTTACCTGTCGCCAGAATTATAAAGACCATGAGATCACTTACATTTGATTTGTTGGCGACCTTATCCTTTTTTGTATGGTGATAGTGATTCTGCCTAGGTCATCAAAGATTCCTTGTCTGAGTTCTCTATTGTTTCTGGACTCCATCCTAGTGCAGCCAAGAGTGATGATTTCTATTGTAATGTTGGTGAGCATTCCAGGAACGCTATCAACAACATCCACTTCTAACCACTTGGGTTGTGGCGAGCTAGTAACGCCATTATGGGATGTAGTGGAAAATCTCATCTACCCAGGGTTCAAATCCAGACATTGCCAAAGCCCTTGTTGCTATGGAGGTTCACCTGACTTCAAGTCATTTATGGTCGCCCGGGGATAAGTTGATGCGCGTAAGCTGGCCCAGAAACCCACGATTACAAAATAAAAACATCATCCAGTTTCGTGAAGGATACGTCCCTGTTAGATATATTGGGGTCCCTCTCAATACCACTCACCTTTATCATAATGATTGCAAATGTCTAGTTGATAAAGTGAAGTCTAGGCTTAATGATTGGTGAAACAAGTCTCTATCTTTTGCTGGCATGCTCCAACTTATTCTTTTTGTCCTGTTTTCCATGTCAATCTATTGGACCTCTATCTTTGTTCTCCTTGTCTCCATCACTAAAGAGGTTGAGAAACTTATGTGGGGCTTCCTTTGGTGCCATGTTGAGCTTAAAAAAGGAAAGCCAAAGTGTCTTGGAAGATCGTCTGGCTTCCCAAATCCCAAGGCGGTCTTAGTATCATAAGTCTTGCCAACTGGAATCTTGCCCTCATGGCCTCCCATACTTGGAGAATCCTTGTCAATAAGGATTCTTTGTGGGTTAAATGAATTCACTCCTCAGGTTTAAGGAATGCAATTTATGAGATGACCCAATACGCAGTGACGTTGGATGAGGATGAAGGAAAATCCTGGGTATGCGGGATAAGATTAGAGATTTCATTGTCTCTCAGCTTGAATGTGTGACCACCTATGCCTGGTTTGATAACTGGCACCTTGTTGGGCATCTATATAGGTCTATAACCCCTCACAACATTCTTAATTCGAACCTCTCTCTAAATTTCAGGGTTAAAGACATTATCCATAATGGCAGTTGGATCTGTCCTCAATTGCGGGACAACCCTATTCCCCTCTTGGTAGTCTCAATCCTACGGTCCCCCCAGTATCCCTAACAAGCTCCTCTGGACAAAAAATAGGTTGGCAACCTCACTTTTTTCTAGGTGCATGAAGTTTGGCTTAGCATCCGCCTCAATGAGCCTGAGACCGATTGACACCATATGGTATGGTTCTCGCATAATATCCCCATACATGCGTTCATCCTCTAGGTTGCCATGAAACATCGTCTCAAGATGTATGATACACTTCGTTCATCAAAGGCATATTCTAATATGTATTGTGACTTCTGTCATAATGGACTTGATTCCCATAATTATCTCTTATAAGTATAAGTATTTTGGTAAGTTTACTCAAATTCCAAAACTTCTTGTCGTCGAAATCATATTTATAGAGTTTTAGAGAATGTATAGCATTTTGCATGGACGACTGCATATTTAAGGGGTAGGGGTATATGCCCCCCGTCCAACTTAGTTGACAATGGTTTTTCTACATAGTTGACAATGGTTTTTCTCGTTTCCCGTACAACTTAACGAACCAAGCCTTGCATTTCAATGTGTCGATGAATCAAGCTATGTCTATAACTGATATATTCATTCTATAAAAGGGCACCTTTTATAAACTTATTACAATTATTATATATGATTTTGAAAAAAACCTATTTTAGCAACAATGGTATCCACCGCAATTATATACGAAAATCTTGAAAATTATTGTCTACTTTCTTTGAAAGGCAACACAAATTTATTAAGAAAAGTAAACAAACATACAACAAACGTAGGAACTTTGCAAGAAATAGAAAACCAACCAAAAAAAAACCAAGGAACAAAGCCCATAACACTCAAAAACGAGAAGAAAACAACTCAACATGAAGCTAGAAGGAATGAAAAAATCTTGACGGCCGCAAGGGTACGACATGCACCGTAGCAAAACATATGTTAACCATCGAAAATAATCTTAAAACAGAAGGCTAATAGGCTAAAAATAAATTATTCAAAAAAGAGCTAACATTTGTTTTAAAACTTGATTTATCCCAACAAAAATAACATGCATTTAAAGGGGAAACTACATTTTGTTTGGATCAATTAATTTCTTAGGCATTCATCTTCCACATTCAACAAAAAGTCAATACCTCTACATGTGCCAGACTGCAACTTAGGACATCCACAATGGTAAAACTATTGTAAAAGGCTTGAAAAAAAAATATATATATATATATATATATATATATATATATATATATATATATAATGTGTTGGTTCTACCATAAAATACTTTATTTCTCTTTTGCCTCTCGTATTCATTTTTTCAAAGACTTGAGAAACATCAAGTGTTTGATGAATAAAGTCACTTTTAAGTCTTTGTCTCCAATGGTCAATCATTGTTCAAGTCTTCTTCAAGCAACCATTGGACATGCTCCTCCGGATGAGGTATTTTTTTTTTTTAAATCAGTCTTTTGAGTTTTTCAAGACCTATGACTATGAGTGTACCACTTTTCTTGAAACATGGGACATAATCATAATGTCGACACTTGAGGAACCATAATTGCAACACTTCAATCAAAATGGGAAGGAACATCCACAATTTTGATGCCCCTCTGCAATTTCTAAAGTTCGGTTTGTTAACAACAACATCTCCAACAGCTTCCCCAAAATGGGGAAAATAGAGAAAATGAGGATTTTGAGCTAATATTTTGCTCCAACAGCTTCTTCAAAACTATCTCCAAAATTGAGAAAGTTGGAGAGAAAAGTTTTTTTCTCCAAATATGGAGATCACTTCAAAAATGATTACCAAGTGAGAGGACCAATAAGAAACTTTGAAAATAAACATGTAGAGAGATAAATAATATTTTAATAGATGAATAGAATATTTTATTATTTTAATTAATGTTGGATTCTCCAAAATATGGAAGCTGTTGGAGATGAATGTATTTTTTTAGGGATTTTGGTTCTTAATTTTGGAGAAATTATGGGAAAGCTATTGAAGATGCTCTAAGAATGACGCGACTTGAGTTTTTTTCCAGAAAAATGCCCCTTTTGCGAATTGATGATGTATTACTTGCAGAAGTGGTGATTTTATTGAAATACCCAGAAAGAAACAACTAAGTGACGTTTGGTTCGTAAATGTTTTTGGATGGAATGGAATCTGTCAAAGAAATTTGAATTGAAAGGAATTGGAATGAAATGTTGTTAGGTTTGACTACTTGTTTTGGTTGACAGAGAATTATAATATGTCTGTTTGGTTCACAGAATGTAGCTTTAGAATTCGAATGAATTTTTGGTAGATGACCAAAATATCCTTTTTGATAATTTTAATTTTCTTAAACAAAAAATGTTTTAATAAGATAGTCATCAAATAATTTATTTTTTAACTCAAAATACTTTCATAAAATAATTATTAAATACTTTAATATGTAAAATATAATATATACATCCCCAATAAAATATATTGTCATATGAACAAAATTAGATTTAGAAAAAATAAAATATATTTTGAGAAAAAATGTATTAAATTATATTAAAAAAAAGAAATAAAAAACTAAAGGATTAAATTAAATTAATTTTATTAGGTTGTATTTAGATTAACATGTATGTTTGGGATTATGAAAATACAACAATTCATTCCATCAAAATACCTTAAGGGGCTGATTGGTTCATGGAATTCTAAGAATTTTGATGGAATTGGAATGACAAATTTCTCTGACCAAATTCCAATTCTTTTGTTTGGTTCACATAATCAAAATGATAGAATCTTTTGAATTCCATAAATTAAGGAATTCTTCATTCATTGGTTTAAGTGAAAGAATTGAATTCCTACCAACCAAATGTGTGGTTAACTTCCATCAAATTCCTTTAAAGTCAAATTCATTCTATGGATTCCAATTCCATCAAATTCCATTATGCAAACCAAACATCTCCTAAGTAACGTTAAATTCCTTATTTGTGGAATTTGATATTTGTCCAAGGACGAATTGATGCAATCAAAATGGTTAATTTTCCGCATTTAAAGATTATGTAATAAAACTATTAAATTAATAATCAAATAAATTTACTAACAAACCCAAATCTAAAATAAACATATTATTTAAGGGGCAAAAATGGAAATATAAATTTTGGAATCGGAAAGAAATGGTGCTAGAAGGATGGGGTTTGATTCTGTTGTTTCTGTTGTAATCTTCCGTTTCTCGGACATCCAGAAAGCCGTCGGATCATTGCCGAGTCAACACCGACTCCTCTCTCTCTCTCTCTCTCTTCACGGAAAAACCCTAATTCGCATGAATACTCCAATTTATTGTTCTTCGACCATATTCTTTGATCTCTTACGTACATACATCATTTGACGAATTCAATTCTTGTTTCTTTCTGAAAATCGATATGTCATCGGAGATCGAGGTCGAAGAAAATACGGATCATGTTGCTGCCGGAAACGGTAATGGAGCGATGGTCGGAGGAGGAGGAGGTGAAGTGCAGGAGGAGAGTTTGAAGAATGACATTTATACTGCGGCTGCATACGGTGATTTGGAGAAGCTTAAGAATTTGGTCGAGTCAGAAGGTTGCTCTATTAACACGCCTGATGATCTCGGTTATCGTGCTTTGCAGTGGGCAGCCCTTAACAATCGTGGCGCCGCTGCTCAATACATCATCGAGGTTTTCCCTCTTTTTTCTCTGTTTTTTTTGATATTTATGCATGTGAATCTAGATAGCATGAAGATATATGCAAGCTGTGGAGTATATACACTCATGATCAGTTTTGTCAATAGATATTTTGCTATTATGGTATGCCATCTTTATTGGATGGAGTGAACCAATTCGAAGCATCAATTTCATTAATAATAAGTTATAATATCAGAGATTTTTATGATATTAATTTCCAGTTGTTGTTAAGAGTGACTAAGTGAGCAATAGAATGGATTACTCCCTTTCCAACCGGATACACACTTGGATTTCAGATGCTGGATGAAGGTTTTTTCAACTTAAGACTGATGTGGATGGAAAGAATTGGCAACTAAAATTAAATTTGGTAGCATGTAGTGCTATGTTCCACATACAACAAAGTACGTATTGATTTTGTATCTGCTGAGTGCTAGGAACAAGGTAATCAAGGCCATGGCTCATTAAGGGAAAATGATAGCATTGTATGTGCAATTGGTAGGTCGATTCATGGGGTTGCCATGCTTCATATGCATAATGTGCACATATAATTGAAAAGGTCTGGATCTGTTATGTTTGGAGCCTCTTTGGGCTTTCTATTTTTTCCTTGAAAATTCTGTGCAATTTTTATTAAACTAATATAGTAACAAAAGAACCCTTTTAAGTTCAAATTGAAAGATTCGCCAACCAGCTATAACTTTCAGATTGTAGTTAGCTTTAACCTCTTTGCTTCTCATTCATTTTATTAATATATTATGCTATGCTTTTTCTTCCCTCTAGTTCTCATTTTGTCCCTCGATTGCTATATTACCTTGCTGCCCCTGGGAACTGTGGCTGATTTCTCATCTTTCCTCCTCTGCTTTATGTTCTTCTACATTGAGCTAGCAAAATGCATTTATATTAGTATTACAACTTTGATTTGTTTTCACATATTAGAAATTTAGAACTAACCTAATTAAGTTATTAAGTAAATACTTTATATATATTTTTTCCAAAATATTTATAAGAATAAGAAAGCAGCACCTCTTCTAATTAATGTAAGAAAACTGAATTAATAGTGGCTATCATACGGCTGATGTTTTGTGCTATAAAGTAGTAACTTGATTTTATATCATGAAAGAATGTCATTAACCATATCTCGTTTTATTATTTGTTTGAAAAATAGCACTTAGTGAATTATGATAGAAACTCAACAATTTGATAGAATTCAAAAGATCAAAAGGCAGGGAAATCACCACTTGATTATAACGAAATTGGAAAGTTACTGATGAAAGGAAGACGAACAAATAGAAGATGAACTAAACAGATCCAGGGAACATCCCTCTCTCAAAGCCACAACTAAGAGCCTAACTCCTTTAACAAGAAAAATACACAAGGATCTCATGCTCACGCCTTCCCACCAATTTATTTAGACATACCTTCACTCTGTTGTAACTATTTGGGCCCAGCCTTACCTTTCCCTCTTTTGGGCCTTCTGGAATAACATTTAATACCTTGGGCTTTGGTAGAAATTGAATCAGATTAGAAGGATCTGTATCATTACTCCCCCCTTCCAATAAAGTCTTGTCCTCAAGACTTGTATTAGGAAATTGACCCGTGATTAAGTTTGCATCCTCCCACGTAGCTTCTTCTCGAGTCTGCCCTTGACAATGTATTAACCATTGCTCCACCGATTCTCCATCTTTTACAACTGTATGAACCACACAAATCTCTTCGGGAGACGGTAAGTCTTTGTCATTCAATTCTAACTCTGGTGGTAAAACTTGAGCAATCGTAGGTGACACCACAGCCTTTTTTTGTAAGGATATATGAAATACCGGATGTACTCGTGACGACGAAGGTAAATCCAGTTTGTAAGCAACCGGTCCGATCCTCTCGATAATCTTGAATGGACCAAGAAATCGAGCTGCCAACTTTTGATAAATTCGTTTAGCCACAATCATTTGGCGATACGGTTTCAACTTAACATAAACCCATTCTCCAATATGAAAACTCACATCTCGACGTTTTTTATCAGCTTGTTCTTTCATCACAGCTTGCGCATGATCTAGATGCGCTTTGAGTTGTCTCAAAGCTTCGTCACGGTCTCGTAATTCCTCCCCTACTGCCTCCACTCGAATTTCCCCCGGAATAAATTGAACCACCGTCGAGGGTTTGCGGCCATAGATTATTTCGAATGGAGATAGACCCTTGGAGCTGTGAAAGGTCGAGTTATACCAAAATTCCGCCCACGGAACCCACAAGGCCCATGAACGTGGCTTGATTTGTGGTTCCACAACTATAACTCCACCACCGTCTAGCAGCTCTGCCTTTTCTTCCATCTCCATATTTCCCTCTAATTTTTTTATTGAACTTCCCCCTTTTTAGGACTAACAACAGAAGTTGTTGTGTGAACGATGCGTGCAGCGGCAATAGCAATTGCAACCGTAGTTGTGGCAGTTCGTTAATTGTTTCAATTTTGGTGAATGTATGCATAAATCCTGGACTAATACTTGAAGAATTGAACGAAGAATAGTGAGAAGTCGGTGGTAGAAATCTTAGATAGACATCGACCAACCAATCTCTCCGATTAATGGATGGGGACACAGATTGGGCCAAATCAATATCACTGGATCGGGACTAAGCTTGGGCCAAATTAAAACTACAGGATTGGGCTTGGGCCTTGATAGGATCACCAGATTGGGCTCTAAACGCTCCTGGACTAGGATTCCAGATCCGGCCATCGACAATTTTTCACCGTTTTCGTTGTGTTTGCTAATGGACTCAACGATGAGGGAAAGACCATCGAGTTCGACCACAACGTCGGCAATGACGAAAACCAGGACGTTTGAGGCGGTTGCAGGATCGGCAACGGCGATGGCAGACGTGGTGGTGAAATCGACTGTAACCGTGGTGCTTTCCCTAGATTCTGATTTGAACGATCTTCATCTCTTTTATTTTCTTCTTTCTTCCCTTTCCTCTCGTCCTCGCCTTCATCACCCGAATGCCCTCCTTCAATTGTTTGCTCATCCATGGCCAATCCACACTCAAAACTCAGACCTAAATCCGGATCTGATTTTGGATTCGTGTTCGAATATGGATCTGGACTCGGATTTGGAATTGGATCAGAATTTGGATTCAAGTTCGTTTCTGGATTTAGATTTGGTTGCGAACCCTTCCCCTCCCTATCTGGTTTGTTGTCCATTGGAATTTCTGCCGATTTTGTGTTGCCGTTGTTGAACCAAGGATTGGAAGATCTCTCTCCCACCTCAGGCGCGGTTAGGATCCTGTTTGTGTCATTTTCCTAGTTTTTAGCTTTTAATTTCGAATTTATTATGAAAAAAAATTTGCAATAAAAGACTCGAACACTAGACCTCACATATGAAAAACAAAGAACTAACTAACAGACCAATGATGATTTTGTGAAAATATCTATATCTCTGTTTCTTATAGTCAAATGGTACCACCTGAAAATTTTAATTTTCTAGGTCTGCCTCTGTCGTCAAGTGATCTTCTCTTATGGTTTAATTTTGAATCTCAGGGTATCTATTATTCTCTTTTTGTGAAGAATTAGGACAAAAAACCACAAGGGTTGTGGCGTAGTGGTTAAGGCCCTGAGGGATGTGGCGGAATATCCCATCTGCCTAGAGTTCGAATCCAGGCGTACACAACAATTGTGGCCACTGAGGTTTAATAGGCATAGCCTAGGACACCCTTCCCCCCCAAAAAAAAAGAATTAGGACAAAAATGAGCTATCAATGACATGAACTATTAAAAAAACTTAGATTTATTATGTTTTTATATGTGTTACAAAAGACTTCATTGTGTGTGCGTGTGTGTTTGGGAAGGGCGGTGGGGGTTACTTAAAACTATAAATATGATGTTTCCTGTTGTAGCAAACTAGCAATGTAATTGAACCTCAAATGATTTAAGTAACTGTAGTCTATGCTCCATCTGATTGTTTCTCTTTGTACATGCCTATACACCAAAGCAAACCTGTGCAATATTCTCTTCATAGAGATTTAAAAAACAGAAGTCATATTATTTGCAAAACCAATAGCTTTCTTTAGTAAATGTTAGTTGATTTTGATGGAAATTTGCAGCGTGGTGCGGATGTGAATGCAGTGGATCTTACTGGGCAAACAGCATTGCACTGGAGTGCTGTTAGGGGAGCTATTCAGGTTGCAGATCTTTTGCTTGAAGAAGGTGCTCGGGTTAATGCGGGTGATATATATGGATATCAGGTTGGTATTTAGAATTGGTTTATACATGCTTTCATGAGTTTCATCCAATTTTACCCTCTGAATGATTTTGTATCTTGGGTCTCCCTTAACCATTCAGCACCCTAATTTATTCTGAACAATTACCAAACAATCATATTTCATTTTTCACTATATCATAAGAACCTCTTAATCTATCTGATCACTTAATCATCCTGTACCAAACCATTCAGCAACTGCCAAACACCCCCTTCTATCTGGAGATCTTCTGCATGACAATGTTTTCCATCTATGCTTGTTCTACTAGCCACCGTAGAACATTAAGCTATTTACTGCGAAGTAAAATTTCTTCCGTATACCAAGATGTATTTATTTCAGTTTCAGGAATTCGGCCTGGTTACTTGGATGTTAGGCATTTTAAACATATGATTCCAGAACTTTCTTCTGAAAAAAATGCTGCTTTTGTCATGTTCTTATTTAATCACTTTTTTCGTGCTGCAGAATACACCGTCAATTTAAATAATGTTATTAGTGCAACACCTTCTTTTGCCAAATCATTTTTACTAGGCACCATATTTTTTCTTATACCTGCTACATTCGAAAGGGTGGGTTGTGGTAGAGTTATACCCAGAGATCGTGGTCACTGGTCAGACAGGTCAAAAAGGGTGGGTTGTGGGAGAGATGTACAAGCAGTTATTACAGTGGTACAAGTAGTTAAAGCAGGCCGGTTAGGATATAAATAGAGAGGCGGTGAGTGTCTAAGGGTATCGATTTTGTTTTGTAAACATTTTGGACTAAAGCCTTGGGAGAGCACTGGCCTCTCGAAAGCCAGCAAATCATTCGAATCATTCGGTTAATTGCAATCGAACCCTAAATCTAAATCTATTTTTCTTCTACATTAGATGTTATGAGTTATGACAATGACATAAAGTGATGGTGGCCAATATCTTTTCTGTCCTGATTGGCTTTTGTTAGATCATGGGTGAAACTTATGTGCTAGTCTTCAAGGATTTTAAGGCAAAATTGGGTTTTCATTCTCTCCTTCCGCGCTTATACTTGCATTTGGTTTTAACATTTATTATGTAATTTAATTTTATTGCAGACCACTCATGTTGCTGCACAGTATGGTCAGACAGCTTTTCTTTATCACATTGTCACAAAATGGAATGCAGATTCAGATGTTCCTGATAAGGAAGGAAGAAGTCCTTTGCATTGGTACTTGAATCTCTTTCTTATCTAATAAATCCTACTTTGGTAGGGGCTAAAGTGTCTTTCTACTTAATGCTGAGGGATCTTAATGGTGACTTGTAGGGCTGCATATAAAGGTTTTGCAGACAGTATACGTCTTCTTCTCTTTTTGGATGCATTTAGAGGGCGGCAGGACAAAGAGGGTATTGTGTATTCTCATATGTTGTCCCTAATCCTGATAAACTTATGAACTTTTACTGAAAGCAATTGTATTCCCCAGAACAAACAAATCTGATTACATGAACACTTCTATATATAGACATGAATCAACATGACCATTCACGAACAGTCACATCGGTTCGTACTAACCACCGGCCAACTAAGTAACTACCATAATTAACTAACTATTATAACTACCATTCGGTTGGTAGTTTTATTCTTGACACCCTAAACCCTTTATCTATACAATTGTTTACATAATGTAGTAATAACTGAGCATCGAGCGGGATTAGGTCCACATTCTCCCCCTTAATCTTGATCGTTGCTTTGTTGTAGATCTTGAACTCCGAGCATCTGCCTCATAGTAACAAATTTTAGCCTTGGCAGTGCCTTGGTTAATATATCTGCCCTTTGTAGTTCGCCACTGATGTGCTCCACTTGGATGTGTCCATTCTCTACACATTCACGAATGAAATGGTAACGAATGTCGATGTGCTTACTTCTTCCATGAAAAACTGGGTTCTTGACGAGTGCTATTGCTGAAACGTTATCAACCTTCAGTGTTATTCTTTCCTCCTTCCAACCCGTTATTTCACTAAGTAGTCGCTTTAACCATAAAGCCTGACATGCTGCTCCAGTAGCTGCCATGAATTATGATTCACATGATGAGAGTGCTACTGTTGGTTGCTTCTGAGTGCACCAGGTAATAGGTGATTCTCCAAAATAGAATACTATTCCAGTAGTTCCTTTTCCTTGATCAGTATTGATTCCATAACTACTGTCGCTATAACCTGTTATCTTGCAGCCGCCATCTCTTTTGTATATAATACCATGCTCCTTGGTTCCTTTAATGTATCGGATTACTTGTTTTATCGCCTTTAAATGGTGATCCTTTGGTTCTTGCATGAATCTGCTGAGTAATCCGACCGAGTAACTTAGATCTGGTCTAGTGTGTAGCAGATACCTGAGACATCCAATTAAACTTCTGTAATAAGTTGCATCCACTGGATTTCCGTCTTCTGTCTTGACCAACTTTGTTCCCGGGTCCATAGGTATCTTTGTATCATTACTATCCATCATATTTGCTTCTTTCAAGATCTTGTTGATGTAACCTGTTTGCTTGATTGTAATCTCTCCTTCTGTCTGAGTAACTTCTATTCCGAGGTAATAGGCCAGTAATCCTAGGTCGCTCATTTCAAACTTTTCTTGCATTTGCAATTTGAACAAGTCTATTTCCTTCCTTGGAGTGCCCGTGACTATCAATAAACTCCAACTATTAGTGTGGAAGTCTTACTTCTCTTTGTGTAGACCGCTTGTTCGAGATTACATTTCTTAAAGTCTAATGACTTCAACGTTTGATCAAGCTTCATATTCCAAGCTCGTGGAGCTTGCCTTAAGCCATATAATGCTTTTATGAGCTTGTAAACTTTCCCCGCACTTCTTGGTTGTACAAAGCCTTCAGGTTGTGCAACGTAGACTTCTTCCTTTAATTCTCCGTTTAAGGATGCTGATTTGACATCCAAATGATGTACTTGCCATCCATGGTATGCAGCCAGCGCCAAGATTAAACGAACTGTCTCAATGCGTGCAACTGGTGCAAATGCTTCGTCGAAGTCTATTCCTTGTTCCTGCACATATCCTTTCGCTACTAACCTTGCTTTGTACTTGATGATTTCTCTTTTTGCATCCTTCTTGGTCTTAAAGACCCACTTGAGTCCTATTGCCTTATGATTTGTAGGCAAAGTAGTAAGGGTCTATGTGTTATTCCTGTTAATCGAATCCAGTTCAGCTTGCATGGCCTTAATCCATTCTTCATTTGTTGATGCTTCCCTATAGTTTCGTGGTTCTTCTTCCGTAAGTAGCAAACTTTCAGCTTCAACTATACGTGAGTTTTCATATACTTCATTTAAGTTTTTGAAACCTCGTACTGGTGTGTGATCAAAGTTATCTGGACTTGTAGTTGAACTGACAGTTGCTTGTTCCTCCTGTGAGTGTGGGTTGTAAGTATATGTTTGTGGGGTAACTGGAGAGTCTGGAGCAATAATTTGTTCCTGTTCCTGGTAAGCTTCTTTATTGCTTTCTGAGTTGATTGATGTAGTATTTCCATCATCGATTCCTCTAACCACAAAACTTGTCCATTCTGTGTCTTGTGTGCTGGTTTCCTCTCTGTTGTTATCCTATTTCCATGGTTTGGTTTCCATAAACTTAACATCCCTACTTACGCATTTCCTACCCTTTTCTGGATCATATAATCTATATGCTTTTGATCATTCCTCTACACCTAAGTAAATCATGGGAACACTTCTATCATCAAGCTTTTGCAAATGAGGTATTGTTACCTTAGCATAAGCAGTGCACCCGAATATCCTCAAACTTTCAAGATTTGGTTTCCTGTTGTAGAGTGCCTCATATGGAGTCTTATCTATCAGGGCTCTTGTAGGTACCCTGTTCAGTATGTACACAGCGTGTCTGACTGCTTCTCCCCAGAAGTTCTGTGGTAGCCTTATTGCTTTCATCATACTTCTAGTGGTAGATAGTGCTGTTCTATTTCTTCTTTCTACAACTCCGTTTTGTTGTGGTGAGTAAGGTGCTGTCAATTGCCGTGCTATTCCGTTTTCCCTGCAATACTTAGTGAATTCATTTGATGTGAACTCACCTCCTCTGTCTGTTCTCAGCATCCTTAATCTCTTATACTCATTTCGGTTTCAACCTTTTGTTTGAATTCCTTGAAAGTGTCAAATGCTTGATCTTTTGAGGTCATAAAGTAGACCCACATGAAACGTGTACAGTCGTCCACTAACAAGAAAATGTATTGTTTTCCGGAGTGTGTGGTTGGGCTTATAGGGCCACAGAGATCTCCATACACTAGATCCAACGGATTCTTTGATCTAAACTTAGCTTTACTAGGGAATGGAGTCCTACTGTGTTTTCCTAAAATACAGGCATCACAGATTTGTCCTGCATGGTTTATCTTAGGTATTCCTTTCACTAGATTTTTCTTTGTCATGTTCTTGATGTCCTCAAAGTTTAAGTGACCCAATCTAGCGTGCCACAACCATGCTTGGCTATCTACATTTGCTAGGAGACATGTGGGTATTCCAATTTTCAAGTTGATGCTGTAAAGTCTATTCTTTGATCTTTCTACCTTCATCAGTAGCCTCTTATTCTTATCATGTAAAGTCAGTTGTTCTCCTTCCATGACGACTTTACACCCAGTCTCCGTGAGTTGTCCTAAACTCAGTATGTTGCTCTTGAGGTTTGGAATGTAGTATACATCCGATACAACCTTCTGACCGTGATTCCTACATTTTAATAAAATAGAGCCTCTTCCTTTGATTTCTACATACGATCCATCTCCAAAACGAACACGTCCTGTTATATTTTCATCAATATCCTTGAAGTGACTCTTAGTCCCCGTCATATGGTTGCTCGCACCATTATCTAAATACCAGATGCTTTCATCTGTCGTAGCATACCTTTCGGGTTGAACTTGTCCTTCATTTAATAGTACTTCTTCGTGTTCAGATTTGTGTATTGTCATTAACAATGTCGGCTCTTCGTCTTCTTGGATAAGGTTTGATTGTTCTTGCGTTGTGTGCTGTTGATTGCAGTTCTTCCTGTAATGTCCAAACTTCCTGCACTTGTGACACTGTATGTTGCTCATGTCCCTCACTTGCTTATTCCACTTTGTGTTTGTTCTTGGCTTGTGAGTTGAGCCTTCCTCTTTCGAGTCGTGTTTATTTCTGTTGCTTTGCCAGTTTCCTCGTGAAGAGTTGAATCTACCACGTCCGCGATTACCGAAACGTCTTCCTCTTCCAGAGTGTTCATTTTGTGTGAATAATAACCTTTCTTGGCTTTCTCCACAACCTCCTCTTTTGAGTTTTATTCTTTTTTCATAGGCTTTCAACTTTCCAATAATCTCATCTAAAATGACTCGTCTAGATCACAATTTTGTTCTATGGATGCCACAATTTGGATGAACCGATCTGGCATGGCGTCCAAAAGTTTTCGTACCAGTAACGATTGATCCAAAGTCTTTCCTAATTCTTTTGCCTTGGTAGCGTAGGTATTTAGTTTTGCCGTAAACGCATCCAACGTGTCGTCCTCCTTCATTTGGAATGTTTGAAATTCAATCATCAAAGATTGTAGGCGTGCCTTCTGCACTTTATCTGCTCCGACATGTCTTTTCTTTAACGCCTCCCAGACTTCTTTTGCAGTCTTATATCCCGCAATTTGTAGTATTACATCTTCGGTCAATGCTTGGTACAGATAGGCAATCGTTGCCTTATCCTTTTTCTCATCCAGTTGCGTATTGGCCTTTGGTTCTATCATCTCCCATAATCCGTTTGCTTCAAGTATGATTTTAATTTGGATTGCCCAAACCGTGTAATTTCCCGGTTTCAAGATAGGACATTGATAAAGGGAGATTGGTGCAGCGGGTTTTTGTGTATTTGAGGCGTTGTTCGGATTTTCACCAGTCAAGATCTTTGTTTATCTTATTTTATTTTCTGGTGTGTCTTGGTGTCTAGACCTGTGAAAGGAGAAAGAGAAAAGAAATTCCTTTTTGGTTTGTTCACGTCGGTTCGCCAGACTCTTTCACCGTCTCTAGGGTTGCCTTTCTTTCAGTGGGTTTGTTTTGAAGTTAGGCAAATGGTTTCGAGTATGTTCCGTCTATACTTCTTCGTCGATCGTGTTTGTCCTCTTCCGATCGGTATTTCAAGTAGGTTCTTCTTTTCCAGTAATATTCCTATTTCTGTACTCCACTGCCGTTGATCTCGATTTTCCCTAATCCTGATAAACTTATGAACTTTTACTGAAAGCAATTGTATTCCCCAGAACAAACAAATCTGATTACATGAACACTTCTATATATAGACATGAATCAACATGACCATTCACGAACAGTCACATCGGTTCGTACTAACCACCGGCCAACTAAGTAACTACCATAATTAACTAACTATTATAACTACCATTCGGTTGGTAGTTTTATTCTTGACACCCTAAACCCTTTATCTATACAATTGTTTACATAATGTAGTAATAACTGAGCATCGAGCGGGATTAGGTCCACATCATATATGTATTTGTTGCCATTATCTTATTGCTACTTCTTAAGAAGATCAAGTTCTAATTTATCAAATTTCATTTTTGTTTATGAAATTTTAGGATGTACACCTCTACATTGGGCTGCTATCAGGGGGAACTTAGAAGCATGCACAGTATTGGTGCAAGCTGGAAAGAAAGAGGATTTGATGGTGACTGACAATACTGGCCTTACACCCGCACAGCTTGCTTCTGATAAGAATCATCGACAAGTTGCATTTTTCCTTGTAGGTATTCCTTAAATAATACTTGTAAATATATATGTATTTCTTGTAAGTATATGTATTCCTTAATACTTGTAAATATATGTATTCTGTATTGAGAGCTTATTCTCTCTTATCTCCCACGGAGAATGAAAGACCATATGCTATTTTCTAGCATATTTGCCCAAGTGCATAGTTGATAACTTGCAGAATATGTCTTTTTCAACTAACATGTTTCTAGGAACTTGAAATGCACTTTTGCCACAAGGGAATATCGGTTACATGAAGTTGAAAATTCCCAATCTTTCTATTTTATGGTTTTGATTATATGCTAGGCAAATCATGCCACTAATTTTTTTCCAGTGAAATGAGTATATGCTTTCATTGTCGCTAACTTTTTTAGATTTATTGTTTCTAAACTACAGTCCAAGATTTGGTAATTGGAATACATAAGATAAATACAAAACAATTTTTTCACTCTAGTATTTGTTGCTACTTGAAATATATGTTATAAGATCTTCGAAGAACATTGTATTTTCTTCTTATTTCTCAAATTTATTCCAATGAACACTTCACTCCCTTGTGCTTTTGCAACTGTATCTTTTGATTCAAAGGTTTGTGCAGTCCTAGATGTTTATTAAGTTTTCCACTGTTGTAACTTAGTTAGTTAATTAATGAAATTTTTTGGTGAATATAATATTACATATATGTTTTCTTAAGACAATCATCGATTACTGTTATGTTATTTTATCTCATAAAAAATCATGTCATTTGTTTACGATTTATTGATTACTTTATCTGATTCTGCAGGGTAATGCTAGGAGGTTGCTCGAAAAACGTTATGAAGGGATGTTTGGACGACTTTCGAAACTAGGACTAGCACCGGCGCTTTTGTTTGTAATATTTGTGCTACTTTTGACCTATATCAATTCAGTCATTACGGGTATCTTTCCAACCTTTCGGTAAAATAAAATGTATATGTATTAACAAGACATGTCAATGCTTATAGTAGTAGTTTTTTTTGGATGCAGCTTCAAATTTGCCGAAGTTAACAGCTGGTTCTGCATTTTTTGCATGGATTGGTATAACATTTGCCAGTTTAGGATTGATACTTTTCTACCGTTGTAGCTGGTATGCTTTGACTTTCGTGTTATGGAACTTTCCAGAACAATAATTCCGTACCAATCTTTTAGCAAGTGGTGTGTTATACAGTGGTTTATCCCTTCATGAGGACATATATGATATTTTTTTGTTAAAGTGCATTTACCCAAAATATTTTCAAAGCATATAGTTCTTAGATATTGTCTTAAATTTTATGATATAACTTTAATAGAGTGGGATTGAAGGGAAAACCGCAAAAAAATGAAAAAAATGAGGAAAAACAACCTGGTAACCATTAATTTGGACGGTATGCACATGTGCACACAAGTAATTGAAGCTGTTTTTTGGTTTTTATGCACGTGTGCATGTTATGCACATTTGCATAGCGGAAAAATTGCTTACAGTATACTCGTATGCACATGTGCATACTGTCCAGATGAATGGTTACCCCGGTGTTCCCCAGTTTTTCATTTTTTGCAGTTTTCTTCTGAACCTGACCCTAATAATTGTCAAACATGACCTGTTGAACGCCTTTGTTGTTTTTGTAGCAAAGATCCAGGTTACATTAAAGCCAACCGGACTGATACAAAAGATACAAGAGATGATGTAAGTTGTATATATATATATATGTATATATTTGTGTATAAAGACAAGAGGTTTGCCCTATGGTTATATAAATCACAATTTTTATTTGCATAAAGCAGGAGCCTTTACTGAAGATTGAGATACGTGACCCTGCTTTGCTAGCTGGTAATTGGACTCAACTCTGTGCAACTTGTAAGGTAATGTCATATATGTCAAAATTTCTTTTTCTTTTTCTTTACTCTTCTAATAGTGCTATTCAATGTTACTTATATTGTTGCCCTTTGTGGTAATCCCCATAATAACTTATTTTTTATTTTAATGATTAGATTGTGCGGCCTCTTCGCGCAAAGCATTGTCCAACCTGTGAGCGTTGTGTTGAACAATTTGATCATCACTGCCCTTGGGTATCTAATTGCATTGGGAAGGTTTGTCTTCGTAAAAGTTGTTTTTGCTGTCTATGTTTAAGAAAATCTTATGATTTTAGGGAAAACCATATAAGATAACAAATGGGATTTTTTGTCACTTGATTCCAATCGTTCTTCTCTTTGCCTTTGACCTAGTTTTGATTAATATCTTGTGCGCATCTTTTATACAGAAGAACAAATGGGATTTTTTGTGCTTTCTTATTCTGGAAGTTTTGGCTATGGGGATAACCGGCGGAGTTGCCCTTACAAGTATGGTTATCTTATTGGTACTTGTTCAAATAATACTCTATGTCCCAAAAGAAAGAACCCCACTTCTAATTTAAGAGATTCCTCAAATTCAATCTTTGATGTTTATATATTGGAATTTTTTGTTTTTTCCAATGTTCTTATTTTGTACTCTTTAAATTGTTCGATTCAACTATGGTCAAGAAGGATTATATAATCCCATCAAATTTAAGTTGGAAATAACCCATTTGACCTTCGGGTTGGGTTCTGGTGAGAAGTTGAGATTAACGTGAGAAGAGAAGTGGTTATCAATCGTTGGATGCGAAATTCATGGGAGGGAATTTGATTAAAAGTGATACGGTTCTGATCCACTTCTCACGTTAACCTCAACTTCTCACACGATTCTTCGCCTTTGACCTTCAAATGTCAATTGTGGGTTTTGTTTTATATTATTTATGATGCAGAATTGGGTGGTTTTAGATGGTAAAAGAAGTTAATTGTTGTTGCAGGAATCGTGACTGATCCATTGGCTCCATCTTCTTTGGGGGCTTGGTTGCATCATGTTGGTAATCAACACATAGGTGTTCTATTATTTTTAGTTTCAGATTTTTCCCTCTTCATTGGTGTCGCGGCTTTAACTTGTATGCAAGTTTCTCAGGTATTATGTCTTTTCATCTTTTTTCTCTTCTCATTTTAATTTTTGTAAGCTCGACAACGAAATATACGGTATTATACTGTATTATACATGGACAACTTCGAAACCACCGTCCTTGTAGGAAAAAAGTTAAGAATTACATTTAAAAGTATAGAGATAATTAGAGTAAAAATCATTCTAGAGATAAAAAAAACTGAAGTGGAGAACATTTGCAATTGTTTTACTTCACTTCGGCTTTTAGAAAAAGCGTAAAAATCCCCCCAAAAATACACTATTTAAAAAACTTGAACATTTTGTAACCATTGTATGTGACTTCAGCTTTTAGAAATACCCATTCTGCTTGTAGGAGAATGATCGTGTGAGAAGTTGAGGTTAACGTGAGAAGATTGAGAACTGGATCTGAACCCTTGGATCACTTTTAATCAAAGATCGTGTGAGAAGTTGAGGTTAATGTGAGAAGATTGAGAACTGGATCTGAACCCTTGATCACTTTTAATCAAATACCCTCCCATGAATTGTGGCTTAGAAGGGAATTAATCTGGTGCATCTCATCCTATTGTGCATCCATTTCTCATCTAACGGTTGATAACCACTTCTCATGTTTCTCACGTTAACCTCAACTTCTCAATGGAACCCAACTCTTTACTTGTAAAAAGTGCTGCTAAAATGTTCCTTTTTGGGATTTTCACAAGTGGAATGGTTACTCCCTCTATCCCAAAATATATGTCCATTGTAAAAAACGCATTCAGTTTTATAAATATGTAATAATTACACTTCTCAATTAACTAAATGGCAATTTTAACCTTAATAAGGGAGTAGTGAATTTCCTCATCTCATAATTAAGGGTAGATTTGGAAATTGGAAAAGAAGCGCCTACTTTTACAAAAGTGGACACTTATTTTGTAACAAACTAATACAATTGTTTTTTCACTTACGTGAAACTTCTAGTGTTTTTCAAGATTTTACGGTGGCACATTGTTTAACACCATATCATCATTTGGTGCAGGTTAGTCGTAACATCACAACAAACGAAATGGCAAACATGATGCGATACAACTACCTAAGAGGACCCGGAGGTCGATTCAGAAATCCGTATGATCACGGGTGCAAGAAAAACTGTACAGATTTCTTGATAAATGGTTACAACGATGACGTTGAGGTTGCTGAAGAAGCAGCAGCCACTCTATCCGAGGGTATCGACATGATGGAAATGGCCAGAAGTCTAACTCTAAACATGCAAAACGGAAACGAAAACGGAAATGGGCACGTTGATTTGAGCAAGAACTCGAATCCCAACGCTCATGTCCATTCTTCCGGTTGCAGCCATGGAAACCGTAGCAAACCAAAAACAGAATCGGTTCCGTTAGGTCTAGGACTAGGTTTAGGACGTGGTTCACGACCTAGGGCTGCTTCATGATGATATATATATAAATGTGATGATCCTTCTCCATAATGGTAACTAAAGATGATATGTTGTACCACTTGGTGTTTATAGGGTACACAGATCAATCATTTTTCCAGAGTTAGAGTGATTTTTGCACTTTTAATGCTTTACATATACTGTTATTGTATCTCCAAATTTTGTATACACCTATTTTAAAAAGAAGCATCAAGAGTCAATTTTTAATCCATTTGTATGTGTGCTTATATTGTATTATTATAGCTTATGGAATTATGTTTATGTTTTTGGGATATAATATTTTTAAAAGCTTTGAAAGAATTATAGTAGGTGAAATCTTAATTGTATTTTACTCTTATGAAGAAACATAATACAAGGAACCCTATTAATAGCCAAGCTATCACCTAGAAAACGAAACTTAGAATCAGACTCAAACTAGGAAATTACATGATAAGGAAACTCCTACATAATAGGAAAAGATATTAATCCAATATCGCTTACAATTTTATTATAAATTGATAGTCGGAGTTAATGAGTTTTATTAAAGAAATTAAATTTATGTTTGAAAAAGATATAGATTACAAGTGGTTGTTGACTGTTGAGTATGTTTTGCTTTTTAGAAGATCTGCCTTAGAAAAATTTGAAGAATATATCAATATTGGTATTAAATTGAATTTCGGCATAGTTTGTTTAATTCGGAATTTTATTTTTTAAATATTTTCGACTTGAGTTAAAGATTTTTAGTTTTATTGGAGTTTCTTTTTCGATAATTAACATATGAATGTACTGTGTTCAATGATTATAGTGTATTTGGATATGTTTATCAGTTGGTTATTGGTTTGGTTTTGTGGAGTTCAAAGAGTTTTAAGAAATTATAATGCTTAATAAGTTGTTTTTAAGACTTTTACTTAAATGCTTTACAGAGACAGGTTTAAACAAAAAGACTTCAACTTACGAGAATTACGATAAGGACCAAATCACATGTGACTCTAGAGTATAATAATAATGTGATAGATACACACCACAACTCGAAATTTAACGCGACCTTTGCGACTTTGACCGGTCGCCCTCGTCCTTCTATATATGTTGTATCACATGTGATTCGACCCTTCTTGCAATCCCAGTGATTTGACCAACTTTTGCATGATCCTCCCTCATTATAAATAGTTCTAATAGATATCTTAGCCATATATATGAACTTGAATCTTATAAGCAACCCAAATTCAAACCAAAATCACTTTCTAATAAATCAACATTGGTTACATAACTAAGAGTACACACCAAATGAATAGAACTTGCAAGCCAACAACACAATAACTCTATAAACAAATACAGAAATGAAGTCTATATGCCCCTAAAACACATACACTTAGATATATGAAGTATTTTTTTTCCCTACACCTCGTATTATCGACTATCTTTTTTCATCGTGATAATTACAACTCACCTGTAAAACGTATTTGACGTGGAATTTTACGAATTTCTACATGCCTAATGCTCAGTTCGAAGCTGCAGCCAACTAAAGAATGTGGCATACGACGACCTGCAGAATAGATCTTTATCAGTTTCTAAGGTCAGGATGGGAAGATGAAGAGCGTTAAGGGTATAATTGTCATTTTACATGCAAATCAGAAACCACAAGTGCACTATAAGAAAAACAGTAACATGGGTACATGAGCAATGCCAAAAGCATTTTCACTCATCAAGAATCGTTGTTCTTTTTCTGGATAAATACCGGTTTCACACATCAAAGGATCGTTTGAGGGTATAATCGTCATTTTACAAGCAAATCAGAAACCACGAGTGCACTTTGCGAAAAACAGTAACATGGGTACATGGGTAAGATTGCAAAAACATTTTCACACATCAACAATCGTTGTTATTTTTCTGGATATACCAGTTTCTATTTCAGCCAAAGGATCGTTTGAGGGTATAATGGTCATTTAACAAGCAAATCAGAAACCACAAGTGCACAATGCGAAAAACAGTAGCATGGGTACATGAGTAAGATGCCATAACATTTTCACCCACCATGAATGATTGTTCTTTTTTTTCTGGATATACCAGTTTCTATATCAGGCAATTAGGCAAAGGATGGTTTTGAGGGTATAATTGTCATTTTACAAGAAAATCAGAAACCAGAAGTACATGAAGCAAAAAACTGCAGGAGTAAGATGCTACAAGAAGTACCCTTTTTCGTAGAAATTAGATAGAAAATTGTTACTTACCGAACGGTTGGATATGTGACAAGAAGTACCCATTTTCGTTTTCTTGAAAAAGACCCGATCTTGAAATGGCATTCATGGTGCATGTTCCAAGGCGTAAAAGAGTTTAGAAACTCGCCTTCGAAGCAACGGTTCTAATCTGAAAGATGGAATACCACTTTGCCATCTTTTCACTTCATACATTTCATGCCATGCTTGCACTATCTCATCAATATCAAAACCCAAACCTAAAGAACAAGAATCCAAGATCAGAACTTTCTTCCAAGA
This sequence comes from Saussurea involucrata, assembly GCA_033807775.1. NCBI lineage: Eukaryota > Viridiplantae > Streptophyta > Magnoliopsida > Asterales > Asteraceae > Saussurea > Saussurea involucrata. Next base: position 15,179,168 of record CM066324.1, read on the forward strand.
TTTCTTGAAATTACATGAATATAACCAAAAATGGTGGTCTAAAAAGTATGTGAAACAAAATTGGTGGATTTGTTTCTATCTTTTGTAGAAAATGTTTTTTCACGGCTCGATAGATAATGTGACAAGCCGATTTCTTTTCTGGGTTTCTAAGGTGGCGTTTGTTTTTTAAGAGGTGCTGAAGTCTAAAGTCTTATTTCACTTCTGATTGATAAGAGGTGGTGCTGAATCTGAAATCTGAATCAATAAGATTGCTTGTTTTTGTAAATTGATAAATGTCTAAATTTGTTTAAATTATATATTTGATCCATTAGAATATTATAGTGTTGAATTTATATATATAAATTTATACAATTTCACATATTTATGCATCACCATTACTTTACATCTAAATTATAAAATTAACATTCATCTAAACGAATATGTTTAAGCGTAAGTAATATATTTAAATTATACAAAGTTAAATTTGAAAGTCACCTAATTATAGTAAATTGAGTTTTTTTATCCAAGTTAACCAATTAAGAGAAAGGATCTATTAAGGTTAATTCATTGAGAACAATAAGAGGCAAATAAGAGGTTGGTTTACCCGTTACCAGATAAGAGGACAATAAGACATAAGTGACTCTGAAAATTAGGAAAAAACAAACGGTCTGAATAGCCCTACCTCTTAACGAATAAGACATTTCAGGCTAATAAGAGCTTTTTTTCTAAAAAAAACAAACAAGACCTAAATATGGTTAACGAACATGTCAATTAATCGATTACGATAAATTGTAAAGAAAATCATAAGAAAAATATGGAACGAAAATACGACCTTCGGATGCAGCATTGTTGGAACAATGATTCTTGATCATAACGGCCATATCCGTATGAGATACGCCAGCAAGTTCGAACTTTTCAACAGCAATCTCCAAACATTCGTGCCAAAACGGAAGCCCGAGTTTATACTCCATCGTTGATCTCTCATAAAGCATCGTACCCCACAAAACGTTTATCAGCGACCTCATATTTGCAGCTGTTTCTTCCGCTTCGTCTTTTCTCGTATCCGTTTTCTGTATACGAATCTTGATCTTATTCTGCGTAGAATTTTCATCAGCGCTTTTCCGTTCCTTCTCGGTTTCCTCCCACATTTGCATACCCTTTTCCATATTATCTTCGGCTTTGTTGTAAAGCTGAATAACGCTCGTAGAATCCCACTTTTCAAGATCAATTTCCGTGCCAACCGCGTAATACCAAGAAAGTTTTGCCTTCTCGAATTCTTGATTTCCTAAAGCTAGAAAACCTTCGTAGAAATCGGGCTTAATCTTAAGTGCTTCTTCATATCTCTCACCGGCTTTTTCGTACTCAATTTGTGCCCATTTGTATAAATCTTCGGTTAAAAACGCCCTTTTTCTGGCTTTTGACATATAAACATTTCCGCAATTAAACAAAGCTAAAGCTGCCATTTCTTGAAACTTATCGGCTGCGTTGTCGAAAAGTTCTTGAGCTTCTTCGCTCGTTAACGTATCCTCCATGGCCTCAGTGTATATCTTCATACCAACCTCATAAAGATCCAAATACGCATCCGAATTGAACCCGACATGATTCTTGAAAATTTGGGCGAACTCTAGAATCCAATCATCGATGAAAGTTGAAGACTTTTGAAGCTTTCGTTTCTGTTCTTGTTTTCTAACGTGGTCGAAAAACGGATCTTGTTCAGGGTTGACTTCTACGATATAGAGTTTGACTGAACCGTTTTGACCCGAAGTTGACTCGGCCCATCTTAACTCTTCGTTTGTGGTAATTGTCACCATATCGCCTTCTTGGTCTTTGTATTTCATTAGAACGGCTTGTGAAACTGGAAACCGGTCGGATATAACTTCTCGTAGCTCGAAAACGTCGCAATTAAAAGGGATTTTTGCACATCTTATATCGTCGCCATATACTAATTTGATACTCCTTTTTTGTTCATCTTTTTTGCTATAAAAACCGCTTATTTTCTCTTCGACAACCAACTTATCCTCGTCAACTTGCCCGACCTTGATCTTTTCGGCTTTTTCGACGAACTTTTTTGGACAATTTCCGTCACTAATCTTCTCAAAATTGCCCTCGTCTTTTTTTTCATCATTCGGCTCGAGTTTTTTACTTTTCTGCTTTCGTGTCTTCTCGTTCGCCGGTTTTTTATGTGAATCCGCCACATAATTTGGAGCCCGAAGAGGTTTACTCACTTCTTCACTCAACTTATGACCATTTTCCGTCACCACGAAACTTTTTGGTCCCTCTTCGGTTAACTTTTTCTCCATAAGTGGTTTCAATCTATCTGCAATCTCCATTGCCATGAGATTCTTCGGCTCCATTTCCAAAACCAAACTAATATCTTTTAAAGCCAAATCGAGCATATTTAAAGCCTCGTAACACCTAGCTCGTTTCACAAGTGCTTTACTATACTTGGGTGTGACTTCTAGGGCCAAATTGCATTCGTGAATTGCCTTCGGGAAATCGGTTATACCCATTTGCATATAGCACGATGCGATGCTACTATGAAGATATGAGACATCTATATGGTTTTTAGGAAGTAATAAGAGAGCTTTTTCGTATTTTAAGATGGATCCTTCGTAATCTTTCTTTTGAAACAACTTATTGCCCTCGTCTTTATGTTCTTGTGCCATGGAAATGAATACGATAGTGTCATCATCGTACGCTTTTTGGCTACTACTATTTGATCCTCCATGTGTCTTATTTTTGCCTGATTTTTTAGCCATTTTTGGAACAGGTTAGAAAACTAGAATGCATTCCCTCTTAACATTCTTAAAGCAAATAGTTCAAGACGTAAAAACCGAAAAGATGAAAACTTCAAGAACTAGGAACTTGTTTCTTGAAAATCCTAGTCTTTTACAAGAATCAAGATAAGTGATGTTGTAAACCCCTATTTGAATCCAACATTAATCAATTGATTCATAACAAACCAAAAGAACCCATCTACCTTAGATTTATGTATCTCCAATCCCACAAAGAAATTTCACACAGAAACACCTACTGTGTGAGAAACTTTAAAAACTTGTTTCTTGAAAATCCTAGTCTTTTTCAAGAATCAAGATAAGTGATCTAATAAACCCCTATTTGAATCCAACATTAATCAATTGATTCATAACAAACCAAAAGAACCCATCTACCTTAGATTATGTTATCTCCAAACCCACAAAGAAATTTCACACACAAACACCTTCACTGTGTGAGAAACTTCAAAAACTTGATTCTTGAAAGCCCTTTTTGACCTTTTTTCTAGATGGCACTTCAAGGTAACTAATGTTACAAACCCCAATTCAAATATAACACCAATCAATTCATTATTCATTTACAAACTACTAAAAAGAACCATCTTCCTTGGATTATCTATCAAGCAAATATCACACACAAACACCTTCACTGTGTGAAAAACTTCAGGAATTACAAACTTATTTCAAGATAAGTTATGCTATAAACCTCAATCCAAATCCAACATCAATCCATCATAACAAAACAAAAAGACCCCCCTTCCTTAGACTATATATCTCCAAACCCACAAAGCAAATTTCACATAGAACACCTTCACTGCGTGAAAATTATGATTCAATAGCTCAAAGTCTAATTAAGCAACAGAAATACAGAACCTGAAACTAAAAACCCAACTCTCTTTTCTTGTCCAGAACTGCAATTTCTGAATATGAGATTGAAAAAGAAAAAGAAAAAGAAAAAAGAAAACAAATATAAAAGGAGAGATGGTGATTCTTACGCAACTACAACTCCAAATTCTCTCTTGAAAAATCAATTTCTTTTTGAATTTTTTTATGGGAATCTTGAGAACAATCAATGGAAATGGAATGGAGCTAAGAAAACTTATCTGGGGTAGGAACAAAATGTGATCTTGGAAAAACAGCAAATTTGCAGAAGACTGAGAGAAAACACTTTGCGTTCTTTAGCTTCTATGCGTTTTATTCTTAATAGTTTAAGTAAAAGGTTTGCAGATTAGTGACGTAACAGCTAACCTTGCAAAAAAGGCATTATTTTTGTGTGAAATTTATTTCCTAAAAAATGAGAATAAAGAATTCTTGAAGGGTCCCATAGTTTCCCGTGAACTCCAAGATTGTTGGGTCATTTTATTAAATCATTTTTTATTTGAAATTTCTTTGGAAATAATTACATTTAGCGTCCCTATAGTTTGCATATTATTAAAAGGTAGGTCCGTTGCTCTAACATTAAGTAACGGGTACCGTAAATTGGTCTTTTCTCATATTAATTAAAAATTATTCACCACCCCACCTATAAATTGACATGTGTCTCCAGTGGCGGATCTAGCAATTTTGTATAGTGGGAGCATTTTTAAGGTATGTTAAAAGTTCGTAAAGTCGTTCGATGTGTTTTAGCCTAATTCTACGGTTATGAGAATTTTTTGAAGTTTTTCGGTTGATTTCGAGGGATTTTTAAGTTTTTTTGTCGATTTAGAGAGACTTTTTCGTTTTTTGGTTGATTTAAAAAGGCTTTTTTTGTTTTTTTTTTGATTTTGAGGTACTTTTTTTGGTTTTTTGGTTAGTAGGGGAACATACTGAAAATCAATGGAGAAAAACAGTGATAGAACGTTAAAAAAAATTGTTTTTGTTTTTAAACTAGCAAAAAACATGATTTTTTTTGTTTTAGTGGGGGACAGGCCCCCGCCTTTATACTACTCCATCTGCCCCTGTGTGTCTCACTTCATCCCTTGTGCAACCAAGTGCAAGTTGTAACCCATCTTTTTTTTTCTTACTCAGAGCATCTCGAACCCATCTCTATTGATGAGTTTAAATAAAATAATCATTTCTCTATTTCACTATCAAGTTTTAGAGAAATCTCTAAACTTAGATTGTTTTTAACTTTTCTCTTTTATAGAAAGCAAGATAGCAAAGTTGTTAGATTTTTCAATTTTGTTTTGTTATCTTTTTAATCATCAAATGCTTTGTATGCTTGTACTATTTGCATCCAAATTTGTACAATACAAAAAGTTATTAAAAATGATTAATTGACCATATAACCCCTATTTAAACGAGGCTAAAGTTAATGGTGTTAAGTCAAGTTACCAAATCTATAACAAAATTGAAATCATAATGACCATATCTATAGTTATTTTATTTGAGGGACTTGATCCAAATTTTTAGATAGGGACTAAATTTGTAATTTACTCTTTTTATTTTTATTAATTTGGGTTTTCTTTTTCTGTTCTCAAAATAATTAAATTATTTTAAAACATTCAATTAAACCTAACCCATCTATATATTTATATATTATAAAAAGTAAACTCATTTTGTTTATTCAAATATTATTTGATTTTTTTAAGATAAATTGAATTATATTTTTTAAGAGAAAAAAAAAAGGAAAATGTGGGGATGGGTGTAAAACATAAGGTGTTGTTGGGTCATGGGTGGTAACGGGATAGCACGTTATCTCCTTTAAGCCACACACGTCATGTGGCCCTTTCTTTCTACCAAACTTTCCGTCAAAAAAAGCTAACACCGAATCTGTTTTCCGTTAGTCAAAGTCAAATTATTCTTGACTCAACCTACAAGCCACCTCCCATTTCCATACTAATATCTAGATGACCTATGTTTTTTTTTAAGAGGTGCTGAAATCTGAAGTCTGGTTTTATTTTGGATTTTTAAGAGGTGGTGTTGAAGTCCGAAATCTGAATCAATAAGACTGCTTGTTTTTGTAAACTGACAAACATCTGAATATGTATAATTTTCTATTTTATCCCTCAAAAATTTAACTTAAATACGTCAATTGAAGTAAACATCGATAATCGAAAGACAAAATTGAAAAGAAAAAAGAAACAAAAGGACGTTGACAGATTTACGAGGTCATGGAGTTTTAATCATATATCAAACACCGAAGAGCCGATTTAAGCGATTCAAGTTTTAATCTACGATATTCGTGTTTTGTGTTTTCCCAAATTCGGGGAACATCTGGGCTAAAACAGACGTTGAAATCGAAAGAATGATGCTGGATGGAAATATGAGGTAATTAAGTGGCTAGGTTGTCACTTAATTATTCAGAGAACATTAAGAGCTAAGAGGATCTGAAAAGAAAGAAAAAACAAACGGTCTGAATCATCTTACGTCTGACCGAATCAGACATAAATGAAAATTAAGAGATTATTTTGAAAAAAAACAAACACCAACTTAATTTAATTGTTAACCACAAGGGTTGTGGCGTACTGGTTAAGCCCCTGGGGATGGGGATGTGGTGGAATATCCCATCTGCCCAGGGTTCTAATCCAGGCGTACGCAACATTTATGGCCACTAAGGTTTAATTAAGGCTGATGTCTTACAGTCATAAATTGCCAAGGGATTAGTCTAAACATAGTCTAGGTCACCCTTCCCCAAAAAAAACTTAATTTAATTGTTCTCATTTCATGCTTTTATGTTTAACCCAAACGAAAACACCAACTTGTATCTGAAAAATAAGAATTGCGGCCCTTTTTATAATTTTATATGCTTTTATGTAAGCATAAAAATGGATATTTATATTCATAAATCACTTAATTACATTATCTTTATTTGATAATATTGATATTCACATTGCTTTTTAGTGGCTTGTTGGCTTTATACTTAGGTGGCGTTTGTTTTTTAAGAAGTGCTGAAGTCTGAAGTCTGATTTCACTTCTGATTTTTAAGAGGTGGTGCTGAAGTCTGAAATCTGAATCTATAAGACTGTTTGTTTTTTGTAAACTGACAAACATCTGAATATATATAATTGTTTATGTGATCTATATCATTGAATTTATAAAAATATAAGTTCATATTAATTAAATTATAGTAATTAAATATGCACAGAAAGTAGTCGTTTATAGTTGGAACTTGGAAACCATGAGCAAAATAACCATCATTCTTGTTTGCCCTCATTTTGCACATTCTGTCAAATGCATATTTTCTTCTTTTTGTATTTTTGAAAGTATGGAGGTTGGTTAATGCCAATCCACTCTATAAAGGTACACTTTGAAGAAGAGTGAAGAGACTTGCAAACCTAAAGGACATGAATGCACCTATTGGAGCACAAAATGCACATCAAAGGCTCAATATACAACAATCAACAGCTAACAAAACAACCTTGGTACAGGAAAAAAAAAGCCAAGACTAGTGTACAATAAATGGACATTCAAATCCTACCAAAATACATCATTTGAACCATCTCGTAGATGTTGCCCGCCGTTGCCCCTTCTATAAGAACCACATTGATGATGGCGATCATTACCACTGAGATTGTGATCCAAAGCTTCCTCTTGTGAATCCTTGTGTGTATGGTCTCTTGGAGAAGACTGCTGCTACATTTGCACTAGAAATACCACACACATCCTGTGTTCTCTTTCCATTCTTTGTATTCTTTAAGTCCCAAAACGCAATCAATGGTCTTAGTAGACGAACCCGCCTCGAAAACAAAAGCTTCAAGGATGTCAATTAATCTCCACAACCTTTATAATAACATTTTATGAAGCACACCCACATCACTGATCAAGAAATAATGAAGAAAAACTGCAACAAAAAGTAATTGTACGATTAGTAGTAAGATTTGTATTTTTGGGACAGAACCTGGTTGAATCTTGTTAATGGCCTTGCAAAGAACCAATCCATTTCTCAAGCAAGAAATGAAGTCTTTCTCTGATGGCTCCTTTGGGATGCCTAATGGGCCCACAAAACTTTCAATCCATTCAGTAGCTTGAATCCTCCTCCAAGCTATAAAAATAACGAAAAAGAAACCCAAAATTAATGGATGGATTTGATTGATTCGATGAACAAAATTGATACTAGTTTATGTAATTTTTACCTGCTTATTGGGCTTATCTTGAGGCCAAATTGGAATCATGAATCACCCCCATAATATTTCATTTGAGGAAACCGAAACAATTCTCTTAACTGCTTCTGCTCTCAAACCTGACCGCACACATCCACCTAAATACTAGAAAAACGAAAAACAAAGTATGGATTTCTAAGTCCATTCTCGAGCATTCTGTAACACCCCAAAACAGGGGTTAACAAAAACTTCCATAAAACGGAAGAGTGGTACACATAACCAAAGTGAAAGTGTACATAATCATCATTACAAACCAATAATACAAATACTTAGTTAATGTATAACTACTAATAGTCTACTTGCTTGATTGTTCACTACTATGGCAATCCAACACAAAAAGGATGTCGGGAAGTTCTAATATCAATCTTCCAATTCTTTAACCTTCCAACATCAGTCCCATGCTCACACCCCGTACTAAACCTTCTTGTGTCCGGAACCACTAATATCTGTAACACATAAAACACATAGCAAGTGTTAGGCTTTTAAAGCCTAAGTGAGGTTTACACATAGCACATAGAGCATAATCATAGCATCTAGGAATAACAATTCGATACATTCACAAATTGGATTCCATGGAGAAGGTCCATATCGCTACCCAGTTACATCATAATCGAAGATATACCTTGATCAGTACCCCACGGTATTGTCACAAGGCATAACACAACGGAAAACCCCACGGTATCCGAGGGTATGAATCAATTACACTTACCCCACGGTGTGTAAGAATATATATCCTCCAATGCCTACTAGGTGCTCCTCCAATTATGTGAATACCAAATATGTTAATCCAAATAAGATTCAAAGCATATTAAACACTTAACAATGGTCCAACCATTTGGCATAATCAACCCTACTTCCATGTAGTTCACATACATCCACATGTATTAAATCACATTCTATATGATTTCAATAATAAATCACCATGTTTACAATTCAAGAATAAATCCATTTTGACCATTAAGCCATCAATCCATCATTAAGACATCTATTAAGCCATCATCATAATCACATACCAAGGATGTAAAATCAAACCCAAACCTTTACATACTAACATATATCATGACATACTAAGTAAATAACACAAATTATCCACCTTTACTTACTTGTATTCTTCTTGTTTCCTCTTAACCATTAAGAGCATATAAGTCAAGATTTCACATTACAATACCAAAATCAAGATAAGGAATGATAGATAATTATAATACAATCAATTAGGTACAAATTACTCACCTTAAATCTTCAATTGGTATAACCTTACTTGAACACTTGAACCCTAATACTCCAAATCAAGGTGAATTGCAGATACCAAGCCCTAATTGAAGTTTAATTGAATAAGATTCATGTAACACTTACTTGAATTGGATTAAGATTAAAAGATGTAGTTTTACCTTAGGTTTAGATGGAGAATCGCTTGCAATGTGAAGAGCAGAGCAAATTTTCAGTTTTGAGAGTTCTAAGTGATAAATGAGATGACTAAGGACTAAGGGGTGGGTTTTAACCCCCTTTCAACACGTCAGGTGCTCGGCGCCGATGCCCGCGCCAGTGCATCGGCGCCACCATCGGCGCCAGCTTCTGTTTGCTAGCCTTCTTGTTTTCCACTGATTTGGCCGTAACTTCTTCGTTAGAACCCCGCTTTTACCCCGGAAAGTACCGTTGGCCTCGTATTCAAATTACCCATCCAACTAATCCTTAAAATCTAATATTCCACTTTATCATCTATTTTTCATTAATTTTCTTAAGGAATAAACTTACTGATTTCTATCGGAAGTTATCAAATAACAAGTAACAATCACGAAAATTACTTAAGAAATTACTTATAATCTAAAAGTCAAAATATAAATAAATATTAGGACTACTATTACTTACAAGGATTTTCCGGGTGTTACAATTCTCCCTCACTTGAAATAGATTTCGTCCTCGAAATCTTAGATTTAAGAAAACAAATGTGGATATTTGTTCTTCACAGTTACTTTTTTTTTCAGCTCTCTATAATCTATACCCATACGCATTGAACCATCTTTCTTCTTTTCCATCTTGGCATTAATCACATATGTCAAGAATGCCTTACAACCCTTTTAGTACACATTTTCGCGCTTTCAACATAGTCATAAACGCCATTTCTCCCTTCCTCCGATCCCCATATATAACAATAGGGTTTCCGTAAGAAGATGGTATACGAATTAGCTTCTTAGCACACACAATTTCCGCTTGAATTTCTGCTAACCAATCCATCCCAACCACTACATCAAAATCCTCAATCAAAATTGACATTAAATCTATTGGAAAATTCTTCCCTTCTATCTCTAGCGGACATCTTCGTAAAATATCTCTTACCACAACATTTTCACCATAGCTATTTCTACTAACAAAGCTTCATCTAACTGACTAACAGGCAAATTCAACTTTTGAACAAATGATAATGACACAAATGAATAACTTGCACCAAAATCAAATAAAACACGCGCAGGTACGGAGTTTAGAAAAAAAGTACCCGACACCACATCCTTTGAACTTCTAGCCTCGTCAGTCGACATTTGAAATGCCCTTCCTGTTGCCTTCGGTGGTTCTGACTTGGGTTTCCCAGATCCGCCTGTCTTTAACCTTGGGCAATCTCTCTTCACGTGACCCGGCTCACGACATTCAAAACAAACTACCCCTTTTATTGAACAATCCTGCATTAAGTGCCCGACTTTTCCACATTTACTACAAGTTAGAGAACCCTGATACTGACGAGTGTTACACGGACCCACATGAGATTTCCTGCATCGATTACACCATCTAGCCTCGTTACGATTATCTCCAACTTCATTCCCCGAGAATGGTCTTTGCTGACGAAAATTTCCAGATGACTCTTCCCATTTCCTTTTCTCACTTGTTGGTCCACTTTCCAACTTTCCTTGAACCAAATCATCTTCTATCCGTAAGGTTTCTTCAATTGCCTCTTGTATGGTTGAAACCTTAGCATTTCTCAAAGCAGTCTTCATACTAGCCGGTAATCCCCTTTGATACGTCTTTATCTTTGTTTTCTCGTCAGGAGCTAAGTGTTCTACCAGATTTAACTTCTCCAGAAACAATCTTGAGTATTCCATAATTGACATGTCTCCTTTCTTCAAGCCACATAACTCATCTTCAATCTTATCTAGTGCCCGCTCACTGCAATATTTTTCAAGAATTTTCTTTTTGAAAGCTGCCCATGTGAACTTGGCCAACAATGCCGGTGTGGTTGATGAACGTGTAAGATTCCACCATGTAAGAGCTTCACCCTTAAGGAGATGAGATGCAAATTTAACCTTCTGAGAGTCTTCACATTCGCTTGCTTCAAAAGACATCTCAACTTCTCGAATCCAATTCATACATTTAATGGGATCAGTAGTTCCTGCAAACTCGGGAGGTTTACATCCCAAAAACGTCTTGTACGTGCATCTCCGTTCCTTTCTCCTTCCCGAATAGTCGTATCTTTTTCCGTATTCAAAGTATTTTCCAAATTACCTTGCCCATTCAAAGCATTTTCTGCCATTGTCTCGCGTTGTCGAATGCTATTATCTCTGTCATCCAACATCTTCATAATTCGCTCCTGCTGTTGAGTCATAGCAGATTCCATGGCTCGGAGCATACTATTCCTCAATCGAGCTTCAAGAGCGTCTTCTTCCGTTACTGGGTTCGATGTACCAAAGTTAGGTCTCACTACATTTTCTGCTCCTCCACCTAAATTACGCGGTCTCGGAGAATGTCTAGCTGTTGCTCGATTTTCAGGTTGGTCAGCAGTAGATTCAGATGCTGACTGACCATCACGCGGTTGCTGCACATGACTTCGAGTATTTACCATTTCAGTCTGACAAGCACACGAGAATGAGGTAAGAATCAGACTACTTTTGTGTACTAATACACTTATCAATTACCATAATAATAGAGATCAAGTACACTTACATAACAACACATTCATAATAGCATTAGCTAGATGAAATTATGAATATGTAATATACAAGTATTCTTTTTACCATCATTATAATTTTTGACCAAGGTATTTTCACAATTCCTAACACTCTCCCATCCTATGATATCTACCCATTCAACAGTATTTCAATCTTATTATTCTCAGCTTAAGTCTAGGCATACTATAGTCATACCTAGTTCACTTAAACTAGAGCTCTGATACCAACTTGTAACACCCCAAAACAGGGGTTAACAAAAACTTCCATAAAACGGAAGAGTGGTACACATAACCAAAGTGAAAGTGTACATAATCATCATTACAAACCAATAATACAAATACTTAGTTAATGTATAACTACTAATAGTCTACTTGCTTGATTGTTCACTACTATGGAAATCCAATACAAAAAGGATGTCGGGAAGTTCTAATATCAATCTTCCAATTCTTTAACCTTCCAACATCAGTCCCATGCTCACACCCCGTACTAAACCTTCTTGTGTCCGGAACCACTAATATCTGTAACACATAAAACACATAGCAAGTGTTAGGCTTTTAAAGCCTAAGTGAGGTTTACACATAGCACATAGAGCATAATCATAGCATGTAGGAATAACAATTCGATACATTTACAAATTGGATTCCATGGAGAAGGTCCATATCGCTACCCAGTTACATCATAATCGAAGATATACCTTGATCAGTACCCCACGGTATTGTCACAAGGCATAACACAACGGAAAACCCCACGGTATCCGAGGGTATAAATCAATTACACTTACCCCACGGTGTGTAAGAATATATATCCTCCAATGCCTACTAGGTGCTCCTCCAATTATGTGAATACCAAATATGTTAATCCAAATAAGATTCAAAGCATATTAAACACTTAACAATGGTCCAACCATTTGGCATAATCAACCCTACTTCCATGTAGTTCACATACATCCACATGTATTAAATCACATTCTATATGATTTCAATAATAAATCACCATGTTTACAATTCAAGAATAAATCCATTTTGACCATTAAGCCATCAATCCATCATTAAGACATCTATTAAGCCATCATCATAATCACATACCAAGGATGTAAAATCAAACCCAAACCTTTACATACTAACATCTATCATGACATACTAAGTAAATAACACAAATTATCCACCTTTACTTACTTGTATTCTTCTTGTTTCCTCTTAACCATTAAGAGCATATAAGTCAAGATTTCACATTACAATACCAAAATCAAGATAAGGAATGATAGATAATTATAATACAATCAATTAGGTACAAATTACTCACCTTAAATCTTCAATTGGTATAACCTTACTTGAACACTTGAACCCTAATACTCCAAATCAAGGTGAATTGCAGATACCAAGCCCTAATTGAAGTTTAATTGAATAAGATTCATGTAACACTTACTTGAATTGGATTAAGATTAAAAGATGTAGTTTTACCTTAGGTTTAGATGGAGAATCGCTTGCAATGTGAAGAGCAGAGCAAATTTTCAGTTTTGAGAGTTCTAAGTGATAAATGAGATGACTAAGGACTAAGGGGTGGGTTTTAACCCCCTTTCAACACGTCAGGTGCTCGGCGCCGATGCCCGCGCCAGTGCATCGGCGCCACCATCGGCGCCAGCTTCTGTTTGCTAGCCTTCTTGTTTTCCACTGATTTGGTCGTAACTTCTTCGTTAGAACCCCGTTTTTACCCCGGAAAGTACCGTTGGCCTCGTATTCAAATTACCCATCCAACTAATCCTTAAAATCTAATATTCCACTTTATCATCTATTTTTCATTAATTTTCTTAAGGAATAAACTTACTGATTTCTATCGGAAGTTATCAAATAACAAGTAACAATCACGGAAATTACTTAAGAAATTACTTATAATCTAAAAGTCAAAATATAAATAAATATTATGACTACTATTACTTACAAGGATTTTCCGGGTGTTACACATTCCAATGACCAGCAAACAAAACCCAAATACGGGGGTCTGATCGATTGAGGACGAAAACGAGGGAAATACAGCGTCTGATCGATAGAGGACGAAAACGAGGGAGATAAAGGGAATGATCGATTGAGGACGAATACGAGGGTTAAACGATGGAAGAGAGGGACGATACCTGATCGATTGAAGGAAGAAGTGAGATGGATTCGATGAGAGGATGAGGCCATGTAATCTGGATACTGGAGGCGATAAAGAGATTGGAGGCGATGTCTTACCGATTTAGAGGTTAGGGCACCACCTTTTCATTTAGATGATTTTTAGTCTTCAGACCCTCTGAAAATAGAAACAAAACAAACACTCTGAATCAGTATATGTCTTACCGATTAAGATAAAAGTGAATAATAAGGGCTGAAATTCACAAAACAAACAGGCCCTTAGCTTTTAGTTTGTTAATTTTGTAAGGTTTAGGTATAGTTTGGCGAAAATAAGTAGTTTATTTTATGGGTACATGTTGTTTGGATGGACATAAACTAGCTTATAAGCCAGTTTTTTGATAAACTATTTGAAGTAACATTTAAGAAACTTTTTGTGACTTTTTTGTGGTGTACTGGTAAAGCCCTTGGGGGATATAGTGGAAACTCATCTACTCAGGGTTTAAATCCAGGCACTGCCAAAGCCCTTGTGGCCATGGAGGTTCACCTGCGATGACTCCAGGCCATTCGTGGTCGCCCGGGGATTAGTCGGTGCACGTAAGCTGGCCCGGAAACCCACAGTTATAAAAAAAATGTTCATACATATGATTATCTTTTAGTTATTAAGTTTCCTATGTCACTATGCCCATGAATTCAAGCAACCGTCATTACAAAATCCAATCCCTTCTATGCATATGTAGAATAAGAAACAATAGTAGATTCAAGAAGAAGCATAATTAAATGAGTTCATTGATAATAGGATGAGAGGATAAAACATTTTACTAACAAATTGAGTTTACTAATTATTATCATCGAGTCATTGCATAAAATGAAATTGTTTCAAAAACCTTAAGCTACATAAAGAAAATCATAAACTATTGACATATTCAAACCCTAAACTAAATTAAAGTTATGAAATAGGATTTCTTTTTATTAAAATGATTATTTTACCGTCATACATAATAGGTAAAGACGGACAAAACTAGGATAATAGACTAAACCAAAACAAAAACATGACCACTATGTTTTTTTAATAAACAAAATCCTTATTTTAAAATAGGAACTAGATTAAGATTTTGAGCAAACTATAAGGACCAACGATGTAATTTACTGAAATAGCTAGTTCGGCGACTTTCCTCAAAATAAAGGCCGTTAGAGCATCTCCAAGAATTATGGTATAATTTTTTCTATGATAGAATAGAAAACCTCTAAATCTCTAAGAAAAATTACATTTAGAGTAAATTACTGTTTTGGTCCCTCAGGTATGCAAAAAATTACGAAATTGGTCCTTTAACTTCAAAAATTACCGTTTTGGTACCTCAGGTATGCAGTTTGTTACGAAATTGGTCTCTCGAGCTGACAGCCGTTTATTTCCTCCGTTAAGCTCGAGGGTAAAATGGTCTTTTTACCCTTTTTCATTTATTTTACCATTTTTAATTAATTATATCATTTTTCTTTTATTTTCTTGAATCTCCATCTTCTTCAAGAAGATTATGAACATCATACCAAGAACATCATCTTTTACTTAAATATTCATCTTCTCCAACAAGATCATGATGAACACCATGAAGAACACCAAGAAATCAAACTTTAAATCCAATTTAGAGAACACCAATAACATTTGACAAATCCAAATCCATGCCTAAAAACATCATTTAAATCAAAACCTTTAATCATACATTATAAATCAAAACCCAAACTTATAAAATTAAATCAAAGCACAGATTTAATCATACATTATAAATCAAAACCACACACAAGTTCATTAATTATACAACTTTATATTCATCACATCCATGTATTCTTCTTATTCTTGCCAACAATAAGATTTTTTTGAATTCCCATACTTTCATTTCATCTTTATTATTTCAAACATCATCACGACATTCACAACTTTACTTGTTCCATTAGGTCTCTATATATCATAAGTTACATTCAACATTATCTATACTACATATATAAGCATTTACATCAAATGTCTTAAAGACAACTCTTTAAGCACAATGTACCACCATTTAAAGCATTAAATTCAAAAATCTCTTAATTACTACTCTTAAAGCACAATGTACAAGTTATTTGATGTAAGATTTTTATAATCTGTCCAATAAAGAGATGAGAAGGTGCAGGCCATGCTTTCTAACCTCAAGCCATACCCTTCTGCCATAGCCATACCCTTCTGCCATAGCCATACTTTTTGACCTTAAGCCCATGCTTTATGTAGTATACATATGTGTGTGTGAGAGAGAGAAAGAGAGAGAGTCAAGATTATAGCAAGCAGCAGTAGCAACTCGACGTGAGAGGTTAAGAGCTTTGAAAGTTGCTCAACAACTTCTTGAGAATCCTGAGGATGATGGAGGTGAAGCCAATGATGCCCGAGGATGAAAATGGAGTTGACGATGAAGAGAAGTGAGAATTCGCAATTCTTATCTTTTTATGCTATTAATTCAATTCGTCAACTAGATGTTCATTTTGGTTGATGTACGGCTCACCAAAAAATTTGATTGTGTAATTCATTTAATACCTTTTAGATCGGGTTTTGGAGAACCCGCAAGACTCCGGCACAAACTTCAACTGTTTGACATCTCCTGTATTTTTTTGTTCTTCATTAGTGTAAGTTTAATCATTTATATCATCTCTTCTTTGTTCATATTCTTCTAGATCTTTTCCGTATCACCGTAATCACTTTTTTTCTCTTCTATGCAGAAATGAGATGCTGGTATGGAACTTAACATAATTGGAATTCAGTAGCCTTCTTATTCCAACATGAGCAAAGGTATGTAGATGTTGCATGTTATCTTTTTATTCTTTATTGGGTGAATATAGCAGTCATTATTTCCATCTTTTAGTTATCGTTTCATATTAAAAGTTATTACTACCTATATTTTAAACATTTAGAATACATGACAGTGTGTTGCTTATGCAGTTATGCATTGAAATGGGCAAAGGAACAAGTGAAAGGGCTTTGGCCCTAATCGACGGGCAACTCACTAACCAATAGACCCAACCAGTTAAGCCATTCGAAAGCCAAGCCGGTCTACAACAGGTCTCTATAAACGAGTCTGTAACCAGGTCCAAAGGCTGGAACGATCATTCCCATCTTCATCTTCGGCCTTCCCTTACCCTGCTTATCCCTTTCCTGTTGTGTCTTCCTCCTCACAACCGCCACCCCCAAAGGTTGGAGTAGAGACGAGACGTTTGAGTTCTAATGCATGCACTATTGTTGCTGGCCTGAGAATATGGACAATTGGGTGTTGGATTTGTGTTTGTGTGTGTAGAAAATATGGTACTGGGTTTCATTATTTGAGTTCTAATATATGCAATATTGGTAGTGGAGGAATGAGTTGGAAAGTTTGGGTTTGGTTCTTCTTTCTTTTCAACTTCACATATATCTGTATGCATTTTTAGGTAAAAAGAATACAAGATTTTTCATTTACTAAATGTAAATTATTAATATAATAGTTTTGAAGTTAAAATTTTTGAGATTAAAATAATTTTTTTTAATATAAGATATAACAATTAAAATTTATAAAAACAAGAATTTAATAAAAAAAATTATATTATTTTCATGGTTTTTACTAAATTTTCAAATCGCAGATCAAACTACATTTGTAATCTTCATTTTCTTCAATCGACTTTTTATAACGAGAAGTGATATAAAATAACCAAAAAGCTTTTGGTTAGTGGTATACCAATATTTAACCTCCTATAATGTTAAAAATTTAGACCTCATCAAATGTAAAGAGGATATATGAGTTTATTTATTTCATATGTTTAAAATATTCAATCTTCGGTTACAACAAAATAATCACATTTAATTGTATCGTTTGAGTACCACACTCTTTTACCAATATATTAAAAAAATTACCTAAGCTATTAATTATCTTAAAATATATATTATACATAATGGGGAGAGATCAAATGCAAACCACTCTAATTTTGCAAACCGTGCAAACCGTCGATTTCATTGGTTAAGATAATGAAATTGATTCATGAAGTTGTTTAGTTTGATGAAATTGTTCTTATAATTCTTTTTTTGATAAAATTGTTTCATATGTTTGTGTTTTTATGTAGTTTCATGCATTTTTCTCATTCTGATGAAATTGTTTCATCCATTTTCTCAATCTGATGAAACTTTTTCATTTTTACATGAAAAACACAAATATATGAAACAATTTCATCAAAAAAAGAATTATATGAAACAATTTCATCAAATTAAACAACTCATGAACAAATTTCATTAACTCAACCAATGAAATTGACAATTTGTAAAATTAGAGTGGTTTGTAAATGAAATTGCCCCTATACATAATTTAGATATTACTATTATTTTATGTTTTTGTTTGTAACTAAATTTTGATTTTTTAAATGGAAACTTTGATGGGTATTTTGCTTTTAGTATTAAATCCCAAGTACCGGTCTTTATTTGGTTGCATGGAAATTTGGAAATTCGTTAACTATTTAAGGGAAAATCTTTTGTTATTCTAAGAGGTCGTTTATCAAACATTTACCCGGTAAGTGTTTAACGGTAAATTTTAACACTATCATTTACTTACCGGGTAAGATTTTAGTCCATAAAAACGGCATTGTAAGCAACAATTTGTCCGGTAAGTGCTAACCGTGGTAAGAATCGTTGCCGCCACTTACCGGGTAAGACTCTTGATCCTTGCCTCGCTCTTACCGGGTTAGATTCTAGGTCCTTAACATATTTTTTCGGTAAGGTAAGATGACTTGGTAAGCGCTTACCCGGGTAAGCGTTTGGTAAACGGCCCCAAGTAACATAATTTAAAGACCTATATAGTATATATATACTAGCAGTGTGCCCGTGCAATGCACCGAGTGAGCAAGAATGTCAATTTTTTATCGTCAGTTTTTTTATTTTCATTTACGATAAAAAAATTGACATTCTTGCTCACCCGGTGCATTGCACGGGCACACTGCTAGTATATATATATATGCTCGTTCTGCAATGACTTTACAATTCACAAAATTCGTCTCTAAATGGTTTTCCGTAGTTGGTTTCCAATGAAATAACACTTGTCTTTCTCTCTTACTGGAGTTCAACTTTGGGAGAAAGGATCGATCAAGGCCTTATTTGTTTTTGGAAAAATAGCTCTTATCAGCCTTTTATGTTTGATTCGGTAAGAGATAAGGACGTTTAGGCTTTCAGACCCACTTATTTCTTACTACCCTACCCTCTTATCTGGTAAGAGGTAAACGAACCCCCTATTTGCTTTTTATTGTTCTCCAGACCTTCAACAACGACGTTTCTTAATCGCTCCTTTTTCTCAATCGATCCTAACCTCTCAATCGATTAACCTTAATCGATCCTTTCTCCCAATCGTTCTTTTTCGTTTAAATGAATACTATTCCTATAATTTAGATGTGAATTTCGTAATGAAGATAAATATGTAAAATTGTATAAATTTATATATAAATTCAGCAGCATCGTCATTTATTTGTAATTATGACGATCAACAAGTATATAACTTTAGATTTACCAAACAAGGAACTTTGTTTTGAATCCCTGATAAAAAAACAACAACAACCAATTAACCATAAAATTCTATTTCTTCTTGTCTTGTGGAGAAATTAAATGTGGTAAACACTCAAACAAAACCCATATGATATATATATATTATAGACAGAGGTTTGGCAAACCTCAAAGAAATGAAAAAAGGAACACCCTAGTAAACGTTCATCCGGACGGTATGCACATGTGCATACAAGTAACTGGAGTTGTTTTTTGGTTTTTATGCAGGTGTGCCTGCTATTCACATGTGCATATGTACGTGTGCATGTTACAAATTACTTGTATACACATGTGCATACTGTTCTGATGAACGGTTTACCAGGGTGTTCCTCAGTTTTTCATTTTTTTGAAGTATACAATATTTATATACGGCAAATGCAACAAATAAACTCACACACCCTCCTCACCTTTGGAATTATATATACATCTTGAACAACCTCGTGTTCACATGTGCACAGGTCCATACCGTCCAGATGAACGACTACCAGGGTGTTCCTTAGTTTTTCATTTTTTTTGCGGTTTTCCCCTGAACCGACCTTATATATATGAACCTGACACTATATATATATATATATATATATATATATATATATATATATATATATAGAGAGAGAGAGAGAGAGAGAGAGGCTCCGTAAAATGCAAACTTTGCATTTGTTGCACCCCTTACAAACCACAATCTGCATATGTGCAGACTGGTTCTGCATATATGCATATGAATACGTGCAAGAATATACATATAATGGACATACATTCATATGGGACAATGCATATATGCAGAACCAGTCTGCACATATGCAGACTGTTTGTAAGGGGTGCAACAAATACATGATTTGTATTTGATTTGTACCCTATATATATATATATATATGAACACCACCTTCAGAGGAAAACCGCAAAAAAAAATGAAAAGCTGAGGAACCCCTTGGTAGTCCTTCATCTGGACGGCATACAAGTAATGTGTAACATGCACACTATAAAAACCAAAAACTGCCCAATTTACTTGTATGCACATTTGCATACCGTCCAGATGAATGGTTACCAGAATGTTCTTTAGTTTTTCGTTGTTTTGAGGTTTTCCCCTGAACCTCCATCTCTCTCTCTCTCTCTCTCTATATATATATATATATAAGTAGAATTTTTGTGAATATTTATTTATCTTTGAAATTGTTAAAATGATTAATGCAGGTATCATGCTCATCAATACACAAATGGAACCACTTGTGATCTTAGAAACGAGCCTCGAGAAACCGAGGTCTAATGCACTCTAAACATTTTTGCAACTTTTTTTTAACCATATCTTGATTTCATTTTATTTCTGCAATTTACAGGTGAGGTTTGTGTGTTCGGTACCTAGAGCTATGATTAGTTCCATCACCGAGTTATCGACATGCAAGTATGCACTCACAATCCAATGCCCAACGCTTTGCAAACACCCGCAACTCTCTCTCTCTCTGGTTATATCCTGTATAAGCTAGCTTATTTTTTGAGCTTATTGAAAAAGCCCCGTTTGATGGCCATAAGGCAGTTCAAATGGCTCTTCGAGGTATTTTTCACCTTTTCCAATTATCCTCCTTATATTTTACATAAATGCCCCTTATATATTCTTTTTAGGTAATTACATTGCCATCTAACTTATCAACTAGTTTTAACAAATATGGTTAGTTTATCGGCTAACATATGAGCTTATTAGCCAATCAAGAATATATTTATTACATATCCAAGTTGTTTTGCAGATTGTTCCTAGAAGAAAGACCGGTTTGGCATACAATCAACTGTAATCCGCTCCCAAAAGATTACAAACAACCGAAAACGGAGGACGATATTATACAGGGACTGAAGCTGACAATGGTAACCGATAAAGAATCATCATCATCGAGTCTTCAATCAGAAGAGCATGCGGCATAAAGATGTATTGACGTAATATCTTTTGGCAGTTGCTGGATGGTTTGGTGCAGAATGATTAAGTCGTCAGAATGACTAAGAGGCTCTTATGATATAGTGCAAAATGAAATATGGTTGTTTTGGTAATTGTCTATAATGAAATTTGGGCGCTGAATGGTTAAGGGAGGCCCAAGATACAAAATTATTCAGAGGCATTAAGAGACGGACCTTTTTTTTGCCAAACAAGATTCACCTCTTAGTGATTCAGAGGTTGCCTCTTAATGGAACTATTAAGAGGTAAACAAGCAACCCCTATAGTTTTTTTCGGATGATAATAATATATAAATAAATTCGAGGAATTGTCGATGCTAGCAAAATACCTATGTGGTGTGAATTCAATTCAACGCTATGGCACCTTATTGTTTCATTTGTAGGCATTAAATGTCCATCTAATGAACATATAAATCGCATATAATTTCATGTATTTTGGTGTTTTTTTTCGTGTTTCACGTAACGGTTCTTGAAAATGCTAAGGTGGCAATATTTGTCTTAAGTTAAGATTGAATCGCGGGTAAATGTTGAAATCGAGGAGCCGGTGAGAGTTACAACCCTTTAGGGATTAGTCTCCTTGTGGGCCCTTAAAAAACTATCTAGCGATTGTTGTGTATCTGATTTGCCTCTTACATAACGGTCGCTCTTGGGGGGGCACAAAATGTGAAATTGGTTTAGCTTTTTATAAAAAATATAACCGTTTTGATGCAAGTTTGATGAGTATCTTATTAACTCGTAAGCTAGGATCGGCCCGTACCCTTTCAAGCTGTTAATGCTACCTGACCAACGCAGTCCTGTCCAGTTCTACTCATGCTAAACACTAGACAGACAACTTGTCCTGTCTGGTCCTACTCGTGCTAAACACCAGACAGACAACTTGTCCATGTTCTCTTACTCTGTTCGGTCACTGCTAGTAGTCATGTCTGCGTAGCAATCGCGTCTTCAGTCTAACTGTCGATCAACCCAAAACTATAAATTTCTAAAACAACTCATTATAAAGAAACAAAAATGGGAAACTTGATATGTTAACCTTGTTCCAATCAAAACCGAAACTGTAACAATAGCAATAGCGATAGCAATAACAACGACAATAACAAGCATTATGATTTCATCATGAAATTTATCTACATTTTGATCATTTTATGTACATTTTGGTATTCGAGACATGAAATGAGAGAATCTAATAAAAACATGTTGTCTCGCGATTGAATCTGTACATTTTGATTTGGAAAGAAAGCTAGAGAAGAATCCTAGCGGAGGAACAGTTGTTGTTTCTGGAGCATTGCAACCAACACGAGATCAATCCGACGACCCCCGCCTCCCGTGGTTGTATCTTGTCCTCCTCTCGTCTTTGCAACACTCGCAAAAACTCCTCCCAGCTCAAACTCCCATCCTGATTCACATCGAACACGTAATATATTGTACTGATCACATTATCACTCAAAACAATCCCACAAACCTGCAAAAAAACTCGGTTTTCAGCTTACAAGAATGGGAATAGAGATGAAAAAAAAGCCCGAAGCAGCCCGAAGCCCAGTCCTAAAAGCCTGATTGGGCCTATTTTCTTACCCAAAGTCTAGGCCCAAAAGGTTTCAGCTATTTTTTTGCTTAATGAAAACGGCTTTCGAAGAGTTGGGCCTTGTGAGCCTGTTCATTGAAAACGGGCTCTTCTTTTGTTAATGAAAACGGGTTTGGAATTGGGCCTTGTGAATCCGTCATTGAAAATGGGCTCTTTTTTTTCTTAATGAAAACGGGTTTGGAAGACTTGGGCCTTTGAAAATGGGCTCTTTTTTGCTTAATGAAAACGGGTTAGGAAGACTTCACCTGTTCAATGGCTCGTCTGAAATCCTGCTTTGTAAGGAGCCCGTTCACTTTGCCGTAACTAAAGATGGCGAGCGAAAGAGGTCTGAGTTGCGTTCGTAACTCAGCAAACTTCTTGAAATCTTCGAACGTAATGCGAATGTTCTTGAGATTCGGTTCGTCGTTTAGTTGGTCGACTCGATCAAGAAACTTGTTGATGTGTCTCATATCGGCAGACGCCACCATCGATAACGCAAAGTCCTTAGCCGATATCGTCCCTCTTGATTTGTAGTCGTAATGAGCGAATTCAAGCGACAAAATCTATAGAAAAACGAAGATCAAACACAAGTTTCGGCCCGTTAGTACAAATATCAAACACAAGTTTCGGCCCGTTAGTACGAATATCACGAGGGTTCATGGCCCGTTTTCGCATTTTGGGTAACGAGAAAGACCGATCACCGACCTCGTTTTGCAAATCTTTCAAAAATTGAGTGAATTTTCCGTGAGCGAGGCACGATTTCCCATCTTTCCCGAAGAAATATTCGAGAAGGCCGCCGTTTTCGACGTGGGTCGTAACTTTAAGCCCGATACGTAGCCCGTCACGATGTCGTGACCCTTGTCGATGTTGGGCTCGCATCAACGCCATCACTTTCTTGAATTCCTCCTTGTCGATTTCTCTGTTCGTAGTTTTGAATACGATCTCAATAATTATCGCGTAAAATTAATGAAGGAAACAAGACGAGTACTAAATATCGATGGATACTTTACCCGTTGTTATCAAGATCAAACATCTTAAAAGCTATGGAGAAGCTTGTTTCGGGGATGCTTAGTAGCGTAACGAAAAATATATATCTGTTTTAAACAACAAATTTCAATCCAATTTAGCGTCCGAAACCCTATTTGTTTATATAAAAAAAAATCGGGTCGAAAATCGCCACTACTTACTCAGCGAACGAGATAAGCCCATCGTTGTTGGTATCGAAAAGCATGAAAAATTTCGAAGGCAGGCAATGTAACTCACTGGGGGCCCACTCTCCTTTCAAGCTTCCTTCGCGAACACGAGAAGCTTCAGAAGGGGGAAACACGGGCACCACGGCCCTCATTAAGTCTGAGGGCGTCATAAATGGCTCACCATCGGGCGATCGGTGAGATGCAAAATATTCGAACACCTAGAGTTGCACATAAATGTTTGAACTCCTTCGGTTTAAAAAAATGTCTGTAACATAAAAGAAAGTTATGAGTAGATAGATATATGTACCTTTTCGGGTGGACTTTGCGTTCTTATTCGCTTTTCGTACTTGAAGAAAACTTTTCTCCGATACGCATCTGAGAAACGTTTTGTAGAATTAAACTCGAAAATGGTTTTTCAACCGAATACACTAAAAAATACGTTTTTATTATAATACACTTGAAAATACATTTTGGTCTTCAATCAAATACATTTAAAAATAAATTTTAAATAAGAAATCAGGTCGGTCCCACAACCCGGGCTGGACCCATTTGGCCATCTCTAATATGTAGGGGACGTAGTTTATTCGTACCTCCAAAGATGTACTTAGGTTTCTTCTCGGGTTCCGTGGACCTGTCGTGAGAGTCCGACTCCGCATACACCACGGGTGAGTTTGGTTGCGATACAGAATTCAGGTAACAAAGCCCGAGGCTCAATCCGACTACCACAACTGTAGACGTTAGCGACTCAAGAAGCGATTCAGCCTTCTTGTAATTAGACTTCCATCCGGTGTTTGATCTCGGGGGTGAGGACAAATGCAATGATGAGGAAGATGACGATTGGTTGTCGGAGATCAAACGGGCGTGGTCGTTGCCATGGAATTGAGAGGCGAGGGCTCGGCGGGTGGTGTAAAACGACGGTTTTTTTCTCAAGAACGCAGAAGAATGATGCATAGTAACACAGATTTGTCGATCTGTTTGAATCAGCAACATGACAAAAGAATTGATGATATTTATTTGGGTAAAGAGGTGAGAGAAGAGGAAGGAGTGGTTGGTCGGAAACATTTGAGCTGGAAAAATGGTGGTTCAGTCGTTGATTTTGAAATTGCAGTTTTTCGTCCTTGTAATTTGCAATTTGTTGTTGTTTTCGCCCCTAAGGTTAACTCTTATCTTTAGGTCATGATGGACGGAGACAACAACAAATTGTAAACCTTAACGACTAAAACAACAATAAGTTGTAAATCTTAAAGATTAAAACGATAATAGTTTGTAAATCGTAACGAAAAAAAAAATTATAAATTACAAAGATGAAAATCATAATTTCAAAAGTATAAGGACGAAACTAGCAATTTTCAACGAATCACGATGACAAAAAACCGTCGTTTACTATTTTTTCTATTTCTATGTGGTAGTTATTAGTTAATTCCGTTTGTCGGATAATGGGCCTGGGCTTGGATCTGGATCTTGGGCTTTATGGATTTTGTGCCATTTGAAGAATAATTATTTTGGTACTGATAGGAATTTTGATCCTCGTATATAAACACGGTTATTGACATGACACCTGCTTTCATCGTCATCTTAATTCATCTAAAATTATAGTATCTTGATATTATTTGATATTTGAAAAAAAATCTTTTGATACTCGTATGTAAATCGAATTTCTTTTTCTTTTCAAATAATTTATCTCGTAAGCAATCTGGCCTAATTATAACATTTCATAACGTTCCATAACATGCATTTGTACCATATTATTCCGTTACTAATTTTCCTTTAAATGACAAGAAAAAAAGGACAACTGTTATGGAAAATTTAAGTTATAACTCAAAAAGGTACTAGGTATGGACCAGTTACAAAAATAAGAGGCGAGTCCATCCTAAACCTAGACAATATATGAAGATCGACCCCTACCCTGTAATCAAGGATAAAGATCTCGTCTCTAGATCCCATCTCCCATCACTGCCCACCAATTACGTGAAGACATGCCATCGTTTTATTGAAGAGAGATATACATTAAAAATGTATTAAATAAAACAATGATGCATCTTTGTATGATTAGTGGACAATAAGAAAACGTGAGATTTGAAGCCAAATAGATTTTTATCTGCTATTTGCTAATCAAAACCCATCATTAACATCAAAAAGGCAAAAGCATGAACGATTTGGCTTGAGCCATACCTAATTACATTGTTTTAGCCATCTAAAACGTTGGACGTTTAGTTTGGGCATCTTTGGCTATTGGGAATCCGTTGGCTGGTTCTTTAGCACGAACAGGCGAACTATTGGTCCATGCGTAAAATTTGCTCAATATGCCAATAAACCTGAACAAATATGATGTTGAAGACTTATCGAATGAAGAATTAGTTAGGATCTAATACTTTTTGTACAACGGTTATGCAATTATGTAATAATAAGAATAATAGTGATAACAGATACGAAAGATGACAATCGCTTAAGGTGTGGTTTCCACAAATTTATAGTAAATCTTTGCTATAAATGGTTGACATTCATAAACCCTATTAACAATCTATTACAAGTATAGCTCAAAATTAGTGTCTTTAATTAATATCCCAAAAGTAGATATGCATGTTCTTGACTTCAA
The DNA here is from genome assembly GCA_033807775.1 of Saussurea involucrata. Lineage (NCBI taxonomy): Eukaryota > Viridiplantae > Streptophyta > Magnoliopsida > Asterales > Asteraceae > Saussurea > Saussurea involucrata. The sequence continues at coordinate 15,205,890 of CM066324.1, forward strand.
GTGACCATGTGATCATCTATGAAACCAGTTGGCACCCCTTAATTAAGTCTCCTACTCCATGGAAGTTAACTCATTAAAATCAAATTAATTGCCTAATAAATTGCTCCTCCACCTTTCATTGGAGATTCATATAATAAAGTTAAATATCGTGAGAAAATAAAAATGGAATGTTCATAAATGAATCACTGAAAAAAAACTATGTCGATATACATATTTGAACCCATATCAGTAATCTGTAACGTCGGTCCACGTTCACACACATATCTTTAAATAGGTTTCCTTTGATTTTTTTTCCAGTTATTCACATATGAACGTTCCCTGCTTATCTTCTCATGATATTTAGTCTTCTTAATTAAATAACTTATACATAATATAAATAATTGTTACCTAAAATCTGTATTATTTATGGATCATAAAATAAAGATAATAAGAACTAATACTAGTATATGCAACTCTCAAACTCAAAGAGCAAACTTTTGTGGGTGTCATCTCATTTTCACTATGTACTTTTTTACAGCATAATGTGATGTCTCCAACTTTTTGTGCACTTCTCAACTAACCAATTAAAACTCCATTAAAACAGTGATCAAAGCATGAAAGTTGGATAAGGACCACACAACTCACCCACTATTTGTACTGCACATTTATAAATTTTAGCTGAATTATAAACATGTACTACAACAAAATTAAGTTTATAGGACGCTTAAAGTAAATAAGTGTTTTATAGGACCAAACAAAAAAAACGTCATATCTAAAAGTGTTACAAAAAGTTTATAAGACCTTTTGGACGTCGTAACATGTATTTTAGAATATTTTTCTATAAAACGTCCTATTAACCATTTTATAGGACATTATTTGAAAAGTTGTCTTATAAACACAAGTGTCATCTAAAAAGATGGGTTTATAGGACAATATCAAAAGCGTCTTATAAAATTAGCTAACACGATACTTTATTTTGAAAATGTTCTAAAAACCTTGTTACGACGCTGAAAAACGTTCTATAAACTTATTGTAACACTTTTATATAGGAGGGTTTTTTGTTTGGTCCTATAAACTAATGTCCTATAAAACACTCTATTATGAAACTTATTTATTTTAGGCGTCCTATAAACTCAAATTTGTTGTAACGATGAACCAAACATTACAATAAAGTCGGGTTTATAAGAGAGAAGACTTAAATTTGTATGACCAAACAATTGTATATATGTTCTATCTAAAAATGTTACAATAAGTTTGTAGAACGGTTTTAGACGTTTTAACAAGTTCTTTAAGACAATTTTGAAATAATATTTCTATTATTTGAAAAAGTATTGTCCTATAAAAAGATACGCTTATAAGACACTTTACTCCAAAAATGTTTTAAAAAACTTGTTAAAATGCCCAACAACATCAATTTAAGACAGCAAACATTTGATGCATACTATAAATTGAATTTTGTTGTAGTGAAACCTTCATAAATGGCTTCTTATATATAGAGCAACTTGAGTCACTTTTTGTGGAACTACTCATGGTAGCCATGGATTGGTACTCATGGTTAACGAAAACCAATCTCGACCCGTATTTAGTTTACGAATACGGGCGAACTTTCACGCACAACGAGCTTCAAAGAGGAGACATCACTCACTTCAATCATGAGTTTCTTCAAAGCATGGGAATCTCTTTAGCCAAACACAGGCTAGAGATACTAAAGCTTGCCAAGAAGAATAATATTGCCGGACGTCCGCAGAATGGTTTCTCAAAGATTGTCTCAGCAATCATCAAGACCAGAACGCTTCTTACCAAGAAACTCGGAAGATGCGTTTCCCACAAATCGGGCCACACGCCTAGGCCCGATAACAACCCGTTTAGACCACAGTGGCCCAGTAGTAATCTGAGGAAGAACATGGGGTTTGAGGAGGATAAGGAAGAAAGAGCGAAAAGGATGATGAAATCTGGACCGTTGGATAGGATGCAAGAAAGTAGTTATATGAGCCCGAAACGGGTTTTGAGCGTTTCGGGCCCGCTTGATAGGAAGGTGCATGAGAATCTGATGCTGATGTATAGTAGCCCGATGGAGACCAAAACGTGTGGGCCGAATGTTTCGGGCTCGATAGATGTTATGGGTTACAGTAGTCCGAGAATTGGGATTCCGTGTGGGATGGTGAAGACGGATGGCGAAGAAGATGGGATTTCTTCACTTTGGTCTTTAATGTTTCAAGATATGAAACCTACTTGATTAAGCATTTGTAGATGGTGGTTGTATTTTAGCTTCAACACCAATAGATGCTTATCTAGTGACCATATTTCAAATGTTTTCTTTTTTCTGCAAATTTTCCCATTTGCATTTCATGTAAGTTTTCTGAGATTTTCTATATATCAACATTTAAATCATTGCCATAATTTACTTCGTTGGGTAACATTCTCGGTCATCAAAATGAATTGTCTGTAAGCAGTAAGCTTCTCTAACCCAGTAAGCGCTTACCGGGTAAGAGTCTTTTCCCTCACCTACTGGGTAAGAACCTTGTTACCATACCCCTTGCGGGGTAATATTATCGCTCAGCCATGCTGACCAGATAAGTGACCTAGTAAGTGCTTACCCGGTAGGCGATTGGTTAAGGGTTGTTTACTAAACGCTTATCCAGTAAGTACTTACCGGGTTATTAGCCACCACTTCACCCACAACTATCACCACTATTTGTATCCTTAATATGTGTAGGTTCTACCCAGTCAACCGAATCTAACCCCTTAGTTTCGTTTGAATTGAGTCGTATATAAAAGACCCCAAACACAAGGAAGTGCATCATTTAAACAAAGCCAAGGGGCTGTTTCTTACCTCTTAATAGTTCCATTAAGAGGCAACCTATTAATAGTTCCATTAAGAGGCAACCTCTGAATCACTTAGAGGTGGCAAAAAAAAAGTCTGCCTCTTAATGGTTCTAAAACTCTCTGAATGATTTTGTAAGTTGGGCCTCTTTAACCTTTAACCATTCATCGCCCTATTTTCATTATGAACAATTACTATAAGGCCACCCGTAGCGGGTGGCGGGTTTCCTTCGGGTAAATGCCACATCACCGTGGGCTTCAAGATGCAACCGGTACGGGGCTTTTGGGTTTCCTTCGGGCTTTTCACCATCGGGTTCCCCAGCCCGAATGCCCGAGACGAGTGTGTGAGAGGGTGAGAGAGAGGAGGGTGTGAAAAAATGACATGTGGCATCCGGGTTTATTTTATGTATTGGGTATTGGTACTTCACTTTTGGGTTTGGAGTGGGTTTATAGAAAAGCTGATGTGGCGCTGTGGGCTTTTGGGTTTTTTGCAAACGGGTACGGATGGTCTAAGTTTTCATTAAAGCATTTACAAAGATACCAATAAAGTTGTATCATTACATTTACCCGAAAAATATCCACTTTCTATTGTATATAGTACAAGAAAATGAAACATACCCCGGAAAATAGATGTTCATCACTGGTTTGGAGTTGGCAGCCTAAACGAACCTCCGCCATAAAGTGACTGATAAACCGGCTTTATTCTTCTCGTCAAGATTATACTCAAGATCGTACCAACGCCACATAACCCCGCCAAAACAAAAAAAGTAAACCTAAAACAATTTGGACCGAAGCAAGACACAGAATTTTGCTTCGAAACCTCATAATCATAGATTTGACCGGCTAGAAGACCCGAGAAAAGGAAAGCGCCAAGAGGGTTCCCTAATGATATGAAATTGTAGAATAAACCAAAGTTTTTCAGCCCGAAAAGCTCAGAAGTAGTTGGGATCATGATGGAGAATTGCACACCGTAACATATCCCTAGTAACGAAGTTGCTGCATAAAGCGTACCACGAATAGCAGAAGCAAACGAAAGGTATGTAACGATCATCAAGACTTGTGTGCATGTCATCCAAACGGTTCTTGGGATGCCTCGTGACCTGCCATGAAAGAAACATTCGGTAAACTCGGAATAAGTAAAACTATGTAGATTACGTTTCTAATGATGAAAAAAGCACTACAAAAAAATGTAATTTAACAGATGCTAAATATGTGTAAATGTTCTAATAGAATGTTTTATAGGACTTAAGTTTATAGGATCAAACAATTGTGCATCTTATAAAAAAGTGTTACAATAGGTTGATAGGAGACTTTTGGATGTCCTAACAAGTTTTGTAGGACAGTTTTGAAATAAAACGTCTTGTTATACGACATTATTTGAAAAGTATTTATAACAAATGTTTTATAAAAATATGTATTCTAAAAAAAAGCTAATGGAACACTTTACATCAAAAGTGTTATAAAAGGGAAATTGTCTCAAATAGCCAGAGTAGACAAGGAAATTGGTCTCTTACCAATTTCTCTCCCATTTTAACCAAAATGTCACTACATTTGCAATATATAGGTCTGTAATTGTGAACCTAGCTCAAAAACACCAAAAAATATGAATCCAATCGATTTTCGTAAGAAAAAATTGATTGTATATTGCAGACCTGGGTCGATTTCTTTTTTAAGGAGAATTGAAATGATACATATTTTTTTTGTGTTTTTGAGTTAGATCCACAATTACGGATCTATATATTGCGGAAGTAGTGACATTTATGCAAACCGGGAGAGAAATGGTTAGAAGACCAATTTTAATTGTTAAAATGGCTATTTGAGTCAATTTCCCGTCATAAAAACTTGTTAGGAAGCACAAACACGTCCTGTCAACTTATTGGAACACTTTTACATATGAACACATAATTATTAGGACATTTAGACATATTTGGTGTCCTATAAAGCCGATTTTGTTGTTTATAGTTAAGACAACGCTGACCTGACAAAATGTTCCGAAATGGCACCACCGCTAAGCCGCCCAACAAAATTACAAAATCCAAATAGACACAATAAGATCGTGGTGTTGTGCACGCCTTGAGCTATCCCGATTTGAGCCAAGTTATTCAAAACCGTAACTCCCGAACCTACACCTACCAAATAAACCAAAAACAAAAGCCAGAAATCGGCCTTTACTAAAGCTTCACCCAACTTAAAATCATCTCCTCTTCTTGGTCGTCCCAACCTTCTCTTCTCGACAAAAAGTATATCCACATCCGATAAACCTTCATTTTCGTCATAATTTCTCGAAGAAGTTGTTTCAAGTAAAGGGTCCGTTCTTATTTCTTGAACCTCGTTTATATCGGGTCGAGTTGAAGGATAAAAGGTCATTTTTATAGGGATCGCAAGTGGCGCCATGAGAAGAATTACCATTAAAACAAGAAATGTGCACGATATGGAGGTGCTTAATGAAAACATGTGGTTTAAAATCATGGTTGTAAGGAGATAAACGCCGAGAAATATACTGGCGGCTTGAATGAAAAGAAAATGTGCATGATCGGTGGAGTTGTCCCCAGAAGATGGTATGCAGGGCTTAATGAAATACATTAAGACAAGAGAAAGTGCGGGGACCGCGAGTGTGAGAAATAGTAAGAGCATAGAAGAGGATTTGTGGAGCAAAATGGCGTAAATTTCGGTGAACACGACGGCACCGAGACCTCCGTAGCCTTTTAGGATTCCGGTAACAATACCACGACTGAGAGGGAAGTTTCTCATGTTGGTCACGAGAACGGCCGTAGTCAACCAAGCGTTGCTGTTTGTTGCAACACATAGTGCAATCCATAACTGCCGATTCATAACGAAGTGATAGATAGCGTCGGTATCACAAATCACATGCAACAATAAGAGTAATATAACAAGTAATCCGGAAATGTAACAGGTAGAATAACGATTCAATAAACTATATATACAAAATATATATATATGGTTGGGTTCCGGTGAGAATGGGGTTAACTTTATAAGCGTGAGAAGTGGTTATCAACCGTTGGATGACAAATGAATGCACATTAGGATGAGATGCACCGGATCAATTCCCTTCTAAGGCGCAATTAATGGGAGGGCATGAGATTTAAAAGTGATCAATGGTTCATATCCACTTCTCACGCTTCTCACGTCAACCTCAACTTCTCACACGATCCTTCGCCTATATATATATATATCGTCCTATATGGAGGTTCAGGGGAAAGCCTAAAAAAGAATGGAGAAATGAGGAACACCCCGGTAGCCCTTTTCATCTGGAAAATATGCACTTGTGCATACAAGTAATTTGTAACATGCACATGTGCATAATACACACGTGCATAAAATTACCTGTATACACAAATGCATATCATCCAGATGAAGGGCTACTAGGGTGTTCCTCAGTTTTCCGTTTTTTTTCAGTTCCCCTGAACCTGACCCTATCATCCTAATTCTCAACTATTAGAACGTTTTTCTTAGAAAGTTGAAGTAGGTTCAATATCTAATTTATAAGAGTTAGACAAATCTTGTATCCGTGTATATCAGTTATCTCCAAATTTGGTGCTATCAAAATTGAATAACAGACCATGGTAATTAGCAATAAGAATCAATATTCTTACATGATTAAAGTAGCAGGCTGTTAGATTATTTTCCCATTAAGTCGGATATATCTCAAGTCGGTCACAGTGATTAAGCTGTTTGTATAAATGAAGATGAATTGTTATCTACTTTTTGTGCTGAATAAATGGTGTGAATCACATTAATTACGAATTTAACTCTAAACAACAGATTATCAAACTTAATTCTTTTAAAACAATATTTATAACTCAACAGCATACTATCAAATTTACCAAATGTGGATAAGGTATTAATAAAACAACAATAAATTATTTGGCCAAAGAAAGATTGGAAAAATGGTTAAACACAACATTAGTTGGCTTAATGAATTAAGCCATGGGTTTAGCATTAAGCCATAATAAAAAAACACCCTAATATTCTTACAAGCAAAGTTCTTCACTATTGGCAACTGTAACTACTTGTGTTTATCCTTTCATCTTGCACAACTCCTTATGTAATTTATATTTTTCTGTTTTTCTACTTGGCTGTATCTTTCCATTCTTTCACTCAAGAACTAACAAAAAATCCAAAATAGAATGCAACTGATTTGGAAGCCCCTGAAAGAAACCTGTTTCAAGTTTTTATTAGAACTTAAAAGTTTAAAGAATCGACATATAACATAGATTCTGCCATTGAATTTTTAACCTTTTACTTTAGAAGTGTTGGAACTTAGTTAAGATAAGAGAAACCTTGTCTCACATAGGAGCCAAGATGTAAAATAGAACACTTAATAAGTTCACCAATGAGCACTAAATGAATCATTTAATTGCTTGGACTTTGAAGTGTGGTGTTCTTGGTGGGCTCTCTTTAAGACACACACACACATATATATATATATATATAGAGAGAGAGAGAGAGAGGTTCAAGGGAAAACCTTAAAAAACGGAAAACTGAATAACACCTAGGGGGGGGGGGGGGCTTCATCTGGACGGTATGCATTTGCGCATACAAGTAAATTAAGTTAACTTTTTGGTTTTTATGCACAAGTGCATTATGCATTTGTACATATACATGTGTGCATGTTACAAATTACCTGTATGCACAAGTGCATACCGTCCAGATGAAGGGCCCCTAGGGTGTTCTTCAATTTTCCGTATTTTTGAGGTTTTCCCTTGAACCTGACCCTATATATATATATATATAAGACACACATATATATAGGGGCTCCGTAAAATGCAATCCTTGCATTTGTTGCACACCTTACAAACCACAATGTGCATATGTGAACAACCAATGTGCATATGTGTACAATGTGCATATACATATGCATATGCATAGGTGCAAGAATATTCATATAATGGATATACATTCATATGGATAATGCATATATGCATCTCAGATTATACACACATTGTTCACATATGCACATTGGTTTGTAAGGGGTGCAACAAATACATGGTTTGTATTTGATTTGTATTATATATATATACATATATTAAATGTCAGAGTCATGGGACTACTTGCGGGAAGCACTGTTTCGGAACCACCGCGGGTTTCGAAGACTCTGGAATGTTTTCGACAAACAGAGCCTGCCTGGAGCGCCTGACAGTTGAATTTGGTTATGACAGCAAACTATAAATACCACACCATTCCATCATCGTTTTCTGACGATTTTCTTCATATTTATGGGTTTCTCTCATCATTTTTCTTGTCTCCAAACATCGTTTAATTCGCTAGATTCAAGTTTGATACTTGAATTCGATTGTTGTATTCTCGTGACAAATGCACATACCACAGGCGAATTTTTGTCTTAGGACAGGATGCACAGGCCTCAATCGGTTCGATTTCATCAGGAATCTACTGAATTTCAAGTAAGGTTTATGTTTGTTGCTATTTTTGTTGAATTGGTGTTACAACTTTGATTTGTAGAAGAAGTGTTTATACAATCTATTATTTTATGCATATCTCATACTTTGTTATACACAAATTCAATTGTTGGTTAATTACTCCTAACAAGAAGTAAAACGTAGCTCTTTTGGGATGTCGGGAATTCGCAAATCAAAACTACATATCTACCCATTAGACTACAATGCCCATTCACGCAAATCGTCGAACACATTACATACACCACGTAAAAAACTAATTAAGAACTACAGATAAACAAAAGTATAGTAAAGTGATGAGAGCTTACCAGCCAATAAGGCAATGAATCAATTGTACGACTAAGTGCAAGCCAAATAACTCCATAACCCGAAAAGCAACACAAAGCACCGATCAAAACGACTACCCACGTCGGGAATTTGTTATAGAAAATCCCAGGAATGATACCGACGTTTTCGCCAATATCATTCGCCACTCCAAGCATCGTCAGCTGTCTTTGATTAAACCCGAGAACAGATTTCAAGGAATGAGAGTATAGAGGGAAGTTATAAGCATTTGCAGCAGCTACTTGGACCCAAACAGCAACTGCAAGACCCACCCATGGTGGTCTTGTTCCGCCTTTTAGATGTTGTAAGCTCGCCATTGAAGAGTTGTCAGCGAGAAATTCATGAGGTCGGATAAAGGGGAAGTGATGAAATTAGAGGAAAAGGACAAGTGGGAGGTGAGGGTTTCCATGCAAAAGTGTGGGTGTCGATCGGAGGAGGTTGATAGATGGTAGCTTGTGAATGGGTTCGATCTGGTCATCTTCTTGGAGGTTTTTCTTGGTTCAATAGAAAAAATAGAGTAAACTACAATTTTGGTCCATGTGGTTTATAGGAATTTTGTGAAAGTGGTTCTAGACTTTGATAGTTACAACTATCGTCCCTACTGTTTATATTTTGCTTTGAAAATCGTCCGTAGTCACTAACCCCATTAAAGTTTTCCGTTAAATAAAGAGCATCTTGCTCATTTGCATTTTTCTTTTGCCTTTTGCCTTTTTTTATTAAATAATATTTAATGTACAAATACTTAAAGCGTAAGGTCTTGTTTGTTTTTCCATTTTCAGCTCTTAATCACCACTTATGTCTGATTCGGTCAGACGTTTTATAATTCAGACCGTTTGTTTTTTCATTATTTTCAGAGCCTCTTATCACTTAATATGGTCTGAACAAAAAAGTGGTACGTCTATCTCTTAATCTCCTCTTATTTCCGTTCAACATCTTCTTTCAATTTCAACGTCAGTTTTAGCCCATATGCACCCCAAATTTGCAAAAACGCAAAACATGAAAATCGTAGATATGTGTGTTGGTTGTCTAGAACATCTTGAATCGCTTAAATCGGAGCTTCGATGTGTGAGTTATGATTAAACCTCCATAGCCTCGCAAATTTGTCAACATCTATTTTTTGTTTCTTTTTTTTTCGTTCCATCCTTCGATCATGGATGCTCACTTCAATTGACGTATTTATGTTGAATTTTTTTGGGACAAAGAGAAAATTATACATATTCAGACGTTTTCAGTTTACAAAAACAAACAGTCTTAGTGATTCAGATTTCAGACTTCAGCGCTAACTCTTAAAAATCAGAAGTGAAATCAGACTTCAGACTTCACCACCTCTTAAAAAACAAACGCCACCTTAATGCACTTCCAAACCCAACATCTCTTTGTCTTCCCCATCCCGCCCCGACAATCCGTGACCTCCTTCGGGCATCTTGTCCGACCAAAATCAAAACCAAATCAAAACCCACACTAAAATCACATCTAAAACCCAAATCTGAAACCAATCAAAACCCGGCGTAAACCATAGCTAAAAAACACAATCAAAACAAAAATCAAAGATGGAGAAGAGGAATGTGCTGAGGGAGAGGAACAAAAATCCAGAATAATTTGTCGATGGTTTCAAGAAGATAAACACCAAGTAAAACACTTTAATACTTCAAAATAGACATTTTTTACATGTACAAAGTTTTCGCAAAACAACTTGTACTCACTTTTCTAGGTCCGGTAGTGGCGGATTAGGAATTTTGGTGACGGGGGTCAGAATTAAAATAACATAATCAGGGTTCTAAAAGACACATTACAACTTTCGTGTATTTTTTTTTACTTTTTACGTATTTACTTCACTTAAGGGTGTTATTCAGTCGATTTACTTGGTTTTTTGACATTTTTCAAATTACCCGACAATCAAAAACTCCACTGAATGAGGACATATAACTGAAATGGAAAAAAAAACTAACAACGTAAGCCGTTGAACCTAGACTTAACAATTTTTATTTAATTTAAATAACTTTAAACTACAAAAAGTAATAATCCGAACCGGAAAAAAACATAACCAAATCGAATAAACCGATAAGGGAATACAATTGTACTAAATATATCGAAAACCGAATAACCCAAATTTCATTCGTTTTAGATAGTTCGTTTGTGCTTCTTCCGACACCCCTAACCTCACTCATGGTTAAGTTTTACACTTATTGCGTCACTCACATCTCACTCGTAGGGTGACATGCCACAACCATTTCAAGTTATGTGATTCGTACGGAAATAAAACATATCCCTAGCAATTAGCCATTAACATCTAACAATAAAAAATAAATGGTATAATTGATGATTAAAAACTATAAGCTTTTAATTATTGGGCTAATTTTTTTATACAGGTTTATGCTATAAAAATATGGAGCTATGTGAAAAATAAAAACATTTTTTTGGGGTCAAACCTAATTTTATTAGAAGTCAAAACAAAAGATATATTTGAAGAAATGAAATTGATAATATGAAAGTAATATTTTTCTCAAAACTTATGGGGTAAATTGACCCCCTTTTCCAAAGCATGAGTCCACCTTTAGAGTAGTCATGTTAAATCTAGTTTTTTTATCCAACTTCAGAATCATTTTGTTACTTAGATAAACCATGTATAATCATCAAATCAATGAAAGAACTCTAAATAAAATATTTAGATATTCTTTTGAACTCTCCAACTCATTAAGAATCATCCCAACGAATTTAAAACCAATTTAATATGAATATTTGAAGACGGTTTACTTAATCCCGTCACAAAATAATGTTCTTCTATTAAACCCAATTTTTGACCTATTTACCGTCTGAATTAGTGCTTCCTCAAAGAATACAGTTTGTAAAGGACATCTCAAAGGTTCCAAAGACATATTATACGTCTCGAACCGATCTACGAACGATTTATTACGATTTTTACAAGATATGGACATCACTCATATCAACCATATCAAGTACAAATTATTTAAAACCATTTAGTTCACACTACCCATAGTTAATAACATCAAAATCCTAGTATCTCAAGAGCCCTAAATTCCTACCCAATACTTAGAGGAGTTTTAGATTAATGGGTTAAAGAGTTCATATCTTTCAACTTCTAGGAATCACAAATCATCAAGAAACTTTAATCCTCTTCAATCTTTCATTGAAGAACTAGACTAGCATACCCATTAAAATCCTCAACTCGGTTCTTCAATCATCGTTACCATCGAATCAAATCAAATGTATTTGAGAGATAAAACAAAATTTTCTAAACAAGAGAGGAATACAACAGCTACTCTCTAACTTATTTGGTTGTTTTCTTTTATAAAAGAATGGTATTGATGCCCTCCACTACAACTATAAACGAGTTGGGTAGGGGTTAGAATGAAATGAATTCGCAAACTAGGCCATGGGATTGGCTTCACACTAGGCCTAGTACCTCATTGGGCTGAGTTGTTATCGTATTACATATATATATATATATAGGAAATAGTTTCATTTGCAAACCACCTTAATTTTACAATATTTGGTATGATTTGGCACTGGATTCCAATCCAATAGAAAGTTTGGATTTGAATCCAACAATTGGGGGATTAAAAAAACTTGAAGATGAATGTTATTTTAAATCAAAACCCTATGGATTTGAATTGTGCCATAATATCCCCATCACTTCCACATCTTATTGAAACAAACAAATCATTTAAAATACAAACAAATATTTACAAAAGGTTAAGTATCATTTTAAATCTTACAAAACAACCAGGATTTATAAAAGAGTGAAATTCAATCTCAATATTCCAAATTTTATAAACCAAACACACCAAACATTTCAAATTATTTCACAAAATACAAATATCTTAAAACATTTCATCAAACCAAATACGGCCTAAGAGTCAAAAGGAGGAAGAAGAGGATAAATGGGTTAAATTTTCAAAGGCAAATCAACAAGTTCAAAACAATACACCACCGCACATAAATATAAATTAATGGTAACACACAAATTAGTTGTGCCCAATTTGTACTTATTCCCTTTCAAAATAAATGTCCACGAATGAACACAACACACAATTTTAGGAATATGTAACCAAATAACACTTTTATCCCTAATAATATAAAATCAACCTTTTCATCTCACAACTGAAGAAATAATAGGAAATAGAAAACTTACTTTTGACAGAGGACACTTATTTTAAAACAAACTAAAAATAATAATGTGTACACTTAATTTGAGATAAAGAAAATATTAGATATCCTCTATAGCTAGAAATCCAAGTAAGTGAGATCTAACATATTAATTCTATCTTGGTTGATTCCTATTATTAGGTGCTCACTAACATCAGAAGTGTGTGTGTGTGTATGTGATGTATATATTAATTTGTTTTTTATGATCCAATATTCATTATTGCATATCTTAAATTCTTTCCTTGGTCATCGATTCATTATTTTAGGTGTCTTAGCTATCTAATCATTGATTCATTCCTTAGGACCCGCTTATACCCCTTATCGGTAGTAGGCTCGCTCTCGAGTAACTATCTATATTCCTTCACCGGCAATAATTTCAGCTTGTCATTTAATAATGTGTCAATTTGCAGTACTTGATTGTGCATATTTGGCATGTATCAAGTATTCTTATTTTGATGAATAGCTAGTAATTGATTTGAGTTGAAACAGTGGAAGCCCGAACCGACTGATGTTGAAGAATCAGCGGATACACACTAGCTAATAGTCCGCCTGGTGCTACATCATAGGCACATTGGGAACGGAGATAATTGTAACCATATATATAAAAAATGAAATTTCCTATTCTTATTACATGACGACTAACCAATTCCTTAAAACATAAAACATGTAACATGTAACATGTAGTATTGTTCTTAAGAACTTTGTGATATTGTAAAACTCATAACACATTGCTCCATCATCGATATAAAAGCATAAAACATGATTTTAGATACGTTCTTGTGGCTACTACAAATCCCTACATGGATATTGTTACTAGTTTTGTTCGAAATATGTTAGAATAGAAGTTCCTGAATTTGGTTTGATCTTATAAAAAAATCCAGAACTTTTGTTTAGGTAGCTTTTAAAAGGTCTTTCAATAATGAGTGAGTAGAAATGGTGTACATTTGGTCTAGAATGACTGCAACGGAGTTAAAGCCACAAACCCTCCTATGTAACATAGGGCTTCAAAATTGAGTTGGTTCACAAGAATGTCGATGTAGTAATAACTTGGAAAGTCGAAATGAACGCAACCCTGAAACTATAGAACACATATGGGGCAAAAATAAGGCTACCACTTTACTCAAAGCAAGTTGGTAAGGACAAGACGTCACGAGCAAGGTTCCTTAGACAACTCAGACCCTATCTCGGGTGTGTGACATTAAAGAGCTTGTACATTAATGCGAAAAAGTTTCAGGTATTTAGTAGTAAGGTAAAGTTATAATGTGTATATGCGTTCCTCGAAGCAAAGTTATCAATCTTTCACAATAAACTGTTTCATTGTATTTTCAGATTAGAGCATGCCTATAGTCATTAAAGCTTTGGAATATGATATGTAAATGTTATGTGTTTACATGATTATACATTTTTCAAAGCATGCGTTATATAACAATATATATATATATATATAGGTTAGGGCTCACGTGAGAGCAACTTGTTTTCGTGAGACCACAAAATAACACTAAAACTTCACAGTAATTCATTGTGAAGTTACGAAAAACAACGAACCTTCGCAGCAAAACACTGGGAAGGTTTTACCTTCACAGTCTTTTGCTGTGAAAGTTTAGTGATATTTTTGTGGTCTCACATGCCTTACGAAAATAGTCATGAAAATAGTCTGGTCTCACATGATCACAAGTCTCTCTCTCTCTCTCTCTCTCTCTCTCTCTCTCTATATATATATATATATATATAGAGGAAGGTTCAAACAAGGAGCGTACCTATTTACGAGAACGCGAGGAGCGCCTGCCATGTACTGGATCACATGTGATCCACAACTGCGAAAATTTCGGATAGCGGGCGACCTGGGTCGCGAGTCGGCCAAGTCGCCCGGATCATATGTGATTTTAGTTGTGAATCACATGTGATCCACTACATGGGCGCAAGCCCCCCCCCCCCCCCCCCCCCCCCCGATCAGTTGTGAATCACATGTGATTAGCAGTAGTGAATCACATGTGATTCAGTACATGGGCGGTGCTCCTCGCGTTTTCTTAAATTGGTACGCTCCTCGTTTGAACCCGCCTCTCTCTCTCTCTCTCTCTCTATATATATATATATATATATAGGGTCCCCTTCTTTTGTTAACCAGTCATTTAGTGTTAACTACGTTAACTAATATGGACCCTTAAAATCAAGATCAATGGCTTAGATCAAAAACATATTTTAATTCATTTTTAAACAAAAAACACGGCTAAAGCATATGTGCAGAGGGGTATTGTGGTCATTTAATAAATCTTGATATGGAAACAAGAAAAAGAGAAAGCTACATTTAAGGGATATGACTTATCTGATGGTTACTCCAAACACGTTTCTCTCTCTCTCTCCAATCTCCAAATCGGCACATATCATCCAAAAGTCAAAAAGTGGTCCCCAAATCTCTTAAAAAATTAGTTCGATCAGCCCCGTTTTCAAAATCGATTCTTAAAAATGGAGTGATACCACCTCCAATTTCGTTCGATTCGAGTGCATCGAAGATACTAATCGTGGGTTTCAAAATATAGTCGAAATCGTTACCAAATCGATCAAACGCAAATCGACTACAAATCAATTCGTTGCAGAGGGTAAACCGTACGAAAACTCTCAACAAAACAGTGCTTTTCAGATTAAAGATTGAAGATAATGACAAAAAGAAAAGGTAAAAATTTCGAGTTCTAGGGTTTTGAAATCGATTTATGTTCTAGGGTTTTGAAATGGGTTCATGTTTTTGTTGTTCAGTTACTAAGAAGATCGATAGGGCTGAAGATATGGTTGTTAATAGTGGAGGTGTTGATAAAGAAGTTGTTGAACAACAAGTTGCCATACCGAAAAAGGGTCAAGAACAAGTTAAAGGTATATTTAGTTAAGATGATTAAGTTTTTGTTCCATACTGATAGATTTTCAATTTCTGTGTCATAAGTTTTTGGCATTCTGCTAATTGATACTACAATACTAAAATTACCATGTTAATTTCTGTCTAAAGATAGTGGTGATTTGATTTTATGTGCATATATGAATTTTGTAGTAAGTGCATATATGCAAATGTGAAATGATGGAATTATTTTTTTCGTGTTATAATTGCATATATGCAATTTGAGATGTATGCATATATGCTTCATGCGTAAAGATTACGTATATACAGTTTTATTGAGTGCATATATGCAACTTATGGAATGTGCGTATATGCAAATTATGGAATGTGCATATATGCAAATGGTTTGAATGTGCATATGTGGAAATTAAGATAAGTGCATATGTGGAAATTATGATAAGTGCATATATGCAGTAATTAGACTTGTTGGTTGTATCTTTCAAGAATGAAGATGGTGGCTTGTGCATTTATGAAGCATTAAGACGTGCATATACGAGATTTGAACATGTGCATTTATCATTTACAATTGCAAATTTATATAGACAACTCTTTACTATATTGTACCAGAAGTTTGACAAAATTTATATCTAATAACAATGAATAGAAACACCACAAACAAAAGCGTGGACCAGGAGTTCGCTACTAGATCATATTGCAAAAAAAGGTTAACATGAACGCACTTAAAACTTTATTGAATTTTAAGAAAATATTATTATAAATAAACATATATATGACATTGTATTGAACACACATGTAAGGGTGGCATGGTTTGTTCAAAAGCAGATGCAAATCGACCTGGGGGGATGATATCCAAGAAGGTAAAATTCCTAAATCAAATAGTGTCATGGTGTATATTGAAAGTTTCTGTAATAACAGCTAGCATTGTTTAACATTAGCAAACACAGACAATGACTTCGTAACTCAACCAAGAGCACAACCTAAAGTGGTTGTGCAAGAGGGAAAGAAGGAACACAAAAGAAGGAATCGAAGGTTCCCAAACAACCTTTCAGATTGAGAACTAGAACATCACCAAAACCATTGTTTGACGCAGTGAAGGTATTGACTGACACACAAAAAGATGCTGCCATAGACATGGGAATGGAATCACTGCTTTGTATGAAAGTGGATGGAGTGCCATCAAAAATTAGGTTTTACGTGGTCGACAACTTTAACCCGACGCGTATGGAGCTAAAGCTAAGAAATGACAGAATCCCAATAACAATCGAGTCAATTCATAAAGTACTCGGGATTCCGATTGGGGGGATAGACTTGATGGAGACTGATCCAGTAAGTGAAGCGGATGACATGACTGAACTTTGGTTAAAGCAATTCACTAAAAAAGGAATTACCCCAAAAGACGTCGCAGATGCCATAAAAGGATCAACTGATGGAGGAGTAACGTTCAGACTTAATTTTTTGGTTCTTGTAATAAACACTTTGGCAGAGTGTGGTAGAACAGGATACTGTCATGTATCGTTTCTATCACATATAAGAGGCATACACATGATAAGTCAAATAAACTGGTGCAAATATGTGTACAACATGTTAGCGGTAAGCAAGCAAAAATGGAAAAGGGACAGCCATTTGTCGTTCTATGCCGGTCCACTCACTTATCTAACGGTAAACATGTTAAACTACACTTCTTCTATTAAATTAGTTTGTTTAATTAATGTTTAACTTTTTAATTTCGTTATGGATTTACGCGTTCATTTGGTGCATGCAGCTTTTGTACGTTGAGTCGACATCATGTCCCAACGTACAGACACTGAATAGTGACAATGCGTTAGGGAAATGGATGCTAGATATACTAAGGGATAGGCAAGAGGAAGAGTTATCAAAAGGTGGTTTTGGTTCCGCTCCATTGATCAATGATGGATCTGAACGAGCAACAACAAGTGGACCTGAGACAGCTATAAATGCGGATGAGGCAAGGGAGAAACGTAGAAAGGTATTTGTTTCAAACTGTTATAACACCTGCACTTCAGTTTCATGTATGGAAGTTGACACACATTCACGGTTTAAACTTTAACAAAACCTGTTAGTGCATATAGGATTTACACATATATTTATGATATGCATGTTTAGACATATTAATAGTTGAGCATATGTGCATTTGTTGGACATTTAGTTTATGAGTAATCTTAAACTTTAGAAAAACTTCATGCATGTGCACGTATGGAAATTTATGCATGTTAAATACATATACATGTGCATATATGAAACTAAAGCCAGTAAACAATGTATTGTGTGAATATGATTGCTTGCACATAACTTGTTTGTTTAGTCCTACAGTGTATTGTGCATATATGTTTTTTTTCAGTGTTTAGTTATTTTTTCTGATTTCTAACATTGTAGGAGTTAAAAAGGGCAATGGACGACCGGATACTTGAAATCGCGGGGCAAAAAATGGATGCGGACATAGAGTTAGCACAAGCAATTTCAGAATACCTCGACGACCCAGATTTCCAGGTTTATAAGTTGGAGTTGGCAAGCATTTTCAGAAACAGCAAGTGGGAAGTGACTGATGAGGATATAGAACAACAGATTCAACCGAACCAAACAATGACGACACCGGTGGTAACAACAAAACCTGTTCAGAGATGTTTTTACACCTTCGGAGGAACAAAGAAGTCAGCAACAATACCACTTCAACAGTCGGTGTCAACATCAAGCGGACCGATGTGTGAAAATATCGAGGATCCTGTGCTGACCGATAATACTCCCGAAGCAATTTTTACAAATACTGATAAAGGAAAAGGCGTGATATCCGGAACAGAAACAAATGCTGGAAGTGTGAAACGGAAAAACTCTGAGCAACAATTAATAGCGATGGGGGACGTGGATGCACCGAACTTCAAAATCGGCATAGACTCCCCAAAGAGGAAGGACAAGAATGATGAAAGACAGCCAGAGCAGGGAAGAGGTAGCAAGAGACTGAAAAAGTTGGGAGAAAAGATTCGTTCACCATATGTTCGGCGACCGGTTACATTTGATGTTTCGGTGGACGAATCTCGGGTACAAGATTGGGTTATGAGTGGAATAGGAGGAACACAGTAAGTTTACAGATCTAATACAATACATTATTATCGTTTAACATACATTTTAAATGCTTTTTTTAAATAATGTTTATATGGGTTGGTATGCAGTGAACTGATGTTTTTAGGTCGAAATTCAAAGACGTTAGATCGGATACAGATGATGAGTCTTGCATTTGAATCGGAAGTGAACAGTGAAGTAATAGATGCGTGGTCTTGTGTGCTGAACGATGAAGAACGGTTGCGGAGTAATGAATCCCCTCGAAGATTGTTCTTTGCAACGGATGTGGCAGTAAGACAATATACGTACTATCACGTATTAATAACTTATAATTTCTGTCAAAAAATTAGTATTACATACTACTAGTGTGAACGGAATGGTACACTAACAAACAATTACAGTTAAATCATATCATGCTGGATGACGAACTGGACGAAGAAAAAAGGTATGAGAGTTTCAAATTAATGACAAATCGTTGGGGGCATTGGGACAATCAGATGAACAATATGACAAATGTGGACTTGGTAAGCACTCTCAAAAACCTACGTTACTATCATATACTGAGAATGTTAAAAAATTATTACTAAACAAATTAACATCATATATCTATGTAGGTGTTTTTCTCTGTTGTAGTACCACCATTCTACTATTTGATCGTTGTGAACCTTAAGAATCCAGTGTTTATAGTTATAGACACGGAGGAGCGTGAAGGTAGAATAGCACAGTTGGATGACAAATATGCATATTCGTTGGTAATGTTAATATATGAACTTTGATTTATTAATCATCAATCCAAATGTGTTACTTATATTAATGTAATGTTTTTTCTTTTATTAACAGCAACTCATGATGACCATACATCTACACAAAGTGGGATACATGCAATATCAACAGTTTGAGGAAATGTTGCCAATAAAGTTTAAAGTACGATGGCAAATGACAAAAAATCAAACCGACCAAGGAGTTGCGTTGATGAGGAACATGGAGACATACATGGGTGAGGAACCAAACAAATGGGTAAACGGCATGTATAAGGAGAGCACCAAACAGAAAAACCAACTCAGGCAACTGCGGTCAA
Organism: Saussurea involucrata; assembly: GCA_033807775.1. Taxonomy (NCBI): domain Eukaryota; kingdom Viridiplantae; phylum Streptophyta; class Magnoliopsida; order Asterales; family Asteraceae; genus Saussurea; species Saussurea involucrata. The sequence continues at coordinate 15,225,616 of CM066324.1, forward strand.
AGTATGTCACGAAGATATTGATGAGTGAGGCGAACCTCAAGAAACACGCGATACCGATGGAGGTGGCCAAGTTTCACGAAAAGCAGGAAAAGACAAATTTAGTTGGCAAATAGTTGATAAGGTGGAAATCATTGGTTGATTGAATAGTTGTGCTTAAAAAATAGGTTTATTTTTGGTTGTGGTTGCAGTGCGTGTTAAAACACTATTGGGTTAGATTTTTGGATACTGATTGTTGCATCGTGTGTTAACACAATTTTTGGTTAGATTTTTGGATATTTATCGTTTTGGTTTAATCAGTATGATTGGGTTATGATAGTGGGCTTAACATTCTCAGTATATGCTAGTAACGTAGTTCTAATAAGTGCATATATGCACATATCATAATGTGCATATATGCTATTCTCTGATATGCTTGTTGTGGGTGTAAAATATGCATATATGCACTTTTGATATGTGCATATATGCACTTGCAAAATGTGCATATACGCACTTATGATATGTGCATATATGCAATTTTGATATGTGCATATATGCAATTTTGATATGTGCCTATATGCTGCATGTGTAAAATTTACATAACTGCAGATCTAATAAGTGCATATACGCAATTCTCTAATGTGCATACATGCTATTATCTGATATGAATGTTGTGGGTGTAAAATATGCATATATGCAATTTTGATATGTGCATATATGCAATTTTGATATGTATATGAATTATGTAAAATGTGCATATATGCATATCAAGCATAAGTGAAAAATTGGGTATACGAATTATGTGAAAGTAAGTACATATTGGAAAAACATATATGATAACTGACGATAATTCTTTGATACTTGTATGTTTTTGATTAATACGGTCTAAAACATAAAACAAGTTATTCAATGACATGAATATGTCGAAACCAAAACAAACAACATAAACAATGCGAGCTATACCAAAACAAAAAATAATAAAGATCCGACGTCCAATAATTAAAATAAAACAAAGTAACTAACATATGAATCAAGATCGAGCTACTGACGGACAATTGCGAGAATCATGACCGTTAGACTGCCCACATTTCTTACATTTGCGTTTCGGCTGCTTACTCTTCGACTGAATCCTCTCAGAAATACTTATCAACCGTTTACCCGTGCCACATCCCTTGTTTCTAAGACCACTCGGGGGTACTATATCCACATCATTTGGAACTGAAACACCGTAATACTCAGTAATTGCATCCATCTTCTGCTGTGATGGATGTTCATACGGTAACTGGGACCTTGCCTCGTTCTTGAAGTTTCCAAGTACTTCATTTAGCTTAACTAACAATGGTTTATCATTGCGGACTAGACTTACAATGTCATCAATTGTGGAATACACACCGGTTAACAATTTCTCTTTCTCCGGATCAGACTCGCCATACCTAACACGAGCGCTCTGTAGTTGCACAGGAACCAACTCCCGGGTCCATCTTCGCAAAACATATTGATCAGGTATGGAATCTACCGGCTCAGTGATCAGTACTTTCAATGCATGTCGACATAAAAAACCATTCCGTATAAAGAATTTGCATTCACAATCAGCACTGTTAATTGAAACTCGGCGCGATACCTAACCAACAATACAAAAAAACAAACAATAAATAACACAAACGAATTATATAGAAATAAAAACTTAAAAAATAAGCTGGGACAAATACCTTGTACAAAATCTTCGTTTCAGACAACTTATTCTTGTGACTAATGACATAATTCTTCGTATCGCCTAAAAGTTCGACAATCTCAATTCCACACCTCAACATCGCCTTCTTTATCTGTTTTTGGAAATCCCTAAAAATTTTCCGCGTGTACAACCTTGCAGCATGAGATTCAATTGGATATGAACTAATTAATTGTGGAAACGTATTCCTCGTGACGTTCTCCTTAAATGATTGCGTGTCTCGTTGCTTCTCAATTGCATTATCATAATTAATATGAAACTTAACGAGGTCATAGTGGAATGCAAGATATATGTTGAAAAATGCATTTGCACTCTCAGATCTTGACGTGGTTCTCATAAGACCCGACATAGGATTATCTTTATAAAACGCTGGAATCCATGAATGACGAATAGCATACATATCTTTGAACCAATCCTCGTCAGCAAGTGTAATACCCCGGGTAAGTCCGTTAGATAGTTTTACTTTAAAGTTAGATGTTTAAGGTATGTTTGGGTTAAATTGTGAAGTTCAAGGTCTTTTTGGTAAATTGTGGGTTATTTCTATTATCTCTTAGGTCTTCAGTATAGTACTCATACCAAAATTAGAAACAGGGAGTGTATGTGCGGGTGTTTTGGAGGCGAAGGAAGTGAAAGAAGAAAGTACGGTCTGAGCATCAATCGAGTGAGTTAGAATCGATTTGGAGGTAATTCCTTTACAATTTGTGTCTATAATCAGTAGTATTAGACTTCTATCGGTTTAGAATTTCTAAATTTGTGACTTGAATGGATTTCAATTGATTTCTGGGTAATTGGAGACCGACAGTGTTCTTGGTGTCCCGGTGGACTCCCGGTAGTGTGAGTCCCGGTACGGTGGACTCCCGGTAGTGTGGAGTCCCGGTACCGTTGAGTCCCGGTGTTGTCGACTCCCGGTGCTGTCGACTCCCGGTGTGATAGACTTCCGGTAGTGTAAAGTCCCGGTGTAGTGAACTCCCGGTATCATCGACTTCCGGTAAATTAGAGTACCGATATTGTCGAGTCCCGGTAGAGTCAGGTACCGGTATTATGGTGTCCCGGTACTGAGAAGTCCCGGTAGTGGGTTTAGTGCAGTGTACTGGACAGTTGAGAACAGTAACTGGTAGGCTTAATATGTTTGGTTAGTAAAGCAGTGTATGTGTCTTAAATTGTTTCAGATACTGTGAAATTGAGGTGAAAGATAGAATCAATTGAAAGAAGATTTCAAAGCGTGTTTGGATAAACAAAACAGGTGAGTTTTACTTTAAAAACGTTTTTAACTGGAGTACGTATATGCGTGGATTGGGATTGAAATAGTTGATGACTATGTGTTTATATGTGAATTATAATATAGTGAGGTATTATATTTACATGAGTATTATAATGTGTTATAATACGTTGGCCGGGTTTAGGACCGGTGTGTTTGGCTATAGAATTTGTATAGCGTTGTTTGGCTGTAAATGTTGTACAGCGTTGTATATTATTAGTTGGCTTGCTACCAACTGATATGGCCAGGAGGAATGAGAAGGGGAGGTACATGTTATGTGAGCTTGAGTAGATATATATATGAATGTGTTGCGTGATTTATATGAATGAAGTTTATATAAATTATTTGTAAACTAACAGAGATTTTTCTCACTTAGACCACAAGGTCTAACCCTCATTTTTGTTTTAAAATATGTATTCCAGGTGGTGGATCATGTAAGAGGAAGTAATTAGAGTAACCAAGAGATGGCTTTTGTGAAGGATTATAAGATGAAGATTTTTGGCTTGTTTAACAGTTGTATCGTGATATTAAATGTTATGTATGTAAATAGTACAAAGTTTGTAGTAGAATGGTTTCTTTTATTTGTAAAAGACTACTGGACCGAACTTGTAATATGACGTTTCTTTTATTATATGAATGTTATGTTACATTATGTGAAATGTTGTGAAAAATGGGGTTTGGGTTGTTACAAATGGTATCAGAGCCTTAGTTTAAGGGATTTAGGTATTTGTATCTGTACCTAGACTTAAACTGCATGTGAAGTAGGATGTCCCTATCATTATAGAACCTTGGGATGATGAAGTATAAAAGGTAGAAGGAACATCATGTAAGGTAATTTCATATTACACCTGGCCAGTGTAATTGTGATCTTACAGGTACATGTTTGAACTGGAATACCTTGTTATATGGAGTATGTGCTTATGTGTATATTAATCTTGTTTAAATGTACATAATGGCAAGCGGTACGCGAAATTCGAATCGAGGAGGAGGAAGAAATCCAAATAGAACTAATCCGCCAATAGGAACAGGAGACAGGGGAGGCAGAACAGGGGGCAGAGTCGGGGGTAGAACTGGAGGTCGAGCCGGGGGCAGAGTCCAGCCAGATAGTACATAATTTGTTACCAGGGCTGATCTAATGGCGGAATTGGGAAGAATGCAGGCTAACATACAAACAATGTTTGATCGAAGTCGTAATAATGAAGCTGATAGACCAGATCCGGAACATGAATTCGAACTACCAATCACCCCTACGGTTTTACCGGTAATGAGAAAATGTGATTACAAGATGTTTCTTAGTTGCAAGCCTCCTACATTCTCAGGAGATCGGGATCCAGTGAAAGCAATGAGATGGATGAAGGAAATAGAAGCTATTTTTAAGACGAGTAAGTGCGCTGACGAAGATCGAGTATTATATGGAGCGGCAATGTTAAAGGGGGATGCTTTGTATTGGTGGGAATCTTTTATTCATTCTAAAGGATCTGATGTTTATTCTACCCTCTCTTGGGAAGAATTTGTGATAGCCTACAAGAACGCTTTTTGTCCCCAAGCAGCCGTCAAACAATTGGAAGGGGAATTTATGAACTTGCAACAAGGAAACTTATCCGTTCGAGATTACACTGCTAGATTTTTGGAAAAGTCTCGGTTCGCAGAATACTACGTCGCTACGGAGGCGATGAAGACGGAAAGGTTTATCTTTGGGCTGAACTCAGAAGTCAGAAAGCTAGTGACTGCAAAGGGACCCGATACCTTCTCAGCTGCAGTTGATGCCGCGGAGAATGTTGAACGAGATATGAGAAGAGATGCTGGTGATAAAAGTATCGGGAAGAGAAAGTGGGAGGGACCACAATACGATCCGAAGAAGTCTCGATTTCAGAGGTATGATAACCGTCCGCCGTTTCGACCAGCGGAAAAACCATGTCAGAAGTGTAACCGTGTCCATCAAGGAAATTGCCGAGGTGATTTACGAGCATGTTATAAGTGTGGGAAGACCGGGCACGTCATCAAAGATTGTAAGGTAACTCGGCTATGTTTCTTATGCAATTCACCAGATCATCTTTAGTCAGACTGTCCGAGGGGAAGGATACAGCAAGGTGGGTCGTCGGGCAGATCAGTGGTTGTTAAACCCGTAATACCAAGACTGGAACCGCCAGTAACTAGAGGTCGCGCATTCCAAATGACTGAGAAAGAAGCGGAGGAAACTCCGGACGTGGTTACAGGTACATTTTTGATAAACTCTACACGTGCTAAGGTGATATTTGATTCCGGTGCAAACCGATCATTTGTGTCTCCTACATTTGCTGCTTGTATGTGTTTGAAACCTAAAATGCTAGAACATGCTCTATCAGTAGATACGACAAATGATAATCAGGTGTCAGTTAAAGAAGTGTTTGATGAATGTGTGATAAATATTGAGGGGTGTAAAGTTCCGATACAATTGTTTCCTATGATTTTGATAGAGTTTGACGTCGTAGTGGGAATGAACTGGTTAGCCGAGAATCAGGCTAACATAGTATGTGATAAGAAGTTAATAAATGTGGTATTACCTGAGAAGGGACCGGTAGTGATATGTGATCGTAGGAATCATCAGTCTAGCCTAATATCTATGATAAAAGCCCGTAAATGTGTCAGCAAGGGTTGTCAGAGCTATTTAGCCTATGTGATAGATAGTAGGCCTGAAAAGATTAAGTTGGAAGATATCCCTATTGTTAGTGAATTTCCAGAGGTATTCCCCGAAGACTTAAATAGTCTCTCGCCTGTTAGACAAGTAGAATTTGGTATAGATCTAATTCCTGGAGCCACTCCTATAGCTCGTACACCGTATCGTTTGGCACCTCCAGAGATGAAAGAGATGATGGCACAACTACAAGATCTATCAGATAAAGGCTTCATCAGACCTAGTTCTTCGCCGTGGGGAGCCCCAGTGTTATTTGTGAAAAAGAAGGATGGTTCAATGAGAATGTGTATCGACTACCGAGAACTGAATAAGCGCACGATAAAGAACAAGTATCCGTCACCCCGAATTGATGACCTCTTCGATCAGTTGGTTGGAGCTTGCTATTTCTCCAAGATTGATTTAAGATCCGGTTACCACCAGTTGAAAGTTAAAGAAGAAGACGTTCTAAAGACTGCTTTTCGAACAAGGTATGGTCATCACGAATTCTTAGTAATGCCGTTCGGACTGACGAATGCTCCAGCTGCCTTTATGGATTTAATGAATCGGGTATGTAAGCCGTATCTCGATAAATTTGTAATTGTATTTATCGATGATATACTTATCTACTCTCGATCCAAAGAAGAACATGTGCAACACCTTCGTTTGCTTCTGGAACTATTAAAGAAGGAGAAGTTGTATGCTAAATTCTCGAAATGTGAATTTTGGTTGCAAGAAGTTCAGTTTTTGGGGCACGTGGTTTCAGAAAAAGGGATACAAGTTGACCCGATGAAAGTGGAGGCAGTTGAAAAGTGGGAACAACCGAAGACAGCAACCGAAGTACGCAGTTTTCTGGGTTTAGCCGGTTATTATCGGAAATTTATAAAAGATTTCTCCCGTATCGCAACACCTTTGACTAAGCTGACACGGAAGAATTTAAAGTTTGAATGGAAAACAGAACAGGACGAGGCATTCCGAATATTGAAAGAAAAACTGTGCAGCGCGCCGATTCTATCACTACCTAAAGGATCGGAAGACTTTGTAGTTTATAGTGATGCGTCCAAACTAGGATTGGGATGTGTGCTTATGCAACGTGGGAAAGTTATTGCTTATGCTTCTCGACAATTAAAGGATCATGAAAGAAAGTATCCTACGCACGACATGGAACTTGCAGCAGTCGTCTTCGCGTTAAAGATTTGGAGACATTATCTGTATGGTTCCAAATGTCAAATTTATACTGATCACAAGAGTCTCCAACACCTCTTTGATCAAAAGGAACTGAATATGAGACAAAGGAGATGGCTAGAATTGCTGAATGATTACGACTGTGAAATCCTTTATCATCCGGGAAAGGCGAATGTGGTGGCAGATGCGCTGAGTCGTCAAGAAAGAAGTGGAACGATAAAAGTTATTTCGCTACGAACAGAACTCTTACCCAACATATTTGACGAATTGCAGAAATGTCAAGTGGAGGCTTATCAAGATGAACATCTGAAATCAGAACGGTTAGCAGGGATGTCAGCATTGTTAATAACAGATGATGGTGGGTTGTTGTGTCTGGGAAACAGAGTGTGGGTACCTCGTTTGGGTGGGCTACGTGATCGTGTTTTGAAAGAAGCTCATCAATCCCGTTTCTCTATCCACCCAGGTACCAACAAAATGTATAAGGACCTAAAGCAATTTGTTAGTCCCAGATGGCTTAACAAGTATTGTAGAAGGGGGGGGGGGGGTTGAATACAATACACAAAAATTTCACAATTTTAATTCTTATATTGAAAATCTTTCAACAAGAATTACACATAGAAAACTTAAGACTGTTGCGGAAAAGAACAGATAAACTATTCTAACAATCTTACACAAAGTATACAACAAAACAACTAAGAACACTGAGAGCAAAGCTATTGAGTTTTAAAGCTTAAAGGAAGATTTCTTGCACTGAGAGAATTCTTGAAAGCGTGTATTTTGCATGGGATGTCTTCTCCTTTTATAGTGCCAAGGAGTGCCCAAGCATTAAATGCTTGGGACACTTGTCATATTCCAACTTGTTGAGGATGTTGACTCCTGGAGAGATTGAAAGGTCCTTGTCACTTTTCACTAGGACAGACAGAATAGCTCATGCAGATAAAAAGGATTTTAACTGATAATAGATAAAGAGACAAACTGTCACTTTTATCTGCAAGAGGATATTGTCCCATAATAAATGATCTTCCCTTTAAGACTTTAGCACCGAGGAGGTTTCACCGAGAATAAGAGATCTTCGGTGGAGAGATGCCGACCACCGAAATTGTAAGACCATTTCGGTGGTGAGGAAGTTCACCGAAATTGTTCAGGCAATTCGGTGGAGAACGTGTCCACCGAAATTTGCAAGGCTCTTCGGTGGACGACATGGTCACCGAATCTTTCCAGGCACTTCGGTAGAGGAAGTGTCCACCGAAACTGTCCAGGGAATTCGGTGGTGATGAGGCCACCGAAATTGTCCAGGCAATTTGGTGGTGATGACTTGTTTGTATGTTGTCGAGAGTCTTCTATTTTCCACAAGTAGAGAGTCTTCAAGCTTGGTTTCGGTTGATCTTCGACTTCACCGAACATTTGATATCTTGTACAAGTCATTCAAAGAACCAAACTAAAATATTCTAAGTAGGAGTTTTTAGGGAAAACATCGGTGAGTCAATTTCAAATCCAAGGTGACCCAACAATCTCCCCCTATTTGAATTTGAGCTCCTTTCTTAGAATATTTGAAAAGTAAAAGCATTTTGACCCTTTTTGCTCTTTTTGGGTTCTTTTCACATAGACCATTCTTTTTGTTCTTTTTGATCTTTTTCTTTTGTATGAGTATGTATACTATGTACAGTATTTACAAGTAAAGGAAAGTAAAGTATGTACAGAAGTAAAATTCAAATAGAGATACTTGTATTAAGATAAGTTCTCGTACAATTTACAAAATGAGAAACTAACTTTTACAAGTATCAAAAGAGAACCTACTTCTTCGAGGATTTACGGCGCCTGGTTTCATCCATTAGGTTTCGATAGAACGGTTGAGCTTCGGGGATGTTAGGAAAGAGGTTGTGGATGCCTTCCAGAAATATAGTATCAGCGAAGGGTATCTGAGCAAATCTGAAGAAGGCCCGACGACCGAGACCATCGTTAAAGAACAATCCTGGTATCGGTGAGAGGCTTAAGGTTGTGGTAGGATGGGGGACCGAAGTGGGAATGGTGAGGTTTAGATTGTTCACATTTGGGATTTTACCTTCCCTTGCCATTTCCTTGAAGACTGAGTCAGGAGGGTTTTTAACTTTAGGAAGGATGATCTTTTCTTTCAAAGATTGCAGTTTGGCTCTTTCATCGGAGGAGAGGGTGATGTTGTGTTTTCTTTTGATTTCTTTCATCTTTCCCATCAGTCCATCAATGTATTTGACAAAGATGTCTTTCTTTGGATTCGGACTCCTGACCAGTTGTTGAGAAATTTCATACCATTCCGAGAGACCGAAGAGTTGGAGATGGCTTTCTTTCACACTCTTCATTGAACCATCTTCTCTATAAATGATTAGCCTGATGTCTTGCGGGTTTGCTTTGGAGGTGGCAATCTTTACGGTTGAGATCGGGGACCTGTTGTTTCGGTGGTGCATGGTCTTTTTGTACCAACTGATTTCTTCATTCTTTTCCTGCTCGAGGGCACTTAGTACCGATTTTTGGGTTTAAATGGCATCGGTGGACTTAGCTTTTGCGGCTTCTTCTTCGGCAGCTTTAAGGGAGAGATCTTTGGATTTGTCTAAGTTTATTTGAGCGAGTCTTGCTTCCTCAATTTCTTGAGGGGAGAGTCCGAGTTCGGTGGTGATAGGTTGGGTTGCAGTCTCGAGTTTGAGAGTTTCAGCCCCTTTTGGTCGAGCCCCATACTTTGCTAGCTCCTTTTTCTTCTTTTCTTCTTTTGCCAATTCTTCGGCCGAAAAAGCCTTCTTGCCTTTGTCTTTGGGAGCTTTGCTGGATTGCTCCCCCTCAGTTGATGCATCAAGGTCAACAGCTTCGGTGGAACCAGTATGAGTCGGTGAGAGTGAAGCAGTTTTTGGTGGTGAGGCTTTCGGTGAGGGAGGGGAGGTTTTCGGTGGAGGCTTGTTACTGGAAGATCTCTTGATTGATGGTAATTTCGGTGGAGCCGTGGTTTTCTCCCCCTCAGGAACAGCCGGAAGCTTGAAACCCATTTCACAGAAAACTTTATCAAACTTGGAGTGGAGAAAGGCTAGGCTAGCTTCGGTGGTATGGGGAGCCAAGGCAAAATCACCCAGATCCATCTCCCATTGGGATCGTTCAGTGGTTGGAGAATCGGTGGAGGATTTTGAGAAGGACTCCACGGTGGTAGAAAGGGAAGAGATTTTGTCATGAATGGGTCGTAGGGCTTCGGTGAGGGCATCGAGAAGAAGTCGAGGTAACTGAGACTCGAGTGTGGTTATTCGAGAGTTGGCTTGGGAAATCAGGGAGATGGTGGATTGAAGAAAAGTAGAGGGTCGGTCTAAGGGTGGAGAGGTCTAACCACCGATTTCGTGAAACGACCATATGATGCAATGGGGATCTGTTTCGGTGATGGGATTGTGTAAGTAAGGTAGTAGTTCGTCGGTGTAGAGGGTTCGGTGTGGGGTAGGAGATTGGTGGGGAGATTGGTGCGTGGGCGAGGGAGACTCGGTGTGATGTTCTTCGGTGGACGGGATGGTTCGGGGAGAACCAGTGTCCGCTAAAAGAAAATCGAAGAAATCAAAGGGTGGAATCGGTGGGGGGGAACCCTTAGCGGGTGGTGCAACATCGTCGATCGTAAACTGATCGGGTGTAAAGCTGTGAAGTGTAAAGTCAGAACCCTCAAGAGGAGAGATCTCGAGGTCATCTCCACCACCCAAAGAGTCGAGTGGGGAGGTATGTTGGGGATCCTCCAAAAATTCAACTGAGGCCTTTTGAAAGGCAACAGAGGAGTCGGTGGGGTGTGCAACGGATACCCTTGGCCCGGAGGGATGAAGTTCAACAACTGGCGATTGTCGAGAATCGACAGTTGGATTAGTCGGTTGGGCCGATGGTTTCCGAGACCTCTTTGGAAGAGATCTCGAAGGGGAAGACGAGTGCCTCCGCTTATGAGAAGGGGTGTGAACCGAGGAAGCCTCCGAGGGATATCTCGGTGGCGTAGTTCGAGAAGCAGGTGCGGAGGTGTCGGTGGCCTTTTGTCGTTTCTTTTGAGAGCCACCCGACTTAACTCGGGAACGGGGAGAAGGGGCCACGACAGTTGGAGCGACTTCGGAAATTTTCAGGTGACGAAACCCGGGAATTTCCGCATCACCCCAATGAAGTTCGGGAGATAGAGCAAATGAGATCATACCTGGTCGTAAGGGGCGATCGGTGGCGAGTGACTTGACGTTGAGGGTTTTGGTGCCCACAACCGGAGAGGACCAATCGTAAGAGAACCGGGGCGAGGGGGATCGGCGATCTGACTCCAAAGCTTTTGAGAGCTTGTGTTGTATGATCATGGAGATGAACCGGGGGAAAGCAACGTAACACTTCTTGGGACTTTTGATGATCTCGACGAGCTCCGAGAAGAAGTATTGGGCGAAATCGACTTTGCGTTGGAAGATGAGAGCGTGTGCGAGAGTGTTGATGTAGGATGGCGATTGATCATGGCCACTGGTTTTGCGAGAGAGGCAATGGATGACATGGGCAAAGAAAAAGTTCCAAATGCCTCCCATTTTGCTGCGGAGAAGAGTACCGGGGCCTTTGGAGCTTTTGGAGGAGTCGTCGAGTACGTACCCGGTGGCAAGGAGAACGTCTTCATGTATGGTGTCCACATACATGTCTTCGTAGTCGGGAAAGGCGTCAATCTTGAGTGCGATACGGACATCATCGACCCCAAACGTAAGGTCGTGATCACCTTCTTCATTGGAAAGAATGGAGGCGTGAATAGCTTCATTGGATGGGTCGTATACGGAGGTTAACCAGAACTGCCCAATGAGCATTTTGCTCATCTTGGGGTTGCAAGAAAAAGCATGAAGAAGGGGAGAGCGAGAAAGGAACTTTGCGATAGTGGAGAACTCGGGATGAGCGGGATCGGAGTCGAAGCGGGCAACGTGATTGCATGGATTGAATTTGAGATCTTCAAATCGTGTGGGAATAGGGTATCGGGAAGATGCCATGAGAGGTTTTTGAGAGGGAGATAGGATGGAGAGGAGTTGCAGGTTTTGAGAGAATAAGTTGGGAGGAAAAAAAATGGTTATGAAAGCATCCGTATATATAGGGGTGTGAGAGGGTAACATGATGATGGTTTTATGGGGAGATGGGACAAGGCGGCTCAAAAGGTGGATGGGTAATGGGGAGTCGGGACACGAAACGGCTGAAATATCTCACATCACTGACAAGTTTGTGTTTGAGTGGTCACAAGTGGGCATTGGGAATCGTAAAGGATAACATGTGGATCGGTGTAAGCTCGGTGGTGAAACGGTGGAGGGTCGGTGGTGTATCGGTGGTATTTCGGTGGTACTTCGGTGGTAGATCGGTGGTAATTCGGTGTGGATATAGAAAGGGATTCGCCGAATTTGGAGAGTTCCACCGAAGTGGGACTTCGGTGGAAGAAGTCGAAGAATTTCACCGATTTGAGATTTCGGGGGTAGATAGGAAGGGTTCCACCGATTTCGTATTTCGGTGGAGGGGGTTGAAGAAAGGTACCGAAGTAGACGGATTCCACCGATTTTACCGATTTTGAAAGGTTCCACCGAATTTGGATTTTGGTGGAAGAAGTCGAAGGGTTCCACCGATTTAAGATTTTGGTGGGGGTTGAGAGATGCCACCGAATTATATTTCGGTGTATGGAAAGAAAATGAAGGTGGTTGAGAAACACATAGATTTGTCCACCGATGAGAGATCGGTGGAGAGTTAGAAGTGGAGAAGAAAGTGTCCACCGATGTGAGATCGGTGGGGCACAAACACATGTTTATTCGTGTTGATTGCACATCCCAAGTTCACTTATGAGAAAGTTGAACCTGGATTCATCAAGGGGTTTGGTGAAAAGATCAGTAAGCTGCAGATCGGTGGGAATAAAGTGCAGTTCAATGTCACATTTGGAAATGTGGTCCCTGATGAAATGATACCTGATATCTATGTGTTTAGATCGGGAGTGTAGAACAGGATTATTTGCAATAGCTATAGCACTGGAATTGTCACACGGAATTGGGACTTTAGAAAAGAATTGATTATAGTCCCTTAGTTGATTTCTCATCCATAGAATCTGGGCACAGCAGCTACCAGCAGCTACATATTCAGCTTCAGCAGTAGAGGTTGACACAAAGTTTTGTTTCTTGCTGGACCAACTTACCAATTTTCCTCCAAGGAGCTGACAGCTTCCTGTAGTACTTTTTCTATCAATCTGGGAACCTGCATAGTCTGAATCTGAGTACCCAATTAGTTCAAAACCTGAGTCTTTGGGATACCAGAGACCCAAGTGCAGTGTGCCCTTAAGGTATCGAAAAATTCGTTTTACAGCCTTTAAATGTGATTCTTTAGGATTGGCCTGATAACGAGCACATAGACAAGTAGCAAACATAATGTCCGGTCTGCTAGCAGTTAAGTAAAGAAGCGAGCCAATCATACCTCGGTAGAGTGTAACATCCACAGATTCACCTTTTAGATCAGCACACAGTTTCAAAGGAGGAGCCATGGGAGTTTTCATAGGAGAGCTATCTAGAAAATTAAATTTCTTTAGAAGGTCACGAATATATTTGCTTTGATTTATAAAAATCCCTTCTGACGATTGTTTGACCTGAAGGCCCAAGAAGAATGTAAGCTCTCCCATCATGCTCATCTCATATTTACTCATCATGAGAGAAGCAAACTCATCACATAGACACTCATCAGTGGCACCAAAAATGATGTCATCAACATAGATTTGGACAAGAATGATATTACCTGAGGTTTCTTTGATGAAGAGAGTGTTGTCAATTTTACCTCTGGAGTATCCATGCTTGAGAAGGAAGTTGGCAAGAGTGTCATACCAAGCACGTGGAGCTTGCTTGAGGCCATAGAGAGCTTTGTCAAGTCTGTACACATAGTATGGATGATCTGGGTCTTCAAAACCAGGAGGTTGGTTCACATAGACTTCCTCTGCAAGTTCTCCATTGAGGAAGGCACTTTTGACATCCATCTGAAAAACTCTGAAATTTCGGTGGGCAGCATGAGCCAGAAAGATGCTGATAGCTTCAAGTCTTGCAATAGGGGCAAAAGTTTCATCATAGTCAATGCCTTCTTCCTGTCTGTATCCTTGAGCCACCAGTCGTGCTTTATTTCTGATAACAGTGCCATCTTCATCCATCTTGTTCCTGAAGACCCACTTGGTTCCTATGATTGTCTTGTTTCTGGGTCTGGGAACCAATTTCCAAACTTTGTTTCTCTTAAACTGAGAAAGTTCTTCTTGCATGGCAGTGATCCAACAAGGATCTGAGAGAGCTTCATCAACCTTCTTGGGTTCAGAGAGAGAGAGGAAATTCACATAGAGACAGATATTTCCAACTCCTCTCCGAGTTTGGACACCTGCTTGTTGGTCACCGATAATTTGATCTATGGGGTGATCTTTGGTCCATTTTAGATCAGGAGGTAAAGGTGATGAGGTATGTGGAGTAGAGTGATTTGGGGTAGTAGGATCAGAGGTTCGGTGTAAGATGGGATTTTCGGTGGTAGGAGCAGTGTGATTTTCGGTGGGGTGAACGATGGGAGAAAGTGGAGTTTCGGTGGGAATAGGAGCATCGGTGTGAGGGAAGGGCTGGTCAATTTCGGTGGGAGAGAGTGATGGTGATCCAGCTTGATTGTTTGAAGTAGAAGGATTTGAAGGGACTGAAGGAATATCGGCAGAAGAGACTAGGGGAGAATCACCAATACATGATGAGATCCATCTGTGTAAATCATCCTCATCATTTGAAAGTGATGAAGATCTGAGATCATCGAACTTGACATGAATGGACTCATCAATGCATTTTCTTCTGAGATTATATACCCTATAAGCTTTGGAGGATAAGGAATACCCAACAAAGATTCCCTCATCTGCTTTGGGATCAAACTTCCCAAGATTTTCACGATCATTAAGAATAAAGCAAATACACCCAAAGACATGAAGAAAGCCAATATTTTGTTTTCTACCATGAAACACTTCATATGGGGTTTTATCATGTCTTTTGGATATTACAGATCTGTTTTGAGTGAAACAGGCAGTATTCACAGCTTCGGCCCAGAAGTAGGTAGGAAGATTTGATTCACTCAGCATGGATCTAGCAGCCTCACACAGTGTTCTGTTTTTCCTTTCCACCACTCCATTTTGCTGAGGAGAACGAACAGCAGAGAAGTTTTGAGAGATCCCTTTCTCGGTGAAGAAGTCTTCAAGAGCACTGTTTCTGAATTCAGTGCCATTGTCACTTCTTACCGAGCGGACAAGTTGGCCATTTAGAACTTCATTTTTCTTGACAAAGTTGATAATTTCTTCAGTAGCATCACTTTTGTACCTGAGAAAGAACACCCACGTATATCTAGTAAACTCATCAACGATAACAAGAATGTACCTTTTGCCTCCAAGACTTGGAGTGCTGACTGGCCCACATAGATCCATGTGCAGCAATTGTAGAGGAAGTGTGATGGAAGAGCATTGCTTTGTCTTGAAAGATGTTTTGGTGAGCTTTCCTTTTTCACATGCATCACACAGCTTCTCTTTGACAAAGTTCAACTTTGGCATCCCGGTCACCAGCTCTTTGTTGGAGATTTTATGCAAGGTTTTGAAGTTTAGATGAGAAAGACGTTTATGCCACAACCAGTTCCTTTTGGATGCGTCATCTGACACAAAGCAGACATTTGATGAAGAGTTGGATTGTCCCATATCGATGACGTAGACATTTTCCATACGTTTTCCCGATAACACCACATTGAGATTTTTGTCTACCACCGAGCAGACACAAAGTTCAAAGATAACTTTGTATCCAAGATCACACAGTTGGCTAATGCTGAGAAGGTTATGCATGAGGCCGTCCACAAAGGCCACTTTATTAAAGGTTACAGATCCATTAGAGAGAGTTCCGTATCCTTTGGTGTAACCCTTAGAGTTATCACCAAAAGTTACTGATGGACCTTTTCCCGGCACATAGTTGATGAGAAGGGATTTGTTTCCCGTCATGTGGCGTGAGCACCCTCTATCTAGATACCAAATTTGATGGTGCTCAAAAGCCTGCATGCAAATACAGATTAGTTCTTTGGTACCCATTTTGTAATGGGTCCTTTGGAGTTAGAAGAACATGATTCCTTAAGCTTGGATCTATCAATTTTATCCTTGGGACAGTCCTTAGCCATATGAAAAGTGTCACCACAGTTATAGCATTTTCTATAGATAAACACCTTTTTGACATTTTTAACATTTTTCATGTTTTGGCTTTTATCATTTGTTCTTATAACCTTGTTTGAAGAGAACAGAGCAGAAGGCTTGGACCCAAGGATTCCTTTGGAAGAATCTTTGGAGATTGATTCTCTTAAAAGAACAGATCTTGGAATTTGATGAATAGAGGAGTTGCTAGAAAAAATATTTGGAGTAGATCTCTTGGGATGGAAATCGGCCATGCATTCGGTCACCGATTTCCCCTTGTCAGAAGAAGAGATTCTTTTTAAGAGAGCAGGAGATTCTCTTTTGAGTATCTTCGAGGGCTTGGGTTCAGTGTAGACATCTATGTGAATGGATTTTAGTACTTCATGGAGAGGTATGGGAGGATCATTGATGGAAGGATCGGTGGGCACAAAGGTGAGAAAATCGGTGGGTTTTGATCTTTTGAAAGGGTTAGCTTTTGAGGGGTTTGAGGAGGAGGCTTCATCCATGGCCGAAAGTTTAAGCTGATCATGGATGGGTTTAGAAACTTCATTGGAATCTTGCTTCTCAAGGATTTGCAATGAAGAGGGGTCTTTGGCCTTTAAGGATATTCCATACTTTAAGGCTTCACACAGATCTAAAGAGTTCAAAGAGATGGAATAACAAGAGCTAGATTTAGAGATATCATCACAAGCATCGGTGGAGGGAGCAAGAGCGGAATCATGAATAACAGTTTTTTCAAATCCTAGACCGAACTTGTTTGAACTACAGATTTGACTTTGAAAGATTTGTTCAAGATTTTTGGAAGAGTTTGACCATTTTTTAATGACTTCTTGTTCCCTTTTTAGTTTCTTAAAAAGGTGACATTTTTCTTTTGAAATCACATGATTTATGGTTTTCAAAATTTCCAACTCTGCCTTAATTTCCTCAAAGTGTTCAAGCTTAGCCATGCAGATTTCAAGTTGAGAAGTGAGAGATTTGACTTGTGCAAATTTTCTTTTCTTAGACTCCTTGATAGCATAAAAATCTTGAGTTAAGGATTCATAGGCATTAATCTTTTCAATATCAGACATGTTATTAAAAGGATGTACCTGAGCGAAGGTTGTGGAGCACCCAGTTGCCACGAGAGCCATAGGAGAAGTAGCCTTTTCACAGACTTCCATTTCTTCAGAAATAGCCATGAAGCACCTATTCTGAGAGTCGATGTCGGAGGTGTCTTCATCATCCCAATCGTGAGTTTATGCCATAAGACCCTTCCCTTTTCTCTCTAGACCCTCACTCATTTCCTTCTCTTTCTTGTACTTGGCTTTGTATTTCTCAGCACGCTCCTGATGATTTAAGAAGGATGGTTGAGACTCCTTTTTGGGAAAGGTTGATTTGAAGGGTATATTTTTGGATTTTTCCCTTTTAGAAGAGAGAATATCAGAAGATGGGTTTCTAGACTTGGAGAAACGCTTGCTCCTACACTCAGATGCAAAGTGTCCTTTCTTGCCACAATTAAAACATTCCTCATTTGACTTATCAGAGGAAGTCTTGAAAGATGAGGTTTTTCTAAAGCTTTGGGATTTGTTGAAGAGACGAAACTTGTGCTTAGAACCAGCCATCATTGCCATCTCATCTGACAACTGTTCGACCATAATATCCTCACCTTCATCATCAGCATCACTAAGATATGCCTCCGTTTGGTGGGTTTCATTTGTTTGGCTGTCATTCTCAGAGTCAGATGAAGGATAGGTGATTCTAGGAAGGTTTTGAGATTTCTTGGAGCTTTCACTAACAAGAGCTATAGAAGAGCTCTTTATTTCTTTGATGAAAGATTTCCTTTGAAGCTTGGTTTGCTCAAAATTAAAAAGAGTACCATACAGAACAGTTAGGGGCATGAACTCAAGGTCCTTGGTGGTTTTAATGCAAGTGCATATATTTTCCCAAAATTCTGGGAGACAATCCATGAACTTGCATAAAACTTCCTCATTATCATAGACTCTGCCCAATAACTTAAGATCATTAAGAAGAGAGTTGAAGCGATTGTAGAAGCTAGGAATAGATTCTCCTTTTTCAAAAGAAAATAGTTCATACTTTCTGATTAGACCAATCTTTTTACATTTCTTGACTTCCTCTGTACCTTCGTACAAAACACATAGAGTGGTCCACATTTCTTTGGCTGTTTCAAAGTTCACCAAAGAGTGGTAGACCTCATCAGGAAGGGAGAGAGCAATAATAGCTCTTACTTTGGAGTCAAGAGTGACCAAACGTTTTTCCTCATCAGTATACTTTTTAGGGTTTTTGAGAATATAACGACCAGTAGCACTGGATTTTTCTTCATCAGAGTCACTAGAGATTTCCTTTTCAATGGTCTCTTTACCTGGCCTCTGCGTTTCATAGCGAGCTCAAACTCTGGGGATAATGGGTCCCTCTTTGAGAATGGTTGGATATCTAGTATCCACTCCTTCCATGAATAGCATCATGCGGCTTTTCCACAAAGAGAAGTTGTTGGCATTAAACTTGGGAGGTTTTAAAATGGACCCATTTTCTGAAAAGTTGTTTTGAAAAGAGTTTTCAATAGTAGAAGAAGAAGAGGCAGCCATTGCAGATCAAGTTTATGGAATTAAACTTTCCGCTCTGATACCACTTGTTAGTCCCAGATGGCTTAACAAGTATTGTAGAAGGGGGGGGGGGGGGGGGTGAATACAATACACAAAAATTTCACAATTTTAATTCTTATATTGAAAATCTTTCAACAAGAATTACACATAGAAAACTTAAGACTGTTGCGGAAAAGAACAGATAAACTATTCTAACAATCTTACACAAAGTATACAACAAAACAACTAAGAACACTGAGAGCAAAGTTATTGAGTTTTAAAGCTTAAAGGAAGATTTCTTGCACTGAGAGAATTCTTGAAAGCGTGTCGTTTGCATGGGATGTCTTCTCCTTTTATAGTGCCAAGGAGTGCCCAAGCATTAAATGCTTGGGACACTTGTCATATTCCAACTTGCTGAGGATGTTGACTCCTGGAGAGATTGAAAGGTCCTTGTCACTTTTCACTAGGACAGACAGAATAGCTCATGCAGATAAAAAGGATTTTAACTGATAATAGATAAAGAGACAAACTGTCACTTTTATCTGCAAGAGGATATTGTCCCATAATAAATGATCTTCCCTTTAAGACTTTAGCACCGAGGAGGTTTCACCGAGAATAAGAGATCTTCGGTGGAGAGATGCCGACCACCGAAATTGTAAGACCATTTCGGTGGTGAGGAGGTTCACCGAAATTGTTCAGGCAATTCGGTGGAGAACGTGTCCACCGAAATTTGCAAGGCTCTTCGGTGGACGACATGGTCACTGAATCTTTCCAGGCACTTCGGTAGAGGAAGTGTCCACCGAAACTGTCCAGGGAATTCGGTGGTGATGAGGCCACCGAAATTGTCCAGGCAATTCAGTGGTGATGACTTGTTTGTATGTTGCCGAGAGTCTTCTATTTTCCACAAGTAGAGAGTCTTCAAGCTTGGTTTCGGTTGATCTTCGACTTCACCGAACATTTGATATCTTGTACAAGTCATTCAAAGAACCAAACTAAAATATTCTAAGTAGGAGTTTTTAGGGAAAACATCGGTGAGTCAATTTCAAATCCAAGGTGACCCAACACAATTCTATTGGTGGCCGGGGATAAAAAGGGGGATTGCGCAGTATGTAGAAAGATGCGATACTTGTAAGAAAGTAAAGATTGAAACCAAAAGCCGTTTGGTCAACTACAACGGCTAGAAATACCTATGTGGAAGTGGGAGCAGATTACCACAGATTTCATTACGAAGTTACCAAGGACTCCGAAGGGATTTGATACTATTTGGGTGATCGTCGACAGATTAACAAAGTCTGCACACTTCCTACCGATAAAGGAAACTGATTCGTTGGAGCGTTTAGCTAAGTTGTACATTGACGAAATAGTAACTCGACATGGAGTTCCAATCTCTATCATTTCTGATCGTGATAGTCGTTTTACTTCAAGATTATGGAGAAGTTTTCAAAGGGAAATGGGGACACAGATAAAGTTGAGTACGGCGTATCATCCTCAAACAGATGGGCAGAGTGAACGAACGATTCAGACTTTAGAAGATATGCTCCGGGCTTGCATTGTTGATTTTGGGGGATCATGGGATAAGCACTTACCGTTGATCGAATTCGCTTACAACAACAGTTATCATTCCAGCATACAAGCGGCATCGTTTGAAGTACTGTATGGTAGGAAATGCCGAACGCCTCTATGTTGGAACGAAGTGGGAGAGAAACAGTTAGCAGGACCGGAAATAGTTCAGATAACCGCCGATAAGGTTACTCAGATTCGTGAACGATTGAATGTGGCTCAAGACAGACAGAAAAGCTACGCTGACCGACGCCGAAAGCCCTTAGAATTTCAAGTTGGGAATTTTGTGATGTTAAAGGTTTCGCCGTGGAAAGGAGTCATCAGATTTGGACGACAAGGTAAACTTAGCCCAAGGTATATTGGACCGTTTGCTATAACTGAAAGGATCGGTGATGTAGCTTACCGATTAGATCTTCCACCAGAATTGAGCAGGATCCATGATGCATTCCATGTATCGAACTTCCGAAAGTGTTTGGTTACTCCAGAGCAGGCAGTCTCTCTACCAGATATCCGAGTCGACGAAAAATTGAATTATGTAGAAGAACCGGAGGCCATAGTTGATCATAAAGTCAAAGTGCTGCGGAATAAAGAAATCAGGCAAGTGAAAGTTCAGTGGAGACATCACAGAGGTCAGGATGCTACGTGGGAATCAGAGACGGAAATGAGAGCCAAATACCCCCATCTTTTTTACTTAACTGAATTCTGGGACGGAATTCTTTTAAGGGGGAGATGATGTAATACCCCGGGTAAGTCCGTTAGATAGTTTTACTTTAAAGTTAGATGTTTAAGGTATGTTTGGGTTAAATTGTGAAGTTCAAGGTCTTTTTGGTAAATTGTGGGTTATTTCTATTATCTCTTATGTCTTCAGTATAGTACTCATACCAAAATTAGAAACAGGGAGTGTATGTGCGGGAGTTTTGGAGGCGAAGGAAGTGAAAGAAGAAAGTACGGTCTGAGCATCAATCGAGTGAGTTAGAATCGATTTGGAGGTAAGTCCTTTACAATTTGTGTCTATAATCAGTAGTATTAGACTTCTATCGGTTTAGAATTTCTAAATTTGTGACTTGAATGGATTTCAATTGATTTCTGGGTAATTGGAGACCGACAGTGTTCTTGGTGTCCCGGTGAAGTCCCGGTGGACTCCCGGTAGTGTGAGTTCCGGTACGGTGGACTCCCGGTAGTGTGGAGTCCCGGTACCGTTGAGTCCCGGTGTTGTCGACTCCCGGTGCTGTCGACTCCCGGTGTGATAGACTTCCGGTAGTGTAAAGTCCCGGTGTAGTGAACTCCCGGTATCATCGACTTCCGGTAAATTAGAGTACCGGTATTGTCGAGTCCCGATAGAGTCAGGTACCAGTATTATGGTGTCCCGGTACTGAGAAGTCCCGGTACCCTGTAGTCCCGGTAGTGGGTTTAGTGCAGTGTACTGGACAGTTGAGAACAGTAACTGGTAGGCTTAATATGTTTGGTTAGTAAAGCAGTGTATGTGTCTTAAATTGTTTCAGATACTGTGAAATTGAGGTGAAAGATAGAATCAATTGAAAGAAGATTTCAATGCGTGTTTGGATAAACAAAACAGGTGAGTTTTACTTTAAAAACGTTTTTAACTGGAATACGTATATGCGTGGATTGGGATTGAAATAGTTGATGACTATGTGTTTATATGTGAATTATAATATAGTGAGGTATTATATTTACATGAGTATTATAATGTGTTATAATACGTTGGCCGGGTTTAGGACCGGTGTGTTTGGCTATAGAATTTGTATAGCGTTGTTTGGCTGTAAATGTTGTACAGCGTTGTATATTATTAGTTGGCTTGCTACCAACTGATATGGCCAGGAGGAATGAGAAGGGGAGGTACATGTTATGTGAGTTTGAGTAGATATATATATGAATGTGTTGCGTGATTTATATAAATGAAGTTTATATAAATGATTTGTAAACTAACAGGGATTTTTTTCACTTAGACCACAAGGTCCTTCCCTCATTTTTGTTTTAAAATATGTATTCCAGGTGGTGGATCATGTAAGAGCAAGTAATTAGAGTAACCAAGAGATGACTTTTGTGAAGGATTATAAGATGAAGATTTTTGGCTTGTTTAACAGTTGTATCGTGATATTAAATGTTATGTATGTAAATAGTACAAAGTTTGTTGTAGAATGGTTTCTTTTATTTGTAAAAGACTACTGGACCTAACTTGTAATATGACGTTTCTTTTATTATATGAATGTTATGTTACATTATGTGAAATGTTGTGAAAAATGGGGTTTGGGTTGTTACAGCAAGGTCATATTCTTGAATCATACTGTTCCACTGAATCTTGAAATCTTCAGGACTAATATGAAAATTCCAGACAAGTTTGTTTATTGCCCGCTTAAAATTAGGATTCACGTTTAAGGCGGCACTTATCTAAAAAAAAACGACAAATAACAATTGTAAATATCTTTTTCAAAACATTTATAAAAAAACAAATATAACACATATAAGATAAAAAACAATATCAAAATACCTTGGCAGGAACCTTTTTCATTATGTGCCACATACATAATCGATGTCTTGATTCAGTGAACACATATGGAACAGCTTGTTTCATAGCTGAACACTGATCCGTTATCACGACCAAAGGTTGTCTATCGTAGCATTTCAAAAAGGCCCTCAACACCCACTTATAATTCTCAATTGTCTCCCCGGCAATCAACGCAGAACCGACTACAACAGAACTTTTATGATTATCTACGGCCAAAAAAGGGACAAATGACATTGCATGCCTGAAAAAAAACGAACAACATACAAATAAAAAACACCGATAATACAAAAATGGTTCAATGTATAAACAAAACTTACTCGTTCGTCCGGTAAGTAGCATCAAAGGAGATTACGTCTCCAAACTCTCTATAATTAAGTTGAGCAACTTCATCGGCCCAGAAAATGGCATGTAACTCACGTTCGTCACACTTGTACTCAAAAAAATACTCGCTTTTTATATCCTTACGGTTTGACAACTTATTGATAAGCATCTTCGCATCCTTATTCCCAACAAATAACCCAACATCTCTCTTAAAATTCTGGTACTCAACAACACTACACCTATTATGTTCAAACCCACCCTTCAACGCAGTTTGTATTATATGCGCCCTTGTTGCACCCAATTTATAACTAGAACTATTCAAAACATTCCTATAATCAGTGTACTGCATTTTCCTGTTCTTACGTGAAAATCTACGATCGTTATTATTAAACAAAACATGATTATGAGCTTCAACAAATGCGTATACCTCGTATTGAGTCTTGTCCTTCAATAAATGGATTTTAATGCATGCATTGCACCATGACCGTTTAACATTAGAGTTTCGGTAACGCCTATCACCAGGACCTAACTAAAGCGAATCGAAAAACTTCTTCTTTGGAATACCTTCTTTACTGCAAACAAACCATCTAGTCTGTATAATCCCATCCTTATTTGTCTTTTTGGCATTCAACCTTACATTATATATATATGATATATTGATTTTCCGTCATGAGTAACGTCTTGAAAAATGATGTAGCCACGACTCTTGAGGCTTTAGATTACCTTTGATGTCACGTCTGATGCCATTTAGAACCCTGGAAATAACCAATACATGTTTCCAAAAGCCTTTGCATCATAAGTAATTAAAATAGAATGTTAGACCATCCACAACGGTGATTTCATATGAATTGCAAATGATTTGTAAATGTGCCACGAGGATTTCTATGTTAGAAATTATGGTGGTTGTGAGTATGATTTTTAAATTTGAAATTGGTTTTTGGTAATTGCAAATGTCAAATCAGTACTTTTTACTGATGTGACAGTGAGTTATATATGAAATTGTAGGGAATAATTTGTAAATTAAAAATTGTTTTATATCACATCATGTTTTGTGATGTTTTGTAGAGTATGTTTATGAAAAAATATATTAATAATTTTTTTTTGTTAAATATTAACGGAGAAGGCTAATGACACCCCTAACCCTTACTAACGGCACCCTTAAGGTCTAACTAATTATTGTGTTTTTTTCTTCTTCTTGTTTTTAGTCTTTTTGTTGTTTTATGTTTTTGTCTTTTTGTTATTATATTAAATTTTAATTAAGATATATATATATATATATATATATATATATATATTAGTTTTGTTTATTTTTATAATTTTGTAACTTTTGGTTTATTATAACTTTGTTATATTTTATATTTTTTTGTTTTACTTATAAATTTATTATCCATGGTTATTTATTTTTTATATATTTGTATTATATATAATCCAAAACGTAATAATATTATTTTATGTTTTATTTATGTGTTAATTTCAATGTGTTTTATTTTTATAATTAATATAATTATTAAAAAAACAATGCTTATATTAACAAGGTTTATTTATCTATACATTATAAATAATTTAAGAAAAACTCTTAAAAACAAGTTTTTTACATGCCTGAAGAAGGTATTCGTTGGTTCTCGCCTTCTTTAATCGATTCGAGTGGGATGATGAATCTATTTCTTCGCCTCTTTGCCAATAAATCATTATTCCGACCCGGTATTATTAAAAAATAGAGGAAGCAGAACCAAGTCAAGATGATACGGATCAACCCCTTTTTTTGCGCCAAAGATCTTACCATTTCCGAAAGAAATTGGCCAAAGGTGTGCGTTCATGAGCCCTTGTCGGGTAAGTTCCGACCCGCACGAAAGACGTTTATTTATGCATATTACTTAAAATTCAAAATTACAAGTAATAATGTCTGAGTACAATTGTTTAAAGTTGTATGTTTGAATTAATAACTAACTGATAAACATAATAAAATACTGGATAAACGTCTCATTTTAAATATAATCAGGATAATTATTGAATTCTAACAGATACTTAATTATTTTTAAAAAGAAGTATTATTAAACGTAAAATAATTTACATTGTTAAACCTAAATTACATTAAAATAAAAAATTAAACTAAACAAAATTATAAAATAAACATTATTGTTTTTTCAAAATATACAAAATTATAATAAAAATTTGACAAAAGACATAAAAAATGAAATATTAAAATTAAGATGTATGCGTTTCATTACACAAATACATTTTTAGTTATTAATAAAAGCAAAATGTGAAAGAAAGGTACAGGAAAAGCAACATTTATTTTTATAATTAATATAATTATTAAATAAAAGCAAAAGGAAAAACAAAACAAAAAAAACCTACACGAAATGGTAATAACAAAATAACAAAAATAATATATATATATAGCCTTAGGTTCAAATGAGAAGTGCTAAATATTTGAGAAGTATAGAAGTAATCTTGGCCATTTATTCGGTCAAGATCGGTTATAATTGGTCAAAAGTTGCGGATTTGATCGGTCAAAAGTTGCGAATTTGATCGGTCAAAAGTTGCGGCTTTGACCGGTCAAAAGTTGCGGCTGTTCTAAAAATAGAAGGGTAATTTCGTAACTATACGTTCATATATGAACCTTTGTAATTCACATATGAACTCTTTATAACTAATTCATATATGAATCTTATGATTCATATATGAACCTTTGTGATTCATATATGAACCTTTGTGTTTCATATATGAACCTTTGTGTTTCATATATGAAACTAATTAACTAAAGGTTCATATATGAATCAGTTGAACCAATTAACTGATTCATATATGAACCTTTGTGATTCATATATGAAATTTTTTTAACTAGCTCATATATGAACCTTTGTGTTCATATATGAACCTTTGTGATTCATATATGAATTTTTTTTAACTAAGTCTCATATGAACAAAATTAACTGATTCGTATATGAATCACAAAGGTTCATATATGAATTAGTTAAAAAGAGTTTATATGTGAATTACAAAGGTTCATATAAGAACACAAAGGTTCATATATGAATCACACAGATTCATATATGAACTCGTCCCGCGTATTTTTTACAAAACTACCCCTCTATCTTGTGCAGACCACACACAGACCACGCGAGGAATTATCCGTTGCTTCTCGGTCAAAGCCGCCGATCTTGACCGAATGAATGGCTAAGATCACTTCTTTATTTTTCAAATATTTAGCAATTCTCATTTGAACATCTCCATATATATATATATATATATAGGAGCAGGTTCAAACGAGAAGCTAAACCTTATGCGAGAAGTGTGTAATCATATATGATACACAAGCTTAATCATATATGATTAAGAATAGGTTACATTGACAATATATAGACGTTTAATCATATATGATTAAACACACTCACATGCAGTGTAATCATATATATGATTAAACACTTCTCGCATTCTCGCATAACGTTTAAGGTGTAATCCATTTGCAAACCATACAATTCATACAAACTATAGAAACTATATATTAGAAAACAATAGATATATTTATCGATAATTATCATGATTTATTAATTACGATTGACATATATATGAAAAATGATAAGATTCATTAATTATGTTCATAACTTTAGATTAGAAAACATAATAAAATCATATATTTATTAAATTTTATGAACAGTTAAAATTGATTTGTATAGTTTCTACAAATTGTATGATTTACAAAGAAAACCAAAGTACACAAAAACATGGTGGTAGGAGTTTTACGACTATTCAAGGAAGAACGACAAAATACCCCACCATTTTATATTTATATCACATACTTGTACATTTGGCACTACCATTTCTCAAAATATGGGCTAATTAAGGGAAAACTAAGCACAACCTCCATTTGATTCCAAAATTAAACCTAAAAAACTATTCCCAAAATACCCTTTTCCTATTTTTAAAATTCAAAAATCCCTCAACCGTTGATCAAGAAAAGCGACGGCTGAGATTGGGTTTCATTGATTTCATCTTTTTGACTGGTTTCATTTGAAGCTCCCTCTATATATATATAGAGAGAGAGACTCCTTCAAATGTAAACATTCTTTTTTATGTAAACAATGAAACCAAGGGTATTTAGGTCTTTTTCTCCAAATTCAAAATTTTAGAATTATCCATAAATTTAGCAACTAACAAACTTCCTTAATATTCTCAATTATCTTCATCTCTCTCTCTCTCTCTCTCTCTCTATCTCTCTCTCTCTCTCTCCGGCGACCTCCTCCTACTCCGGCTATCTCCAATCCGGCGACTTGCTCACACTCCGGCGATCTCCCCCAAAATTCCGGCGAGTTTCATAATTTTTTCGAGTTTCATAACAGTTTTTTCATAAACAATTTTTTCATAAGTTCGAGTTTTTTAAGTTTCATAAACTGTTTTTTCGAAATTTTCACATTTCATAGGATAAAAAACAATATGAAACTGGCGAGTTTCATAATTTTTTCACGTTTCATAGGAAAAAAAATAATATGAAACCGGCGAGTTTCATAATTTTTTCATGTTTCATAGGAGAAAGAAAAAAAAAATTCGCTACAGGACCACTGGTTTAGGGTTTATGGTTTAGTATAAAGCTTCTCTCGCCGCTGTCTCTCCACCTCCACGTGGTTAACCGGAGGATAACGCCCACCTGTCTTCTTTCCTTTCTTCTTCTGCATCCGCTTCTCCGTTGACGTGGCAAGAACCAGCTGGCAGTCGGAATCTGAATGATCCGACGCCGTCTCGACACAGGTCGTTGCAGCAGTAGTAGTGGTGTTCCTGTTCATGCATAATTTTCCGATGTTTTTCGACATCTGGTCATCGGGTGTTGTTGTTGACTCGAATTCTATCATGTTCATCCCTTCCTCCTCTTGCAATCCACCACCAGCCATAAGAACCATATCCGCAAAAGAAATAATATTGTGGTGATCATCGGTGAGGGTGTTTAATTTCATAGGGTGAGAGAGGGGGATGGTGGCCGGAATTTTGAGAGAGATAGAGGGGGATGGTGGCCGGAATTTTGTGAGAGAGAGAGGGGGATGGTGGCCGGATTTTGTGAGAGAGAGAGAGAGAGATAGAGATGGTGGCCGGATTTTGTGAGAGAGAGAGAGAGAGATAGAGATTGATTCAAATCAATTAATATATTCCAAAATTAATGGATTCCAAAATTAAAAACCTAAAAAACTATTCCCAAAATACCCTTTCCCTATTTTTTAAATTCAAAAATCTCTCAACCGTTGATCAAAAAATCGGATGGCCTAGATTGGTTTACAAGGTTTACATAAAAAAAATGTTTACATTTGAAGCTCCATATATATATATATATATATATAAATAAATAAATAAACTGTAAGAACCAATCTCAACCAATCATTTAATATATCCAAATTGGTGAGGTTAACGAGCTATCTCACTGGCCTCGTATGTACTTTTGGTGTTCACTGTTCTTGTTCTGTTTGCAACTTGCTATAGTTCTTGTAGCTTAATAGTTTGTATTGATCATCAGTTATTCTCTAATATTTGTAGCTGCTCCAAGTGAGAGTAATGGGTATGTAGCTCTCTCTTTTATTACTTTTATGTTTCCATATCTCACTCTCCAATGAAACTACTGCGACTTGTTCTTTTTCTTTATCCTTCCTTTCTTGGTCAGAGGTGGTGGCCGGCGATACAGGTGGGTACGGTCTAGTGGGTGAGAGAGAGAGATAACGATAGGGATGATGTTTGGGTGAACTTCAGAGAATGAAGAAAGGCGTAAATGTGGATGGGAGGTGGAGAGAGATGGTGGCCGGAGATGGTGCGTGCTTGAGGAAGAAGGAGGTGAGGAAGTGTGGGTCAGATATATAATATATATCAGACCCACACTTCCTCACCTCCTTCTTCCTCAAGCACGCACCATATATATATATATATATAGAGAGAGAGAGAGAGAGAAATATATATATATATATATATATATATATATATATATATATAAATTTGTTTGTTTGTTTAATAACAGCTCACCAGCCTAGCAGACGATTTCTGTAGGGCCCACATTCTGGTCCAAAGGCCGTCTCTTTCTTAATCATGTGGGCTGCTGTTAGTAATACCAACTTTTGTTGTCCAACTCCAATCCACCACCTCTACTCTACAGCTAGCTCTACTTGACAAATTGAAAACATCAAACCTCCAAACATAAAAACATTTCAACCCTTCTACTTTCCCCTTTTCTTTCTATGTCCCTTAAGCTTTTTATAAATTACACCATAATTCATAAAATTGCAGAAGCACACAAATATGGCCAGGTGGGATACGATCAGGACAATCTTAGCCCTTGCAACCTATAAAGGTTGGGGTGTATTTCAGTTGGACGTAAAGAGTGAGTTCCTTGATGTAGAATTAAATGAAGCGGTGTTCATTGATCAACCTCAAGGTATTCGAATAACCTTAATAAGTCATTCTCTCAATCGATTCACTTGATTATAATAAAACTCATTCTACTATATTAAGTGACTTTCAAATATAAATTTAAATATATTAGTACAGATTAACATATTCGTTTAAGTGAATGCTAATTTTATAGATGTAAATTTTATAATGACGATGTATAAATATGTGAAATTGTATAATTTTTAGATATATAAAGTCAACGTTATAATATTCTAATGAGTCAAATACATAATTTAAACAAATTCAAATATTTTATCAATTTACAAAAATAAACGGTCTTATTAATCACACTTCAGTACCACCTTTTATCAATCAAAAGTGAAATAAAACTTCAAATTTCAACATATTTTAAAAAGCAAACGAAACCTTAGTGACCCTTAAATTTCCATAGTTTTATGTTGATTTACTTCAATGTTAAAGATGTATACCTAGTAAAATTGAATAAGATCCCATTCAATTTCCATAGTTTATGTTGATTTACTTCAATGTTAAAGATCTTGGCCAAAATATTACACACTTGAAACATATGAATTTTAAACACCTATCATATAGAACTTAGGTTTACATTTATAAACATAAAAGTAGATAATGATAAAAAGACACTACTCATGTGTTGAGAAGAAAAAGAAAAAGAAAAAAGAAAAAAGAAAAAAGAAAAAAGAACTTCTATGTATGGAACCCCACATGTTCACCTTTCACTTTCATAGGCTTATCCACAGCTTCAAGTGGGTTTGGTCCACATAAAGTATCAAAAGATCCAAAATATGTAGGCAAGGAAAGAGATAACCAAATTTACCCCAAGTGGATACCACCAATACATATCTCACCCCATGTATCTTATCAACTCATCCTACAAACTAAAAGATAAAGTTTTATCCTGTCCTGCAATCGTGACATGATTCCTATGTTTAAACGCAATTACTTTCTTGTTTTAATAAAATAAGAGGTTTGATTTCGATCATCTACAATTTGGTGATAAGATTAGGATATATATATATATATATATATAGAGTCAGGTTCAAGGGAAAACCCTCAAAAAAACGAAAACTAAGGAACACTTTAGCTCTGATAAAATTAAATGTTCATTCCCGTTTTTGGTTATAGTTGCAGTCTTCCAAAGGAAAACCGGTATTCTCTATAACCTTTAGCTCTGATACCAAATCTGTCACACCCCGCTAAAGCGGAAACACGGAATGTGCAGCTCAAGTTTCATAGCAAAAGTTACAAGATCACAACAACCATCAAAATACATTCAAAGGTTAAACCTTGTCGTTTACAATCGTCTTTACGAAAGGGAAATGAACATGAAATTTAAAGATAGTAAAGAAAAGTTTCATCACGTGTAGCCTTCCTAAGTTCCAACCTTAAGAACGTTCTCCTGAAAGGCATGTAAATGAGAGTGTCAACTAATGAATAGTTGGTGAGATCACAGGTTTAAATAGTATAACATCATTGCCATTTCAAAATAGTCTCAAATCCACACAAGGGATAATAACACGGTTATAAAAACCACTTGCTCAAGGTAATCATATGTAAAATGCTAAGTTCTTGAGCCCGTTACCCGACCTATACCGACATATTTTGCCCCTACCACAACGGTGGAATCATTCCACATACACGCATGTTCTATCACCAACAATACGCAAATACAACAATAATTATGCACTCAAACAAGCGCTACTTGTGAGTGGGGGGGTGTCAACCCAAATAACGTTATCCATAATTACCAACGGCTCAATCCATGAGTTAACGGGTAACATATACGTGAACGGGGACTTTATACATGATAGCAATATAAACTCAAACTTACAACATTTGCAAAACATAGATACCATAGAGCATAAATAAGCAAGTTTCGTATTTCCAAGAAAATGATATAACCGATGCATAAAATATTTGTAGTAACCACATGCATTTCATCCCAAAACGTTTAAAACAGTAAAAAGGGGCTGTGAATACTCACTTGATACGTGATAGAATCCGGGACTTTCCCACAAATACTCCGAGATGATCCTACTTCAAACCTATGAACGTAAGGTCACTAGTGAGTTCTCAATCTCGAAGGTTCGGTACTAATTATCCAAATCATCATAAAATGCATTGTGTTTTATTATTAAAACGTAATAAACGTATACATTGTTCTCATTATATTAATGGTTCCACAATTTCGTCCCAGTAGGTAACGAAAAGGGTTTTAACGAACATAAATATATATAGTACACATATATATAAACCGAGATTTTATCGTAACAACGATAAAATCATAGGTCGTAAACGAAATAACCATACTTAAATGTATAAATATATAAGTATAGTATATATTTATACTCCACTATTTCATCATAAAATGATGAAATGGGATCAATACCTAATTAAAATACATAAATATATGTAAATATATTATATATATGAACATTCCACAATTTCATCATAAAAGATGAAAAGGGATAAATAATAAATAAAATGCATAAATAAAGACATAAATAAATTGCATAAATAATTATAAGATATACTTATATATTCCACTATTTTATCATGAAATGATGAAATGGGATAAGAAATAGTTCTTAATAATAATAATTATTTTTCCTTCACTGTCCAGAATTTGATGTCACTTTGTGTCCAACTTTGGGTAACTTCCAGGTATAATTAAATTATAAAGTTTTATGTCCAGATTTTTCAATGGGTTAGGAAACTTTTGGCATCAGTTTCATAATTTTTGAAAGAGTATAAGTACATGAAATAATACACGACGTAAAACCCGACAGAAGACTTTGCTGTTTGTACACGGATTTTGTGAGTACTGTTTGATAAATGAAATCTTTGAGTTTTTGAATGAAACCACTTTGGTTTGAATCTTAACACAATAAAATGATTTTCAGAAAAAGAATCACTCCATTTGGAGTTAAAATGAGTGAGATATGACTCTTTGAAGTGGGGTGTGAAATCTGACAGCAAGCTGTCAAACAACACCTTGTGCATGTGCTCTCCAATTGACTTTTAAACCAAAATTCTTATTCTTTTGCATGCAAAAATCCGATTTGACTCTCATCCATACACTTATTTTCAGTTCCAAAACATATTTGTGATCCATTAAAAATGCATGCAATTTATCCATCAACTCAAACTTGGAAAACTTTTATAAAAGACCCATTTTGAAGATTGTTGATGTTCTTGCCAAGAACATCAACATGCAACTAAAAATTCAGTATTTTGAGCTCATGCATGTGGGTTTAAATGTGTTCTTAATGGTTTTCAAAGATACATTCATAAGACTCTTGAACAAAAATGATAGATTTTCCAAGATCACTACATGCATGTGTTTAAAATGTTCATCTTTAGTCTTAACATTGGTTTGATTTTGGATTCACCATCTTTTATTAACAAAATATGTTATGATGGTAAATCTACAAACATTAAGACCCACAAAGATGATTTTAGAAAACATGAAGAAAATGTAATAAAAAGATGAAGATCATACTTTTAAAAATGCAAGAACATGAAAAGACTTGAAAGAATGGGTGTGGATTTTACCCAACACACTTATGTTTACCTTAGATTGCCTTGGACTCTTGTAGGATAAGAGTTTAGGGGCTGGAGTTGTGATGAAGATTTGAAGATGAACACTTGAAGGTTTGAAGATGGAGAGAGAAGGAGTGATGGCTAGTGAGAGAGTGAGGTGAGGAAATGATTCAACATTGTGAAGTGAAGTGTTTACTTAAGCAAAATGAGAGAGAGAGGGGAGGGGATGGCCGGCCCTCACATGGGGGGGGGGGGTGGTGGTGTGACAATTAAGTATTTAGTCACTTCTTGTAAAAAAATAAAAGTCTAAATACAAGTATTTTCTTTTTAAAGTAAAATACAAAGTATATATGCATAAAGTTAAGTATTTATATATATAATATGTAATTGAAATATATAAATTATCAACTACATAATTACTTGTAGTATAAATATATTTTAAGTTGGCATTTTATGAGATTTATGGATAATTTCCTAATTCAAGGATATCTTAGGCAAAATTTCTCGAATTTTCCTATCGTACCGGGTTTATTGCTAAAATTGCACTGTGTAAACTATGTCATAAAAATACGGTATCCAAAGCAGTTCTAACCTGAGATGTGAATTTGACAGTTGTCACAGTCTCCCCCGGTTAGAAGAATTTCGTCCCGAAATTCAAGTGCTATCAGCGTTAACAGGTTTGCTTGCGAAGAGGTGAGGATACTTCTGAAACATGTAATCCTCCCGCTCCCAAGTATACCCAGGCCCACGCCTTGTGTTCCAATGGACTTTTACTATCGGGATTTTGCTTCTCTTAAGACGCTTGACTTCCCTATCGAGTATTTCCATTGGTTCCTCTACGATGTGCAGTTTATTGTTGATTTGGACTTCCTCCAAAGGTACAGTCACTGCTTCGTCAGCTAAACACTTTTTAAGGTTCGACACGTGAAACGTGTTGTGAATAGCACTTAACTCCATTGGAAAATCCAATTTATAAGCTACTGGTCCAATTCTTTCCGTGATCTTAAACGGTTCAACATACCTTGGACTCAACTTTCCTCTTTTCCCAAAACAAACTGTTCCCTTCCAAGGGGATACTTTTAAAAAGACTCTATCACCAATTTGAAATTCTAGAGGCTTCCTTCGGTTGTCCGCATAGCTCTTTTGACGATCTTGAGCTGCTTTAAGTCTATCCCTGATGATTGCGATCTTGTCGGTGGTTTCTTGAACAATGTCCGGACTAGATAGTTGCCTATCTCCAATTTCCAACCAACAAAGAGGTGATCGACACTTGCGACCATATAGAGCCTCATATGGTGCACACTGAATACTAGTATGATAGCTATTATTGTATGAGAATTCGACTAGCGGCAAGTGGTTATCCCAACTTCCTCCAAAGTCTAATACACATGCCCGAAACATGTCCTCCAAGGTTTGAATGGTTCGCTCACTCTGACCATCTGTTTGAGGATGATAAGCCGTGCTCAAATTTAATTGAGTACCTAACGCTTTTTGGAGTGACTGCCAAAATCGAGATGTAAAGCGACTATCTCTATCCGATATAATGGAAACTGGAACTCCATGCCGCGTAACGATCTCTTTGATGTAGATCTGGGAAAGCTTTTCCATCTTATAATCTTCCCGAATAGGTAAGAAATGTGCAGACTTCGCAAATCGATCTATTATAACCCAAATCGTGTCATGCCCTTTGGCAGTTCTCGGGAGTTTGGTTATGAAATCCATAGTGATTTGCTCTCATTTCCACTGGGGAATCTCCGGTTGTTGTAACAGTCCCGACGGCTTTTGATAAACCGCCTTGACTTTTGCACACGTTACGCATTTTCCTACATATGTGGCAATATCCTTCTTCATTCCTGGCCACCAATAGTATTCCCTTAAATCCTTATACATCTTGTCCGCTCCTGGGTGAATTGAATACTTCGATTTATGAGCCTCCTCTAAAATCAATTCCCGTAGGTTATCAGCCTTTGGGATCCATACTCTACCCTTAAAGTAACGTACTCCATCAATCTTAGTTTCAAAACTAGACTCTAAACCGTGAAGAGTCTCTTCCTTCAGGGTTTCAGATTTTAATGCTTCGATCTGAGCTTCAAAAATTCTGGTTTTCAAACTTGTTTGAACCAGTGCTCCTAATGCTCGGACTCGTGAAGGTCTTACTCTTTCTTTCCTACTCAGGGCATCGGCTACCACATTGGCCTTACCTGGGTGGTAACGTATCTCACAATCGTAATCGCTGAGCAGTTCTACCCATCTTCTTTGCCTCATTTTCAGCATCTTTTGATCAAAGATGTGTTGAAGACTTTTGTGATCGGTGAAAATAGTACACTTGGTACCATATAGATAATGTCTCCATATTTTTATGGCGAATACCACAGCTCCGAGTTCCAAATCGTGTGTGGTATAGTTCTTCTCGTGAACTTTTAATTGTCTCGAGGCATATGCTATCACCTTATCATTTTTCATCAACACGCAACCTAACCCTTGATGTGATGCGTCACAGTACACCACAAAATTTTCCGTTCCTTTCGGTAAAGCTAAAATCGGTGCATTGCACAACTTTTTCTTCAGAAGTTGAAATGCTTCTTCTTGTGGAACTTCCCAAATGAATTCTTTCTCCTTTTGAGTTAAAGTGGTAAGGGGTTTAGCGATCCTAGAGAAATTCTCGATAAAGCGTCGATAATATCCTGCCAATCCTAAAAATTGGCGAATTTCTGTTGGAGTCCTTGGGGCTTCCCATTTCTTAATGGCTTCCACTTTAGCCGGGTCCACGTGAATCCATTTCTCTCCGATTACGTGACCTAAGAAATGTACTTCCCGAATCCAAAATTCGCACTTAGAGAATTTGGCATATAGCTTCTGTTCCTTGAGAAGCTCTAAAATCACTTTTAGATGCTGCTCGTGATCCTTCTTACTCTGAGAATAGATTAGTATATCATCGATGAACACAATCACAAACTTATCAAGGTATGGCCTACATACTCTATTCATTAGATCCATAAACACAGCTGGCGCGTTTGTCAATCCAAATGGCATAACTAAAAACTCGTAGTGTCCATAGCGAGTTCTAAAAGCTGTTTTAGGAATATCTTCCTCTCGGACTCTCAACTGATAATATCCCGATCGAAGATCAATCTTAGAGAAGTAAGTTGCACCTTGCAACTGATCGAACAAATCGTCTATTCGAGGGAGGGGATATCGGTTCTTGATTGTCAACTTATTTAACTCCCTATAATCGATACACATTCGAAAGGCTCCATCCTTCTTTTTGGCGAAAAGAATCGGTGCTCCCCAGGGTGATGAACTCGGTCAAATGAATCCTTTATCCAAGAGTTCTTGAAGTTGATTTGACAACTCTTGCATTTCCGCATGTGCTAAGCGATACGGGGCCTTGGCTACAGGCGCCGCTCCGGGTATAAGGTCAATCTGAAATTCGACTTGTCTAAACGGTGGAAGTCCAGGCAAATCGTCCGGAAATACTTCTGGGTGATCTTTCACTACAGGAATATCTTGGACTCGTCTCTCCTCGGACTTCTTCTCAACTACTTGCGCCAAGAACGCAACATACTTCTTCCTCAAATACTTATGGACCTTTATACATGACACTATCTTCAAATTCCTTCCAACTCTATCCCCTTGAACGACTAGGGTTTCTCCGCCTTGTAATGGTAACCTAACCGTCTTTTCAAAACAACTAACCTCGGCTCGGTGCTTAGATAACCAATCCATGCCTATTACTACATCAAAACTCCCCAATTCAATTGGAATAAGATCAACACTAAACAGTTTATCCGCTAAGTTCAAAGTACAACCTAAGATTACATCCTTAGCTT
Source organism: Saussurea involucrata (assembly GCA_033807775.1). Lineage (NCBI taxonomy): Eukaryota > Viridiplantae > Streptophyta > Magnoliopsida > Asterales > Asteraceae > Saussurea > Saussurea involucrata. The sequence continues at coordinate 15,262,348 of CM066324.1, forward strand.
CTAATTCAAATCCATTAGCAACCTCAACAATATAAGCATTCGACATTTTCTTAGATTCTAGATTGATCAAAGGCCTAAAATCTAACGAAACAAAACTCTTATCGGCACCAGTGTCGAACAATACGGATGCATAATAATCGTTTAGAAGAAACGTACCTGTCACTACATTGGGGTCTCGACGTGCTTCTTCTGCTCCTATGACAAATGCCCTGCCTCGAGCTTGTCCTCCTTGGTTTCCCTGATTGGCTTGCTTTGCTTGATACCCAGCATTGTTATTGATTGGTCCCCTTTTCAACCTTGGGCACACATTTCGGAAGTGGTCCGGACTTCCGCACTCAAAGCATACCCTTCCTTCTTACTTCACATTCTTTACCGTCTTACAAAATCGAGCTAAGTGACCCTTTTGCTTACAAATGCTACAAATGAGACAGGCTCCCTCATGATGCGAACCACATTGGTTGCACTTTGGGTGGGGTTTATTGTAACGTCCTACCTCCTTAGCATTCATCCCAAAGTTTCCCATTGCTCTCTTGTTTCCACTTGAACTACCTCCACTTGCCTTTCCCGAATGATTCTCCGGCCTTCTCTTAATACCGACACCTTTCTGAGTTAGAGTTCCCGCTCTGACCGCATCATGGGTCAAACTAGTCGCTAGTGCCACGGCGGCTTGGATTGTGGTCGGACTTGATGACTTAACCATTCCTCTGATTTCCGGGGTTAATCCATACAGATATCGGTCGATCCGCTTGCTCTCCGGGGTGACCATGTGAGGTACTAACTTCGCAAGTTCGTGAAAACGAGCGGTGTAGCGATCTATGCCCGAACCAACCATAGTAAGATCCCAAAGTTCAGCCTCTAATTTCTGAACTTCGCTCTTGGGACAGTATTCCTCCATCAGTAATTCCTTGAACTCAGTCCAGGTCAGTTTGTATGCATCTTCCCTTCCACGGGTTTGCACTTGAATATTCCACCAAGTTAGAGCTCGCTTTTGCAATTGACATGCCGCATACTCTACCATACGATCTTCCGAGCACTTGCAGATATGGAGTACTGACTCCATACTATCAAACCATGAGAGTAGTCCTATAGCACCTTCCGTTCCATGAAACTCCTTGGGCTTACAAGTTATGAATGTCTTGTAGCTACATCCCCTATTGTCTTGAGTATTATTAGGAGTTCCTCCTCCTACATTGACATTCTTTTGGCTCTCATTAATACCCGCGGTAACTTGAGCTATGATGTTAGGTATCGCCTCTTGGATACCTTGAGCTATGAGTTGGGCGATATCGGGGTTCGGATCAGGATTTCCTCCCGTGTGCCGTGTGGATCTTCTTGGTGGCATTTTTCTAAAACACAGTTGCAAAAATCGAGTTGATTAAAAAAATTTTGAGTAATTAAAGTCGGATGTTTTTGTAAAGAATACATTTGAAATTTCGAAGTGTTGGAGAATAAATAACTATTGCATGTTCCACGTATATAATTAAAACACAAAAATGCCTTTTCATTGAAGTCATTAATAATAGTCGTTTGATACAAAATTTCTGATGTGCATCGCACATCAGTATAGAATTACAAACTGAAATTTAAGATTGAAACAACTAGAAATTAAAAAGTTCCATTTTCTAAATTTTTCCACCGTCCACGTCAATATCCGTCCCGATACACTTCAATCGAAACCCACAACACCAATAGCGTCAACAGCATCACTACTACTATGCTCATTATCTCGGCTCGTAAAGCTATCCTCCGAGCTAGTTTCGCTCCGCTCACGGCATCGGACGACATGTTGGTCAAAAGGTGACTTAATTCCACTAGCTCGGTTATGACTTGACTCTGATGACTGACCCTTATTTGACATCCGTGCAAGTCCATTGCCACGGCCCTAAAGCGTTGCTCTTCGGTCCAGGTCATGCCAGGCGCTCGACTAATCGGCACTCCCTCGATCACTCGTGAAGGTTCCGGTGCATCTCGCTGATCAGACCTAAAAGATACTCGTCTAGGTATGGGCACGCTCTTCCTAGCGGTTTGCCTCGTACGTGGACCCCTAGGTGGCATCACTACCGGGATAGGTTGTGGAGGAGCCACAACCGGAGGTATCCTCGGCCCGTCGTAAGGGTCTCGTTCCACGTCGGACGTACGCTCACTTGATGGCGTGTAGGAAGGTTCTGAGCTTGAGGATGATGACGACATAGTATTGCTGAAGTAAGAGTGTGATGAGGATGTTGACATAGTGATACGGAAGTAAGAGTGTATAATATTACTATCGCGCAATATAAAGGCTAAGCATACTATACTATTGCATTCTATAGGCAATACTACGCTCATACTAGGCATACAACGTGAAGCATCAAACGTGAAAACATACATATTCCTAGTATATCCATTTCCGGTCTCGCATTACTCTTTCTTTAATTGAACATAGGTGATCATGCTTTGTTTAATTAAAGACCGATGATGCAATACCCGAATCAGTTATACTAGCAATATGTTTCGTAAATTAAATGTTCATTCCCGTTTTTGGTTATAGTTGCAGTCTTCCAAAGGAAAACCGGTATTCTCTATAACCTTTAGCTCTGATACCAAATCTGTCACACCACGCTAAAGCGGAAACACGGAATGTGCAGCTCAAGTTTCATAGCAAAAGTTACAAGATCACAACAACCATCAAAATACATTCAAAGGTTAAACCTTGTCTTTTACAATTGTCTTTACGAAAGGGAAATGAACATGAAATTTAAAGATAGTAAAGAAAAGCTTCATCACGTGTAGCCTTCCTAAGTTCCAACCTTAAGAACGTTCTCCTGAAAGGCATGTAAATGAGAGTGTCAACTAATGAATAGTTGGTGAGATCACAGGTTTAAATAGTATAACATCATTGCCATTTCAAAATAGTCTCAAATCCACACAAGGGATAATAACACGGTTATAAAAACCACTTGCTCAAGGTAATCATATGTAAAATGCTAAGTTCTTGAGCCCGTTACCCGACCTATACCGACATATTTTGCCCCTACCACAACGGTGGAATCATTCCACATACGCGCATGTTCTATCACCAACAATACGCAAATACAACAATAATTATGCACTCAAACAAGCGCTACTTGTGAGTGGGGGTGTCAACCCAAATAACGTTATCCATAATTACCAACGGCTCAATCCATGAGTTAACGGGTAACATATACGTGAACGGGGACTTTATACATGATAGCAATATAAACTCAAACTTACAACATTTGCAAAACATAGATACCATAGAGCATAAATAAGCAAGTTTCGTATTTCCAAGAAAATGATATAACCGATGCATAAAGTATTTGTAGTAACCACATGCTTTTCACCCCAAAACGTTTAAAACAGTAAAAAGGGGTTGTGAATACTCACTTGATACGTGATAGAATCCGGGACTTTCCCACAAATACTCCGAGATGATCCTACTTCAAACCTATGAACGTAAGGTCACTAGTGAGTTCTCAATCTCGAAGGTTCGGTACTAATTATCCAAATCATCATAAAATGCATTGTGTTTTATTATTAAAACGTAATAAACGTATACATTGTTCTCATTATATTAATGGTTCCACAATTTCGTCCCAGTAGGTAACGAAAAGGGTTTTAACGAACATAAATATATATAGTACACATATATATAAACCGAGATTTTATCGTAACAACGATAAAATCATAGGTCGTAAACGAAATAACCATACTTAAATGTATAAATATATAAGTATAGTATATATTTATACTCCACTATTTCATCATAAAATGATGAAATGGGATCAATACCTAATTAAAATACATAAATATATGTAAATATATTATATATATGAACATTCCACAATTTCATCATAAAAGATGAAAAGGGATAAATAATAAATAAAATGCATAAATAAAGACATAAATAAATTGCATAAATAATTATAAGATATACTTATATACTCCACTATTTCATCATGAAACGATGAAATGGGATAAGAAATAGTTCTTAATAATAATAATTATTTGTCCTTCACTGTCCAGAATTTGATGTCACTTTGTGTCCAACTTTGGGTAACTTCCAGGTATAATTAAATTATACAATTTTATGTCCAGATTGTTCAATGGGTTAGGAAACTTTTGGCATCAGTTTCATAATTTTTGAAAGAGTATAAGTACATGAAATAATACACGACGTAAAACCCGACAGAAGACTTTGCTGTTTGTACACGGATTTTGTGAGTACTGTTTGATAAATGAAATCTTTGAGTTTTTGAATTAAACCACTTGGGTTTGAATCTTAACACAATAAAATGATTTTCAGAAAAAGAATCACTCCATTTGGAGTTAAAATGAGTGAGATATGACTCTTTGAAGTGGGGTGTGAAATCTGACAGCAAGCTGTCAAACAACACCTTGTGCATGTGCTCTCCAATTGACTTTTAAACCAAAATTCTTATTCTTTTGCATGCAAAAATCCGATTTGACTCTCATCCATACACTTATTTTCAGTTCCAAAACATATTTGTGATCCATTAAAAATGCATGCAATTTATCCATCAACTCAAACTTGGAAAACTTTTATAAAAGACCCATTTTGAAGATTGTTGATGTTCTTGCCAAGAACATCAACATGCAACTAAAAATTCAGTATTTTGAGCTCATGCATGTGGGTTTAAATGTGTTCTTAATGGTTTTCAAAGATACATTCATAAGACTCTTGAACAAAAATGATAGATTTTCCAAGATCACTACATGCATGTGTTTAAAATGTTCATCTTTAGTCTTAACATTGGTTTGATTTTGGATTCACCATCTTTTATTAACAAAATATGTTATGATGGTAAATCTACAAACATTAAGACCCACAAAGATGATTTTAGAAAACATGAAGAAAATGTAATAAAAAGATGAAGATCATACTTTTAAAAATGCAAGAACATGAAAAGACTTGAAAGAATGGGTGTGGATTTTACCCAACACACTTATGTTTACCTTAGATTGCCTTGGACTCTTGTAGGATAAGAGTTTAGGGGCTGGAGTTGTGATGAAGATTTGAAGATGAACACTTGAAGGTTTGAAGATGGAGAGAGAAGGAGTGATGGCTAGTGAGAGAGTGAGGTGAGGAAATGATTCAACATTGTGAAGTGAAGTGTTTACTTAAGCAAAATGAGAGAGAGAGGGGAGGGGATGGCCGGCCCTCACATGGGGGGGGGGGGGGTGGTGGTGTGACAATTAAGTATTTAGTCACTTCTTGTAAAAAAATAAAAGTCTAAATACAAGTATTTTCTTTTTAAAGTAAAATACAAAGTATATATGCATAAAGTTAAGTATTTATATATATAATATGTAATTGAAATATATAAATTATCAACTACATAATTACTTGTAGTATAAATATATTTTAAGTTGGCATTTTATGAGATTTATGGATAATTTCCTAATTCAAGGATATCTTAGGCAAAATTTCTCGAATTTTCCTATCGTACCGGGTTTATTGCTAAAATTGCACTGTGTAAACTATGTCATAAAAATACGGTATCCAAAGCAGTTCTAACCTGAGATGTGAATTTGACAGTTGTCACAAGCGGCTACATGTTGCTGCGTATTTTGCTCCATTGCCTCGCGGACAGCCTTGTGGGTGCTGTCCAGGGACCCTGGTGACACAAAGTCGGGGTTGCTAACTCCGGGACCACTTAGGTTACCCGTTGAGGCATCCACCTGCGGGGCAGAGCCACCTACGTTCACAGTTGGCAAGATGGTAGCTGTGGTAGGATTTCCGTCCGATCCTCGTGTTTCGGCAGACGAAGACACTACAGACGTTCCGGTCGGGTCACTAAGAGCCGCGACTTGGTGTTGTTCCGCATCAAGTGTCCTAGTCAAATAATCTTCAATAACAAGTGGATCTAGACTCGATGGTGCACTGAAAGAAGTCGAGACCGGGGGTTGCTGGTCTCTTGTTTCAATACTAGTACTCTCCGAGTGAGAGACCGGTGGAAGTTGTGCTATATCCCTGTGTGAGACTAAAACATCCGTCTTTTGAGAGACGGATGAGTGGATGAGGGGGTCGTGCAATTGCTTCGTTGGGTCCACGGAGGCTACTTCAATACCCCGTCCCAACAAATGAGACGGGATAGCAGATGTGGCTACCCGGATATCGCTCGGTTGGGTTCGCTCATGAGCCTCTTTATCTTTACGGCTCGATCTTTCTTGGTTCGCTTTCGACCTTAACTCCCTCCTTCTCACATGTTCTATGTCCCGGGGAAGGTCCCTCCGGCACTGGCTGGACCATGGGATTCCCTAACTCTCGTCTCTCGCTCGGAGATTATCTTGCTCCCCCTCAAAACATGCATGGGGATTGACTTGCTCCCCCTCGGAGTGAGAGTGTGAAGTACTTGGGAGACGTCAACACATAAAAAACATTTAGACTATTAAGAAAAACAGGGTGAAGCTTCCCCTCGGATTTTGTTGAGGTTGTTGATCCGCCAGGGAATATCTGTAAAAGATCCAAAGTTAGTAAACAAGACGGATAAACAAGTTCCGACGCGTACCTTTGCTGTAAATGGATCAATCTGAGACAGATTGAGGACTGACAGTAGGAAAACAGGTACTGGATAGACGAAACAGGGGTGTCCGGACAACACACTGGAAGTGCAAAGCTTACCGGACAAACCCAACTATCCGTACAACGAAGGATTCCGGATGAATTGAATTTTTTCGGATAGGGACCCGGTCCGGAAACTCATCCGGACAGATTGGGTTTCCGGATACCTGTCCGGAATCCCTAGATTTAAAAAAAAAAACTTTTCATGTCCTTGTTGATTTTGAAGAAATAGAACTATGTGGATTTAAGAAACGAACCTTCTCTCGCTCCCCCTCAAATTGAGCGTGGGGATTACCTTGCTCCCCCTCGAATATTGCAAACTTGTGCAATGGAGAGTCCGACACACAGAAAACACTTTTGAACGTTTAAAGAAAAACATTGTGTCGCTCCCCCTCAACTGATGAACATCCAGTTGGATGCTCCCCCTCAGAATGTGCGCGTAGTGTGAAATGCACACGGGATTATCCACACACACAAAAAAACTTTTCAGCATTTAAAAAAATTGTGTGTGACGCTCCCCCTCAATAATTGAGAAACTTACCTGATAGCTGATCATGCTCCCCCTAAACACATGAACAGATCGTGAAATTACAGAGCTAGACAAATCTCACGTCTTCTTAATGTGTTTCCTTGTAGATCATGAGCAGCTCCCTCCTTCCGATCATGTGTGTGGAGCATCCAGTGTCTAAGAGTCACACATGACCGTCCTGCAAAACAAGTTTAGCGGACCTTGGGTACCCAGATTTGCCTGGGTCCCAGAGGGTTAGGTTTGGCACCTCGAGAAGGAACTTGCTTTGACTCAGACTTCCCCTTAGGTGCAGATTGTACACCGTTTGGAGTAACTGGTTTTGGCACATGTTGCCTCTTAGGTGTAGAATTTACACCTTTTGGAGGAACAGGTTTTGTAGCAGGTTGCCTCTTGGGTGCCGGTCTAACTTCAGTAGAAGAAGCCCGTTTTGGAATGGGTTTGGTCTCCCGCTGTGGTTTAACCTCTGATTGGAAACCCCGTTGTTTATAGTATTTTCTTTTGCTGACGGGTTTGTCTCTAAGCAAACCTCCAAAATGTTCTCATTAGTCCGTACTGTTGATGATACTCGCTTACCTGTATCTTTCAGTAGGACTGTATCTACCCCCAATATACAATTACATGATGTGCTACATATTCCTAACTTATCTCTGAGCCTGATTTCAATCACTCAGCTTATGGAATCCGGTCTAATTATTCTATTTCATCCTTCTGGTTGTGATGTGCAGGATCCAAAGACCAAGCAGATCCTTGGAGTAGGCCGTAAAGTTGGTCGGATGATTGAAGTGGTCTACCTCCGTCTTCCCTTACGCTCATCAAATTTTGTTGCTTCTGTTTCCAGTACCCCTTCCTTAGAATTATGGCATGAGCGCCTAGGACATTTATCTTTAGCTAGAATAAAACTGTTAGCTAGTTCAGGATTGTTAGGAAACACCTCTTCTGAAAACGTTTCTTGTTTATCTTGTCAACTTGGCAAACATCATGCTTTACCTTTTCAACTAAATGAATTTAAATCTGCTTCTCCTTTTGATCTCATTCACTCTGATGTTTAGGGACCAGCACCACATCCATCCATGGGAGGTTCTCGATATTTTGTTATCTTTATCGATGATCACACACGCTTTACATGGATATATCTCATGAAACACCGCTCAGAGCTACCTCAAATATATATTACCTTCGCCCGTATGATTCTGACCCAGTTTTCCAAGCCCATAAAGATTCTTCGAACAGATAATGCTATGGAATACAAAGAATCTTCTCTCCTCTCCTTTCTTCAATCTCAGGGTACTCTTTCTCAGTACTCCTGTCCCGGCACCTCTCCGCAAAATGGTCGTGCGGAACGCAAACATCGTCACATCCTTGATAATGTTCGTACTTTATTAATCTCATCCAAATGTCCAGAACGTTTTTGGGGTGAAGCTGCCTTCACGGCTGTCAACACCATCAACCACCACCCGACTCCCATCCTCCATCAAAAGTCTCCTTACGAAGTACTCCATGGGGTCTCCCCTGCATATGTGACAACGCCACTTTTTGGCGTTATTTTCGGTCCATAAACCAATGAGATTGGCTTATGTTCTAGCAAAGAGGCGGACTTTTATGGTTTATCGAGTGGAATGTGTAGGTAATCCGTAGGAAGGCAAACATCGAGAAAAGAAGCGGAAAAGGGCCCAAAACGAGTACAAAACGAAGCCAACGGAAGCCCGAGATCCAAGCCCAAAACCGCGGCCCAAACCGCGGCACACTGTTCCCATGCCGCGGCGCACACTTTTCCCATGTCGCGGCACACACTGTTCCAAACCGCGACACACTGTTCCCAAACTGCGGCCCATGCCGCGGCACACACTGTTCCACGCCACCGCGCGGTTTGGCGCGCGGTTTGCAAACCGCGGCACAAACCGTTTTGGGGTTTTTAAGGCTGATTTTTCAGATTTTAGGTTATTATCGCGATCAAACTTTCGGCAGACGACGGTGGGCAGTCCAGGGGCGATTTTCAGAGACCATTCACGCCGTTTGGAGCCACGATAGAGGAGAGATCGACGAGGAAGTCACGACACTACGCGGATTAGAGCCGGGAGAAGGGAGTTCATCATAGTTTTTATCTTTCCATCTTTCACGTTACATTGATCATGTTTACATACTTTGTGTCTTCTCCTGCGTTTTTGTCCCCCAACATCATGAACTAACTTTAAGATGTTGGGGTTTGGATTGAATTAGGTTTGTAAGCATGTGAACAGATGACGAATGATTTTTATCAGTTTTTCCTTAATCAATGAAGTATGCAATTTTGCTCTTAAAGCTTATGTGAATTTGGCCAATTTGCATTCGATTGGTTTGTTAGTAATTAAGTTCGATAGAATTGATTGCTATTTAGAATTAGGAATTGCATGCCTAAGACGATAAATCGGTGATAGAGATACACTGAGTAAGTCTTAGTCCTTAATTGAACCGTTAGGTTGAAATCGAGAGATAAAACTTAACCGTTTAACATAAATCTGGCGCTTAATGTGTTTTGAAATCCATAGGTTGAGATCGAAAGACAAAACTTATCCTTTTCAAAATAAAACCCGTTGTTGCTCGAAAGAGAACAACGGTGATTTTAAAGATTGGATTCATTAATGGGAATTAACTGGTAATTGTTGTGAATCAGACATTTGCATGTGAAAACCTAAGGATGTCCAACCCTCAACTATTCTCTCTATCTGAATTCTCCAAAGCTGTTTTACTGTCTCGTTTGTGACTGATTTAGTGATTTGCTAGTATTTAGTTTAAAACCAACCATCATCCAATTTCGACAGTTCAGTTAATAGCGATTATAGTAATTGTGATACTTAGTTCCTAGTTCCCGTGGACTCGATACTCATACTTACCGTACGTTATTACTTGATTTCGACACCGTACACTTGCGGTTAGATTTAGGGGGGGTGATACCCGCCTATCAAGTTTTTGGCGCCGTTGCCGGGGAACTAGTTGCAACTAATAGCACTACCATCTATAAGCGTTATTAGATTGAACATTTTTTTTATTTTGTTATTTTATTTCATCACTTTAAACTTTTGGACTGCTAATCTCGTTTACTTTCTTTTCAGGTACTAATTGGCTTATGCCAAGGACGACCCGAAGGAAGGAAATCGAACAATTTGATCCGGAGATCGAAAGAACCGCACGTCGCCTACGCAATGAATCGAAAGCTAATAAATTTATCAAGATCGATATGGGAGACGAAAGACCACCTCGAAATGACCCACCACCACCACCTCCGGAGAGGGTACCTATGCGGTCTTTTGCCAATCCAAATGTGGCAGTTGCACGTATAGGGATCCAACCTCCCACTACCGGGGCGAATTACTTCGACCTGAAACCGAGCACCATCGTGATGGTGCAACAGAACCAATATGGAGGAACGCCGGCAGAAGATCCTCATGCACATCTTCGTGCATTCGAGAGGATTTGCGATACATTCAAGATCAATGGGATGAGCGAGGATGCCATCAAGATGAGACTTTTCAGCTTCTCTCTTAAAGGTCGAGACGAGACATGGACCGGGAACATCCAACCGGATTTGATCACCACATGGGCACAACTGAAGGTTGCATTCCTTCATAAATTCTTTCCTCCGAGTCGGACCGCGCAACTTATGGCAGAAATCACCCATTTTGCGCAATGGGATCAGGAGACCTTGTATGAAGCTTGGGAGCGCTACAAAGATATTATCAAGAAGTGCCCACATCATGGGTTGCAAGAATGGGTCATCATCCAGACCTTCTTTAGTGGCCTTCACCCGCAGTTTAAAAATGATATCACTGCTGCCGCGGGTGGAGCACTAATGGATAAGTCCTATGAAGAGGCATGCGAGCTGATTGAAAATCTATCCGAGCATAGTTTTTCTACTCCAAGGGCTGATGTTAGAAGATTCGCGAGTGTTCGGGAGTCGGATGAGCTTAAGGAACTAAAACCTCAACTAGCTTTTATCACGGACCGTCTGAAAGGAGGCAATCCGGGAGAACCTGAACAAGTTCAATATATACAAAACCGGAACCAACAGAGGAACGATCCTTTATCGAACACTTACAATGAGGGGTGGAAAAAGCATCCTAATCTGTCATGGAGCCAACCCGATCAACAACAACAAGGTAACTTTTCTAACTTTTCTCATTCTTCCAATACTAATAATGTTTCCCGTCCTCCAGGTTACAACCAACGGAGAGCTGATGAAGGACCATCCGGAGAGAAGAAACCGGGGTTGGAAGATATGCTAATGAAGTTCATGACCAAGATGGATAGTACGGTGGGAGAGTTAGCGAGCACGGTCAGCACAGTCAAGGCGGCAACTGATCAGGACACCACCTCCATTAAGATCCTCGAAAGGCAAGTGGGGCAGATTTCCGAGGCCCTACAAAACCGAGCTTTCGGGAAATTTTCGAGCCAAACCGAAAGGACGAACTGGAAAGAATGTAATGCCATTTATCTGAGAAGTGGCAAGGAGCTGAACGAAGATCCTACACGGGAGGTGCCATCAAAAGAAACCGAGCAAGAGGTGGAGATCATTGATATGGATGCGTTGGAGGGTAATAGAGAGATTGTGAGTGAAGAGAGCAAGAAGAATGAAGAAAAGGCACCAAAGCAACCACCGGTCAAGTCGGCAACTCCAAGCGTGCCATACCCGAACAGACTGAAAGCGCATAAGGATGATGTTAATTTCTCTAAGTTTATTGATATATTTAAAAAGTTGCATATTAACATCCCTTTTTGCAGATGCCTTGGCACAAATGCCCTCCTATGCGAAGTTCATGAAGGAGATTCTATCCAAGAAGAGGGCGATCGATCACCAGTCCACCGTTGCACTTACTGAAGAGTGTAGCGCAATCTTTCAGAACAAGCTTCCCCCGAAGCTTAAGGACCCAGGGGGTTTTTCGATTCCCATTCAAATTGGGAACCATTCCTTTAATAGAGTGTTATGTGATTTAGGAGCCAGTATTAATCTGATGCCTCTCTCTATTTTCAGAAAACTCAGCTTGGGGGAAGTGCAGCCGACATACATGACGCTCAAGCTCGCGAATAGATCGATCAGATACCCCTATGGAGTCGTCGAGGACGTATTGATCAAGGTCGGTAAGTTCTACTTTCCAGTCGACTTCGTGGTCATAGACATAGATGAAGATGAAGATGAAGAGGTTCCCTTGATATTGGGACGACCATTCCTGGCCACGAGTAGAGCCTTAATCGATATGGAGAAAGGTGAGATGACATTTAGAGTCGGTGGCGAAAAGGTGATATTCAAGATGTTCGAGAAGGTGAGAGGTCGGAGTGAAGAGGGATCCGGAGATGGTAAAGGCAAGTCCGATGAGAAAGAATTCGCGGGGCATCGCAAGTGTGGGCGATCTGAGTCCGTGGATACCGAGCCGAGCTAAAAGCCACATAGTCGTGCCACGACTTTAACTACAGCGCTGGGTGGGAGGAAACCCACCAAGGTTTGCGTTTCTTTTATTATTTCTATTTTTGAGTGTGTTTTTATCTCCGAAAATCAATAAAAAAATCGAAAAATCGAAAAATCAAAAAAAAAGTGAAACAGGGACTTACGAGGCTTGTGTCGCGGCTACTAACCGCGTGCCAAGTCGCGGGGCCCTCTGTTTGGTTTTCGAAACAGGGGGTTGCGCGGGTTATCCCGCGACTTACATACCGCGGCCAAAACCACGGGAGTCCCCTGTTGCTTCTCGTTTGTTTTTCGTGCAGTTTTTGTTCCATTCTTGCTTTGTGTGTTTCATTTTCTTGCATTTTTCGTCTTTTGCTTTCATTTCTTTTGTTTTGCATGCTCTCTCCATCTTCTCTGGCTGGTTACTCAAACCTTTCAAGAATCTCCTTCGTCCGGGCAAACAGGTATGTTCTAAACTTTGTATGTAACGAGGTGTAAGATGTTGTTTCCTTAGTAGTTTAAAGAGATGCAACAAACCTAGGTTTCACTTAGGTTTGGGTGCCTCATCTTTTCACATCTACACACTCAATTTTAATCCTGTGCAAACCTCGGTTTTACCGAGGTTTGGGGTGGCGTTTGTTGGCAAACCTAGGCCACGGCCTAGGTTTGGGGTGCCCATATATGAAAAACTCTGGGTTAGCTTCTAGTTATGTTATGAAATGCCTTGTCTTTCCTGCTTGATAACTGTAATAACTGCACAATGATTTGAGTCGCATCGCCTATGACTTTACTTGCACATTGGGGACAATGTGTGGGTAAGGTTTGGGGTTTCCCAATCGGGCCCAAGTTATGCACGTAGATTTCCTGCACTTCTGAGTGTCTAGATCATAGTAGCTAAATTTTTTTTATTTTGAATGATTGAGACCAACCATTGTGGGAAGAATCTTATGATAGTGACGTGACCATTAGGGAAGGACCGAGAAAGGACATGACTAGGGACATTAGTGGAGACCACCCAATAGTGAGTTTTGAGCCTAAAAGACGTTTTTCACTTCGAGGGATTTAAACACTTAATTCTTATACACTTTTTCGAATTCCTTGTCGTGAATGTAGAATGATCTCGCTACATTATTGCGTTGAGTAGCAAAGACGACCATCGTGATATTGGGTAAGGGTATAGTAGACCACATCGTGTGGACCTTAAGAGATGATTCCAGGCAATGTGTGCTTTGTTTTAACATGTTTTTAGCTATCGTTCCCTTTTACCCTGATGTGTGTATCCATAACCCCCTTTGCAGCCAAACACTCACCTTGTTCGTTTCTAAACCCATAATTTAACCTTTAGCCATAAGCCTTAGCCAACCCTTATCTGAAAGTGTGTCAATCAGAGACGGTAATGAACAGTGAAAGATCAAGCAGAAAAGAAAGAATACAGGCCAGTCATGAGAATAAAATGGGTCAATGTAACCCAAGAAATAGAAAAGAGGGCCAATGTTGCCCCAAATAAATAAAGAGGACCAATGAATTCCCAACTTAAAAAAAAGAAAAAAGAAAATAAATACAGTTAGTTAGATAGCAGTAGCAATAGTTAAATAAGAGAGTCAAAGCGACTCCGATAGAGACACAAAGGGCCAAGTGAGAGAATGTTAAGCAAGAATGTTCAGAACTGCTAATGATTGACACGCCGAGGATTTTTGATCATTTTTACCCTTCGTTTCGTAGCCTTAACTTTAGCCCCGTTACAACCCTCATAAAGACATGGATGACCTAATGGAAAATGTGATTAGAGTTTACGACTACCTTTACTGATATTCCCTGTCTTGCTACTTGATTCCTTTATGAGATCAACTTCTCTCGAACATTTGTGCGTCTTTCTTTAGAGTTGTCATGTAATATTTCGAGTATTCTTGTACATAACCTCCCTAAACATGACAACACGAGCGATAACCTAGGTTCGAGTGCAACGAGAGTATCCCGTGAGGTAGGGTCGAGGCGAAATGTTTTCCCTAGTATGTTTGAACCTAGTACAACCCTAATGGAATCGAAACAGTCACGAGTTCAACTCACAATGGAAGACCATATATCAAACGGAATAAGGATGGGGCGAGAGTGAAATAGGCATTCACGAGTATGGGAAATCACCGATGCATCACTTGGTACCGATTGGGAATTGTGCAGTTATCATTTCACTTATATGTGCTTTTATTCTATTTTATCACTAACTTTCTTGAGGACAAACAACGCTCGGTTTGGGGTTGTTGATAACGCCACTTTTTGGCGTTATTTTCTGTCCATAAACCAATGAGATTGGCTTGTGTTCTAGCAAAGAGGCGGACTTTTATGGTTTATCGAGTGGAATGTGCAGGTAATCCGTAGGAAGGCAAACATCGAGAAAAGAAGCGGAAAAGGGCCCAAAACGAGTACAAAACGAAGCCAACGGAAGCCCGAGATCCAAGCCCAAAACCGCGGCCCAAACCACGACACACTGTTCCCATGCCGCGGCGCACACTTTTCCCATGTCGCGGCACACACTGTTCCAAACCGCGGCACACTGTTCCCAAACCGCGGCCCATGCCGCGACACACACTGTTCCACGCCACCGCGCGGTTTGGCGCGCGGTTTGCAAACCGCGGCACAAACCACGGTTTTGGGGTTTTTAAGGCTGATTTTTCAGATTTTAGGTTATTATCGCGATCGAACTTTCGGTAGACGACAGTGGGCAGTCTAGGGGCGATTTTTAGAGACCATTCACGCCATTTGGAGCCACGATACAGGAGAGATCGACGAGGAAGTCACGACACTATGCGGATTAGAACCGGGAGAAGGGAGTTCATTATAGTTTTTATCTTTCCATCTTTCACGTTACATTGAGCATGTTTACATACTTTGTGTCTTCTCCTGCGTTTTTGTCCCCCAACATCATGAACTAACTTTAAGATGTTGGGGTTTGGGTTGAATTAGGTTTGTAAGCATGTGAACAGATGACGAATGATTTTTATCAGTTTTTCCTTAATCAATGAAGTATGCAATTTTGCTCTTAAAGCTTATGTGAATTTGGCCAATTTGCATTCGATTGGTTTGTTAGTAATTAAGTTCGATAGAATTGATTGCTATTTAGAATTAGGAATTGCATGCCTAAGACGATAAATCGGTGATAGAGATATACCGAGTAAGTCTTAGTCCTTAATTGAACCGTTAGGTTGAAATCGAGAGATAAAACATAACCTTTTAACATAAATCTAGCGCTTAATGTGTTTTGAAATCCATAGGTTGAGATCGAAAGACAAAACTTATCCTTTTCAAAATAAAACCCGTTGTTGCTCGAAGGAGAACAACGGTGATTTTAAAGATTGGATTCATTAATGAGAATTAACTGGTAATTGTTGTGAATCAGACATTTGCATGTGAAAACCTAAGGATGTCCAACCCTCAACTATTCTCTCTATCTGAATTCTCCAAAGCTGTTTTACTGTCTCGTTTGTGTCTGATTTAGTGATTTGCTAGTATTTAGTTTAAAACCAACCATCATCCAATTTCGACAGTTCAGTTAATAGCGATTATAGTAATTGTGATACTTAGTTCCTAGTTCCCGTGGATTCGATACTCGTACTTACCGTACGTTATTACTTGATTTCGACACCGTACACTTGCGGTTAGATTTAGGGGGGTGATACCCGCCTATCAATATGAACTCCTAACAGTGTGGGGTTGTGCATGCTTTGTTCAACTGCAATCTCATGAACATACCAAACTCGAACCTCGCTCTCGCTTATGCTACTTTCTTGGCTATGGTATTGAACACAAAGGTTATCGTTGTTGGGATCTAGTCTCTAAGAGACTTCGTATATCCCGTCATGTCACATTCTGGGAACATCTTCCCTTCTCAACGGTGTCCAAATTTCAGGACACACCCAATCCCTCTACTTCCTTCTTCACTGATAGCTCTATCTCATTGGACTCACTCCAATTAGATCCCATACTCACCTCACCATCTGTTCCACCCCCTTCCGTCTCACCTCAATCTGTGACCTCATCATCTGTCCCACCTCCTTCCATCTCACCTCCATCTGAGCCTTCCTCTGTGCCATCTGTGTCATCTGATCATGACCAATCATCTGCACCACCTCCAAGTACTACTTCTGAGCCATCTGCTGAGTCTATGGATCTTAGCTCTTCTCAACCACAAGATGGAGTACGACGTTCAGACCGGGTAAGACAAGTTCCTTCTCACCTTCGTGATTATCATTGTTATGCTACCTTGCTGTCCAACCATGAACCCACTTCCTACAAGGAAGCTTCCTCTAACCCTGTTTGGCAGCAAGTTATGACTGAGGAACTTCAGGCCCTTGACAAAGCAAATACTTGGGAGTTCGTACCTCTCCCACCGGGCAAGTCACCTATTGGTTCCAAATGGGTCTTCAAAATCAAAACAAAGTCGGATGGATCCATTGATCGATACAAAGCACGCCTTGTGGCAAAAGGCTTCAATCAAGAATATGGCATTGATTACGAGGAGACGTTTGCTCCTGTGGCTCGTGTCACCTCGGTTCGTAGTCTTCTCGCCATAGCTACCACCAAAAGATGGCCACTTTACCAGATGGATGTCAAGAATGCCTTTCTAAATGGTGATCTCTCAGAGGAAGTCTACATGAGACCTCCTCTAGGTGTGACCTCTCGACAGGGTCATGTTTGCAAGCTTCGGAAAGCCCTCTATGGTCTCAAACAAGCTCCTCGTGCTTGGTTTGAAAAATTCAGCACTACTGTTATCTCTTTGGGATTCTCTCTGAGTAATTATGATTCTGGTTTGTTTACTCGCACTACGGATGCATACACTATCCTACTCTTATTGTATGTTGATGACATGATCATCACCGGCAGTGACTCTACAGGTATTACCCAGCTCAAACATTCTCTCAGCTCATGTTTTGAGATGAAAGATCTTGGTAAGCTACACTATTTCCTTGGCCTTGAAGTTCTATCAGACTCTTCTGGTATCTACCTCTGTCAGGCCAAGTATATCTCAGATCTGTTATCAAAAGCTGGGATTACTGACAACAAAGTTGCATCCACGCTGATAACGCCACTTTTTGGCGTTATTTTCGGTTCTCAAACCAATGAGATTGGATTGTGTTGATAGCAAAGAAGCGGGATTTTATGGTTTATCTAGTGGAATGTACAGGTAATCCAAAAGACAGTGTTCATCGAGAAAAGAAGCTAAAAAGAGCCTAAAACGAGTCCAAAACGAAGCCAACGTAAGCCTGAGATCCAAGCCCAAGACTCGTGCCCGAACCAGGACCCGAACCGCAAACCAAAAACCGACCCAGAAGCGCTCTGGAAAGCGCGCAACTTTCCACGCGACTTGCAAGTCGCGTGGAAGGTCGCGTAACCCTCTGTTTCGCGATTTTCAGCCTTTTGTTCCAGATTTTAGGTCATGCTCGAAACAACTCACACACGACGAACGGCAGACGACTTGGGGCGATTTCTGGAGACTTTTCACGCCTTTTGGAGCCACGATAGCGGATCGATTGGAGGCACATTCACTACGGAAAGTAGATACGATCACGAGAGAGGGGAGTTCATCATCATTGATTTCACGTTTACAATTACCATGTTTACATACACTTTCGCTTTTCTTTCTCTTGTGTTTGAATCCACCACCAACATGAACTAATTTTAGATGTTGGGGGTTGGATTGAATTGGGTTTGTAAGCATATGAACAGATGACTTGAACGTTTATCGGTTTTCCTTTTTAATGAATGCATGTAATTTGATTCTTAATGCTTTTGAGAGTTTAGCTAGCTTTCAATTGTTTTGTTGTTTCCAGTTGAGTTCGAGAGAATTAACTGTTGGCTAGAACTAGGGATTACATGCCTAAGGCGAGAATTTGGTGATAGAGATATACCAAATACGCCTTAGTCCTAATTGAACCATTTAGGTTGAGATCGAGAGATAAAATCTATTCGTTCAAACATGAATCTTGCGCTTAATGTGTTTTGAAATCCATAGGTTGAGATCGAAACATAAAACTTGTCTTTTTCAAAATAAAACCCGATGTTGCTCGAAAGAGAACAACGGTGATTTTAGAGATTGGGTATTCATTAAGGGAATTAACTGGTAATTGTTTTAAGTCAGATATTCGTATGTGAAAACCTAAGGATTTCCAACCCTCAACTGTTTTCTCTATCGAATTTTCCTTAAGTTGTCTACTGTTCTGTTTGTGATTTTCTTATTGCAATTAATTAGTTTAATACCAACCATCTCTCAATTTCGACAGTTCAGTTAATAGTGATTATAGTAATTGTGATACTTAGTTCCTAGTTCCCGTGGATTCGATACTCGTATTTCCGTACGCATTACTTGATTTCGACACCGTACACTTGCGGTTAGATTTAGAGGGTGATACCCGCCCTATCAAGTTTTTGGCGCCGTTGCCGGGGAACTAGTTGCAACTGATAGCACTACCAGCTATAAGCGCTATTAGATTGAGCAATTTTCTTTTATTTCTGTTATTTTATTTCATCACTTTTAATTTTTGGATTGCTAATTTGATTCATTTCCCATTTCAGGACTAATTGGTTTATGCCAAGGAAAACCCGAGGGGAAGGAATCGAGCCGATCGATCCGGAAATTGAGAGAACTGCACGTCGATTACGCAAGGAAGCAAAAGCCAGAGAAAATATCAAGATCGAGATGGGTGACGAAGCACATCCTGAGCGACGTCCTATGCGGTCGTTTGCCGATCCAAACGTGGCAGCGGCACGCATAGGCATCCAAGCGCCCACCACTGCAGCAAACTCCTTTGAGCTCAAACCGGGTACCATCATAATGGTACAGCAAAATCAGTATGGAGGAGCACCGACCGAAGACCCCCATGCATACCTTCGTGCCTTTGAACGAATCTGCAATACTTTTAAGATCAATGGGATGGAAGATGATGCAATTAAGTTGAGGCTGTTTAACTTCTCTCTTAAGGGCCTAGCCGAGACATGGACCGAGAGTATCCAACCAGACTCGATAACCACTTGGGCACAACTGAAGGCTGCTTTCCTTCAGAAGTTCTTTCCACCAAGCAGAACCGCCCAACTCATGGCCGAGATCACCCATTTCGCTCAATGGGACCAAGAGACGTTATATGAGGCTTGGGAGCGATATAAAGACATGCTAAAGAAGTGCTCTCATCATGGATTGCAAGGTTGGGTCATCATTCAGACTTTCTTCAGTGGACTTCACCCGCAGTTCAAGAATGACATCACAGCTGCGGCGGGTGGAGCTCTAATGGATAAATCCTATGAAGAGGCATGCGATTTAATTGAGAACTTGGCTGAGCATAGTTTTTCTACTCCGAGATCGTCTGTTAGAAGGGTCGCTAGTGTTCAAGAAAATGATGAGCTGAAGGAACTAAAAGCTCAACTAGCTTTTATCACGAACCATTTGAAGGGAGGTAGCCCACAAGAGCCCGAACAAGTTCAGTTCTTACAAAACCGCAACAATCAGCCGATGAACGACCCGTTCTCCAATACATATAACGAAGGGTGGAAGAAACACCCCAATTTTTCATGGAGTCAACCCGGTCAACAACAAGGTAATTTTTCTAACTCTTCCAATTCCTCTAATACTAACAATGTTTACCGTCCTCCAGGTTTCAACCAAAGGAACGAAGGACAATCCGGGGAGAAGAAGCTGGGGCTGGAAGAGATGATGATGAAGTTCATGAACAAGATGGACAGCACAGTGGGAGAGTTATCAAGCACGGTTAATACGGTCAAGGCGGCAACCGATCAGAACACGACATCCATCAAGATCCTCGAAAGACAAATGGGGCAAATTTCGGAAGCCTTACAACACCGAGCGGGGTACATTTCCAATTCAGACTGAAACGAAGAACCGGGAAGAGTGTAATGCCATTTATCTGAGAAGTGGCAAGGAGCTGAATGGAGAGCCAATACGAGAGCCTACATCAAAAGGAACCGATCCTGAAAAGAAAGAAGTCGAGATCATAGAAGTGACTGAGCTAGAAGCCGATGAAGATATGATTGATCGGGAGGAGCCAAAGGAAAAAGAGGTGACACCTCCATCGAAGCCGGTAGTGAAGCCGTTTGTACCACCACTACCATATCTGAATAGGATTAAAGCCCAAAGGGAGGATCTTAACTTTTCCAAATTTCTTGAAGTTTTTAAGAAATTGCATATTAACATCAATTTTGCAGATGCGTTGGCACAAATGCCCTCATACATGAAGTTCATGAAAGAGATCTTATCCAAGAAGAGGGCGATCGATCACCAGTCCACCGTTGCACTTACCGAAGAGTGTAGCGCTATCATCCGAAACAAGCTTCCCCCGAAGCTCAAAGATCCATGGAGTTTTTCAATCCCTATTCAAATTGGGAAGTTTTCTTTTGATAAGGTATTATGTGATTTAGGAGCTAGTATTAATTTAATGCCTTTATCTGTTTTCAGGAAACTGGGATTGGGAGAAGTGCAGCCGACGTACATGACACTCAAACTCGCGGATCGATCGATCGTGTACCCGTATGGAGTGGTAGAAGATGTGCTAATCAAGGTCGGCAAGTTCTACTTCCCGGTGGATTTCGTGGTGCTAGACATCGATTAAGACATAGAAGTCCCACTGATATTGGGAAGAACGTTCCTGGCCACGAGCAAAGCGCTGATAGACATGGAAGAATGTGAGATGACCTTCAGAGTTGGCGGCGAGAAGGTAATATTCAAGATGTTCGAAAGTGGTAGAGGTCGGCACGAAGAGGAACCCGTAGATGGTAAAGGAAAGCCAGATGAAGAAAAATCCGCGGAGAATCGCAAGTGTGGGCGATTCGATTCCGCGGACACCGAGCCAAGTTGAGATCCACATAGTCGTGCCACGACTTTAACCAAGGCGCTAGGTGGGAGGCAACCCACCGAGGTTCGTTTTCTTCTAATTTCCAGTTTTTTTAGTGTGTTCTTATTTACGAAAGACAATATAAAAAAAGTGAAAAATCGCAAAATCGGAAAATGGACAGAGACATACGCGGGTTGCAAGCCGCGTGCCAAGTCGCGGGCGTCTCTGAATGGTTTTCCAAACAGAGACTTACGCGGCTTGTGCCGCGGTTTCCAAACCGCGCGCCAAACCGCGTGGCTCCCCTGTTTCTGTTTTCGTTCTGTGTTTTCTTTTCCTGCTTTGTGTGTTTCGTTGTTTTGCTTTCTTTCGCTTTCTGCTTTGTTTCCTTTTGCTTGTGCTTTCCCTCTCTCCCTTTTTCTCCGATATCTCTCGCCCGAGGTCGCTCCAATCTTTCAAGAGAATTTTCTCCGTCCGGGCAAATAGGTATGTTCTAAACTATGTAGTTAACGAGTGGTGTATGATGTTTTGTGTTCCTATTAGTTAACGAGATGCAACAAACCTAAGTTTCACTTAGGTTTGGGGTGCCTCATCTTTTCAAACATCTACACACTCACTTTTACCCTTGTGCAAACCTCGGTTTCACCAAGGTTTGGGGTTGGCTTTGTTTGACAAACCTAGGCCACGACCTAGGTTTGGGGTGGCCATGTTTTTGAAATGCTAGAATAGCTCTTTGTTGCTTCATGTTATACCATGCCTTGCCTGTCTAATACCTGTAATAACCGCACAACGATACTTGTCTTAGTATCGCCTACGCTTGCACATTGGGGACAATGCGTGGGTAAGGTTTGGGGTTGCCCAATGGGGCTCACGTTATGCACGTAGATTTCCTGCACTTCTGAGTACCTAGATCACTTTAGCTAAAAAAATTCGTTTTGAATGATTGAGACCAACCATTGTGGGGAAATTCTCGTGATAGTGACGTGACCATTAGGGAAGAAATGGGAACGGACATGACTAGGGACATTAGTGGAGACCACCCATTAGTGAGATTTGAGCCTAAAAGACGTTTTTCATTTCGAGGGATTTATACACTTAAATCGTATACACTTTTTCGAATTCCTTGTCGTGAATATAGAGTGATCTCGCTATATTATTGCATTGAGTAGCAAAGACAACCATCGGGATATTAGGTAAGGGTATAGTAGACCAAATCGTGTGGACCTTAAGATGTGATCCCAGGCAATGTGTGTTTTGTTTAACCTGTGTTTAGCTATCGTACCTTTTTACCCATTTGTGTGTATCCATGACCCTTTTTGTAGCCAAACACTTACCTAGTTCATTTCTAAACCCACCTTTAAACCCGAACCGAAAGCCTTAGCCAACCTTATCCGAAAGTGTGTCAATCAGAAGCAGTACAGGCCAGTTATGAAAATAGATAGAAAAGAGGGCCAATGCAGCCCCAATCGAATAAAGAGGAACAATGAAGCCCCCCCCAAAAAAAAATTAATATTTAAATACAGTTTTTAGATAGCTTCACAGCAGCTGAATAAGAGAGTCAAAGCCACTCCAACTGTGACAAAGAGGGCCAAATGATAGAGCATAAAACTAGGAAGTTCAGAATTGCTAAAGTTTGACACATCAAGGATCTTTGAACCGTTTTACCCTTCACTTCTTAGCCATAACCCTAGCCCCATTACAACCCGTGTAAAGACCTAGATGATCTTCTGGAAAACGTGATTACGGTATACGACCACCTTTACTGATATTCCCTGTCTTGCTACTTGATTCCTTTCTGAGATCAATTTTTGGACATTTGTGCGTCTTTCATTAGAATTGTCATGTAATATTTGAGTATTCTTGTACATAACTTCCTATACATGACAACATGTGCGACAACCTAGGTTCGAGCGAAATGAGAGTATCCTGTGAGGTAGGGTCGAGGCGAAATGTTTTCCCTAGTATGACTGGACCTAGAACAACCTTAATGGAAACGGAGCAGTCACGAGTTCAACTTACAATGGAAGGTCATAGATCAAACGGAATAGGAATGAGGCGAGAGTGAGATAGGCATTCACGGGTATGGGAAATCACCAGTGCATTACATGGTACCGATTGGGAGTTGTGAAGTTATTATATTTCACTGATATATGCTTTTACTCTATTTTTATCCCTAATTTGCTTGAGGACAAGCAACGCTCGGTTTGGGGTTGTTGATAACGCCACTTTTTGGCGTTATTTTCGGTTCTCAAACCAATGAGATTGGCTTGTGTTGATAGCAAAGAAGCGGGATTTTATGGTTTATCTAGTGGAATGTACAGGTAATCCAAAAGACAGCGTTCATCGAGAAAAGAAGCTAAAAAGAGCCTAAAACGAGTCCAAAACGAAGCCAACGGAAGCCCGAGATCCAAGCCCAAGACCCGCGCCCGAACCAGGACCCGAACCGCGAACCAAAAACCGACCCAGAAGCGCTCTGGAAAGCGCACGACTTTCCATGCGACTTGCAAGTCGCGTGGAAGGTCGCGTAACCCTCTGTTTCGCGATTTTCAGCCTTTTGTTCCAGATTTTAGGTCATGCTCGAAACAACTCACACACGACGAACGGCAGACGACTTGGGGCGATTTTTGGAGACTTTTCACGCCTTTTGGAGCCACGATAGCAGATCGATTGGAGGCACGTTCACTACGGAAAGTAGATACGATCACGAGAGAGGGGAGTTCATCATCATTGATTTCACGTTTACAATTACCATGTTTATATACACTTTCACTTTTCTTTCTCTTGTGTTTGAATCCACCACCAACATGAACTAATTTTAGATGTTGGGGGTTGGATTGAATTGGTTGAACTAATTTTACATTTTGGATGTTGCTCGAAAGAGAACAACGGTGATTTTAGAGATTGGGTATTCATTAAGGGGATTAACTGGTAATTGTTTTAAGTCAGATATTCGTATGTGAAAACCTAAGGATTTCCAACCCTCAACTGTTTTCTCTATCAAATTTTCCTCAAGTTGTCTACTATTCCGTTTGTGATTTTCTTATTGTAATTAATTAGTTTAATACCAACCATATCTCAATTTCGACAGTTCAGTTAATAGTGATTATAGTAATTGTGATACTTAGTTCCTAGTTCCCGTGGATTTGATACTCGTACTTCCGTACGTATTACTTGATTTCGACACCGTACACTTGCGGTTAGATTTAGGGGGGTGATACCCGCCCTATCATACGCCCCTTGAGCAAAATCTACATCTTGCTCCTAATGCCGGAACCCCTCTGCGGGACCCTACACTGTATCGACAGCTGGTTGGATCTCGTGTCTATTTGACTGTTACTCGGCCAGATCTTGCATATGCAGTTCACACAGTCAGTCAGTTCATGTCTGCTCTGTGCTCAGATCACTATGCTGCCGATCTCCGTATTCTTCGCTATCTGAAAGGAACAATGTTTCATGGGATTCACTTCTCATCCACTTCATCGTTAACTCTTCGTGGATTCTCAGATGCGGACTGGGATGGAGACATTACAGATCGTCTCTCCACTACCGGCTATTGTTTCTTCCTTGGGGATTCTCTTATTTCCTGGCGTAGCAAGAAACAATCATTGACCTCTCGATCTAGTGCTGAAGCTGAGTATCGAGCCTTGGCTGACACTACGCAAGAACTTGTATGGCTACGATAGCTCCTATCTGATATGGGTGCTCCTTAGACCTCTTCGACGCCTTTGTGGAGTGATAACACCAGTGCCATTCAGATTGCTCACAATGATGTCTTTCATGAGCGTACTAAACACATTGAGATTGACTGCCATTTTGTTCGTCAACATGTTGTTCGCAAGACGGTTCAACTATTTCCAATCTCCACCATTGATCAAACAGCAGACATCTTCACCAAAGCTCATCTTCCAGGGCGGTTTCGAGATCTCGTTTCCAAACTCAATTTGGCTCATTCTTCCCCTACTTGAGTTTGGGGGGGGGGGTTAGAGTTATAATTGTATATATGTAAAGTAGAAGGGCTAGTTCTGTATTTATCTGTAACTTAGCTGATATATATAGATCTCTTATGTTTCATATTTAGGTTAATCAACTATTGTAATCGTTCTCTCAATTATATGAAAACTGCTGCCGATTCAGCCACATCGCATCTCTCTCAATCTTCTCACTTGTTCATCATTTGATTCATACATCAATCCTAACAAAACCAAATAAGGTTCGGTGTAATCGGTTTCGGTTTATTTGGTTATTCGGTTCGGTAAATGGTTAAACCGAATAAGAATTTATATTTTTCCGTTGGACACTTGCTTGAATAATTATCTCAAATTAATTGTCCGTTGGTTGGAATATATATTGTATCATACAATGATACTCAACAATTGACTTAAATTAAGTAAAAAACATCATCTATCAACCAATATCTATCAAATGACATTATGTTTTTCAATAAAAACATTTATCTACTATCAATTAAAAATATTATATAGCAATAAAATATGTAAAATAATAATAGTATAACATACGTTTGGTTTATTTTTTATAGACATAAAATATATAAAATATTTATATAAGGTGTTATTCGGGTTAATAGGTTTAACCGAATTAGGAAAAAATTAACCAAAAACCGAACCGAATAAGGGTTCTTATTTGGTTAACCGAACCGTTTAACCCGAAAACCGAATAACCCGAAACCGTTTAACCCAAATTTCATTCGGTTCGGGTGGGTTATTCGGTTTCGGTTATTTTTGACACCCCTAGGTACATCTTAAGGTGCATCTTAACCTGATATGTATTAATTTCTCATTTAACGGTTAACATGGGCGGATCCAATGTATGTTTAGTGGGGGGGATGGGACCCCAATAAAAGGAAATAAATGAATTTTTTTTAGGGTAAAAATATGTTTTTTTTACATTCTAGCTTGGTGTCCCACAGTAATTTTACGCCCGAGACCCCATCAACCAAAATAGTGTCCCCAAAATCAACCAAAAAACCAAAAGTATCTCTTGAAATTGACCAAAAAACCAAGAAAGACTCTTAAAAAAACTTAAAATTGTTTAAAGTCAACCAAAAAAACTTTAAAAAACACTTGAAACGTCGGATTTAGGCTAAAAATACATCGGACAACTTTACGGACATTTAAACTACCTTGAAGGTGACTCCATTAGAAAACAATCCTGGATCCGCCACTGACGGTTAATAACTACTTCTGACATTAACAAATCCAACCCATTTGATTAAATTGATATTTGGCTTCTCAAATCATCTTACGGCTTCCATATAAACTACTACATGACCCTAAGGTTTTGGATTACTTATTAACTAGTGTTGGTCACCATGCATTGTGCGGTGGCGATAATTGTTTTTAAATGAATGCATTGTAAAAGTGATTAGTTTGCGTATCTCGACAATAGTTTTGTTACGAATAGTATAACACACACACACACACACACACACACACACACACACACACATATATATATATATATATATATATATATATATATATGTGTGTGTGTGTGTGTGTGTGTGTGTGTGTGTGTATGCAAATTAGTTAATTAATATGCAAGATTGGGATATATGTGTATGTACCGTCCTTGTTGTGTTTTTTTATCTGTTAACACTTTATGTTAATTATTTAAGGATATGTTAAGTGTGTCTAATAACCTACAAAACTTAAACTAAAAAAATTAGTAAGTGTCACATGAAAATTATTATATTAGCCTAAGGGGCTGTTTGTTTACTTCTTAATAGTTCCATTAAGAGGCAACATCTGAATCACTAAGAGGTGAATATTGTTTGGTAGAAAAAAATGTATGTCTCTTAATGGTTCTAAAACCCTCTGAATGATTTTGTATCTTGGGTCTCCCTTAACCATTCAATGCTCTAAATTTAATTCTGAACAATTAGCAAACAACCATATTTCATTTTGCACTATATTATAAGATCCTCTTAATCATTCTGACAACTTAATCATCCTGCACCAAACCATTCAGCAACCAGGGGCGGAACACAAGTCTTTCAACCGCACGGGCCGGACTAATATATTATATAAATTCAAAAATATTAAAAATACATTATCCAAGTTTAAATATGAAAATGTCAAATATCGCTCGTCAAAGTGGAACCCGTCGATCTTTTGCGGCCTTGAAGTCTTCCACAATCTCCTCCAAAGTAATCTTTTCAGCAACTTCCCTTTCGATAAACAAAACCAACGAGTCGTTTAGAAACTCATCATCCATTTTATTCCGCATTCTTGTTTTCACAATATTCATGGCAGAAAATGATCTCTCGGTTGTCGCGGTAGAAACTGGGAGAGTAAGTAGTAGACAGAGTAATCGATGAATAAGATCAAAAGTGGTTTCTCTTCTAGTCCTTACCAACCACTGGCACAATTCTGCAATAGATGTCAATTGCTTATAATCTGCATGTTAAACGACATCAATAACATAATGTTGAAGTTGCATTTTCAGAATTGTTTTCTCATGATCACTAAAATCTTCAGGATAAAACTTCTCTACTAGTTCTCGCACATCAAGACTTCTAAAACTCTCGTACGAATTTTTGGGATCTAGAGTAGAAGCAAGACGAAGCATCTCCATGGAACTATCACTAAAACGATGATCTAGTTCCATTAATTGACAATTATTCGCTTCATAAAAAATATCTACTCGGTAATGGTGCTCAAGTGTATGATCACTATGCTCATTACGAGCCCGAGCCCCTCTACTGTAGTAGGAAGAAGACAAGTCAGGAATATCTATGTTGCGTACCTGGCAAGAAAACAAGTCGAGAATAAGAAAACTTAGAAAGATTAACTTGATAACGATATTCGAGTGTAGGATGACTATGTTACGTACCTGACAAAATTACTTCACAAGGCTAAGCAAATCATCCCAACTTTCATCTTTCATCTTTCATTTTTTTCAATAACACTTTGGTAGATGCAACTAACCTCAATGCGTTAAAAATATCTTGATTTTGTCTTTGTAAAGCCTGGCAAAGTAAATCAGTGATCTCCATTTTTTCTTTTTCGAGATGTAAGACAAATATGAAGTCAAATGTCGTCATAGCCTCATATGCCGAATCTGCATCTCCTTTGATTGAACCAGTTCTTTCCTCAACAATTTTGAGCAAAACCTCACAAGTTGGACTAAACATCTTAATTAGGCTAGAAACCGATCTGAGATGAGAACTCCATCTAGTATCTCCGGCTCGTTGTAACGTACCAATTTGATTGAGACCTCTACCAGTCTTCAGTTCATCAATAGAAATCAAGTATGCAATTTGCTCGACTTATGCATCTCGTAGTTGGTCAGTGCGTTTGGAAGAAGCACTAACAACATTGACAATAAAAGTCAAGTGCATAAAAAACTTACGCAAGGCTATAACTCCTTGAGAGGCGGCCATCAATGCCAATTGTAACCGATGAGCAAGACAGTGAACATAATATGCATATTTACAATCTTCTAAAATTAAGGCTTGCAAACCTTTGAACTGACCTCACATATTACTTGCACCATCATACTTTTGTCCACGAATAGACTTGACATCAAGGTTGTAATGTGACAATAAGGAGTAGATTCCATCCTTTAGCGTTTGTGCTGTAGTGTCACGTACATGAACAAGTCCAAAGAAACGCTCTATAATGAAGACCTCTTTATTAACAAATCTCAAAACAACAGACATTTGCTCTTTATGAGACTCGTCCCGTGCTTCGTCAACGAGCAAACAATACTTTCGACCACCAATCTCCTCACAAATCATTCGTCGCACCTTACTTGATATAAGATTCAATATTTCCTTTTGAATCACCGGTGATGTATATGATGCATATTTGGGAGCACGACAAAATAGCTCTTTAAGCTCGGTGCTAAACTCACCAAGTGCCTCCAACATTTCAAGAAAATTCCCCCTGTTAATGGAATCTGGTTTTTCGTTATGGCCTCTAAATGCAACTGCTTGAAAAGCACACCAACGGATGCAATAAATAGAAGCCGTCAATCTCAATCTGTTTTTCTCCCGCTCTTCAGTTGTAAACTTCTCATACACATTCCGTATATCTTGCACCTCGTTCATCAAATCAACCCATCCCTTTTGTGCAACATTGTGGAAAGACGTACAGTTACTTCCCATATGCATTAATAAGGCACATCTTTTCCCACCCACGCTTTTCCAATTACGAAACCCATCTATAGTAAACGCTTGTTGACCGTAGTATCCGAGTCCAGTTGGTTTGTTAAATAGAAAGCATGGGAAACAAAATGCTGCATCTAAAGTCTTGGAATATTCAAGCCAAGGATATAATCTAAACCAAGAAGCTTGAAAGCTACGTTAATGAGTTTCCAATCCAGATTTTGGGAACATAGAAAGGGTAGGTTGAAGAGGACTGAGATTCATATAAGCTCGACAAATTGTATCTTGTTGATTGATAGGATAATCATAAACTTGAGGGCGTAAACCAGGGTCTCGTTCTAGTGTACTAAGATCGACATCATTACTTTCCACTTGAGCTTTTTTGTAAGGTTTTTCGGTAATCGGAACACTAGATGTAGGGGTATTATATACATTTGTTGTTTCTTCGGGATCTTGAGATTGAGAATCAGAAAAAGAACTAACATGTTTTCTTTTAAAAAACCCATGAATTGTAGATTGGGTTTTCATCTTCATCTACATGTGAAACAAATTTGAACCTAACTTAGGTAACCAAACAATTTTAAATAACTTAGCTAACCAAACAATTTTAAATAAAACAAGTCATAAAGTCTAGAGATGCATTAAACAATTTCATATAAATTTGAACCTAACTTAGCTAACCAAACAATTTTAAATAAACTTGAATAAAATGAAAAAACCTGTGATTTAGGGACTGTTGGAAGATTATTTGATGATGTTGAAGTTAAAATCGGTGGGATTTCATTTAATCGCCCCTGATTTGGTTGTTTCTCTTCCTCTTCCATGAGGGCTACAAATACAATTCCAACGATAATCGGAACTCAATAAGTTAACAGAAAATTCAGCAACAATTCCAACAAATAATCTTATAATCAGCAACAGAAAATTAAAATTAGGGTAAATACTAAATAATGATTTCTGTAACACCTCGAATTTTTATTATATTATATTTAATATAAATGGGGTCGAATTGTAATTTAGTTTAAGACTTAAGGCTATTTTGCAAATATGTAAATCAATGGTGTTAAAATTCAAGTGACCAAAGTTTGATGCTATTTTTGGAAAGTTGAAACTTGAGGGTGTGTTTGGTTATTATTGAAAAGTGAGGTATAGATAGGGGAGGAAACCTGAATGAGAAAATATCTCAATCAGATTATTTTGGAGTCGGTCAAAAGAGAAAGGAAGAGAGAAAGAAGGAGAAAGGAAGAGAGAAAGAAGAAGAAATTAATCTGAAATCTTGGTAAGTATACAAAGGGTTTTGTAAGTTTGATTCCAGTAGCAAGATGGTATTCATAACATAATCTAATTTCGTCTAGGTGTTGTTTTGATTTGGAGTCTGATTGTGCAGAGAAGTGGGTCTAAGAAACAAAGGTGAGTTCATTCACTCTTTTTGTTTAAATCCACGTTTTTGTCAAATTAAACATTAAGACACTTGTATAAATTGTTTTGGGGCTGAATGAAAGTGTTTAAAACAAGCTGAATGGAACAAACATGGATTTGGATTGTAATTTTAGACTGCAGGTCGAAGTTACCGGGAAAAATGATAATACTCGATAACCTCTGTATGAAGGTATCCGGATAGGGAAAAGTACCCGGTAAGTCCTATTTATTCTGTAGTTACCGAATGAATTAAGTTACCGGATATTATCCGGATTGTTATGTACCCGGTAAGTTATGTGTACCCGGTAAGTTCTGTGTATCAGGTAACTTTGGGTATTGTTAACTTCTGAACAGGTTATGATTGAAGAATTGAAATACGATCCTAGTAGTTTGAACATACTTACAGTTGTATGGTAGTGTGTTAGACTTAAAGATTGTTTTAGTTGATACTATACAGGTGTGTAGTAGATGTAATGGATCCATAGGCACTAGTTTTTATGAAGACATGGAATAGGCGTGGATTAATCGTAATTCCAGTGTGTATGATAAACGTGGAATAGGCGTGGACTAATCGTATTTCCCGTTTAGGTGAAATGAGGAATAGGCGTGGACTAATCGTAATTCCCATTTCACATTGATGAGAAATCGTGGGATAGGCGTGGACTAATCGTAATTTCCTATTTCTAAGGAAACAAAGGGATTGGCATGTGTAATTGTAATCTCTACTTCCTTTCCAAGAAATTGACATGTGTAATTGTGATTTCTTGGATATGAGCATTATTCTAGAATCTGTGGAGATTCGTAGTGGGCTCTTGAACATGGTATTATGACTGACTTGGTGTTGGTCATACTCATGGAATCGGGAGTAATCCCGTCATCGTAAGATGTTAAAACGTATGGTAAGAAAAGGGTAAACAGGTTTGTTATGTCTTGTTTACATTAATTTTAAAAGTATTATTTTGAAACCGAATGTTCTCACTAGGCGTTAGCCTAATCGTTTCAAATTATATTTTCTTACCAGGTACTAGTTCGGAAAAGTAAAGGGATGTGGGACGAGTGCATTCGAGTATATGATTTTGGAGGAAAGTGGAGAAGTTAGCCTTAGTGAGGAGTTTTGGCAACTTTTGGATAACCAGTTTAATCTGATCTTAGTTGACAGGATTAGATTAATAGGTTATTTTGAATTTACATTATTGTATATATGAATCATCAAGGTTAATTCTCTATTTATGTATAAAGCTTGGAAGATTTATTTTTAAATCTTATTACAATTTGAAGTTTAAATTAGCCCTGATTTTAGGGTGTTACAATTTCAGATTTTCAACAAAATGATTTCAACAACAAAATTACAAAAATTACAGATTTTTAGAGTTTCAACTTTCAACAACTGAGCAAGAGCAACAACAGCAGCAAAATTACAAAATTTTCAAATTTCAGATCAACAAGACAACAACAAAATTACAAAAATACAAAATAATCAGCACAACATTTCAACAATTGAGCAAGAGCAACAACAAAATAATCAGCATTCAGATTTTCAGATTTTTTTCAGCAACAAATAATCAAAACAAAACAATCAATTTTCAGATTTTAAATAACTGGAACTGGAAGGTTGGAATCCTGGAACACAACAGCAACTTGGCCTTTTTTTTGTATTCACATCCCTCAATAAAATGGATAGTGAAAAGCAACCAACCCAAAACTCAAAACTTGAGATGGTTAGCCAAAATTAATCAACCACATGAGTACATATAGAGGGTCAACTAAAATAAGTTAACACATGAGTTTTCACTAAGACTTTCCCTCCTAATAAATACCCACATCATTCTTTTATTTTATCATCTTCTGACCAATGTGAGATAAACAAAATGCACCAAACTACAAGATTTGATGAACACTCAAATGTCATTGTGCCACCTCATTCTTGATGGTTTTCTCTTTAATCGCAAATAGATACAAATCCGAACAAAATAAAGAAGAAGTTACAGGTTTTACAAACTATCTAGGACAAAGTAAAAGTGATAAACAATTTACAAACATATTCAATTTTATAATTAGTTTATTAATACAACTTATTGAAAAAGTCAATAAAGTCATAAACATTTTGGAAGATAAAAAAGAAATATATATATATATATATAGAGGAAAGTTCATCTAAAAACCAAATTTCAGTTGTAAACGTGAGGACAGATCTCATCCACTGATCGCAGCCATATTTAAGCCATTCCTAAAATTCAGCTTTAGGGGTATTTTCGTCAAATTAGAATGAGCGCATCCTTTATTGACTTTTTATTTTCTTTTTTAATTAAAAAACTTTTACCCCCTTAAATTTTAAAATAAATTATCTCAAAAATTACTAACATTTTAATCAAACAAATTACATCAAAAAACGAGAATTTCGTGCTCTTCGATATGACATCCATCATGATATAGTTTTTTTCTCGTTTCAACCGTTTTACGTGAAATCGTGTATATGTGTTATATTCAGAGTGAATAAAGGTACATTTATTCAGTTTTGAATATTTACCTTTATTCAGTCTGAATATATAGAGTTATTCAGACTGAATAAAGGTACAAAATTTAAACATTTATTCGTTTTGAATATCTACCTTTATTCAGTCTGAATATAACACATATTCAGACTGAATATAACACATATTCAGTCTGAATATAACACATATTCAGACTGAATATAACACATATTCAGACTGAATATAACACATATTCAGACTGATGTATTTATATGTGTTCTTCAGTTTTTCGTTTTTTGAGGTTTTTCTTTGAACCTCTCTCTCTCTCTCTCTCTCTCTCTATATATATATATATATATATATATATATATATATATATAGAGGAAAGTTCAAATGAAAACTCAAATTCAATTGTAAACATGAGGACAAATCTCGTCCATTGATCGCAGCCATATTTAAGCCATTCCTAAAATTCAGCTTTAGGGGTATTTTCGTCAAATTAGAATGAGCGCATCCTTTATAGACTTTTTATTTTCTTTTTTAATTAAAAAACTTTTATCCCCTTAAATTTTAAAATAAATTATCTCAAAAATTACTAACATTTTAATCAAACAAATTACATCAAAAAAACGAGAATTTCGTGCTCTTCGATATGACATCCATCATGATATAGTTTTTTTTCGTTTTAACCGTTTTACGTGAAATCGTGTATATGTGTTATATTCAGAGTGAATAAAGGTACATTTATTCAGTTTTGAATATTTACCTTTATTCAGTCTGAATATATAGAGTTATTCAGACTGAATAAAGGTACAAAATTTAAACATTTATTCGTTTTGAATATCTACCTTTATTCAGTCTGAATATAACACATATTCAGACTGAATATAACACATATTCAGTCTGAATATAACACATATTCAGTCTGAATATAACACATATTCAGTCTGAATATAACACATATTCAGACTGAATATAACACATATTCAGACTGATGTATTTATATGTGTTCTTCAGTTTTTCGTTTTTTGAGGTTTTTCTTTGAACCTCCCTCTCTCTCTCTCAACTTGTCAACTTCCATCTGTGATCCATTTTCATCATCATCATCGGTGATCATTAATGGTTGGGACTGATCATCTAATTCTATGTCATCCAGCATGTTCCAAAACTCATCAGATTCTAGTAATGGAACAATTTCAACATTATTATTACTCTTATTCTCATTTTCTTCTCCACTGATCTTATCTTCATGATCACCTGAGTCGGCGTTGTTGTTGCAAGATGTTGGGGTTGATGCTTGATGATCAACAACAGCCTGAATATCTTGTTTGTCTATTAATCGATCCTAGTTTAGGATTTTGATGGTTGTGAGATGATGAACAAGTTTCTTGATCATTTCTCATCATCATGTTTTGATTTTGTTGATCGATTATACCATTTGAGATATTACTATTAATGTAGGAATTAGCAGGTGATAATAATGTGAGACATATTCAGTTTGATATAAATACATCAGTTTGAATATGTGTTATATTCAGACTGAATATGTGTTATATTCAGTCTGAATATGTGTTATATTCAGTCTGAATATGTGTTATATTCAGTCTGAATATGTGTTATATTCAGTCTGAATATAACATATATACACGATTTCACTTAAAAACGGTTAAATCGAAAAAAAACTATATCATGATGGATGTCATATCGAAGAGCACGAAATTCTCGTTTTTTTGATGTAATTTGTTTGATTAAAATGTTAGTAGTTTTTGAGATAATTTATTTTAAAATTTAAGGGGGTAAAAATTTTTTAATTAAAAAAGAAAATAAAAAGTCAACAAAAGAGGGCTGATTCCAATTTTACCCCTGCGCGCTAAAAATTCATTAAGCCATGGACATAGTTTTCAAGTTATTTACAAAATTGCCACCGTGTTTTTTATTCATTGATCTGATCTCCGATTTTTTAATCAAGGGTTGTGGTTTGTCCTCACGTTTACAACTGAAATTTGGTTTTTATTTGAACCCACCCCTATATATATATATATATTGTGCGTTTCAATTGTAAACCAAACAATTCTAACAAACTATACAAACCACTATATATATATATAAAAGATCATGAACTTAGAAATAAATTAAAACTCAAACGGGAATCATTTTAGCATGCCCCTCTACAAAGTGATCTATTATGATCATTCAAGTAACCAAGATCTCGTATTAGATTTCGTTTATTATGTTCCATTAAATGTTAACTGTGCAAGTATGATGTTTGTCAATGGGGTACACCTTTTAATGGAGGAGAATACAGGATGATGAGCAGCAAAATGTATATGGATCAGAAGCCTCGATGATGGGTAGTTTAGGAGGACCTTTTGAATAATTACACCATTTTTGTTTATTCAAACCTCATTTTCATGCTTACCTTTCTTTGATATAAATACATCAGTTTGAATATGTGTTATATTTAGACTGAATATGTGTTATATTCAGTCTGAATATAACACATATTCAGTCTGAATATAACACATATTCAGTTTGAATATGTGTATTCAGTTTGAATATGTGTTATATTCAGTCTGAATATAACATATATACACGATTTTCACTTAAAAACGGTTAAATCGAAAAAAAAACTATATCATGATGGATGTCATATCGAAGAGCACGAAATTCTCGTTTTTTTGATGTAATTTGTTTGATTAAAATGTTAGTAGTTTTTGAGATAATTTATTTTAAAATTTAAGGGGGTAAAAGTTTTTTAATTAAAAAAGAAAATAAAAAGTCAACAAAAGAGGGCTGATTTCAATTTTACCCCTGCGCGTTAAAAATTCACTAAGCCATGGACATAGTTTTCAAGTTATTTACAAAATTGCCACCGTGTTTTTTATTCATTGATCTGATCTCCGATTTTTTAATCAAGGGTTGTGGTTTGTCCTCACGTTTACAACTGAAATTTGGTTTTTATTTGAACCCACCCCTATATATATATATATATATATATATATATATATATATATATATATATATATTGATGTATAAATAAAAGGGATAGTGAAAATAAACCAACCCAAAACACAAAACTTGAGATGGTTAGCCAAAATTAGCCAACCACATTAGTACATATAGTGAATCAACTAAAATAAGTTAACCCACGAGTTTTTACAAAGACTTTCTCTCCTCCTAATAAATACCCACATCATTCTTTCATTCTATCATCTATTCACCAATGTGGGATAACCAAAATGCACCAAATTGCAAGATTTGATGAATACTCAAATGTCATTGTGCCACCTTATTCTTGATGATTTTCTCTTTAATATATATATTGATTAATGATTGATTTAAGTAGTACTTCCATATTATTATTTTCTAAGACGTCTTAATCTATAACTAATGAATTGATTAATGCAACTTGATCTCTTATTCCTTCTAATCACAAGATTTCATTATCTTATAAGATGTCTAATTTATTTTAATCACAAATCTTATTTCATATCTATCGAATCTTTATTATAAGCTTGTTTCATCTAAAGTTCAGGTTTTTCCTCTAAACTTTTTTTAATCGAAGGGTCCCATCCAACAGCAGCAGGAGTCATCTTATACGTAGGATTTTATTTGTTTTTATGATCTTCAATTTGAACAGTCCGATAGTCCATCAAATCCTCTAAAAATGCATAGTGATAGTCGAAACTCGATGGCGGTCACTTACAGTTGTAGATGAAAGTCATATTACGGGGAAATTGACTCAAATAGCCAACAAACCCACCCACCATGTTGACAAAATAGCCAGAATCTCCCCGGGTTTTCAAAAATAGCCACGGATTCGTACTCTGACCCGACCCGATCAAGTGCGGACCGCAATGGTCAGCTAAACGACAAAAAAACTACTCCAGGGTTTTGAGAAAATTAGTGTTTTGGAAAAATCAGGTCCGCAATTAGCGATGCATTGCGGTCCGCACTGTAGCGGATCGGGTCAGAGTGCAGACCCGTGGCTATTTCTGTAAACTCGGTGAGAAAATGGCTAGTTTGTCAACATGATTGGTGGGTTTGGCTATGTGAGTCAATTTCCCCATATTACGGCACGACTCTCTCCAGTTCTTTTGACTAAAAGTCCAGATCCACAGACAAAAGCAACTTCTTTTGGGTAACTGTGCTCAATTTTTTACTGCTCAAGATAAGGGCAAGTTCCACAACGAACCACCTGCATTAAAAAATAACCAAAACCCTTTAAAAAGTTAGTAGAGTCACTGCTAAAGATGGAAGACACCATGGACAATTCTCCTCCACGTGATTTGTGTAGAATTAGCCTTACAGATCCAATGATCGATAATAAAACAAGCTTCAAGTCTCCAATGAGTGAACATGAAGATCCGAGAGATTAATATAACCTGTGGAATAAGAGAACAACCGGAAATGAAGAAGTATCACCAGACAGTGTTAATTAATAATATCATCAACGAAAGTAAAATGACGTTTTAACATAAGGGACGGGGACGGGACGGGACGGAGACGCTGAACACAAAGTAGAATTAAACAAGGGAACTTGAAGATGGAAAAATTATGGAGTCAACGGAAAACGTCAAACCTCAACGCAGACGAGACGGAATGGAGGAGAATATGTGAATGCAAACGAACTTCACGGAATGATGATGAAAATGGATGCAGAGATCAACAACACAGACGGAAGATCACGACACGTAGATAGAAAATCTATATGTTGTTCGGATTATTAACTGAAATTATCTAACGGATCAAGGATTTAGTTGAGCTAGATTTAATTTCCGAGTTTTTAAGTGATCGATTTTTGTTTAGAAACTTGAAGCTGCTTCATTAGATGGCAGCAACTGATGATTTTTTATATATATTCTCATCTATAAGTATACACAGACACAGAGGAATCTACTATGCAGTTCAGGATTTCTTTCGGTAACCGGAATTTAAAAACCGTCCGTCCCGATATCTTCAATCGCCGACTCGCCGGGATCTGATTCACCGCCACCGTGATTGGCTCCGTAGAGCGTAAACATTTATGAAAATCAACCATATCGAAAAGTTCAAAATCACATATCATATGCTTTCGTCATGACAGATAGACGACTAGGCATCGGCTGAAACGAAGTTCTCCGTCTCTGCTGATGAGACGACGGTCGAATCAACGCCGAAAGAGCTCTCCTAACCAAATCGCCGCCTTCTACAGTAATTATACGTACTAGCGAGTTTGTCATCGCCGATCGCCTCGCGTTAAGCCTGTTCGAAGGATACGACGCCGTAGCGCTATGACTGTTGTTAGAGTTCTTATGCAAGCTGCATCTAAACGAACCTGGATGCGAAGTAGGCGAACACATACACATCCTCCTCGGAGCCTGCAACTGCTTCTTCGCCGCTTGATTATTCGCTCGAGGAATCACGGAGATCGAACGGCTAGGAGAAATAGAACGGTTGTCGAGAGAAAACCGTACAGACGACAGCGACGGCGACGGCGATGATCCGTAAAGATTAACTCGCGTAGGTGACGCAGATCGGTTTTGAAAAAACGAAGAGGATCCCGACGAGAAGGAGGAGGTGGAGTAAGAACTGTAGAATCTTCCAGACGGAGATTGGGAGCGTAGCACTGGGCCACTTGGCCTTCTGGTTGGATTCGCCATTGACGTACAGTGAAGAAATTAAGGGAGGATTATAATTTTTAAAGAGCGCCTTTGGGTTTCTAAATTGGCAAACCTAACTTTAATCGAGCCATGTATTTATAGGAAAAGAAAATGAATTTTGATTTAAATTTTATTGATGATTTTTCTATTGGTTTAAAGGGGATGTTTCTAGGGTGGATAGAAAACGACAAGGAATGGAGCCGTTTTGAAAACGGGTTGATGTGCGGTGGGGTAGTGGTGGGGTGCCACGTACGTACTATACACTCAATGGTGGCACGTATACAGCACGCTTTACGATGTGATAACGCAATATAATCGGGATTTTGGTTTAAATAGCCAAAATATACTGGATAGGACAGAACAGAGCCCGAACAGGGCCGTTCTTTAGCCTATACTATCTGTTCCTTGGAACAGGGCCGTTCTTTAGCCTATACTGTCTGGTCGAATCATATATGATATCACACTTCTCGTCTTCTCGCATAATGTTTAACCTCTCACATGATCCTTCCTCTCTATATTTATTATACATTTTCTTTTTAATGCTTTGAATATTTTATGTTTTGAAATTGAGTAAAACTTATAAGTTAGAACCATAAAATTTAGATTTCTAATGTTTTTATTAGAATTTTGGATATGTAATGTTTTTGTGAATTTTTGATTTTTAATTTTTAGTTTTATAAATATTAAACGGGTTACACGGGTCAGGTGAGGGTTGGGATTTTATGACCCGTTTATTAAACGGGCCGGGTTAGGGTTAGGCACTCTCAATCCGTTTGAAAAATTAAATTACATTATTAATGCTATTAGACCTAAAATAAGTTACATTATTAATAAACCTAAATTAAATTAAACGAATTTTAAAAAAACCGCTTTCCCAAACCCACATAAAATCGTATTATAAAATCGACAAATACAAAAAATGAAATAAAACACTAAAATTGAGATGTATCACGTTGGAATATTTCTGGATTTAATCATATACTAGTAATTCTTGACCCGACCAACATCATCTTGTCACAATGTATTGTAGTATCCAAAACACAAATCAGATACATTACGTATGTATATTAAGAGCATCTTAGACAAAAGTTTTTTTTAAAATAATGTAAAAAAAATTAAAATTTCTAAATAAGTTTGCATCCAACTTTAACAGCTATGTTATTTTACCAACTCTAATATTAATAATTTTATTAAAATATTCAATAACTGAAAAGTTAGGAGAAGAAAATTTGGTTTTTTGAGGATAAGGATTAGTTTTGGAGGAAAACTATCTATTTAGAGATTTTTATAATATCTCTTCTCTATTTTAACATAAATAATAACATAGTTGTTAGAGCAACAAAATTGCTAAAATTATATATTTTTTTCTTTTTATCATAGTTGTTGAAGATGTTCTAAATAGTTGGTTTAAGAGCCTAATTTTTGCAAAAAGTTTTATTTCTATAAAATATAAGTTTGTTTACATTAATCATATAATATTATTTTGTAAATGACCTATAAAGATAATGTATTTTATTCATACTAGTGCTAAAACCGCGCGTTGCGCGGTAGCGTGACTAACTTGGTAGTAATACAAATATTATTTATATAATACATTTTAATTGTTAAATATGATAATCGACAAACATTATACAAATTAATTGTAGAAATCAATAGATTTTAATTGGTGGACTTTTAATATATATACATACATACATGCATGATAGGTTTTTTCCTATTAACGGTAGAAATGAAATTGGCTAATTTATGCATTGTTTGTCTAATTAATGATATTCTATTGAGTTTTTTTTAATGGTACATTTGTCGATTTAATTATATTTTTTATATCATCACAAAAAATTAAAGTATTTTATAGAAATATTAATGTTTTATCGTTTAAATGATAGGTGTTCTAATAATATAAGTGTATATTGTCCATTAAGCTTATTATATAATTGGTCACAATTTATTCATCATATGGATTGGATTGGTATTAGTTTGGATACGGGAAAATTGATTCAGTCGTAAGTAAATTCGATTAAATAAGTTCCTTTG
This sequence comes from Saussurea involucrata, assembly GCA_033807775.1. NCBI lineage: Eukaryota > Viridiplantae > Streptophyta > Magnoliopsida > Asterales > Asteraceae > Saussurea > Saussurea involucrata. The sequence continues at coordinate 15,303,398 of CM066324.1, forward strand.
ATACATTCATACTCTTGATATGTTCAACGATCTTCACGACTTATTTAGACAATTTATCATTTATTTTTTATTTTGTTTGTGACATTTTCTACCAGAAAGAAATATGTTAAATACTCATAACACTATATAACTTAACAATAAACATAAGTCCATGCCTTAGGTGATGAGAGAAAGTGTGAGAGAAAAGTTGTTTGACAACAAACCAAGCAATGAGGTAGTCTACTAAAAAATGAAGAAGGAAAATGGATAGTTAATTAACATAAAGAAGGGAAAATGAATAGTTAAATAACATAAATTTCAATATACATGTAAAAGTATTAAAACCCCAAAATATCATTTACATAGGAGGACATAAAAGTCATATCATAATAAACAATATCCAATTGTTCTATTAACAATGTGATGAATCTTATGAAAAAAATTAGAAATGAGAATTAGGGTAATAATAAATGATGATTACGAAACAAACAAAATCAATTTTTAATTGAGATTGAAGTTGTTGTAGATTGAATGACTCACATTTAATAATATAAGCGTATATTGTCCATGAAGCTTAATGGATAATTGGTCACATTTTATTTATGAAATAGATTGGATGGGTATTAGTTTGGATACGGAACACTCTATCCATTCGTAAGTACATTCAATCTAATAAGTACCTTAGATACCTTCATGTTTTTGACATGTTCAACGATCTTCACGGCCTATTTAGACAATATCTCATTAGTTTTCTTTTGTTTGTGACACCTTTTATAAAAATAGAAACAAAAACAACATATAAAATACACAACAGCATATAACTTAGCAATAAACATAAATCCATACCTTAGATAATGAGAAAAAGTGTGAGAGAAAAATGTTTGACAACAAACCAAACCATTAGGTAGTCAACTAAAAAAATAAAGAACCAAATAAATAAGGGAAAATGAATAATTAATAACATAAACTTCAATTGCATGTAAAAGTACTAAAAAGCCACATGCCTTCAATGAAAATATCATTTACACATGAGGACATAAAAGTCTTTAACATAATAGATATTTTAAAAAATCAAAAAGTTAATATGATATGAAAAGTCATACAAAGTTAAATAAATAGTAATTAATGCTATTGGTTATTCACTTAATTATATATATAATAAGAGTATTGTACAAATAAAAATAAATGATAAATTATTTTATAATAAAGTATTATCTCATTTATGTATATTGCTTTCAAAGTTGCAATAGATTTTTTTACATGTAAATTAAATGTATTAAATTACATAATCTTTATTTTATTTTTCATTTATGCAATTATAATCCGTTTCTTATTATATCCAATTGTTATGTAAATAAAAATATACATATTATTATAATATTCGAGTGTCATGTAAATGAAAAAATAATGATTTTAATAAGAGTTAAAATGATTGGTAAAACTTAAAACTTAAGAAAATATAAAAGACGAAAATAAGAAAAGAACTTTAAGCTCCTAACAAAAGTCAAAAGAAACGTATAACCTGAATGTAATACGAATTAGTCTTCTCGAAATAACCTGAAAAATAAGAATTACCATTGAAAAGGAACATGTTGAAGTTTGTTGAGATATATCATAGAATGTAATACGTATTTACAGGACTCAATTATTGAATAGTTGTTTTCATCAAGAATATAAAATCGTTGTTCACTGCTAAGAACAAACCCCGGTTCTATTAGAAAAACGTAATAAAGATATTTATGACAAAAGTAAAAATAAACTCTAAAATCCTAACAAAAGTCAATAACGAATAATACCTGGATTATTATACTCAAAGTAAACCTGCAAAACCACTTTGTTAAAGAATAAAAGTTTGTGAAATGAAAGAACAAATCAAGCGATGGAAAAAGAGAAAAGAAGTTTACCTAAAAAACAATTTTGTTGAAGGATAATAATTTGTGAAATGAAAGACCAAATCAAGTGAAAGAGAAGAAGAAAAAGAGTTTACCTTGAAAACAATTTGTTGAAGAATAATGATTTTAGAAATGAATAATACATCAAGTGGTTGAGAGGAGGAAGAAGACATTTCATGATAGACAATTCATAATGGATGAACACATGAAATGTTTTAGAGGTTTTACCTTAAAGAATGAAATGGGAAGATGAAGTGGTTTCATCTTTAAGAATGAAGATGAAAGGTTTAAGAGGTTATATTTTCTTAAATTACCAAAATACCAAAATAACCCTATGTCAATGAGTTTTATGTTTTTAACATACATGGGTAGAAACGTCTTTTACATATTCAACAATTAAAAAAACCAAAAAATTTAGAAAATTTAGAAGGCTCATTCTAGGCCTTAGGAGATGACACATCAATACATGTGGTTTTTGCTTTTTTATATATATATATATTGATTGATTGATATTGATGATTATTAAATTTCATTAATATGTAAGATTTATTTTTAATACTTACACTTTATCTATATTACATTATAAAGCATTTGAGAAAACTCTTAAAAAACAATTTTCTTTGCATAAAGTATTGTTTATTAATGTATATTACATAAAATTCAAGATTACAAGTAATTGATACATGAGTACAACTTTTCAAAACTGGATATTTTAATTCATAACTAACCGATCAACATAATCAAATACAGGATAAACATATCATTGTAAATATAAAAATTTAAAATATAATTAGAATAATCATTAAATATAATAGATTATTTATTATTACTTTAAAAAAATATAACATTACTAAACCTAAAATAAAATCATTATTAAACTTAAATCAAATTATAACTAAATATTAAATGAAAAACTTTTATGAAAAATATTATTGCTTTATAAAATTGACAAATACAAAAATAAAACGAAAAACTAAAAATGAGATGTGTGTTCTGCATTGTGTGAGTACACTTCTACTATCCTTAAAGTCACATATTAATCTTATATTATTAAATAAATGATCTTAAAGGATAGAAAGTGTAATGTAAATACATGATAAACATCACATTTTGAATATAAAAAGTTTAAAAATTAAAATAATTATTGAATTTTAACATAATACTTAATTATTAATTATAAAAAATGTTATATTAAATAAATTAAATAATTAACAAACCTAAATTAAATTAAAATTAAAATAAACGAATTATAAAAAACAATGTTTTCTCAGAACTATACAAAATCTTATCATAAAATTGACAAAGATAAAAAAAGATGAAACACTAAAATTAAGATGTATTTCGTTAAATTGTGTAAGTACACTTCTAGTTTTTTAAAATATAATTTTCTTTCAGTTTTTTAAAAACTTTAAGAGTAACTTAATTTTTTTAAGAAATGATATGTGATTGCTACAATTATTTTCATTAAAAATATTTATTTTCAAAGAAATTGGAGTAGTTAAGCAATCACTTAAGAATATATCGTTATATTTTTTGTTTCTCTTGATTAAATAATAGGTTTGATTTTAATATATATGAGAGAAACCTTTTAGGAACTTTAATTTAACACATAAATGAAAGGGTTGTCTAGTGATAACTCTCATTTTGAGCGTTATTTACACGTCATTTGTATGAGTTTTTCTTTTGTTTTAGTTGTATTTTATGTTTATGTGTTCGTGTTTTTCCTTTTATTAATTTATTTTTATTTGGAGTTGTTGAGGACATTTTATGGTTATTTGCATCAATTTTTGGGTTTAATATTGTGCAACGATTTCCACTGTGAGCACGAGGACATCCCATTGTGGGAAACGACGAACCACTTCTTCTCAACAATGGACAAAGCTTAAATCTGGGCAACAACAATGTTATTTTAAGCTGAAGAATGGGTTGAAATCCCTGAAAATCTTTATCCACAAGATTGATGAATGTTTTGGTCCATTGGATTTTTATTTTATGGAGCTATAAATTGGAGCTTTGGCCTTTCATTTGGAGGCATCACTTGAACAATGTAGAGGTGCAAAACACTTGTTCTTAGTAGTTTTAGTTATAGTTTTAGTTATAGTTTTAGTTGTAGTGATAATTGTAGTTGTAATTTAATTCCCTCTCTTTAAATTTATGCAAGTACTTTTTATGTATTCTCTTCATCTTATTATGTCTTTCTTTTTAATTATGAGTTAAGCACCCCTTGGGTGTGGGTGTGAGCAAACTTGAGACTAGTAGGCAACACTTGGGTGTGGCCATCGTTACTAACTCTCGAGATTGGTCACTTGAGTCGGGACTTAAACTCAACGCGGATAAGCCGATCACTTTGAAGTGTTAATATTAGATCTTAGACCTCGAGAGGGGCGGATTCGAAATACGGCTTAAGTGATGCACAAAGATTTGAGAGAGTCTTTGATAACCACGTCGAGAGGCGGGTTTTGTATGATTTATTACGGTTCAAACGTCGGTCGAGATTTATATCACAAAGAGATTTGGGTATAAATCTCCATACTTGACGTTTATAGTCAAACTTAATTAAATCGGCAAGATCGAGATTCGATAATAATGAAAACTTTGTAGGACCGGTTTATAAAAATCATCATTTCGAGAGATCGGGGTTTTTATAGACATTTGGTATTACAAACCATTTTGTTACTACGTTCATCTCAAGGAAACTTACACCCATATTCATTTTAGTTACTTGTTTAGATTTTATTATTATTAAAAAAACAACAAACTTGCTCAAAATATTTTATTCTTCTCTCATTAAAATCGGTGTATTCTCGACTTAGGACTCGAAACTTTGAAGTCCAATCCTTGTGGATACGATCTTGGTATATTTACCACTTTATTACTTGTAGTGATCTCATTGTTGGTATATACTTGTGCCTTCATTGTGGAATTATTATGCCCATATTTTGGATACACGATATTTAGCTACCATCTAGGTAATATGATCTTATTGTTATGGATTACCTAGACAATCTTTTAGGAATTTTAATTTAGACTTGACATCACATCCATCCTGGCGTCGCTTTTAAACACCCACTATATTCTTTCATACTCAAGGCATCAGCTACTACATTTGCTTTACTAGGATGGTAATGCAATTCACAATCATAATCCTTAAGTAGTTCTAACCAACACCGTTGCCTCATATTCAGCTCTTTCTGATAAAAAACGTGTTTCAAACTTTTATGATCAGTGAAAAGAATGCACTCTGTTCCATACAAGTAATGTCGCTATAACTTCAAAGCAAACACTCCTGCTGCCAGATTTAAGATCATGGGTAGGATAATTCTTTTCGTGCTCTTTGAGTTGTCTTGATGCATAAGAAATCACTTTGCCGCATTGCATCAATACACACCCCAAACCCATCTTCGATGCATCACTATATACAACCAAATCTTCTGTTCCTTCCGGTATTGCAAGGACAGGAGCTTCACATAACTTATTTTGTAAAGTCCTAAAAGCTGACTCTTGCTTTTCAGTCCATACGAACTTTACATTCTTCTGTGTTAGAGCCGTCAGGGAAGAGGCAAACCCAAGAAACTCCGTATCTCCGATGAGTTCTTCGGTGTTTCCCAATTCACCATTGCTTCTATTTTAGCCGGATCCACCTTGACTCCTTCAGAAGTGATTACATGACCGAGAAATTGTACATACTTTAACCAAAATTCACATTTCGAAAATTTGGCGTATAATTTCTCTTTTCTTAGAACATCTAAGACTTCACGAAGGTGACATTCGTGATTGGCTTCATTCTTTGAATAAACAAGTATGTCATCAATGAATACGATGACTGACTTGTCTAAGAAAGGTCGACACACCCGGTTCATTATATCCATGAACACAGCAGGAGCATTTGTCAACCCAAAAGGCATCACGAGGAATTCATAATGCCCATATCGCGTTCTAAACGCCGTCTTGGGAACATCTTCATCCCGCACCCTTACTTGGTGGTAGCCCGACCTTAGATCAATCTTTGAGAAGCATCATGCTCCTTGAAGTTGATCGAATAAGTCGTCAATCCTTGGGAGTGTATTCTTCTATGGTAGAGTATTCTTCTACTACTATGGCTCACTTACCGATCACTGGTCTCTCTTCTTCAACGATGGTTTCGGTCAATGAAGGTTCTTTCGATTTTATTAGATTCATTTGGCCGATATCATCCTTCTCGAAGGCATCCTTAGCCTCATGCCTAACCTCCCCGAAGCTGCCCCTTTCTACCAAAACATCGTCGCCGAAATCAAAAGAAGAAAAGGAATTAAGTAATTTTCTTTATTTTCTTGTAGTACTTGTATCTTTCTCACCGATGTAATATTTCAATGATTAATTGCAAGTACTTTCTTTTATCCATAGCATAGATACTTTAAACTTTATTCATATGTTGTAAATGTCGGATACACTAAACAAATCCATAAAAGATAAAAATGACCAAAAAGAACAAAAAAATGGTCTGTGTGAAAAGAACCCAAAAAGAGTAAGAAGGGTCAAAATGCACTAAATGTTCAGTTACTCTTACAATTTTCTAAGTATAGAGTTCTCCTTCAAATAGGGGGAGATTGTTGGGTCACCAAAGATTTTTGAAGATGACCTCTCGATTATCCGATGTTTGTTTTTATACTTAGAATAATTTTGTGGTTCTTTGTAATAGCTTAGTCATACTTTCAATTGTTCGGTGAAGTCGTAGATCAACCGAAATCAACCAGAAGTTAGTCTACCATTGCGGAATGAAGATTTACTTCTCACGATATCTAAGATATTCTCACCGAAATTCCCCTATAAAAAATCGGTGAATCCTCTGCCAAATCGGCAGACCTATTGCCGACCCCCTTAGTAAAATCGGTGGCAACCTGACCGATTCCTTCTAAATGGTCGGTGAGTTCTTTCCTTGAAGTTTGCAATGGAGATCATTTATTGAGGCACAATATCTAATGTCAGAAAAAGGACTATTTGTCGTTATTCCCATTTTTAGATAATGTTTCAATCAGGCGTGCTTATTCTTCCTAGTACTGAGAAAAAGGTGGAAAATACATGTCAAATTTTCAGAGTCAACTCCTATCTTTGAATCTCAAAGTGACAAGTGTCCTATGCATTAAATGCTTCCAGTACTATATAAAGGATGAAGACCTCTCCATGCAAACTGCGCATTCTTGAAGATTTCTCAGTGCACAAGACTCTCTACTTTTCTCCTCCATTAGATTTCAATCTTTGTGTTTTTAGTGTTGGAATAAACTTCACGATTCGTATTTGATTAATAATGAGTAATCGATGATGAGAAAACATACCCGATGATCCTGAGGATCCGGTGAAAGCATTGAACATATTTGCCATTGATTGTCGGGTTCCCAGAACGAGGTGATCGTATTATGATGGGATGATGATGATCGAGTTCTTGAATGAGAGAATCGACCGAAAGGGAGGCTGCACACGGCTGGGATATTAGGCCATTATCTAATTAGTGATTAGGGTTGAAAGAGAGATTAGGGTACTCTATTTATAATAAGAGTATCTTACACTTTCAACCCTTGGTGTTTGTTATGTGCAATATAACTCCCCATAGTTCCAATCACCTAATAGGAAACCCTATAGTATGTCAATAATAGTAAATACGCCCATCATATTTTTACCAGACATAGGGATTTCAGTTATTGTCAATCATCATATCAGGAATGATAAACGATCAGTGACGGTCACTTTTAAGGTGGTTCCAACATTCTCCCACTTGACCAAGCGATCTTTTATCTATGAGTACCAATAAGTCCGGCCGGGATAATACTCATTTTGTTTTAAACTGAAATCATAGCTAATAAGTACAGCCGTAGAGAAGAATATCAACTCAGGACCCCCACTAGTTAAACTATGACTCAAATTTAAAACTGAATAAGCAATGATCAATTGACTAAGACAAATTTCGTTGTAATAATGTCCATACACCATTATGAGCTCAAAGTGTAACTAATAGACAAACAAAATTTGAATATAGAGGAAAATTTTATTAAGATAATAATAATGACCAATAAGTACAACATGCTATTAAATTAAGTCTTTTGTAAGCCCCATCTTCGACACGTGTCCTACGAAGACATTAGGAGGAAGACCTTTGGTCATTGGATCCGCTAGCATATTCTTTGTACTAATGTACTCGATACAAAGAACGTTTTCCTCAACCCGTTCGCGCACAAACAGATACTTTGTATCAAGATACAGCCCAGCGCCAGTTGAACTGTTACTGTTCGAGAAAGTTACGGCAGCTGAGTTATCACAGTAAAGCTTCAATGGTCTAGAAATGGAGTTGACGATTTTGAGTCCACTGACCAGGTTCCTTAACAACATCCCATGACAAGAGGCATTATAAACGGCAACGTATTCAGCCATCATGGTGGACGTTGTAGTCAGCTTCTGCTTATGACTCCGTCAGGAGATAGGTCCACCAGCTAACATAAATATATACCCAGAAGTAGATTTCTTATCTTCCTTGCATTTAGCAAAGTCGGAATCAGAATATCCTACTACTTCTAAGTTGTCACTTCTTCTATAAGTCAATTTGTAGTCTTTGGTCCCTTGCAGATATCGAAGAACCTTTTTAGCCGCTTTCCAGTGTGCTATTCCGGGATTAGATAAGTAACGTCCCAGCATACCAGCGATATAAGCGATATCTGGTCGAGTACAGACCTGAGCATACATAATGCTCCCTACTACAGACGAATAAGGTATCATCCTCATTTCTTCCTTTTCAGTCTCAGTGCTTGGAGCTTGGAAAGAACCAAATACGTCCCCTTTAACTACTGGAGCTACAGTGGGTGTACAGTTCTGCATGTTATAGCGTTTTAAGATACGCTCAATATATGCCTTTTGAGAAAGTCCCAAAACACCATTATGCCTATCTCGATGTATTTCGATACCAATGACATAAGAGGCATCACCGAGATCTTTCATGTCGAAATTTTGCGAAAGCATCCGCTTCGACTCATGCAGCATATCCAAGTTGTTACTTGCTAGTAGGTAGTCATCTACGTACAAGACAAGGATTATAAAGTTACTCCCACTTGATTCTTTAGAAAATCTTGCCCTTTTACGATTTTATCGAACTTGAGATACCATTGTCGTGATGCCTGTTTCAACCCATAAATGGATTTCTTCAACTTGCAGACCATATGCTCTTTACCTTCTGGAATGAATCCTTCAGGTTGTCGCATGTATACGTCTTCTTGCAAATCTCCATTTAAGAATGCGGTCTTGACATCCATCTGATGTAACTCTAAATCATAATGAGCTACAAGTGCCATAACAATCCTTAAAGAATCTTTACGAGAGACAGGAGAGAAGGTCTCTTGATAATCGATTCCTTCCTTTTGAGTAAAGCCTTTTGCAACCAGTCTGGCCTTATAGCGTTCGATGTTTCCTTTCGGGTCTAATTTGGTTTTGAAGACCCATTTACAACCGATGGTTTTGGATCCTTCAGGGAGTTCAACCAAGTCCCAAACATCATTATGCTGCATGGAATTAAGCTCTTCAATCATGGCTTCATTCCACTGAGTGGCCTGATCACTATTAACGGCTTCTCGATAAGAGGTAGGATCATTAAGCTTTCCAATGTTCTCAACTTCAGTTAAAAAGGTTACGAAATCATCAAAATTTGTGGCCCTGCGAGTCCTAGATGATCTCCTTAGTTGATTTTCTGGTTCAGTAACTGGAGGAGTGGAATCAGTGATATTAGGATCAGCGTTCGGAAGCGATGATGATGTTCCCTCGGTATTTTGGTTAGAAGGAGCTGGATCAGTGATATTAGGAGCAGCGGTGGGTACAAGAGGAATTATTGGAGGAATAAAGATACCGGAATAATGGTTTCCCCCCGCTTCTTGTACTTCTTGCAAATCTGAGTCAGGATTTGTCGTGCTCCCACTGATCTCTGAGTTCTCAAGAAATGTGGCATCTTGCGTGTCAATGATGCTCGTAGTGCGGGAAGGACAGTAAAACCGATAACCTTTTGAGTTATCAGGATAACCGATAAAGAAACACGTAATGGTCTTAGGATCCAGTTTCTTTAAGTTAGGGTTATAGACTTTTGCTTCGGCAGGACAGCCCCATACTTTCATATATTTTAGACTCGGTTTCCTACCTGTCCAGATCTCATAAGGAGTTTTAGGGACAGATTTTGATGGAACCCTATTGAGTATATGAACAGCTGTTTTTAATGCCTCAGTCCAGAGGAAAGTAGGTAAGTTAGTGTTAGCAAGCATACTTCTCACCATGTCCATTAAGGTTCTGTTTCTCCTTTCAGCAACACCATTTTGTTGAGGAGAACCAGGCATGGTGTATTGGTTAATTATGCCATGTTCCTTGCAAAAATTATAGAAAGGACCAGGAGCTTGACCAATATCAGTATGTCTACCATAATACTCACCTCCTCTATCTGATCTCACAACTTTTATTTTATGATCAAGTTGGTTTTCAACCAAAGTTTTAAAATCAATAAAAGTTTGTAAGGATTCAGATTTTTCCTTAATTAGATATAGGTGCAAATAACGCGAATAATCGTCAATGAATGTAATAAATGATGTATGTCCTGTGATTGATGCGGGATAGGGACCACTAATATCAGTGTGAATTATTTCCAACAAGTTGGAACTCCTAGTGGCTCCTTTCTTATTCCCTTTCGCCATTTTGCCTTTGAGGCACTTAATACATGTTTCAAAATCACTAAAATCAAGAGAAGGTAAGATTCCATCCTTTACGAGTTGTGTCATTCGATCTCGTGAGATGTGGCCAAGACGTTTATGCCACAACATGGAGGAATTCTCTGATTGTTTAGGTGATTTTGTTGTCTTAGTTACGTCATCAATATTAAGAGACAACAAAGACTGTGAGAAATTATGATCTAGTTCTAATTTATACAGTAATCCATCCAAGAAACCTCGACCAAGTAATTCATTATTATGAGTAATGGCAATCTTGCCGCAACCATGAATTATTACATAACCTTCAAGGTCTAGTCTAGATATGGATACAAGGTTCCGAGTAATTCTCGGTACATATAAGGTATCCACTAGTCTAATACACTTTCCGGTACTCATATGTAAATTTAAAGTTCCCATGGCTTCGACATCTAAGAGATCACCGCTTCCAACTCTAAGTTTTCTTTGGCCCTTTGGTAGCTTCTGGATTGTAAGGAATCCCTGCATTGAGTTTGTCACATGGACCATAGAACCAGAGTCACCCCACCATGTATTAACAGGGACATCAGTAATAAAGGAATCAAATATTACATAAAGAATGTTACCTTTCTTAGCTAGCCATTCCTTGAACTTAGGGCAATCTTTCTGTCCGTGCCCTTTTGCACGACAGAATTTGCAGCTAGGTTTATTAGTCAAGGGTTTAGAGCCAGTGGCAACGGAACCATGGTGATTATCCTTTTGGACTTTATTTCCAGTCTGATTACCTTGATTACCCTTCCTTTTCTTAGAATTAGCAGTGGTTGTCAGGTGAACAGCTTCAGGTTGTACCAGCTTCAGGCGATCCTCCTCTTGCACACACATTGCAATCAGTTCACTTATCGACCATTTATCCTTCATAGCATTATAGTTAACTTTGAAGGTGTCGAACCGAGCAGGCAAAGAGGTCATTATGAAATGCACAAGAAAATTATCAGATACTTCCATCTCAAGACTCTTAAGCTTATGAGCCATATCAATCATTTTCATGATGTGTTCACGGACACTGTTGTTTCCTTCATATTTTAGAGTGAGCATCTGTAGCATTAAACTACTCGCATGCGCCTTAGACGATCCCTTGAAGTGATCCTCAACAGATTTGAGGTAAGTTCTGACTTTATCAGAGTCAGGGATAGCTCCTCGGATACTGAGGTTAATGGAGTTCTTGACCATCATCAGTGACAAGCGATTTGCCCTTTCCCACTTTTCAAAATCCGCTTTCTGAGCTGCAGTAGACTCAGCAGTAATAGCAGCGGGTTCATTATGGCGAATAGCATGGTCAAGGTCTAGCATCCCCAGAGTAAGCAGTAATTGATCCTTCCATGACGCAAAGTTCGCACCAGTAAGTGGCTCAATGCCAAAGTTAGGTACTGATTTTGGAAATAAGGAGGATGTAAGTTATAGAAGATTATTATAGTGACGTGGTTAGCTATAAGAGGGCAGACAAAGTAATGTTTCTTAAGGAAATGTAATTAAAGTAATGCTAAAGTAAGCAGGCCTAATAGTAATATTCCTTGGAAACTATGACCATTTTAGTGATGAAGCTAGTGATAAGTAAACCTATTGTAAACACCAAAACAATAAGTCAAAGTAAGGCTCTACTTAGATGTTACATCACCTTTGGGCAGAAATAACTAATATCTAAGTAAACATGAGCGTTAGGGTCATGCAACGCAATGCTTATCTTTTGACCTTTGGGCACAAAATAGGGCATCGTGTGAATTATGCATGTAGAGAGTCCTCTTGACACACAGGTATATTAAATCACCTTTGGGCATAATTAGTATACTCAGTGTTCATTATGCAAAAGGGAAAAAAAATTGCAATATGAGAATCATATTTGACCTTTGGGCACAAATAATGAGACCATATATATTAGTGCAAGGGTTTTCGGTATGGCAGAAGCGAAAAGTAAGGTTTTCGCTATGCACAGTAGCGAAAAGTAAGGTTTTCGCTATGCACAGTAGCGAAAAGTAAGGTTTTCGCTATGTACAGTAGCGAAAAGTAAGGTTTTCGCTATGTACAGTTGCGAAAAGTAAGGTTTTCGCTATGTACAGTTGCGAAAAGTAAGGTTTTCGCTATGTACAGTTGCGAAAAGTAAGGTTTTCGCTATGTACAGTTGCGAAAAGTAAGGTTTTCGCCATGTAAGGAACCGAAAAAATAAGGTTCAATCGAAAAGGTTTTCTGTACATTGATCAATACGGGATAATTAACATTGATCAATTAACATCGCATAATTAACTTGATAAAAGAAACATATACATCAATTCACATGGCGTAATCAGTGTAAATATACATATAGCATAACCAATTCAGCAAAATGTATATTTATATAGCATAATCAATTCAGCAAAATATATATATATATATATATATATATCATGAATATGGTGGCTGAAATTTTTATGGCATAAAATACATTTGCATTATTATTGTTGGAGGAAAAAAAAAATGCGGCGGCTAAGAAAAGGTTTGCGGCGGCTGGAATTTTGCAGTTCAATGTGGTTTTTGATTTGAAACAACAATTCAATTCCAGATTATTATTAGATGACGGCGTACGAAAAAAAAAACCGTGGAGAATCACCGAAAACAAATACAAAACATGAATCAATTATGAACCTAGGGCTCTGATACCACATGTTGGAATAAACTTCACGATTCGTATTTGATTAATAATGAGTAATCGATGATGAGAAAACATACCCGATGATCCTGAGGATCCGGTGAAAGCATTGAACATATTTGCCATTGATTGTCGGGTTCCCAGAACGAGGTGATCGTATTATGATGGGATGATGATGATCGAGTTCTTGAATGAGAGAATCGACCGAAAGGGAGGCTGCACACGGCTGGGATATTAGGCCATTATCTAATTAGTGATTAGGGTTGAAAGAGAGATTAGGGTACTCTATTTATAATAAGAGTATCTTACACTTTCAACCCTTGGTGTTTGTTATGTGCAATATAACTCCCCATAGTTCCAATCACCTAATGGGAAACCCTATAGTATGTCAATAATAGTAAATACGCCCATCATATTTTTACCAGACATAGGGATTTCAGTTATTGTCAATCATCATATCAGGAATGATAAACGATCAGTGACGGTCACTTTTAAGGTGGTTCCAACATTTAGAAGTTGTGTAGTTTTCTGTTTTACTTTGTGAAGATTGTTAGAATAGATTTCATCTGTTCTTTTCGCAACAATCTAAGTGTTCTATGTGTAATTCTTGATTTTATAAATCAATAAAGAATTAAATTAAGTGAAAATTTGTGTATTGTATTCAACCCCCCCCCCCTTCTACAATACATGTTTTTGTTGTTTTTGTTCTTATTAGCCATCTGGGATTAACATAAACTACAATCAAGATTCCCCAATTTAAGATGTTTAGCCATATGACCTTAACATGTTTGCAATCGAGAAGGCTATGGTCTACAAATTCATTGGACTTGCTGCACATCGGACATAGAATCGAGTTTAATCCATAACTCTATAGTTTAACTAATGAACCACCAAAATTAAATTTAGTAAAGTTCTCCAAATTTGTTCTACGTTGTTGCAAAGCCCGAATTAGAAGTTGGAAAGTTGATGTTGTCTACGACTTTCCTAAGAAACTTGATTTGGAAAGAACGCTCATCATTCAAGAACCACCATGTCGAATCCATGTCAAGAACATTAGAAGATACATTTTGCAATAACGAAAACGAGATGATTTGATACCCTTTCTATAGGACTAAAATGCTAACACCAAATTAAATTAAATCCTAAACCTCATTATTTCACTCCCCATACTCAAAGACTTTAGCATTTCGAGTCGATTAACAATTTTGGCCGTAATTTAAATATAACTAATATGACACAATTTAAACATCCGTTGATTAAATAGTATGTCCATCTACTCTAAATAGTTTTTGTAGTAATTTGTATATCATGAATATCATCAAATCGAAATAAAAATAAGAGTAAATTACACTTTTGGTCCCTATGGTTGCCACAAATTATCAACTATCGTCTCTCTTTAAACTAATTACAATTTTGGTCACCATGGTTGCCATTTTGCTTTACTTTTGGTCCCTTATACTAGCTTTTGTTAGAAATGTATTTAAAGCAATTATAATGAAATGTTATCAGGCTTGATCACCTATTTGGTTAACTGACATTGAAATGAAATCTACTAAAAGAATTAGAATTTTCCTGTTTGGTTAACATAATGTAGCTTTGGAATTGGAATGAAATATGAGTAAATGAGCAAAACATCCTATTTTTTGAAAATTTTCAAACCACATCCAACTATTGTGGTTCAAATCAGATGGTTCAAATTAATGCCTCAGATCGGTGGTGGTTGATGGTGGTTCAGATCGGAGGTGGTTGGCAATGGTTCAGATTGATGGTGGTCGGCAGTAGTTCAGAACGATGGTGGTTGGCGGTGGTTCAGAATGGTGGTTCAGCTCGGTGGTGGTTGGGGATGGTTTAAAATTATGGTTCAGATTGGTGGTGGTCGGTAGTGGTTCAGAATATAGTGATCGTCGACGGTGGTTTAGAACGATGGTTGTCGAAGATGGTTCATATTAGTGGTGATCCGTGATGGTTCAAATCAGTGGTGGTTGGTGATGATAGGCGGTGGTTCAGAACTGTGGTTCAGATCGGTGGTGGTTGACGGTGGCTAAGATTAGTAGTGGTTCAAAACAGTGGTGGTCGGCGATAGTTGACAATGGTGGTTGTTAATGCCAAAAATCGCAACAAAGTACAACTTAAGGTCGATGTGGACTTTAACAACTAAAGAAAGGAATCGTTCGACAAAAGCGTGCGTTTAAGACAGAAATATAAATGAGACAGAGATTTTGGTGACGCGGGAAAAACCTCAACGAGGAAAAAACCCGTGGACGACAGTGGAAGTCGTCGTTGCACTATGGTCGCCAATCAGGGGCGATGTCCTTGTGTTTCTGGTGTCGATCGTACAGAGATTACAATACAAATGAAGGAAAGACTTCGAAAATGTAAAGTAAAGTGTGCGTCGTGTGTGATTGTCGTGCGTCGAGAGCGATTCTTCTACGAGCGATTTCTGTGCTTCAAGTGTTCTTCGGAGTTCGAGTGCTTGTGTCTGTATTCTATGTTGTATCTGTGTTCCGTCCTTTGAAATGATGATTCCCCTTGATATTTATAGTCTTCGGGCACTTTAATTGGATCATTAAGGACTTTGATAGCTGCCGTAACTGTCACCGTCTTTAATGCGGGATTAGATGTTCTTAACTGACTTCATCGGTTATAGCCGTTGTCCATTAATGGTGTTGACTCCTGCATTAAACACTGAACAAACATAACAGTCGTATAACGCGTTAGTCGGTCGAGGTCGCATGGTTTTATGCGACGGTCGTGTGAACTAGGCGACGTCGAGGTCGAGTGTCGTGAGGTAAAAGATTTTCGATTTTATCTTTAATCATGAGAGAAAGTACAATGATTTTACCTTCTTTATGGAAAAAGGGAATAGGTGTTTTCCTTACCTTGGTCGTGGTCGAGACTGGTGAAATTTTGCCCAAACAGTTTGCCCCCAAAATTTGAAAGTAGGATGGCAAATTCAAATTTTAAATTTTGTCAATCGGACGCATAGAATTATGACACGTGTCGAAAAGTTACCTCGGTTGTCTTGGAACTGGATCGACCTGATTTTAACTGAACGAGAAGTTGGAACAAAAACGAGATCGTGACGTCATACTGACGCACGATGGTGCTTATCAGCTGTCGCTGCCAGGTGTCGATGATCCGTGTGGTCATTCGAAAAGACTGGTAGGCGTGTCGGTCATCAAGAGACTCGACCTGACCTGATTTCTTGCATAAATAGAGACCTTGATGGATCGTTTCCTCGTTACGCTTTCAAAGAGTTTATTCAGAGAGAGATTTTGCCTTGATTTCCTTACCATTCTTCGTCCAATCTTTCCTGAACCCGTGAGAATCTTCGACTTGGTTAAGATTGTTCAAGGTCTAGAGCGCTTATATAAGGTACGATTTTTGTTGATTTCTTTAAGTCTGTTAGAAATGTCAATAGATCCTGAAAGCACTATTCAAGAACAATCGGGTCTTGACGAGTTTAGAAACATAGCAAAAATCCCTGCGTGGGTTGATTTGATCTGCCCAGGTCAGATTCGATCGAACGAATGTCCCGAGGGGTATATTGTGATATACGAATACCCCCTTTAAGATAGGTTTCGAATGGCCTTACTCGCCACTCTCTAAGGCTTTTATGCTGGAATTCAATTTAGCAACAGGTCAACTAATGCCCCAATTCTGGCGAGTCGCACAAGTGATCGAGCGTGTTACTAAGAAATGGGATACTCCCATGAGTGTACGCGATCTCCTCTTGGCTTATCAAGCCAAGAAGGACGAGTGTCATCGTTGTAGCTTATATTCTAGGTATATGGGCGATCGTGCTTTGGTCCTACAGACCGCTGTGAATGATCGCAAATGGAAGACTCGGTAGTCTTTGTGCGTAAGTCGACCCTTGATTCCGAGAGTGATTGGATTAGGACCGGATGGAATACGTCGGGTGAGCTTTGCAATTTCCTTGTCGTACGTCGTTTGTGATTTTTACCTGATTTTTAACTTGCTTTTTGTATGTTAACAGCCATTAAGTTTGAGGACGTGAATCCTTACGCTAATTCTCAAGCAAAGATCGACGCGTTCTTGGAGTTCAGCACTGGGGAACGGTCGTTTGTCGTACGACAATTGGTGGACGACGACGAGGATTTAGTATACTTAGGAGAAAATCAGGGGGAGAAACGTGAGGAAGAAGAGGAGTCGAAAGAAGAAAGAGAGATGACTGGTAAGCGTACCTTTTTATTTCTTTCTGTGTTAATTTGAATC
The DNA here is from genome assembly GCA_033807775.1 of Saussurea involucrata. Classification (NCBI taxonomy): domain Eukaryota; kingdom Viridiplantae; phylum Streptophyta; class Magnoliopsida; order Asterales; family Asteraceae; genus Saussurea; species Saussurea involucrata. Next base: position 15,320,866 of record CM066324.1, read on the forward strand.
TTCTTCCCTTGTGATTTTCATAATATTCACTCTTCTGTGGTTTCCAGGGGAGTCTCAACCACAGATGCTGAGTGTCTCTGCTAAAAGAGCAGTTGAGCTCGAACTTGCTCGTAAGGGTAGGGAGCAGAGGCAGAAGCTTATGTCCACTGGTCCAGCTGTTCCGAAGAAAACGAGGACGACGATCCCGAAGGAACCGTCTTCGGGGGTTCATGACTCGTCTAGAGTCGTTACGCCTGAGAAGGCGAAGGTCGCATCGCCCAAGAAGTCGTCTTCCGATGCGATTGCTGCGACACCTATTAGTTATGCGCCTCCGGCGGAAACAACGAAGTCCCCGTCAGCCACGTCGGATCCTTTGTCGGCCGGCAAGGGCAAGGATCAGCCAACGGGAGGGGCTAAGGTCACGACGGTTAATTTTACATTACAGTCGGACTTTATGGCCAGCAGTGTCCTGGACGGGACGAACCTATTTCCTCACCTGGGGAAATATCTGTTCCCTTCTTTCAGGGAGCGTTTCGTGGGGTTTCCTATCGAGGAGACGAGAGCTCATGTCGCCGGGCTGGCTTTCATGGTAAGTCTTTCTTTCAAGACTTGGTTCGTTTGTCGCTGTCATTGTCGTTGTCGGTGTCGTTGTTCGTTGTCGTATGTTTATTTACAATATTTGTTTTATGATTTTGCAGGCGTTCCAGGCTTCCCTAGCTTTGCGGGGTGAGACAATGAAGATAGAGGATCTAATGTCTGCTGCGCACGAGAGGGAGAACGCGGCGTTGGATAGGCCGAAGGTCGCCGCAGAGCGTGAAGAGGCTCTATCAAAACGTCTCGATGACGCCTTGAAACATCTAGAGGTCGTCGGACGTGCAAAGGATGAGGCCAATCATCGCTTGACACAGACCATGTCCATGGTTGCCGATCAGAGGGAGGAGATGGACAAAGTTAAGGAATCCTTGGCTGCGATTACAAAGGAAGCCGAGGATTCTAAGTCCAAGGTAGAGAGTATGGAGAAAGAGGTGCAAGCTGCTAAGGACGAGGGTAAGTCCGTTTTTGCTATAGCTCGCCTGACTGCTAGGGCGGCAATCATGAGGCGACATATGTTGGGGAAGGATCCTCTTGCTTCGGCGTCGGAAGAGCTCGATATTTATTTGAAGGGCGTCGGGACTGTGGGAGACCTTGATTCGGATGACGAGAAGGACGTCGAGGAGGAGGTGGTAGAAGAAGGTTTTCAGGGCGGGACCTCAGGCAAGGATGCGACTGATGCCCCTCCTCAAATCTAACCGCAAAAATTCTTTACTTTTGTTTTTACCGATCGACCGTTGGTGGTCGAGTTCCTTTTAATGTAATCGACAGTTTATTCATTGAATGAAATTTAGACTTTCTGTCAAACTTGCGATTTTATGAATAAATACAACGTTAATTGTAAGATTCACTAAGTAAAGAATAACCAAGAAATCACGCGACTTAAGCAATATTGCAACACAATAACTGGAACGTAAGCCATAAGACTTTTAAATCGTGTATATAAACATAAGCACACGCGACTAGAGCATACATTCAGAGTATGAAATTTTTCTAAGTCGAGAAACTTAGATCATGAGATCGCTAGACTTTGCGATCGTACGACTAAGTCGTGCGATGAACTTGAATCGTGTGTCTCTGTAGAAGGATGATCAAGTCATAGACCTGATCATTTTTGTCGTGCGACCTTGCGAAACTAGAGCCGTAAGATTAATGTCGTGCGATTCTGCGAAAAAACGATGTTAGAGGTTGGTCGTTGGCTAACCAACGACCCTCCGATGCTTAAGTCAGTAACCGTTCGCGATGAGAAATCGTATGAAGGGAGAGAAAAGAAATTAGGGAACGTACCTTCTCAGATTTTCCCTTTTTTTGATTTGAATGGGGTAATTTCCCCCCGTCATTTATTATCCTATTCCTTTCAGGAGAAAATAGGTTTTAAATGACGAATCAACACATAGATCTTGGGAAATATCATCTATGTCTGCGTCGACCGTGTTTTCGTGCGACAGGGCAAGATAGCCGTTTTATTCCTGTAAGAGAGGCATGAGTTTATCTTTAAGGTTAGAAATATAAGGACGAACCTGTCGAGACCTTACGGTCGGGTAGTGACTGCTAGACGGCTTACTTTCGCGGCTTCAGAGTGGTCTTATAGCAGTCACAGGCGACTTTCGGCTCACTTTTGATTTCTTGGACTCCCCACGGCGTAGGGAACTTCAGGGTCTGATGATACGTCTAGGGAACGACTTTCGTTTAATGGATCCATGGTCGACCTAGAATGATGTTATAGGCTGACACGCAATCGATGACGCTGAACTTGGTCTGCTTGTTGATCCCTCCGGCGTAGACTGGCAAGATGATATCTCCATAGGTGCTCGTCGCTTCTCCATTGAAACCGACCAAAGTTGTCGAACGTCGGGTGATTTCCGAGCGCTCGATCCCCATGGCCTTGATGGTGTTAAGGAAAATGACGTTCACTGAGATGCCCCCATCGATCAAGACTTGTCGGGTTAAACAATTACCAACCATAAGTTGAATGATCAACCCGTCATGGTGCTTCTGATATGAGTCACCGATGTCGTCTTGATCGAACACAATCTTCATAGCTTCCAACTCCAGATCTCCTTTTGGACTCGATGAACGCGGGATAGGCCGATCGTCGGGTGCTTGACTGGCGTGATGCTTGGCTGCGGAATATGTCAGACCACACACGTCTGAACCACCGTTGATGCAATTGACGACCTTTGCATGCTCGGGGGTTGACGGTCGATGGTCGCTAGTTGAAGTAACGACGTCATCGATGATATTTTTGAGATTGCCCTTCGGGACGTGATATGCTAGTTCCTTTTTGAGAGCTATGCAATCATCTGTCGCATGACCATGGTCGACATGAAAGTCGCACCACTTAGATTTATCTTTCTTAGCGTCGTCCTGATCGGACTTCTTGGGCCACCGGATGGTCGCCTGGGCGGCCTTCAGAGCTTCGAACAAATCCTTAGTGGACCCTTTGAACCCGTAAGAGGATATCTTGGGGTACTGAGAAAATTTGGCCGCGGTCTTGGCCTCTGCTTTTGTCTTGAATCGGACGTTTGAGATCTGGCGCGCTGGCTCTATTTTGGAAATTGCTTTCGTTTTGAACTCTGGCTTCTTCACACCTAACGACCTCTTGTCGTCGGTATGCTTGCGACGAAAGGGAGCGTCGTACTCTACCTTCATATATGCTAGGGTTCGAGCTCGGACGTCCTCAAAATTCTTTGGAGGATATTTGGTTAGATCAATATACAACCCCGAACTGTCGTCCAGACCACGCTTATAAGCTTCGATTGCGGTCTTGACGTCGCAATTGCGAATACTGATCATCTCCGCGTTGAATCTATTGAAATAACTCCGAATAGACTCATTGGTTTTCTGCACGACATAATACAGGTCACTGGTCTGCTTCTCCATCTTGCGACTGCTGGCGAACTACTGAGAGAATTGGTTGACCAATTCAGCGAACGACCCGATGGACTTGGGTTTGAGATTGATCAACCATTGGAGAGCAGGACCAGTGAGAGTCGCACCGAAGCTCTTGCACATACAAACCTCCTGATACATGTGTGGGATCGAGATCGTCCACATGAGCTGCTTGTATTGCGCGACGTGCTCTGTCGGATCAGTCACTCCCGAATACTTAGGCGTGAAGGCAGGGACGTTGTACTTCTTCGGGACCTCGACGGTCGCGATCTCGTCGATGAAGGGCGACGCCTGAAACCCTGATCGAGGCTCGACATCGACGGGCACAGCTGCCCCAGGTAGCTTGGCGAGCAAAGACAGGACACACTCGTTCTGATCTTCTAACATTTTCAATCGCTGGGCGACGGGGTCATTAGAATCGAGATTTGCCCCTGTTTGCGGATTGACTCCTGAACTGGTGCCATTGCCATGCGACGATCCATTGGCGTCCCCGTTGAAAGGAACAAAATATGGCTGCGGCCCATTCTGAAACGGCTGCGACCCATTTTGAAACGACTGCAATCCATTCTGAAACGACTGCGATCCATTATGAAACGGCTGCGATCCATTCTGCATGGGTGGTGGCCTTATATGCTAAGGAGGAACCGTCCCGAACTGGGGATTTGGGTTGAACGGTCCCGGCTGCTGGTTCTGCATGAACGGACCTGGATGCTGATTCTGAGCGAACGGACCTGATCCTGGAACTGGATTATGCGCGAATGGCCTAGGACCAGTCTGACCGAACGATCCTTGGCCTGGATTCTGAACGAATGGCCTAGGACCATTCTGAGGTCCAGATGAATTCCTTAACCGTGCGATCTCCTCAGCTGCTCTGCGACTCTGCTCTGCCATGGCGTTGATTTGATTTCGAGCGACTTCAAGCTCCTGGTACATCTGGGCAATGACACGCTGCTGATTTCCAGGGGCTGCCATTTTTCTGAAACAGAGAACAAAGGAAACTCCAAGAAACTGTTAGTAAGACGCACGTTCGTCGAAGATTTTCTCTAGATGAGGTCCCACAGATGGCGCCAAACTGTTAATGCCAAAAATCGCATCAAAGTACAACTTAAGGTCGATGTGGACTTTAACAACTAAAGAAAGGAACCGTTCGACAAAAGCGTGCGTTTAAGACAGAAATATAAATGAGACAGAGATTTTGGTGACGCGGGAAAAACCTCAACGAGGAAAAAACCCGCAGACGACAGTGGAAGTCGTCGCTGCACTATGGTCACCAATCAGGGGCGATGTCCTTGTGTTTCTGGTGTCGATCGTACAGAGATTACAATACAAATGAAGGAAAGACTTCGAAAATGTAAAGTAATAGTGTGCGTCGTGTGTGATTGTCGTGCGTCGAGAGCGATTCTTCTACGAGCGATTTCTGTGCTTCAAGTGTTCTTCGGAGTTCGAGTGCTTGTGTCTGTATTCTATGTTGTATCTGTGTTCCGTCATTTGAAATGATGATTCCCCTTGATATTTATAGTCTTCGGGCACTTTAAATGGATCATTAAGGACTTTGATAACTGCCGTAACGGTCCCGTCTTTAATGCGGGATTAGATGTTCTTAACTGACTTCGTCGGTTATAGCCGTTGTCCATTAATGGTGTTGACTCCTGCATTAAACACTGAACAAACATAACAGTCGTATAGCGCGTTAGTCGGTCGAGGTCGCATGGTTTTATGCGACGGTCGTGTGAACTAGGCGACGTCGAGGTCGAGTGTCGTGAGGTAAAAGATTTTCGATTTTATCTTTAATCATGAGAGAAAGTACAATGATTTTACCTTCGTTATGGAAAAGGGAATAGGTGTTTTCCTTACCTTGGTCGTGGTCGAGACTGGTGAAATTTTGCCCAAACAATGGTCATCGATGGTTCAAGTTGATGGTGGTCAGCGGTGGTTCATATTGGTGGTGATCGACGATGGTTCATAATGGTGGTGGTCAGCAGTGGTTCAAATTGGTGGTGGTCGGCGATGGTTCAGAACGGTGGTGGTCCACGATGGTTCAGATTGCTGGTGATGGATGATGGTTCAGAACGGTGGTGGTCGGAGGTGGTTCTAAACAGTAGTCGACGGTGGTTAAGATCCATGGTCGTTCAGAACGATGGTTAACATAAACAGTGGTTCAAAAAGACGTTGGTCGACGTTGGTTCAGAACTGTGGTGGTCGACAATGGTTCTCTGTGGTGGTCTGGAGTGGTTCAGAACGGTGGTGGTCGACGATGGTTCAGGTCGTGGTGGTCGACGGTGGTTCAGATTGGTGGTGGTCGGTGTTGGTTCAGAACGATGGTGGTCGACGGTGTTTCATATCGGTGGAGGTTCAAATGGTGGTTCAAATCCGCGGTGGTCGGTGGTGGTTTTGAACGCTGGTGGTCGACGGTTGTTAAGAACAATGGTTAAGATCTGTGGTCATTTATAACGATGGTTAAGATAAGTAGTGGCTCAGAACGATGATGGTCAACGATGGTTCAAAACAATGGTTAAGATTGGTGGTGGTCGACAGTGGTTCATAATGGTGGTTCAGATAGGTTGTGGTTGGCGGTGGTTCAGAATAGTGGTGGGTGGTGATAGGCGGGTTTACACCCCCCTAAATCTAACCGCAAGTGTACAGTGTCGAAATCAAGTAATAACGTACGGTAAGTACGAGTATCGAATCCACGGGAACTAGGAACTAAGTATCACAATTACTATAAGCTCTATTAACTGAACTGTCGATATTGAGATATGGTTGGTTTATAAACTAATTAAGTGCAATAAGAAAATCACAGACTAAACATTAGACAACTTGAGGAAAAATCAATAGAGAAAATAGTTGAGGGTTGGAAATCCTAAGGTTTTACACATGCAAACACTTGACTCGAAACAATTACCAGTTAATCCATCTAATGATTCCCAAATCTTTTAAGATCACCGTTGTTCTCTTTCGAGCAACACAGGTTTTATTTCAAAAAGGACAGGTTTTATCTTTCGATCTCAACCTATGGATTTCAAAATACATTAAGCACAAGATTTATGTTGAACGGCTAGGTTTTATCTCTCGATTTCCAACTAACAGTTCAATTGGCACTAAGACTTACTCGGTATATCTCTATCACCGATTTATCGTTTTAGGCATGCAATTCCTAGTTCTATTTAACAGTTAATTCTCTCGAACTCAACTGAAAATAACAAAACAATTGAAAGCTAGCTAGACTCTCAAAAGCATTAAACAATTCTCGCGACGTGCAGTTTTCCCAAACCGCGGCGCGCGGTTTGCAAACCGCGGCACAAGCCGCGGCACACACTGTTCCACGCCGCCGCGCGGTTTGGAGCGCGGTTTGCAAACAGCGGCACAAACCGCGGCACGCAGATTTTAAATTCGTTTTTTTTAGATTTTAGGTCATTATTCGCGCAACTTTTCGAGGACGGCCAGAGCAGTTTAGGGGGCGATTTCTGGAGATTTTTCGGGGTCTTTGGAGGCACGATAGAGGTTCAAACGAGGAGCGATTCATCACGCGAAGTAGATACGAGCACGATAGAAGGGAGTCATCACATTCATCACGATTTCATCTTTTTCTTTTATCATGTTTACATACTCGTTTTCATCCTTTTCTATTGTGTTTGAATCCACCACCGGCATGAACTAACCTGTTCATGTTGGGGGTTGGAATGATTTTGGTTTGTAAGCATGTGAATAATTGACTTGACACTTTATCAGTTTTTCCTCATTAATGAAGCATGTGATTTTGTGTTTAATGCTTTTGAGAGTCTAGCTAGCTTTCAATTGTTTTGTTATTTTCAGTTGAGTTCGAGAGAATTAACTGTTAAATAGAACTAGGAATTGCATGCCTAAAACGATAAATCGGTGATAGAGATATATCGAGTAAGTCTTAGTCCCAATTGAACCGTTAGTTGGAAATCGAGAGATAAAACCTAGCCGTTCAACATAAATCTTGTGCTTAATGTATTTTGAAATCCATAGGTTGAGATCGAAAGATAAAACCTGTCCTTTTTGAAATAAAACCCGTGTTGCTCAAAAGAGAACAACGGTGATCTTAAAAGATTTGGGAATCATTAGATGGATTAACTGGTAATTGTTTCGAGTCAAGTGTTTGCATGTGTAAAACCTTAGGATTTCCAACCCTCAACTATTTTCTCTATTGAATTTTTCTCAAGCAGTCTATTGTTCCGTTTGCGATTTCTTTAGTTATTGCACTTAATTAGTTTATAAACCAACCATCTCTCAATATCGACAGTTCAGTTAATAGAGCTTATAGTAATTGTGATACTTAGTTCCTAGTTCCCGTGGATTCGATACTCGTACTTACCGTACGTTATTACTTGATTTCGACACCGTACACTTGCGGTTAGATTTAGGAGGGGTGATACCCGCCCTATCAAGTTTTTGGCGCCGTTGCCGGGGAACTAGTTGCAACTAATAGCACTACCATATATAAGCATTATTAGATTGGACATTTTTTTATTTCATATTTTATTTCATACCTTTAATTTCTGAATTGCTAAGTCTGTTCGTTTTCTTCTCAGGTACTCATGGGCGACGAAGCGAGACGCCCTATGCGGTCGTTCGCCAATCCGAACGTGGCGGCGGCACGCATAGGAATTCAAGCACCAACCACCGCTGCGAATTACTTCGAAATCAAGCCGAGTACCATCGTAATGGTACAACAGAATTAGTTCGGGGGAGCACCAACTGAAGACCCCCACACGCATCTACGAGCCTTCGAACGGATATGCAACACGTTCAAGATCAACGGGATGGAAGAGAACGCGAATAAGCTAAGACTCTTCAGTTTTTCCCTAAAGGGTAGAGCTGAAATCTGGATAGAGGGCCTTCCATCAGATCTCATCACCACTTGGGCACAACTGAAGGCAGCGTTCCTCCTGAAATTCTTCCCACCGGGAAGAACTGCGCAATTGATGGACGACATCATGCACTTCGCGCAATGGGACCAAGAGACGTTATATGAAGCTTGGGAGCGCTATAAGGACATATTGAAGAAGTGTCCACATCACGGTCTTCATGGGTGGGTCATAATCCAAACGTTCTTTGGAGGCCTTCACCCGCAATTCAAGAATGATATTACGGCTGCAGCGGGGGGAGCACTCATGAACAAGACCTATGAAGAAGCGGTCGAGCTGATCGAGAACCTTGCCGAACATAGCTACTCCACTCCATGATCGTCCATCGCACGAGTAGCGAATGTTCAAGAGTCAGATGAACTTAAAGAGATAAAAGCTCAACTAGCTTTTATCACGGACCGTATGAAGGGAAGCAATCTAGGGGAACCTGAACAGGTTCAATTTATGCAAAACCGCAACCATCAGCCGCGAAACGACCCTTTCTCCAACACTTATAACGAGGGGTGGAAAAAGCATCCCAATCTTTCATGGAATCAGTCGGGTCAACAACCAGGTAATTTCTCTAACTCTTTAAACTCTTCCAATACTAATATTGCTTATCGTCCTCCAGGTTTTAACCAAAGGAGCGAGGGACCATCCGGGGAGAAGAAACCGGGATTGGAAGATATGCTCATGAAGTTCATGACAAAAATGGACAGCACGGTCGGAGAGCTGGCAAACACGGTGAACACGGTAAAAGCCGCAACTGATCAGAATACGGCTGCAATCAAGATTCTCGAGAGGCAAGTGGGGAAGATTTCCGAGGCCCTACAAACCCGACCATCCGGTAGTTTCCCGAGTATGGCTGAAAAGAGGAATCAAGAACATTGCAATGCCATCTATCTGAGAGATGGCAAGGGGCTGAATGAGGAGCCAGCAAAGGAAGCCGAGAATGATGTGGAGATCATTGATATGGATGCATTAGAGGCTGACGAGGAGCGTAAGAGGGAAGGGAAAGAGACCGAGAGCAAAGTAAAGGAGCAAGAGCAACCACCGGTCAAGCCGGAAATTCCGAGAGTGCCTTATCCGAACAGATTGAAAGCAAACAAGGATGATGTTCATTTTTCTAAATTTCTTGATGTTTTTAAAAAGTTAACTATTAACATCCCTTTTGCAGATGCATTGGCACAAATGCCTTCATACATGAGGTTCATGAAGGAAATTTTATCCAAAAAGAGGGCAATCGATCATCAGGCCACCGTTGCACTCACTGAAGAGTGCAGCGCAATTTTCCAGAATAAGCTGCCCCAGAAGCTTAAAGATCCAGGGAGTTTCTCTATCCCTATTCAAATTGGGGATCTTTCTTTTAATAAAGTTTTATGTGATTTAGGGGCGAGTATCAATTTAATGCCTCTGTCTATTTTCAGGAAACTTGGATTGGGCGAGGTGAGTCCCACATTCATGACACTTAAGCTGGCTGATCGATCGATAAGGTATCCGTATGGAGTGGTCGAGGACGTGCTCATCAAAGTAGGTAAGTTCTATTTTCCCGTCGACTTCGTAGTCATAGATATAGACGAAGAGGTTCCGTTAATTATGGGAAGATCCTTCCTGGCTACGAGCCGAGCTTTGATTGACATGGAAGAAGGCGAGATAACCTTCCGAGTCGGCGGCCAAAGCGAAATCTTCAAGATGTTCGAGAAGGTAAGAGTTGGAAGAGATGAAGGATCTGAAGCAGGTCATGGAGGGCCAAAAGTAAGAGAATCCGCGAAGAATCGCAGGTGTGGGCGATCCAACTCCGCGGATACTGAGCCAAGCTGAAACCACATAGTCGTGCCACGACTTTAAATGCGGCGCTGGGTGGGAGGCAACCCACCAAGGTTTGTTTTCCTTTATTATTTGCTTATTTTGAGTGTGTTTCTTATTCCCGAAAAACCATAAAAATCGAAAAATCGAAAAAAGCGAAAAACAAACAGGGACATACGCGACTTGACACGCGGTTTGCAAACCGCGCAGCAAGCCGCGGGCTAAACCGCGGGAGTCCCCGGTTGGCTCTCGTTCGTTTTTCGTGCAATTTTTTATTCCTTTCTTGCGTTGTGTGTTTCTATTTTCTTGTTTTTCTTTCGTCGTTTGTTTGGTTCTTTTGTGTGTGCGTGCTCTCCCCTCCTTCTTCAAATGTTTAATATTTCAAGAATCTCCTCGAACCGGGCAAAACAGGTATGTTCTAATCATTTCTCTGCTAAAAGAGTGGTGTTTGATGGGTTGTTCTGTTTTAATTGCACGAGAGGCAACAAACCTAAGTTTCACTTAGGTTTGGGGTGCCTCGGTTTTGAACCATCTACACACTCACATTAGACCCTGTGCAAACCTCGGTTTTACCGAGGTTTGGGATTGGCTTTTATTTGGCAAACCTAGGTCACAGCCTAGGTTTGGGGTGCCCAGTTTAGAAACTTTGGAGTTCTTTGTGCTTGTTGTGTAATGTTTTACCCGTCCTTTCTATACCTGTAATAACTTCACAACGATTGAGTCGCATCACCGACGACTTTGCTTGCACATTGGGGACAATGTGTGGGTAAGGTTTGGGGTTGCCCAATCGGGCCCAAGTTATGCACGTAGATTTCCTACACTTCTGAGTATTTAGATCACATTAGCCAAAAAATTTTGTTTTGAATGATTGAGACCAACCATTATGGGAAGAATCTTGTGATAGTGACGTGACCGTTAGGGAAGGACCGGGAAAGGACATGACTAGGGACATTAGTGGAGACCACCCGATAGTGAGTTTTGAGCCTAAAAGACGTTTTTTCATTTCGAGGGATTCATACACTAAATTCATATACACTTTTTCGAGTTCCTTGTCGTGAATGTAGAATGATCTCGCTACATTATTGCATTGAGTAGCAAAGACGAACATCGGGATATTAGGTAAGGGTATAGTAGACCATATCGTGTGGACCTTAAGATATGATTCCAGGCATTGTGTGTTTTATTTAACCTGTTTTTAGCTATCGTACCTTTACCCTTCTGCGTGTACCCTTGGCCCCTTTGCAGCCAAACACTCACCTTTTCGTTTCTAAACTCATCATTAAACCCTTAGCCATAAGCCTTAGCCAACCCAATCCGAAAGTGTGTCAATCGGAAGAAGTAATGAACTTAGAGAGATAGAGCGGAAAAGAAAGAAATCAGGCCAGTCAAGAAATAGAAAAGAGGGCCAATGATGCCCCAATCAAATAAAGAGGACCAATGAAGTCCCAATTGAAAAAAAAACAAAAAAACAATGTTAGTTAGATAGTATGTAGAGCTGCACAATAAGAGAGTCAAAGCGACTCCAATAGTGACGAAAAGGGCCAAGTGATAGATAGTGAAGTAAAGAAGTTCGGAATTGCCAATGATTGACACGCCAAGGATCCTTGAACCATTTTACCCTTCGTTTCTCAGCCATAGCCCTAGCCCCATTACAACCCTTGTAAAGACCTGGATGATCTTTTGGAAGATGTGATTACGGTATACGACCACCGTCATCGATATTCCCTGTCTTGCTACTTGACTCCTTCTGAGATCAAATTTTTGGACAATTGTGCGTCTTTCCTTAGAGTTGTCATGTAATAATTTGAGTATTCTTGTACATAACCTCCTTAAACATGACAACACGAGCGATAACCTAGGTTCGAGTGCAAAGAGAGTATCCTGTGAGGTAGGGTCGAGGCGAAATGCTTTCCCTAGTATGTTTGGACCTAGTCTAACCCGAACGTAATCGGAACAGTCACGAGTTCAACTCCCAATGGAAGGTCATAGGTCAAACAAAATAAGGATGAGGCGAGAGTGAGATAGACATTCACGGGTATGGGAAATCACCGATGCATCACTTGGTACCGATTGGGAATTGTGCAGTTATTCTTATTTCACAGATATATGCTTTTATTATGTTTTTATCGCTAATTTGCTTGGGGACAAGCAACGCTCGGTTTGGGGTTGTCAAAAACTTGATAGGGCGGGTATCACCCCTCCTAAATCTAACCGCAAGTGTACGGTGTCGAAATCAAGTAATAACGTACGGTAAGTACGAGTATCGAATCCACGGGAACTAGGAACTAAGTATCACAATTACTATAAGCTCTATTAACTGAACTGTCGATATTGAGAAATGGTTGGTTTATAAACTAATTAAGTGCAATAACTAAAGAAATCGCAAACGGAACAATAGACAGCTTGAGGAAAATTCAATAGAGAAAATAGTTGAGGGTTGGAAATCCTAAGGTTTTACACATGCAAACACTTGACTCGAAACAATTACCAGTTAATCCATCTAATGATTCCCAAATCTTTTAAGATCACCGTTGTTCTCTTTTGAGCAACACGGGTTTTATTTCAAAAAGGACAGGTTTTATCTTTCGATCTCAACCTATGGATTTCAAAATACATTAAGCACAAGATTTATGTTGAACGGCTAGGTTTTATCTCTCGATTTCCAACTAACGGTTCAATTGGGACTAAGACTTACTCGATATATCTCTATCACCGATTTATCGTTTTAGGCATGCAATTCCTAGTTCTATTTAACAGTTAATTCTCTCGAACTCAACTGAAAATAACAAAACAATTGAAAGCTAGCTAGACTCTCAAAAGCATTAAACACAAAATCACATGCTTCATTAATGAGGAAAAACTGATAAAGTGTCAAGTCAATTATTCACATGCTTACAAACCAAAATCATTCCAACCCCCAACATGAACAGGTTAGTTCATGCCGGTGGTGGATTCAAACACAATAGAAAAGGATGAAAACGAGTATGTAAACATGATAAAAGAAAAAGATGAAATCGTGATGAATGTGATGACTCCCTTCTATCGTGCTCGTATCTACTTCGCGTGATGAATCGCTCCTCGTTTGAACCTCTATCGTGCCTCCAAAGACCCCGAAAAATCTCCAGAAATCGCCCCCTAAACTGCTCTGGCCGTCCTCGAAAAGTTGCGCGAATAATGACCTAAAATCTAAAAAAAAACGACTTTTATTTCTGCGTGCCGCGGTTTGCAAACCGCGCGCCAAACCGTGCGGCGGCGTGGGACAGTGTGTGCCGCGGCTTGTGTGCTAGGATGTCGGGTTTTCGGTGGGCTTCGTTTTGGCTCTCTTTTGGACTCTTTTTAGCTTCTTTTCTCGAGGATTACCGCCTTTTAGAATACCTGCACATTCCACTCGATAAACCGTAAAATACACGCCTTTTTACTTGAACACAAGCCAATCTCATTGGTTTGAGAACCGAAAATAACGCCAAAAAGTGGCGTTATCAGGTGGCGATGGTTCTGATAAGTAGGGAACATGAGAATAAGTTTGTTTTTTAGATATGAGATATAATCATAATGGAATCGAATTCCTTCTCAATTGTGATGAAATGACCAAATCTATAAGTAGTTGAATGTGTCTAATTTAATTTAATTCCATAAGTAAACAAGACGCCTAAATGAAATTTGATCCTAATTCCTTCGAAATCTATTGGAATCTTACGAACCAAACGCCTTTTTAATATTTTTATTTTGATTTGCAAAGTTATACTGCTTTTATTAACAATTAGAAGCTATATTATATCATCAACATAAAAATTGTATATCTATAGTTCATAGAAAAACAGAAGAATTTTATAATAATTCCCGATATTTTGTATGATGTAATTTTGAATTAAACTTTTTTCACAAAGAATACTTTTTCTTTAATTTAGTACCACGTTCAATTAATCAAATAGAATTTAAGCAAGCATCAATTATTATCATTATTAGTATATATATATTTATAAATATTTCTTTTTATAATAAATTATTAAATATAAAATAACTAGAATAATAATGTCCCTCAAATACCCCTCCCCCATTTATCATTGCACATATTATTATAAAATCAACATGTTCCCAACACCACTACTCTTTTCCATACCTATTTTAAAGATTCTTCTATCAAATATAATCTTGAAATATTCCTTTTAGATAAATTAATTAAAATACCCCAAGTTTGAAATTGACTTACCAAAATACTCAAAAAATGAAAAGTTTACCAAAATGCCATTTTTTTCCCGCGGAGGGAGCCCTCTATAGCCGGCAGGGACCAATTGTGAAATTTTTTGCAAGATTATTTACACTTTCAGTCCCCATCGCTGGCCATCGCGGGCCTCGATCGTGGGCTAGGGACTGAAAGTGTAAATATATCTTGCAAAAAATTTCACAATTGGTCCCTGCCCGCGATAGCGGGCTCCCTTCGCGGATAAAAATGACATTTTGATAAACTTTTCATTTTTGGGGTATTATGGTAAGTCAATGTCAAACTTGAGGTATTTTAATGAAAGACTCTTTCTTTTAATTATATATATTTTTGGTCCGCATATATGTATCCAAATGATCAAGATATTTTTTTAAATAACTTGAAATTTATTTTTTAAGTCTTGTATCTAGGTAGTTTTTCAAAATGATGCAAACTTATATAATTTTCTCAAAACCTTGCTTATATATATGGTAGCATGATAATAGCCGTCAACACAATTTTTTTCCTTTTTGGTAATCGTGAGTTCCAAACTAGTTTTTGTGCATCGACTAATTCCTCGGGAGATCATGAATGGTCTGGAGTCATCGTAGGTGAACCTCCATGGCCACAAGGGCTTTGACACGCTTGGATTGGAAATCAGAGAAGACGAGATTTCCATTACACCCCCTGAGCCTTACCAGTGCGCCAACACTATGTAACAACTTATCTCACATGGATAGAAAATGGGATTTGTGTGCTCCTTGTAAACCTCAAGTTGTGGGCTACCAATAACTTCCACCATGGTTTTAAGTTGGATTCGAGTTATTGGGCGAGCATGTTGCTTTGGGCTTTGGAGTCAATCGGCTGTTACAAATGGTATTAGAGTCAATCCTTGTACCATCGGGATGGTGGGGCAAACCTCATCGGGTATGATGAGTCCTTGAGAGGGGGTGTTTGTGACATCCTAGGTGAATCCACATTGCTAATTACAAGGAGACAAATTCAGAGCAAGCCTAACGAGGACGTCAACAGTTTAAGTTGGGAGTTTGTAACAACTCATCCCATATGGATGGAAAATGAGATTTGTGAGTTTTTTTTAATATAAGCTTCATGTTGTAAGCTTACACATAACTTCCACGGTGGTTTTAAGCTAGATTTGAAGGTACTGGGCCATGCTGCTTTGGGATTTGGGGTGTTAAACATTACAATTGGTATGCAAACATGATTGGATTGGATGGTATAAACGGGCAGGATTGGACGAGACAAGTGTATGTTCAGTATTTGTTATGACTAGGACTGGATAGACCAAGACTATATAAGTTACCCTAAAAGTTGTTTAATGATTTTATATATCATATTGTAACACCCGTAATTTTCGGTAAGTAAAAGTTACCCCGTGAACTTTTGTCTAAGTTGTGGTTTTACGTTGATAATTTATTGATTTTAGTCCTTAAGAGAATCAAGGGTATTACGTGCGAGAAAAATCGAGTTTTGGGGCTCGTACAAGCCTAACGACAATGCCAAGCCTGGCAGAGTCGCAGGAAGACCCCTTCAGTACACTCCATGCGACAATACCCTGCGACATTGACACTGTCATTATCGCATGGCATAGTCGCAGGGGTACCAGTGCATTATTAAGTGTGTTTTCAGCCTTTTTCTCATTTCTTACTTCTCATACTCATTCACTTCTCTCCCAAATCAGTCACCCTTCACCTATTACGAACCCTAAATCATTTTAGGGCCATTTCCTTAGGTTATAAAGTGTCCCCTCATCATCACACCTTGTGATTACTGCCACATGTGTTAGGTTCAAGTGTTCATCTCCATTCATTGAGATTTCTAGGTTTTGGGGATTTTGCTCAAAAAGCTAAGTGGTGAGTTCATCCTTCTATTTTCTAAACTTCTATATAAGTTATAAATGCTCCATTTATGACTTCTTAGTGTTGTTATTTCTTAAATTTCGATTTAGACGATTTTGGAACAAGTTGAGTCAAAATTAGGGTTTTAGTGAAAATGGAGATTTTGATAAGAGGTGTTTGGAGAATGATTCTAAATACTTGAGTTTGTTTGTATATGTTTTGGGAGCTTATGGATCTAGGATTTGGAAGGATTTTTTGTAGACTCAAGTTTCTTCAAGGAAGCTCAAGATTGGTGTAAAACCTAGATTTAGCCTAAATCTAGCAAGGTGAATTCAAGTTGATTTGTGAAAACTTTGTACATGTAAATATTGTCCATTTGAAGTATTAACGTGTTTTATTTAGTGTTTATCAATTGTGTTGTTTATTTGATGAAATTTATATATTGGATACATTTGATTATATATATATATATATATATATATATATATATATATATATATTGTAAAATGCCACATTTGGTTTTTGGGACATTTTGATAAAGAAATCATTTTAATATATTCTTTTGACGAATTAATGTACAAATGGAAGTCATTTGCAGTGAATGTCCTTTTTGCGTATTTGATCTTATAAACCGTTGGAAAATGCATATTATTGTGTTATGAAGCATTTTGAAAAATACAAGGGCATGAGTTCATTTTGGAAAATACTTTTGGTCATTGTGTTTGCAAAGTCATTGCTTTAATTTGTTTTATTGTTGACACTGACTTTGATTGTATGGTCAAGTAAATTATTGAGCTTTTGCCTTGGTTTGACTAAAGATGAGTCTTGCAGACATTTTTCCAGTTTTAATAGCCCATTGTAGAGTTTTGAGTATGATTTGTGTTTACTACGTATCATTTGAGAATTACATGTTTTGAATGTTTTGGTCATTCAATTGGGGTCATGTAATGTTATAGACTATAATGTAATGGAGCCACATAAAAGTCCGTCTTTATTATTTTAAATGAGATGGTTGTTCCCATGTTGGGACCATGATTAGTCATTGTGTCATATAGGGCCTTATGGTGCGGGCACATGGAGTTGAACATCTGCCGTTGACCCTGTGATGTAGTTTCTGAGTCAGTTTTTATGGGATGCTTATTTCCCATTTGTAACTAGTTGAGACATTGGGCCATCGAAGGCAACTTGGTACTGTTATGTGGGATCGCATACTAGTCGTGGACCGTAAATGAAATCCTAGTGAATGAGTATGAGTAGGATCATCGGGTGCCCTCCCCCACATCTTAGTACGAGTCGGAGATTGCTCGTGGACATTGATCCTAGTTTGAGCTCTATAACTTGGAAAGTTGCCTATTTTTGTGTTCCGCCACCAACCACGGAAATCGGGCCTCCTCCGTCACCGAAAGGTGTTGTTTCGGGTATTGAGTTCTATCTATGTTTTTCGGTGACGTTTTGAGCATGGAGTCCTCTTCGTAAGTTATAATTTTAGGGCTTGAGTGTTACTCACATTTTGGTAGTTTGGATAATAAAGTTTTATCCAAATTTCAAAATTAGCGCATTAATTATTATTCACGTTTTGGGTGAGTTTTGGGTTTCAAGTATATATTTGAAGGAATGTTTTGTATTAGGGTTTTCATCCCGGAAATTGCGAGTTATGCAAAAGGGGTTGCTTTCATATTTAATGCACTTCATTTTAGAAATCGTGATTTAAATAACATTTTTCAGTTCAACGATTTATATGATTGTGTTTAAAACTTTTGAAACTCACCAGACATTAAGCGTAACATTTTTATTTGTCACGTGTGCATCTGGTTCTTGTTGGAGAATGGCACTAGCGACACCGTGAAGAGTTGAGTGCTAGTTAGACGCACATGAAAGATCTAGTTATTCAATTATGTCTTCCGTCTTTAGAGATAACGATGATTATTGGGTTTTAATAACACCCGACCTTAATCTAGTCTTTATATAAGACTTGGTTTATTATTTGTTGATGTTAAATTTAGAATTTTCTATTTGAGTTAGTTCAAGTATTGATTCGTAGAAAGGTATTTTTCCTTTATTTGGTGTATATATAAATTTTTTAAATTAGCCGCTCTTTCCAAATTTGAGGGTGTTACACATATAATTGTTATAAATGACAACACTATGGTAACTATTTTAATAATTTAAAGTATACACACATTTACACAACTTCCATATACATAAATACATACATATATAATAGTACAAATTTTAAATGAATAATCAAATATAAGTGATGGTAATTAAAAAAACCGGATTTGTACGGTGAAGCTTGTTGCAGCGATTGGTGGAGGCGGTGAAGGAGGTTGTTAAAATGGACGAATAGGTTGAGGTGGCCGATGGTGGTTAGCGGTGGCTATCAGTGGCCGCCAACGGTAGTGGTGGCGGCGATGGGCATTGGTAACCATAAAAACAAATACACCATATTAGGGTTTTATATATATATATATATATATATATATATATATATATATATAGGGTCGGGTTCAAATGAGGAGCGCATCAAAACGTGAGAACGTGAGGAGCACCGTCCATGTACAAAATCACATGTGATTCACAACACAAACCGCGGGACAAGCCGCACGCTTTTGCAAACCGCGTAACAAACCACGCGTGTCCAAAATGTTAATCACATATGATTTTTAGTCCTGTGTTGTGAATCACATGTGATTTTGTACATGGACGGTGCTCCTCACGTTCTCACGTTTTGATGCGCTCCTCACATGAACCCTCCTCTCTATATATATATATATATATATATATATATAGGGGAAGTTTCTTTTGCAAACCAGTGCATTCTTAGAAACTCTACAAACTCAATCTCCACTGTTAATTTATTTGATCTACGGTTCAGAAAAGAGTGGTGGCATTAATGTAAATTATTAGACCTTTTTGTTCTTTTTAATAGGGTTGAGGGGCATGTGAGGGTAAATTTGGGATTCAAAAAGTCTGAGAAACTTCTCTCTCTCTTCCTCTCATACGCCTCTCTTACCTCTTCTTCCTCCTTTCAATCTTGTTTCTTCCCGGCGCCGTCGTTGCACCACCGTCGTTGCACCACCGCACGTAGACGTTGCACCACCGTCGTTGTTTTTTTTTTCTGCAGATCGGGTATGTATTATTCATATCTGTTTTATGTTTTTTTCCAGATCTGGTTTTGTTTTCTGCAGGGTCGAAGTGGCGGTGATTTGTAGTTCGAATCAACGCGAAGGTGGCGATGTATATGAATGGATAAGCACAGACAGTTTCCGACTTTCCGGCGGTGGCTCCGTTCATATTTGTGTTTATGTTTCATGAATCGTGGTAGTTCGGTGAATCGGTGGTGATTCCGTGAATCGGTGAATCGGCGAATCTGATCTGGGTTTCATGTATTTGGGGTTGTTTTTGAGTTACCTGAATTCTTTTTCTTTCATCATTCATGTATCTGTTTAGATCTTCATGTTTCTTTTTCTGGGTTTCATGTCAAAGATTCATGATTTTGGTTAATATTCATGATTTTGGTTTCATGTTTTTGGGTTTCATGTTAAAGATTCATGGTTCTGGTTAATATTCATGATTTTGGTTTCATGTTTCTGGGTTTCATGATGCATGGTTAATATTCATGATTTTGGTTTCATGTTTGTCTTTTTTTTTCCAAGAAGTCGACGATGATTTTGGATCCAGGCATTATTTTGGTTTCATCTCCTAAGTAGTTTCCATTATCAGTTACAAAAAGAATAATATATCTAAAAAGGTGAAATAAAAAATATGTTAAAATACCTGAAATGCCCTCTACGAATTAAATGAATAAAAAAAGGGAAATAAAAAAAGAAATTACATGATTTGTGGATTTTAGTTTGCAAAGTTTCTAAGAATGCACTGGTTTGTAAAAAATACCACCCATATATATATATATATATATAATGATGGTAGGTTAGTAATTTGTTAGTTTCTGTCTCAGTCTTGTCGTATATTGTTAAAGCTATTTTGGTGGAACAAGAAAAAACTTTTTTTGTCCACTCTATTTCACCTTGTTTAAGTCCTTATGTGTGTCTCATGTTGCGTCAAACGTAGAATAATGATATTTTTGACATGTTCCATGTCACGCCAAACGTGAGACCATGAGTTTTCTTGTCATGTATCATGTACCAAACATAGCCTATGGGATTTAAGTTTGTAGGATGAAAAAGTAAAACCTCATATCTAAAAGTAGTACAATAAGTTTATATGACGCTTTTAGGTGTCGGAATAACTTTTTTTGAACATTTTTAAAATAAATTGTCGTATTAACTACTTTATAGGAGACATGTTGTAAAAAATGTCTTATAAAAACACTAAGGGTCCTATACAAAGATTTATAGGATATTTACCAAATGTGTCATATAAAATAGCTTATTACGATGTCAAATAGTGTCTTATAAGCTTTTTGTCACATTTTTAAATAGAAAGCTTTATTTTTTGGTTTTCTAAACTTAAGTCCCATAAGGAACCCTAGTCCCTAGGCACTTAAACACATTAGTGACAAGTGGTTATTTCACGTGTGTATATATATATATGAAGGTTATTATATGCCCATGAGACACATGAATGCTACCAATGAGTATGTAAACCTAAAGGGTCACACACAAAAGAATAGGTTTGTTTCCATTAGAAAGAAACCCGTTAAAGTCATGATTGACAGTTAAAAGGTTATTCTTGAAAGAATAATCTTATAATATGTGTAAATTGTAATTATGATAATTACAAGGTTTTATCTGTAAATATGAATAATTATTATTTGTTTAGATAAATATAATTATTCAGATAATTATTGAGTTAAAATAATTATTCGAATTCAAATGATTTGAATTCAAATAATTACAGATAAACACAAACTCCTATTTACTGTCTATATAAATAGGGAGTCAGGTCAGTTGTTTTAGACAGACTAATTCGATTCTCTGGATCAGAATTAAACACTTACACATATTAGAGTTAGAGTTCTTTTGGGCTAGCACTCGGTGGAAAGTCGCGTGTTCGTGTGTGGATACAATTAGAGGAAATCTCCCGCTGGTTTCTAAAGTGCTCCGATCATTCAACCACGTAAGCTCTAAAGGTACATCCCTAAACACCCTATGGTGTGTTATTATTTTGTTTTAGCTGTCATTGGATCCGATTGGATTTCGATAATGAAAAGTTTTCTGATTGTGACCAAACTTAATTTTATTTCCGCTGCGTTTTACGAGGTTACAATTTACATCGAATTCCAACAATATATATAAAGGAAAGTTCAAACGAGAACGCTAATTATTTAAGAAAATAAGAAAACAGCAAATCATGTGCAAAATCACATGTGATTTTACATTAACTGCAAAAAATGGATACGCGTGACTTTGGCCGCGACTGAAAGTGGCGGGAAAAGTAGCATAATCATATTATATATGATTTTGTACGTGAATCATATATGATTTTGTACATAACAGTTGTTTTCTTGTTTTCTTAAATAGTTAGCGTTCTCATATGAACCCACTTATCTCTATATATGTTTGTGTGTTTAAATTTAAAATGCGTATGTATATATGATGCTTTGTAGAAATTAATACTTTTATAATTTATCTAAGGGCAAAATGCGCAAAATAGCAATCTACTTTCATTTATTTTATTATTATAACATTGTACTTTTATTTTTTCTTATTACAGCAATGTACTTTCAATTTGTTTTTTTATTAGGGCATTGTACTTTGAAATATTTACCCATTATAGCATTATGCTTTAAATTTACCTACTACACCAGGTTTTCATGCCATCTCATTGTCCACATAGGTTGTTCATGTGTACTATGGTGCTGACGTAACATTTCTCATTACAACATTGTACTTTCAAATGATTTCCTATCACCGCGTTGTTCCTGCTTAAAGCTATATGCCCTGCTATTAAAGGAACAACGAGGTGATAGGAAATAATTTTGAAAATACAATGTTGTAATGAGAAATGCCACGTCAGCACCATAGTACACGTAGACAGCCTATGTGGACAATGAGGTGGCATGAAAACCTGGTGTATTAGGTAATTTAAAGTATAATGCTATAATGGGTAAATACTTCAAAGTACAATGTCCTAATAAAAAACAAATTGAAAGTACATTGCTGTAATAAGAAAAAATGAAAGTACAATGCTATAATAAAAAAATAAATGAAAGTAGGTTGCTATTTTGCGCATTTTGCCCTTTATCTAATTGATCTAGAAAACTGAAAAGTAAATGCATATGAATATAAAAAGATTTATCATTTATGGGCATGGTTGGTCAGCGGAAATGAATAATGCACATTATGGATTACTTTTTAGTGGGCCTTGTTTAACTTAAGCCCATATAGTCTTATTTAATAATGTGGCATATAACATTATTTTTCACAAATAAATTAAAAGAATATTGTAAGATAAGTGTGTATTCGTCTAAATGATATGATGTTATAGATAGATATATGCATATTAGAGACATATTATAACTAATGTCACTTGTAATTATCTATTTATATTCGTCCCTATTTAAAGGGCTCTTGATGAATGAGAATTACAGATTCCATTATCTGTATTTATCTTTGTTCTATTTCGTTTTTTCTTTAACACGTTATCAGCACGTAAAGCTCAATACCGTTTTTACCGTCTTTAAATGGTGGTTGCCCACTGTCGTCGAACGACTTGCTGCAAAATTCTGTCACTGCTCTATTATCTCTTGCTAGTTGCCACATCTGTCAAAAATTCTACCAAGTATTCTATCAACTTGTTTAAAAATAAATATTATAAAATCACGTTTATTTAAATTTTCAATTTTGAAGCTTCTCATAAAATACTTCCGTTGTATGTTTTTGTTGATAAAATTTAGAGTAAATTATGGAGTTGGTCCCTATGGTTTTCTGAAATTTTGGATTGGGTCCCTCTTAAGATTTAATTACTGATTAGGTCACTGTGGTTTCTGTTTTGTTTCGGATCAGGTCCTTCAAACTAGGCATGGCAATTTGGCCCGACCCGGTGGGGAACCCGGTCCACCCGACCCGACCGGGGCCGGGGATTCCCCGCCAAACCGGGTACCGGGGCCGGTGACGGGGAAACCCGCTTCCAGAACACCGGACCATCCCCGGACCCGCCCCGGACCCGGTATATATATATATATTATTAATTTTTTTTATATTTTTTATATATTTATTAAATATATTATATATTTTAAAAATGTTTTTTGTAAGTTGTAAAGTGTAAACATAATTAATTTCATACTTTTATTAAAGTTTTGAAAAGATTCATCTTTGTAATTTGTAAACATACTCTCGGTTTGGATTTCGGCATTAAAATGGGGATTTTAAGTCCATTTCCAATTGAAACATCAGTTTCAAAAACAAAAGTGGATTGAGGCATCTGTTGTACCATAAACATTATTGTGTTAATTTGTATATACAACAGTTGTCATAATCAATTAGAGATACATTTTTTACCAACAGAAAGAATCTTATTGACCCATATAGCCAATCAGACTATAATAAATAGCTGTTAAAAAGCCAAAAAAAACGGGTCGGGGAACCGGGTGTTGACCGGGTGTTGACCAAAAGTTGACCGGGGACGGGGTTGGAATCCCCGTACCTGCCCGGGGCCGGGGGCCGTTATAAAAAACCGGGGTCGGGGCCGGGGATGGGGAACCGCGCCACATACCCGCCCCGTTGCCATGCCTACTTCAAACTAACCCCGTTAAGTATCAATAGTTAAACCCCTCACATGCCTCCCATGTGAGGGGTACTTTTGTCATTTAAAAAATCTTTTTTAATTCTCTTTTTATAAACCCTTATTAGATTTGATACTATACGTATCATGTGAGATATACGGCCGTATCATTGCAGAAAACAGCCGTATACATTGAAACAACCGTATACAAGTTATATGTGTAATTCAAATTGGCGATATTCTTCTTCTTCATGTTCCTGATCTTCTTCCCGTGAGGTTCTTCTTGTTTGTGATCTTCTTCTCGTGAAATTCTTCCTCTTTGCATCTTCTTCACGTGAACTTCTTCCAATGGTGAACACATCTTGGCTACTTCGAACGGATTTAACTGAGCAACATATTCTTGAAGTTTATGGTAGGTTTATCTAAACTCATGGTTTTTTCACTGATTGTATTCAAATTAATTTCATTGGTTTTGTTCGAATGATAGATTTCCACTTAAATCCAAGTCTTTGCAAGTCTGTATTGTTGATTCTTTTTCTTTGGTTTTATTAGAATGGAATAAAGTTTTTTTTTTTCTTCATTCGTTCGATGATCGGTTTCATTGCTTTTGTTCGCAGACGATTATCCAACGTTGATTACATTGAGGATTAATCATGGAGGTGTTTTCACGACTTGTCCCGGTAGGGAATACATAAATGGCACATATAAATGGAGGTGTTTTCCGTTAGGTTTTCGATATTACTCGGTATTCCTTTGACTTATTTGTTGATTTAGTTAATACCGAGGAGTTTTCGATACATGAGTTGAGAGCTATGATGAAAGAAATCGGTATCAAAGATGATGCATCTACTATTTGCCATTTTAAAATTCTTTGCAAAGACTTAGATTTTGGCCTACAAGCTTTACAAAATGATCTTGATGTATTAAATCTTTTAAAATATGCTCCTCAGTGCAAAATTATAGAGGTTTACATTGAAGCGAGTCGAGATCTAAATAGCAGGATGTTCCTTGAATGGGTTGATAAGAATCAGGCGGTTGGAGGTGATAATATATTTTATGACTTTAATTTATGTGATGAAACGATGGGAAATCAAAAGAATGAGGTAAATGAAGAGAGTGACAGCGGTGAGTTTATACTTGATGATCAAAACGTATTGGATGATGGTGTAGTTAACAATATGGAAAACGAAGAAGATATTGATCATGATGATGCATTATTGGAGTTGGAAGATTTTGAAAGCAACACCGATGAATCTGATTTGGAGATCAAAAGGTCTAGTTACTTGAAGAAACTAAGAAAGGAAAAGGGATCTAACATCGGACTTGAGACGCATGTCAATTTTTATCTTGGCCAGGTTTTTGATAGCAAAGAAGGAATAAAAAAAGATGATCGATCAAAATGCCATTGAGACTAGGAGGAAAATTGTGGTGGTGAAGAATGATCTTCAAAGGATAAGGGTTGTATGTAGAGGAAATATTCCAGAACTAAAAAATGAAGTATGTGGGTCAAGCAAGGGTAAAGAGGTCAAGGCAAGTTGCCCATGAGTTTTGCACATATCCCTAGGTAAATATGATGGTACGTGGATGGTTAAAACATATGTAGAAACCCACAAGTGCCTTCATTCAAGAGAAGTTACCGCGTGTACAACAACTTTCTTATCTCAACAGATTTCAGACACACTAGTTGCAAATCTAGATATCCCTGTGAAGGCTTTGCAAATCAACTTGGAACAAAAGTATTCAATTAAAGTTTCAAAGATGAAGTCTTTTAAGGCAAAACAATTGGCACTCAAGAAACTTACAGGATACCATGTGGAGCAATATAGCTTGTTGAGGGACTACATATTAGAGTTGCAAAGATCAAACCCAGACACTACGGTGAAGTTGGATGTGGAAATTGATCTTAACCCAAACAATGAAACAAGAAGGTTTAAAAGGATTTATGTTTGCTTAGGAGCATTGAAGAAGGGTTTTTTGGCGGGTGGTAGAGACTTGTTGGGACTTGATGGAAGCTTCATGAAAGGACCTTTCCCAGGACAAATCCTAACTGCAGTTGGCATTGACAGTAACCATGGTATATATCCGTTGGCGTATGCATTGTTGAGGCCGAAACAACAAGCTCATGGACTTGGTTTTTGGAATGTCTTGGAGATGATTTGGACATGTCTTCTAATTCCAATGAGGAAGAAAAAAAAGCAAATTACCATCATTGACGTTTAGATAACAGATTTTTAACATCAAAGAGAAGTCAGAAACGTACTTCCTCTTTCGCAATTAACTTCAGTAATCTATTGTTTAATTTTGTCAATTTCCCTTTTTCGTTTATCTACAAATCTTGTGACCATAATGTAAAAGCATAATTACCATTCTATTTACCAAGGTACTTATAGGAACCATTCATTTATAATACTATCCTCCATGATCCATTTTGTGTGTCCTACCTCTATTTTTCTTTACATCAAGTGAAAGGGACCTAAAATCACATCTTCATTTACAACAAAGGGTCTTCTAGAGTTCAAGTGCAAGAACAAGATCCACAAACAGAAATAGGTTGATTCAATTCAATATCTTCTACAAAGAACCAACAAAATTGAAAACATTAGGCATTCCATGAATATGTTAACTGCGTGGACGAGCATTGGTGCATCTACTAGTTCAAGAGGGGATAAAAAATGTGATGGTTTGTGTTTCTGTTATGTGGTTTTGTAGCCCTTGTCCAATATAACTCAGCCTTTGCTTTGGTTAATTTAGCTGCTACAACAAGCAATTCGGCAGATGGCATTGCAGGTCCAATAACCCTGAAAACCCATAACAGGTTTGCATTAAGATAAAAACAAAATACTTTAACAATCACGTTGGCAAAAGTCTAACATCACATTATAAATCCTAATGAACCCATTCCATCGTTAGTTGTTAACTGAAATGGAGATTGAGATAAGAAATCAAAAATTGAAATTGAAAGCAAAATTGAAATTATAGTAGCCTCATTTGACATGGACAAACAAACAGAGATAAGAAATCAAAAATTGAAATTGAAAGCAAAATTGAAATTATAGTAGCCTCATTTGACATGGACAAACAGACAGAGATCGAGATTGTATTAGTAGGCAAAACTGAAATCGAAAGCAAAAATTGAAACCGAAAGCAAAATGGAGATCGAAAGCAAAAGTTGAAACCAAAAGCAAAATTGAAATAGAAAACAAGATTGAAATCGTAAACAAAAATGAAACCATAAAAAATCGAGATGAAACCTGAAATCGAGATAAACCTGAGTCTGATCGAGAGTCCAATTAAAGAACCAAACCTTCATACGTTCGTTTCTTGAATAAGGGTTTCAAATAAAGAACATATTAGATAAAAGAGTAAAGGCTATTTAAAATGACAAAGATGCCCCTCACGTGGAAGACACCTGAGCAATTTAACTGATATTGTTTAGACGGTAACGGATGGAGGGACCTGATCTGAAACAAAACAGAAACCACAGTGACCTAATCAGTAATTAAATCTTAAGGGGGACCCAATCCAAAATTTCAGAAAACCACAGGGACCAAATCCGTAATTTACTCTAAAATTTATAACCAAATCACATTCATAACTATTTAATTTTTGATTGAAATAGTTAAATAAATAAAAGTAGATATTGACGTAAAAAAGAAATTACACTAAAAGATGGTTACTTAAATTTATATCGGATTTTATTGTGATTTTGATGTAATTATTCAAATTAAATTAAATATTTGTTTTAATTTTTTTTCTGTAACTATAAAATGAAATTAAATAAATGTTTTTGAAAGTTAGGGCCATATTTCTTTAATTTTGAATTCATCTATATAATTCTCTATAGTTATAGAAATGATATTTGTTATGTATTAGCATGTTTTGTTAGATGTATCTAGTTTAATTGTAAATATTATTTACTTATATGAGTTGATTTTGACTCGTTTTTTAATGTGCTTACTTAGTTTTATTTAACTTGATCTATTAAACCTATTTTTAAGCCTAATCAAAATAATGAACTATACTATTATTTATTCCAATATTGGTTTCCACTGAATTTAATTTAATTGGGTTAGGGGTTGTTTACCAAATTTTCCATTAAATCTTGTATGGATAAATTTGTCTGTCTAGATAAATTTGTCTGTCCGGATAAATTGATGTTATTGTTTATTTTTTTTATCTGAATCAACAGTCTGAATGACATAAATGACCGATTTACCCCTAAGTATGAATCTTATTGTTTTGAATATTATACAAGTATCCACAAAAGTTCAACCCACAAAACAAGACCTCTATAATTTTCACGATCATATTGTCAAATTTCAGCAACAATAGTCATGAAGAGTGAAATTTAACAATAATGATCAAGAGTAAAATCCATGATTCAAACTACAATAGTGATCAAATATTCATATTTCAGTACCCAAGAGAATGAATCCATGAAAGGAGAAAAAAGACAAAAAAACCCATGAACACAAAACCCACAACCTGATTTAGAACCAAATCAACAGGTGCTAAACCCATTTTGTCAATCACTTGCCCTAAAACCCTACCAATTTCTTCAGGGCCTACTTCTATGGCTTTTAGAGTTTCTACTTTCGATAAACGGATCTTGTTTTCTTCATAATCGTAATTCACGTACCCTTTTTCAACAAACTGATCAAACCCCCAAAATAGACCCTTTTCCTTGATTTCATTATAGAACTCAACGAGCTTCCCGATCACCTTCTCTTCTGTCACCGTTTCGAACTTATCAGAGAATCCAGAACCAGGAAGATCGAGGGCGACAACATGGGCCCTCTTTTGTGCTAACGAAGGAGGAGGTGCAGTGACGGTCGCCGGAGATGAGGAGCAGCAACGGTCGCTGGAGATGAGGAGCAGCGATGGGACGACGACGTTCTCTGTAGCTAGGGTTTGAAGGGAAGTAACAAGAGGAAGGAGGCGCTAATATGAGAAGTCTTTTTTCTTTAAGGACCTATTGTTTTTAATAAGGGGTATAATTGTCAAAATTTTAGCTTAATGGGGACAACACCTCCCTTGCATATTGTGCGAATAAGCCCTTGGATGTATGATTAAGTCCCAAGTAAACACCCTTAAATGGCTGTGCGAATAAGCCATTTCTACCATTAAGCTGATTAAGTCAAAAGTAAACACACCCTAGTATAACTTTTTTGCCTTGGAGATATCATTCTTTATATACACATTCTCAATTCGGTTATGTTTGACAAACTAGTTGATAAGCTAACTGATAACTGATAAGTTAGCTGGTAGCTAATAAGCTGGTCGGTGACAGATAAGTGAACTGGTAGCTGATAAGCTAGTGGATGAAAAAGTCATGTTTGACAAAAACTATCTTATAAGCATGTAAAATGAGAAAAATGACATCTTGAAAAAATAATCAATTCCAGTATTTAATAGTATAATTAAAACAAATTTATGGTAATATAATATGTTAATTCATGCAAACAAGGTAGTAAATAATGTAATATGTTAATTAAAAGAATTTAATTTTTTTATATATATTATAAATTTTGAACTTGCTAAAACAAATTTTAGAAAAAATCTACACTAACTTATAATTTTAAATGACTGTTACATGTAATATAAGAAAGTAATCAAATAATAATTAAAAAAATAATAGTAATTGATAACTAAAATATATTGATTAAGATTAAAAAAACTGATATGATTATCAATAATTCTAAATAATTTAAAACTAATATCAATGTATAATTAAAATTTAACTTATAATTTTCAATTAATTAACAATAATTAAATTTTAATAATTAATAGTTATTTATAATAAATAGTTAATAAAAAAATCAATAATATTAATGAGGGTATAATTAGAATAATCACAAAAAGCTCTTCATAAATTACTCCAAATAGTTTATAAAAAAACTAGCTTATAAACTAGTTTATGTCCATCCAAACATGTATCAATAAAATAAACTAGCTTATAAGTTATCTTATTTTTACCAAACGATACCTTAGTTACAATACTGACATGTTTAGTTGGTTAATTTAATTATGTTAAATACTATTTACTTATTTGGATTACTAATTCAATGTAGACCATATAAGTTAGACTAATATAGAGGGTGTTTGGGAGTGCTTATATTTTTAACTTATGCTTATTTGCTTGTGTGGTGAGGAAAAACAGTTTTTAAAAAGTGTTTGTTAAAAATTGATGGTAAAAAGATAATTTGGATAGATAAGGAAATAAGGAGAAGGAAATAAGGAGAAGGAAATAAGGAGGTATGGAATGACTTAACAAAAACAACTTATTTGTGGTGAGGAGAAACAAATAAGCACTTTTAATTTTTTCTATCCAAACACTCCAAATAGCTTATTTGCGGTAGGGAGAAGCTATAAGCAAATAAGTCAAAAATATAAGCACTCCCAAACACCCCTATAGTCTCCGTAAGATATGATAATTAATAATTATTATAATTTAAATGAGTCAATTAACTTATTTATTTGAATTGGCGGTTTTTTTAATTAACTACTCAATTGTTTAAATTTTTATTTACTTACGGATGTACTCTTTGGTTGATTTTACCACACAATATTTAAATTCTTATCTTATTTAAATGTTTATCTTGATTGTAAGTATTCTACTCATAATTTTCAATGTATAACTAATTTTTGAAAGTTACACTACCATCCCTCATATATTTTGGTCTTTTACCAAAAGCTCCAAAAATACTATTAAGATGTTAAAAGTTTTAGTTTGACATTATGTCAAACCAATATTTATTTGTCTAATGACAAAGTCTCTTAAAATACTATTAAGGTATTAAAACATTGAAATTAGCTTCATATGACAAACTCATATTCATTCTAGCCTCATAACAAAAGCTTTATAACTAACAATGTTATCTTCAAATTAAATAAATCGCAAGATATCGATTGGATTTTGTCAAACAAGTGTAAATAACATTAAGGTTTGTAAGGACTTAAGAATCCATGAGTTTCCCCTACTACCTGGAAATCTAATAGATTGAGTAGTTTTTTACGCAAGTTGAAATATTAATGAAGTATTATCAACAAAATGTAAGCGTACAAAAATCCAATATTGTTACGATAATGAAATGTCATGCTTAATATAATGATTATAGACCATGATCCATTGTTTTAGAAAATAGTATATTCTCCATTATTTGCGACATCCTCGACACTCGAAAGAACTTGAGTACCATAAGATAGGTTTCGATGAACAAAGCAAATATGTAAAAACCATCAAAATCTATTGACCCTAAAAAAATAAATTGTTAAGATACAAGTAAATGCTTTGAGATTTTTGAGACAACATCAATAACCACCTTCATACGAAATATCATTAACTTGAATCCCCCAAGAACCGTGAGACGCCCTGAAAAGGAAAATCAGGAGTATTTATTACCATGTACGACCTAAACTAATCCTACAGTGGAATGAAACCCACTCAATTACAAGAAGGTGATTGATTTCAACGAGAGAATGTTGTGTCTCAAAATGCATCTCAATTTTTGTGGCAAGGAACTCACATAGATGACATGATTCATAACATTATTTCCACCTTTCCTACGTCACTAAATATTAATGAACTAATATAAGTTGAAATGTAACCTTTAGGAAAACTCATCAATCTACTGCAAGTGGTTGAAAGACACAACATGGCTCTTTCAAACAACTACACTAGGTATGTCAGGAGAAAGAAAATTCATGAGATCAATAGTGAAGGCGTTAGAAGTGGAAACAACTCTAAAGGATTGTGAGTAGAAACCAGTTTCTCACATTTGTTATGTAGATGCACCATGTATACGAGGCCCTCGAAAGGGTCAAGGTCATGGTAAAAGGCAGGAAGAATTTTTCAATACCTAGAGCAGATATACAACTATTGCACCATGTGATAATAGATAATTTGAAAATAAACATTAAGATTTGTGCGGTACCACTGGATACTAGCTATTTAAACCATCTCTCATGAACCATGCTGGTTGATTATTAGATTATTTGGAATTTGAAGTATCAAATTAAATGTATTGCATATATACATCCGAAATTTTAATTGTTATATATTTAAAGAAATATATCAAAACAAATACAAAACTCTTAATATTATTCGTTCAGTGTATGAGTGTATCAAAAAGAACTTGATTGTTTTTTGGGACCTCCCACGCAATCTAAAGAGATAGACTAATATTTATTTCTCCCACCATAATACTTAGACGATGGACTACCATTTTCTTGTTAGTATAAGATTAATAGTCACTAAAGTACTAAATTACTATGAACCTTGTTAAGATATTCATATCAATTGGAAATCATATTATAAGAATAGAAATAGGTATATGTGTTTTGCTAAAAAATCTCAAAGTCGCGACCAGTGCAAGATTCATAAGACCGGACATATCATAAGAATAGGTCTTGATGACAAGAGACTGTAAGACTAATGGTCGTCACCTTCTGACGACAATCATAAATTCCTTTCGACGTACGACTTATGACTAAAGACACCCGTTCTAGCGATCATCACTAAGTAACGACAATCGTCAATATCTAGCGATACATGTTTATCGTTACTAACTCATGACGAAATTGTGTTTTTATGTTTCTTATATGGTTCAAAAACCCTCTGAATGATTTAGCATCCTGGGCATCACTTAACCATTCAGCACCCTAATTTCATTCTAAACAATTACCAAACAACCATATTTCATTTTTCACTATATCATAAAAGCCTCTTAATCATTCGGACCACTTAATCATTCTGCACTAAACCATTCAGCAACTGCCAAACAACCTGTTAGTGTTATAGGCTTATAGTAGTGACCATTTTTAAAGTAAAATGCATACCATAATAACTATTCTTGGACTTTTTACTGCAACAAAATTTGTTTTATAGAACGTCATCAATTTCTAAACGTAATAGATTTGCTTTATAAGATTTAATATATATAACTACAAAATGAAGCGTTTTATCCAAATGAGGGGTTGTTTGGCAGATACCGGATGATTTAGTGCAGAATAATTAAGTGGTCAGAATGGTTAAGAGACTCTGTATGATTTCGTGTCAGATAGAAAACGATTATTTCGAAACTGTTCTGAATCAACAGTCTTAATGATATAATTTACCATTTTAATGAATTTCTTGTACCACGCCCATGTTGGTTCTTCATAACAAATTTGAAAACAAGTTTGAAAATAGCTAACAAATTTCAACATAACAAGGGGAAGCTAAACCCACCCATACACTTGACCAGGGCTTTAAATGAAGGGCTTTAAATGAATCCTCCTGGTTCATCATTCCTATAAAAGGGTGACTACCATCATACCACCATGTAATATACAAGGAATTCAATAGCTAGTTTCTAGGGAAAAAATTGTAGTAACAAGTTAAGTACATTAATGAATTGCAAACAATTCTCTTACATTTGCAAACAATCTTGGGTAATCACAAACGAAGATACTGATATGCAAACATTTCCTTTTGATTTTTTTCTCATTGAGAACTTCCATCGAATACCTGGTGTTCAAGAAAAAAAATGAACACATGCAAGGTAATCAAGAATGTAACACCTTGAGTTTTCCGTAATTACTGTACGAATATTTGGTAAGACGTTTAAAATATTTGATTGGGTTATTTTGGAAATTTTGTTATAATTGTGGTTGTTGAAGGGCCGAAATTGTAAATGGTTAAAATGGTGGATTATTTGTGAATTTGTGAAATTTGAAGTATAAAATCAAGAGGATTGGTTTTAGTAGAAATATCTCATTCTGTTCTAGTGAAGTCGGTTCTAAGTTCAGGAGAAAAAGAGAGAGATCGATACCCAGGTTTATTTGGTAAGAACTTGATCAATTTGGGATTTTCTTTAAGCTGTAATTCATGTTGGGATTTCAATCGATCGTTTACTGAAATAGGAATTGGGAGCTGAAGTAATTTTGTGTTCGATTCTGGAATTGAGTTTAATCAGGTGAGTTCATCTTCCTTTCTAGTTACTATGAATACGTTCCAATCATTAGTTTGGATTGAAGTCATACTTCGAATTATGTTTATATGTATCAATAAAAGTATGGTTCAATCTATTGAAGAACTCGGAAATACGATTTTGGAATCGGGTTGGTTTATCGAACAGTCCGGAAGCGATATTTTCCGGATGATTCCCGGAATTGAGTTCCGGATGGCTTTTGCGTACGATTCCGGATATAATGTTTCTGGGTGGTTTTCCGGATGGGTATCCGGACTTGTGTTTCTGGTAGTTTTTCCGGATACGAGTTCCAGACATTTAGTCCAGGTAGTTTTCCGGTAGTTTTTCCGGTATGAGTTCCGGACACTAAGTCCGGATAGTTTTCCGGTAGTATCCGGTAAACCTGATTTTTCCCGGTATAATCCGTTAAACACTAAGTTTCGGCTATGTTCGTATAAAATAATGACTTTCCGGTAATATTCGGGAAAGGTTGTTTTCCAGTAACTTTCTGATATGAGACATTCCTTGATCATTTTGATTTTTAACTTTAGCAGTTGAATTTTACGAACATAATTATAACTCAAATTCGGGTATGATACGATTTGATATACATATATATATATATATATATATATATGTTGAATTGTGTATGTACGTATGCTAGTAAGTGTTATGGATCCATAAACACTAGCATTGTTTGAAAACCTGGAATAGACAAGGTGTAACACCCTCAAAATTGGAACGAGCAACTAACTTTAATTTAAATAAAATACCCCAAAAGAGGAATAAAACATTTCTACAGATCATCTTTGAAAACACCTCTTAATTTAAACTTCACAAATTAATCAACTAACAACTCAAGGCGGGTGTTACTTAACCCAATTACAAGTTGCTAATCCCAAATAAGTGTGGAAGATTTCGCTAAGCATCTCACTTCTCGTGCACTCTACTAGCACTCATCACTTCACGGTGTAGCTAAAGCTATTCCCAACCTGAACCTGTTGCACATGCCGACAAATAAAAAGTTTAGGCTAACGCCTAGTGAGTTCAAGAGTTTACATCATGAGCAAATCATTTGATAGACCAACAGATTTAACTTAAGTTTATGATTTTCAAAAAGGGTTTGTATAAAATACACTGACAACCCAAATTTCCCAACGCACACAATTCCTGCAAGGAAAGATTCCAATGAAAATCATTTCTCCGCAATGGACTCAAATCCAAAACTCACATCAAGAGGTAAATACTCAAATAGTTAAAACATCCAACAAGGATGAAACATAAAACCCGTCCATCAATCATGGAAAACAATCCATACGCGTATAATATGACATCAACAACGCGGATAAACAAATACTCGAAATCAACACCCTTCGGTGACGGGGGAGACCCGATTTCATCGAATGTGGCAAACACATAAATTTAACCACAATTAATAAACACGAGTAAGCTTCATGGATGGGAAACACATGACATTAACCACCCCTCGGTCTCTAGTCAGTTTTAGACATCAACCCAAACCGGGTCTTTAGCCCATCTGTAGACATCAACCAAACTAGGTCTTTAGCCCATCTTAGACATCAACCAAACTAGGTCTCTAGTCCATCTCCGACATCAACCAAACTAGGTGTTTAGTCCGTCTCTGGCATCTACCAAACTAGGTCTTTAGCCCATCTGTAGACATCAACCAAACTAGGTCTTTAGTCTGTCTCCGACATCAACCAAACTAGGTCTCTAGTCTATCTCCGACATCAACCAAACTAGGTCTTTAGTCCGTCTTAGACATCAACCAAACTAGGTCTCTAGTCCAAACCACCAAGTTCAATCCTACTGGATCTTTACTTTGGGAACCCACCATCCAACACACGCTTACTCGACTTAAATATATATACATGACCCTAAAAGAATAACCAATGCATTCAAATCATGTAAATCCAAATATAATGCAACTCATGCAATTCAAAACTCCAAGCCCACGTCGAGCTTATTAAAACCGGGAAAATGCCCTCAAGACTCCACCGAGTCCAAAACCGAGCCCTTTTGCTCAAAAGATCTAATGATCATTTATCAACATCAACTCATGCAAATGAAATGCATCTAACTCACATCATGCAAATACATGCTCCGAGGCATGATAATCTCACAACCCCTTCATTGCCACCTTCCCAATGAAGTCAAATCATATATGCATCTATATGTGTGTGTGTATATGCGTACGCAAATCTCTTATAATTCAACAATGCATATAACCCACCAAAGTTCATTAGTCCCAAAGGTACTAAGAATACAAAACCATCAACCGGTCTTCACATATAAGACCAAACACTCAAACCGGCACATATTCAAATAAAATGCAATTAAGCATATAACACATCCAAGACTCCACCTCGGGTCACTAACACCGGCAAACACTCAAAAGACTCATTTGAGTATAAATCAAGCCTTTAAAGGCCAAAATAAACGTTTGGCTAAATACGTGTTACTCACACGGTTACGTAAACCAAAATACATCGTTTCCCAAAATCTTTACCCTCTTAACTCCTCAATTGGCTGTAACACCCCGAAAATCCGAACTCCAATGGTAAAGGCACTTATCTGAAGTTAGTAAAGGACAAGGTTTCGCATTGGAATGTGGAACGCGTAACGCCAATTGGACCGTATGAGAAATTGGGCGAAAATGGGACTCGGTACCTGGACCGCGAGAGTGCCCGGCGATTGTGACATGGTCACTCTCGCTAGGGCACAATCGCCCAATTTGTACCGAGAGTGATGGGGTAGCGGGCGAGTATGCCCGGCGATAGTGACAGTGTCACTATCGCGTGTCACTATCGCCGTCGGGCTCCAGAAGGCTTTAAACCCACGACTCTCAGCCTTCTTTCAATCCTATTCCATCTCTCCCTCTCTAAACTCTCCCAAACCGAAACCCTTCACCCAAATGTCGATTTTGAGCTTTTGAACCCCAAGATTTGGTGTTTCAAGTGGTTTCTTCATTTTCCTCCCCAAATCAAACACCCACCATGGATTGGAAACCTTAACCCTTCAAAAGGAAACCCCCACTTCATTTTCTCCACTGATTCTAGGGTTTTTACCCAACCCTTTCCACTCCATTTGAAGATTAGGAGTTGTGGTGCATCTTGGAGGTTGTAGAGACGTTTTGGGTTGGTGGATTCAAGTATGGTTAAGGTAATCTCCTCTCCTTTTTGAATTTGAAGTTAGGGTTTTGTTATAATGGATATTTTGGTATACTATGGATGGATGGTGATTCCTTATGGTTAGACTTGGTTATTGATGGTTGGAAATTCATAAATCTAGGTTTTGGAAGTTTTGGCTTGAGGACGCAAACTTCAATAAAGGATCATACGTTGGAGAAACTCTAGATTTAACTTAATCTAGCATAGGTGAGTTCAAGTTACTTTGCGAAAACGTTGTACATGCCAAAATGAGTATTTTACAAATATGTATGTGTTTTACTTGAAAAGATACGTGGTTGAGTTATTTGGATAATTTAACTCTTTTGAAATGTTTATCTTCATAAATGTGTAAAAACGCCCATATTTGGGACTTTTGAATATTTGGATGGTTAGAAATCATATTTTGTCTTTAAAAGGTTAATTGCTCGAAATGAGGCTTATTTGACGGTTTAATCATGTTAGTGTAAATTGATTTTATAAACCATGTGGGAAATACCCGATTTAGTGTCAAGAGTTATTTTGAGAATTGTAAAGGTGTGAGTCCTTTTGGGAAAACCCTTTTTGCTTAACCGTGTCAGGTTTTGGGTTAATAACGGCTTTGTGGTACTTGTTTACCTAACTGGGGCTTAGATGCATTTTATTGCACATTATTGATATTTGCATGCTTGGGTGTTTTGCCGTTCTGGGTTGAGCATGTTTTGGTAGATTGTGTTGCATTGGATCCATAGGCAAGTGAGTCAGTCTTTAATTGATGGTCTATCTCTTTGTGCACGAGGAGTGGACTATGGAGACACATGGTTATATGCGTAGGCCGTTGGGGCCACTAGCGAGTAGGCAATAAGGGACATTGAAGTCCTTGAGGTGTAACTCATCTAGACTGGATATGCAATAAGGT
This sequence comes from Saussurea involucrata, assembly GCA_033807775.1. Taxonomy (NCBI): domain Eukaryota; kingdom Viridiplantae; phylum Streptophyta; class Magnoliopsida; order Asterales; family Asteraceae; genus Saussurea; species Saussurea involucrata. The sequence continues at coordinate 15,358,787 of CM066324.1, forward strand.
CGCCTGTAAGTCCTTGAGGTTTAACTCTACGGGGTATGCAATAAAGGCAATCTATTTATGGCTTGAGGTTGTGATGTCTTTATGACATGGGAACTAAGGTCGGGGCTTGAGGTGTAATCCAATAACATCATAAGTGACCTAACTTTGTGTGCCCGTCACTTTCGATGGAATCGGGTCTCCCCCGTCACCGAAAGGTGTTGTTTTTGGGTATATGTTTTTATCCATATTTTCGGTGACGCACTATATTTTTACAAAATTCTTCATGGTTCATTGGCAGAGTTCTATGCCTCATCCTATTCGGATGTTTTAAATATTGGAGTTTTGTCCTTGTTTATAATTCTTAGGATACTTACGGCTAATCATGTTTTGAGTGAGTTGGAGATGGAATTCATTTTAGAAAAACTCTTTATACACTTTGGGAACTTTTCTCCTAGTTTTTGTGTGCGTTGGAAAAGGAGTCATTTATGCCGCTTGGGGAAACCCTTTGGAAATAATAATCTTTGTCGCAACTTTCAACGAAAGATTTATCTAAATCGTGACTAAAACCACAACCTTCCGATTTATGATTTTTATGTAGTCATGATAAAATGCTTGAACTCACTAGGCGTAAGCCTAACCCTTTTTATTTGTCGGCATGTGCAACAGGCTCAGGTTGGGGTAACTCTAGCTACATTATGAGGTGGCGGGTGCTAGTAGTGTGCACGAGAGGTGATGTGTTTAGTGACGTCTTCCGCATTTATTTTGGGATTAGCATCTTATACTTGGATTAAGTAACACCCGATGTGGTTTTAGTCTTTGTAATATATTTGGGGTCATCATTTGTTGAGGTCAATCGTAGACCTTAAATTGAGGTGTTTCCCTTGTTAGTTTATTGGGTTAAATTCTGTTATTATGGATGTATTATCGAAATTTTTAATTAGTTGCTTTTTCCAAAATCGAGGGTGTTACAAGTTGGTATCAGAGCATAAGTTTGAGAGATTTAGGTGTTGATTTTGGATACCTAGACTCAAACTAGCGTTTGTTTAAGTAAATGAGAGTGAAATTCACCTTTAGGCACTTTAAGATAGGAGGTTTCGAGGTCAATAGGTGTTGTTAGAAACGAGAATCATGTCGAGAGTAACAAGGATAATCATGTACGGTGCGTTCATAGTGACACCTGGCCAGTGCCATGGTGAACCTACTAGTACATGTGCATACTTGAATTACTTTAATGTGATGATCGTTGGGGTAGCGAAGGAGATTCTAAGCTAGTAGTCGTTTGAATAGATGGACGATTCTAGTATTAGTCACTTGAAGTGACGATAAGCATGATATTTGCTTTAAGTAGACCGTTTCGGGTCAAGATTTATGGTTGGGCTAGAACCATAGGCTTATTGAGCCGACTTTGATTTGAGGAAAAACCGTAAGGATAATTGATGTAATTTACGACCTTGCCTTAAGAGGTTAAAGCATCCGGATGACAATAGTGGATCGGAGAATTTTGGAGGAGTATGAGTGGAGACGTTGAATGCCGACTAAGTCATGCACAAAGCTTATTTTGAAAATAAACTGCATCAATTATTTCTTGTGTTTCAAATCCTTATATGGATTGTGTTATGAATTTTGAGAAATGTTTAGCACACACACAAGATTTCAAATCATGGTTTTGAACGTGCATGAAACCATTTTATTGCAAGAGTTGCAAACTCCGCCGGAATTTGTTTTACTTTATTTCATTGTTGTTCAACATTCATTTGAGTATAATGATAATCCTGTTTTTATGATGTTTAAGATGTTGGGCAAGTAACTACGGCTTGTGACTTTAACATTGGATCTCCTCCACATATGTTAGAGTTTGAACGGAAAGTTATTTTTCCATTATGTATATGTGAAGTTGTTTTGGGAATTTTGTCTAATGTGAGTTGTTAAACAATGTTGTTTATGTGGTATTGCCCTAGAAGGGGATTTTTGAGATTTTGGCGTCTCGTTTATGATTTTGCTCATAGGAATTTGGCTTTGGAGGCATGATGCTTAGCGCCGTTTTATTGACTTGGAGTCAATGAGTCCATTGAGGTTCATGGAGTTTTGTTTTACGACATGTTGAGTCGTGTGAGTATAATTTCACAAGGTGCATGCTTTAATTACTTATGTGAAAGGTTTATAAGTTATGTTGGGCATTTGGTCCCACTCGAGTTTTGTTGAGAAAAGTTAATTTTATGCCATAAGGCGACTAAGAAGAAATAAGTTTGGAACTCTAGTGTCGCGTGACTTTTCTTTATAGAGTGTGTATTATTTCGCATTTTGTTGCAAATAGTTCAATGTATGGATTGATTTATACATGACTTAAATGATGCATGAAAGAACGTCTTGGTGACATTTCATAATGATTACTTGGGGCGCTTTTGGTCAGTTAAATGTTTATTATCATTTTATGAAAAATGTGTTATATTGACTTCGGGGTATGCATAGCTTGGTAACCATTGTTTCTCAATATCTTGACAAATGAGTCGCGCACGAAATGTTTTATTAAATCCTTGTTTAAATGAGAGGCCATTTGGTCAAGGGGGTGTTTTGGTGTTGTGAAAATTATACATAAGTTTACAATGTTTTATATTTTGAAAATATAAATGTGTGAGTCGTTGACATTTGGTTAATTTAGATTTGGCGATTATTTTGGGAGAATTGAAAAACCTTTTGGGCTTTGAAGAAATGCGTACTTGGAGTATTTTTGACAATTACATTTTAAGTAATAACACTTTGACGTTTATGTCTCAAGTACGAAATTTTGAGGAAATGCTTGTGATGAAAATTTTAGAAAAATTGTTTGTATAAAACTATGTTGCGTACAAATTTCTTATGTTTTGAACATTTACACACACCGTTGGTGCAATTCGAGAACTGAAGTCGGTTTGACCCTTATTGGTGTCGACCATTTACTAGCAATTGTTCCTTCCTAGTTTTCTTTTTAGAAAGTACATGGTTGTGTACAGTTTTATCAGTAACGTTTTGCTCGTGTGTCGTTGTGTGACCATTTGAGAAAATTTTGGAAATCAATTTAAAGAATTTCATCTTTTGAAATTTTGATGAGAGTTATTTGATGCATATGTGTTATTACAAGAAATTTCTAAGAAGTATTACGAGCTTGCATAACTACCCCAATTTGAAGTTTTACGATGTTTTAAGTCGATATTTTCGAATGGTGGAAACGTATTGATTTTGTTTAAATACGGAATTTGCACAAGTCATTTTGTGTTTTGACTAAGGTGAATTTGTAAACCGTTTCACCGTTTAGTATAATAAACTGACGCGCGCAAAATTTTGTTAGTGAACCTTGTTTCATGCAATTTTATGGTTAAAAGAGAAATTTTGGAGTCAAATGTCGTGGGACTTCTTTTGAAATACGTGCACGTCTTTTGTTGCACCATGTTTAAAGTCGAGCAGTTACTTTACATGCATGTCATGAGTCAATCCATATTAGAACTATGGCGGTTCATTTTAAAAGAAGTTGTTTATTACGCTTGTACGTCTTATGGGTAAACTGAACTGCAATGAAGTAATTTTCAATATGATTTTCATATATGGGATGAGTATGCCTATTTTGCACAACTACCGATTTGATAGTAGTCAATTTTGTGCGTGCAACTAAGTTGATATGAGAAAATTTTATGTTAAGAGTTTTATGAACTTTTCGACTGGCATATTTGTTAAACATTTCGCTTGAGAAGCCTTGAACTCATAGGGACCTTGGAAAGGTTAAGTAACCCGGTTAAGGGTAAGTGTGTGTAGCACTTTGATGGTGGAAGGTTGGTTACTCCACGCGTGGTAGTACCGTAGGCCACATGTCATCGGTTGAACGGGTGATGCACTTTGTAAATAAGAGAACTGATTTGCAGTAATTTATATTGAGGTTGGTGATAACCTTTCTTTTGGGAAAATTATTTTGGGGTCTTGGTCAGCTTTCGTATGTGAGACCCTTTAGACACCGTATTGATAATTTGATGTTGATGGGAATACTCGATGAGTGAAGCTCGTGTCTAGATTCGGTGGTGATTCGACTTGGTAGTATGTTAGGTGTCGACTTTTGGGCTTAAGGCCAAGCACCGTTAGTACAATCGGGGATTTATAGTCTGATTTTAAATAAATGATGGTAATGGTTGTAGTATCCTTAAGATGCTCGATTGTGATAAGAGGTTTTAGTGAAATGACTTTCCATGTGTGGTACGAAAACCTGTCGATTGTATGATTGATGATTAGACACACCTTTGGGATTGTGTAATTGACGGGCCAATGAAGACCGTTGGTGTTGAATCGAAGGAATCCGTAGAGAGCGAATGCTAATTCAGCAGTGGGATTATTTGAGGATTCTGAAGTTTTGGTTGAGGTTGGTGAGGGTTAAACGTTGAGTTGGTCTAGAGAGAAAATCTGAGAACATGTGAATGTGGTTTGATTGGGAAGTCGAATCTGTCGTTAGAATGGTATGGATCACTTAAGGTTAGGAGGCAACTTAAGTGTGGTGGTCGGAGACCATTCTAGTAAAGTAGGCCGTTAAGTGGATGTAAGTGTTTACGCGTAAGCGGGGAATTGCTGTGAGCATTACCGAGAAGCCGTCATAGGCAATTCTACGAGAAGTAAATTTGAACCGGGTTGAAACCGGGGGGACTTGGAAGGTGTTGGGGCGCAGTAGCCATTGGTTGTATGAGAACTAGATTTTGAGGACAAAATCTCTTTAAGGTTGGGAGGATTGTAAAACCCCGAAAATCCGAACTCCAATGGTAAAGGCACTTATCTGAAGTTAGTAAAGGACAAGGTTTCGCATTGGAATGTGGAACGCGTAACGCCAATTGGACCGTATGAGAAATCGGGCGAAAATGGGACTCGGTACCTGGACCGCGAGAGTGCCCGGCGATTGTGACATGGTCACTCTCGCCAGGGCACAATCGCCCAATTTGTACCGAGAGTGATGGGGTAGCGGGCGAGTATGCCCGGCGATAGTGACAGTGTCACTATCGCGTGTCACTATCGCCGTCGGGCCCCAGAAGGCTTTAAACCCACGACTCTCAGCCTTCTTTAATTCCTATTCCATCTCTCCCTCTCTAAACCGAAACCCTTCACCCCAATGTCGATTTTGAGCTTTTGAACCCCAAGATTTGGTGTTTCAAGTGGTTTCTTCATTTTCCTCCCCAAATCAAACACCCACCATGGATTGGAAACCTTAACCCTTCAAAAGGAAACCCCCACTTCATCTTATCCACTGATTCTAGGGTTTTTACCCAACCCTTTCCACTCCATTTGAAGATTAGGAGTTGTGGTGCATCTTGGAGGTTGTAGAGACGTTTTGGGTTGGTGGATTCAAGTATGGTTAAGGTAATCTCCTCTCCTCTTTGAATTTGAAGTTAGGGTTTTGTTATAATGGATATTTTGGTATACTATGGATAGATGGTGATTCCTTATGGTTAGACTTGGTTATTGATGGTTGGAAATTCATAAATCTAGGTTTTGGAAGTTTTGGCTTGAGGACGCAAACTTCATCAAAGGAGCATACGTTGGAGAAACTCTAGATTTAACTTAATCTAGCATAGGTGAGTTCAAGTTACTTTGCGAAAACGTTGTACATGCCAAAATGAGTATTTTACAAATATGTATGTGTTTTACTTGAAAAGATACGTGGTTGAGTTATTTGGATAATTTAACTCTTTTGAAATGTTTATCTTCATAAATGTGTAAAAACGCCCATATTTGGGACTTTTGAATATTTGGATGGTTAGAAATCATATTTTGTCTTTAAAAGGTTAATTGCTCGAAATGAGGTTTATTTGACGGTTTAATCATGTTAGTGTAAATTGATTTTATAAACCATGTGGGAAATACCCGATTTAGTGTCAAGAGTTATTTTGAGAATTGTAAAGGTGTGAGTCCTTTTGGGAAAACCCTTTTTGCTTAACCGTGTCAGGTTTTGGGTTAATAACGGCTTTGTGGTACTTGTTTACCTAACTGGGGCTTAGATGCATTTTATTGCACATTATTGATATTTGCATGCTTGGGTGTTTTACCGTTCCGGGTTGAGCATGTTTTGGTAGACTGTGTTGCATTGGATCCATAGGCAAGTCAGTCAGTCTTTAATTGATGGTCTATCTCTTTGTGCACGAGGAGTGGACTATGGAGACGCATGGTTATATGCGTAGGCCGTTGGGGCCACTAGCGAGTAGGCAATAAGGGACATTGAAGTCCTTGAGGTGTAACTCGTCTAGACTGGATATGCAATAAGGTCGCCTGTAAGTCCTTGAGGTGTAACTCTACGGGGTATGCATAAAAAGCAATCTATTTATGGCTTGAGGTTGTGATGTCTTTATGACATGGGAACTAAGGTCGGGGCTTGAGGTGTAATCCAGTAACATCATAAGTGACCTAACTTTGTGTGCCCGTCACTTTCGATGGAATCGGGTCTCCCCCGTCACCGAAAGGTGTTGTTTTTGGGTATATGTTTTTATCCATATTTTCGGTGACGCACTATATTTATACAAAATGTCTTCATGGTTCTTTGGCAGAGTTCTATGCCTCATCCTATTCGGATGTTTTAAATATTGGAGTTTTGTCCATGTTTATAATTCTTAGGATACTTACGTCTAATCATGTTTTGAGTGAGTTGGAGTTGGAATTCATTTTAGAAAAACTCTTTATACACTTTGGGAACTTTTCTCCTAGTTTTTGTGTGCGTTGGAAAAGGAGTCATTTATGCCGCTTGGGGAAACCCTTTGGAAATAATAATCTTTGTCGCAACTTTCAACGAAAGATTTATCTAAATCGTGACTAAAACCACAACCTTCCGATTTATGATTTTTATGTAGTCATGATAAAATGCTTGAACTCACTAGGCGTAAGCCTAACCCTTTTTATTTGTCGGCATGTGCAACAGGCTCAGGTTGGGGTAACTCTAGCTACATTATGAGGTGGCGGGTGCTAGTAGTGTGCACGAGAGGTGATGTGTTTAGTGAAGTCTTCCGCATTTATTTTGGGATTAGCAACTTATACTTGGATTAAGTAACACCCGATGTGGTTTTAGTCTTTGTAATATATTTGGGGTCATCATTTGTTGAGGTCAATCGTAGACCTTAAATTGAGGTGTTTCCCTTGTTAGTTTATTGGGTTAAATTCTGTTATTATGGATGTATTATCGAAATTTTTAATTAGTTGCTTTTTCCAAAATCGAGGGTGTTACAATTGGCCATCGGCCCAAAATAAAAGGTTTACACTCCCAAAATATTCATACGACCAAGATTGACCCAAAACCCCAATTCACACGTTCACATTTTCAAAATGTAACATATCATAATTATTGCACATTCACATAAACACTAAAAGTATATTTCGACCAAATAACTTTCACTTATGCAATAAATTAACAAAACCTCTTTCACTCGTGATTTATTCATCAATCACTCAAATCCCCAAATGTGGGTGTTTTACAAGATATGTAAAGCTCAACACTTTGATTAAATCAAAACTCACTAAACACTCAACAAGGGATAATTTCATATAAAGCACATAAATACTTTAAAATAAACATTTTGGCATGTACAACGTTTTCACAAATCAAGTTGAACTCACCTTGCTAGATTAAGCTAAATCTAGATTTTCCCAAACACATGCTCCTTTGAAGAAACTTGCATCTTCAAGCCAAAGCCTCCAAAACCTAGATCCAACATTTCCAACCATAAATACTTAGATCTAACCATGTAGAATCATTCCCCCAAACATGATACATCAAAACCCAACTTATACCAAAACCCTAGTTTTTATAGATGAAGAAAATAAGGTTTTCCTTAATCAACCACCACCAAAATCACACCAAAGAAACTCACAATGGAAGAGAAGATGAAAACCACAAAACTCTAGCTTTTGGGTAGAGAGATATTACCTTTATCACTTGAATCTCCAAGCAAAAGTTTCTAATCACCCACACAAGCTTCAAGCTTCCATATCTTCAACAATGGTGGAAAGGGTTTGAGTTGAGTGAAGAAGATGAAGGGGAGAGGGAAGGGTTTGGGGGTTCTCCTTTGAGAGAAATCGTCCAAGAGAGAGAGAGAACTGAGTTGTGTTTTTGAGAAATGAAATGAGGGAAGAGAGAGGGGAAAAGTTTCTCTTAAAACCAAAAAGTGCCATAAAATGCATCGCGGACGTCCGCATAGCCCCCTCGCGGACTTCCGGCCTCAGCCGAAATGTTTTCCTCCAAAACTTCTGTTGCTTCCGCGGACGCCATGCGGACTTCCGCATGGCACGGACGTCCGACTTTACCATGCGGACGTCCGTCAAGCCCAAACTGTGTTTTTTTGAAATTTCGGGGTGTTACACAATGTATAATTGTAATTCCTGTTGATGTGAAATGAGGAATAGGCATGTTTAATTGTAATTCCCATTTCGTATTGTGACGTGAAATCGTGGAATAGACAAGGTATAATTGTAATTCCCGTTTTCTATTGGAAGATGAGGGATAAGCATGATTTAATTGTAATCCCTACTTCCACACCAAGAAATAAGCATGGTTTAATTGTAATTTCTTGTACATGAGCTAAAAACTAAGATCCTTAGTGATTCATAGTGGCGCTCTTAAACATGATATTATGACTTACTTGGTGTTCGTCATACTCGTGGAATCGGGTATAATTCCCGTCATCGAAAGATGTTATGTGTACGTTATAGAATTTGCGAAGAGGTTACTTTTATATGCTTTGTTTACAGATTTGGTTTTCAAAGCTTATTAATGTTTTGATTTAAAACTGGATGTTCTCACTAGGCGCAAGCCTAATATTTTCCAAAAACTAATTTTCTTACTAGGTGCTAGCACGGGCAGGGATTCAAGGGGTTGAGCAAAGAGCGATACAAAGTTCATAGCTTTTGAAGATGTAATGGAGAATTTAGTTATAGTGAAGATATTTTGAGAGATCCGTAAACAACCCGTATAATATGATCACGTTTGGATATGGGTTAGATTAGTAGGTTGTTTATCAAAGGCGCAGGTTGATCTTTCTGGTTGAGGCTGTGATATTTCATTTGTAATTATGAACCTTCGTCACTAATTCTCCATTTATGAATGAAAGTTTTTGGATGATGTTGTTGTAAACCTTGTTTATTTAAGGTTTAAATTTATTCGCATTTTTTTAGGGTGTTTCGAAGAACGAGGATAGGACCAAAGTTATGGTAATCACAAACCAAGAGGGAGAGTTGTTAAAAGGGAATTGCCGACTTAAAAAAACCCAAAAGGAAATCATACCGAAACAATCATTATCCTTTCAAAACACAAACATCATACCTACAAGATTCTTAGGAAATCATACCTATAAGATTGATAGCAGATACAAGAGCTAACAGTAATGAGGGGAATAGAGATGACCTAAAGATAATAGTTACAAGAGTTCATATCGAGAAGACGACAAACATCAGGATGATAGAAACAAGGGCAAGGGGGGAAAATACGGGTCTAAACGATATGGCAGGGGTTAGACATGTGAGCCATTCAGAGTGTTTTGTGTAAAGCCCGCGTCCCGGTATGGTTTTACTTTACGTATTTATTTATTTATTATCTTTCTCTTTGGAATGTTTATTATCGGGTTTTTGGCGGCAAGGACCAAGATGAAGTAATTTTGTGAGAATTAGCTTAATTGTTACAATCCTAACTTAATTGGTAGAAATGAAATTACTTTAAAAACCAGGGGCTAAAAGTGTAATTTTAAATCAAAATTGCATGGGATCGGCCCTTATAGAACCAACCCCCCCTTTCCCTCTCGTCGTTTTCCTTTCACGCAAGAAACACCCAAAACCCTCAAGCAAACCCTAATTCCCTCTTCCCCTACATGCTGTCCGCCGTACCATCCCACACCACTGGCGCCGACGCCGTGGTTTGCTGCCGGGGAGGGAGAGAGAGAGGGAGCGAGAGTGAGGAAGAACCGGCGATCGAGAGGAGGCCGAGATCACGCAGTGGTTGCAGTTTCGTCGGCGTCGAGAGGTAAGTCCCTTATCCTCCTTGCTTCTCTCCTTTTCGCCGTTGTTGAACCACCGCAACACCACCACCGCCGCCACAGTCTTGGCTGTCGCCGGTGTGTGGCCGCCGTGCACCACCAACGCGGTGGCTGTGATGGTGGGTTTGTCGTGGTTAGTATGAGTTTAGGGGGGTGGATGGCTCGAGTTAGTTTGGTCGGATTACCTTTGGGTCTCGTCGGTTCCTTTTTACCGAATCACCACCACCGCCGGTGGTGGCCGCCGCCGCCGCCGCCGACCACCACTGCCGGAGGTGGCAGTGGGTGGTGCTTGATAATCCAGCCCAGTAACCTAAAACCCTAACCTTAAAACCCTAGTTCGTAAACCTTAAACGCGTAACTCTAAGCCGATAGTAAAAGTTATCATTTTATGTAAAATGGCTAAATCTGTCACTGTTTTGTTTCGTTCATAACTTTTCCAGCGTAACTCAGTTTGAGGTGAAATCGGTGCTCACAGTTCACATTTTGTGTCGGGAATACTTTTCGTGTTTTAGCAAAAACCTGGTTAAGCCTCTAGCTAGGTGCAAAAGGGTCGTTTTCGCAGCAGGTCCGAAACTTTCAGCTTTGAGTTTCAGTTTTAGAAAATTCGTATAAAATCATAGGAACCTCGTATGAACGCGTATAATATGTACGTGGAAAGCTAAGACCCAGACCCTTCTGTTTGTGGAATTTAATTTCTGGATTAGTGGGTCTAGAGGGGGCTAAACAGGTCCCAAACAGACCTGCAGTTTAGACCGAAAAGCTGAAATGTCACTCTTTTAGTCTTATGATTATTTTTGAGGGTTGGGGCTTCGTGTTGACACTTTGTAGCACTTCTTTAGGTGAAGAGAAGTGAGATTGGAGTTGGCAAGCTCTTGTGGCCGTTCGGGAATTTTCTGCACTGCTTTTGAGGTGAGTTCACTCACTACGTAGGATAATAATTGTACGTGCATTACCGTAGCTCGTGTGTGCTAGTAATCTTATGTGGTATGGTACTAGATCGTGTCGTGTCTAGTATGGACCTTGGGTATCGTATAAAACTCGAGGAGACCGAGGACTCGGGGAGACCGAGGACTCGGGGAGACCGAGGACTCGGGGAGACTGAGGAGGATGTACACGAGTGACGTAGGAACTCGGGGAGACCGAGGGATACGTGCACGGTGATCGTGTGATATCGGGGAGACCGATGGATACCTGCTTAGGTTGTCTTGCATGAGTATGTTAGTTTAGGATGCGTTCTTAAACTTGCATGCTTGGTTATGTGTATCTACCTGTGTTAGGGGTAGTGTTAATATGATTGCTATCGTATGTGGTGTTGAATTCACTAAGCTTCGTGCTTTCCATTTTCCTATAAATCACTGTTCCAGGTACGAGTGGCAGCAAGGCGTGACGGTACACACTGGCGCGTTAAGGAGACTTTATTTATTTATTTATTTCGAGACACCACGTTTAGAGTTACGTTATTTTCCGCTGTTTAAAAGAGTTGGTTGTTTAACTTAACGGAGTTTTGGATAAAATGTTTATTCGGTTTTAAATACTTGTGGTTTATTTAATTAAAAGGGTATTTTTAAAAGTTCAAATTTATTGTAATTTTCGGGACGTTACATTTTGGAATAATTCAAAGCATGTTAAGTTTTTGCCAAACAATCATGTTCTCTGATCGATTCACATGTGGGATCTGAATGGTATCATTCGGATCCAAACAAACAGCCCCCGAGTTGTAATAAGTTTATAGAATACTTTTTGGTGTCTTAACAAAATTTTGACATTCATTATAACAAAGCGCCGCATCAACTATTTTATATAATATTTTTGAGAAAATGTCCTATAAACCTATCTTTCTATAGTATACTTGTTTTTATAAGACACTTTTTAAAATTATGTTATATAAAATAGCTACTACGACGTTCTTTTTTCATAAAAATGTCCTAAAAACTTGTTACAATGTCCGAAAGTGTCCTATAAACTTATTACAACGCGTTTAGGTATAAGACACCAATTAAGTCTTATAAGCGGTTTATTAAGACACTTAATTTTTTAGTGTACTATAACACAATTTTTCGTTATAGTGTTTTGAACATATAGACCACTTGTGGGTTTTTACCAACCATAGGGACCGAAAAAGAAGTATATGTATTTTTAATTGGTTGACACATGCCCATGTTTAGTAAGTTTTATGTTGTTTTTTTAACCGTGAGTGTCCAGTATCCGAATCCAACCCCAAACTGAAAATAAGGTGTTTGTGCAGACCACGAATACTTTGAAATCGGAAACCTGACTTTTTTGGGGGGGGGGGGGGGGGGGGGGGGGGGGCATTTGGGTTCGGGTTGGGTTTGATCTTTGGCCACCTGACCTGTCCGAAACCCAAATAATATGCATTATATATTAAATATTATATAGTATACTTAATTATCTAATTATCTTTTAAAAATCGTTAATTATATATAGTCGCTCGAGATGTTGTTTAATTTCTAAAGTTACTATCGATTACATCAACCTCTCAATCTATTGAATTCGTTCTTAAAGTTGATTGAATTTATACATACAATTTGCATTCTAATAATACCCGATCAACATCTACCCGAAACTCGACCTACCCGAACCCGAAACAATCCAAAATCTGAAGCCTAAGATTCAGGTCTTGATTTCCATATCCAAAATCCAATAGGGTTTTTGGTTTGCCCACCCAACCCACTGACCCGTCCGATGCACGCGCCTAGCGTCCGGGTCAATCTATGTGCATATCGACTAATCAAGTGTTGTTAAAAGTAAAGAGTGTTATAACTGTTAATTGATTCAAAATATTTAATTTTTGACAAATATTATCTATTAAGATAGTCATCAAACCTCATGACAAATATTGTTGTGCTCAATCATTCGAAGGTGGAACAACCGTTACACAAACATGGCTTAATATTCGAGTAAAATGCTTGGATATTGAAGTGATTGATCGAGGGCTCATCTAGGATTAAACTTTATGTATCGTTAGATTCCAAGTATTATTAGAAGCGAGGGTGAATCATGTAAAAGTTGAGTCAAAACTAACTTGGCTCAGTTGTCAAACTTTTATCAAATTATGCATGTAATATAATGAAATTAAATATCATGTTGAGATAATTAATTAATGTTTTTTATTGCATGTAAATAAATTTTGAAGCACGTAACATATATTTATATATGTATATAATGAATGCAATAAACGTAACTACACAAGTTATAGTGATAGTATGCCTACCATACTCAAAAAAAGACTTCCAAGGCAAATATTATTATAAACAAAAGAATGAGTTGTACGTTTGGTCCCTATATTTTGTTAGTTTTGATGCTTTGTGTCCTCAAAATGAAATGAATACGGAACCACCTCTTTGTGTCCCTATACATCTAACGTCGTCATGTTTCACTATTAAGTGGAGGTGTGTGCCTCTCATTCCCTCGTACCTAAAAAATTAAAAGAAAATAATATAAACTACTTATTTTTTCTTATCTTCCTTCAACTAACAACCATGGAAGATATATCGAGGGCTCAAGAACATGATTTGATTTAGGGGCCGTTTACCTAATCACTTACCGGTAAAATTTAACACTATCACTATCACTTATTTATCGAGTAGGATTTTAGTCCACCAAAATGACATCGTATGCAACAATTTATCCGGTAAGTGCTAACTATGGTCTATATATGGTAAGAGTCATCGCACTCACTTACCGGGTAAGACTCGGTCCTGGCCTTCATTCTTACCAGGTAAGATTATTGGCCCTTGCCATATTTATCTGGTAAGGTAATGTGACTTGGTAAGCACTTACGGGGTAAGCGTTTCGCAAACGGTCCCTTAGAGGTCAAAAACCTGTTGTATTACTATTGTAAACCTGAGAGAATTTGGAAGTCCTATTTCTTATCACCACAGCTATATAACCTCCTATTTATACCGAGAGAGAAACAGTAGAGTTCTATACGAATCCAAACGGCTTCGAACTACATAAATGTAGCTCGATTGGCTGGCAAATTCCTACTTTTATATCGATTATGAACTTCCACCCTCAATTCTTAACGACGTTGATGGTGCTAAACCACTTAGGAAGACGTATATGGTAGCCACCGCTAAAGACCGAGCCTTTAACTCTTCGTCTATTTTGGGGTTTCCCTAGACAATTAATTTCACTAAGGTCATTTTGTTCAAGAATCATGCAATTTCATCAAGATTCTAATATCTATATATTAAAGATGCCATTCTTTACAAAAGGCCCCAACATAGACATTTGTTCAAAGGCTTGCTATACCACCTAGTTACCACAACAAACATAAAAAAAGGTATATATACATGCTTGTGTTTGGATCAATTAAGTATGGCATATAATTAAAAGGGATGGAAACGGGCATTGTCCGAAGAAGAGGGAATGGGGAGGGGGTGGTCGGAGTCTCGGAGAAGAGAGAATGCTTTAAATACTTGTACACAATCTTCACATACTTAAATAATTATTTAATAAACAAAAAAAGACAAAATGAGCAAAATGTCTCTTAATCAACGACACTACAACTAACGGATATATTTAGGGTTAGAGGCTATTTTTAAAGCAAAATGACTATTCTTGCACTTTTTTGCAAAGGAGGGACCACTTTCATAGTTTCTTATTAACCACAGGGATCAAAACTGTAGCTTAATATTATATTTAAAGAGCATCATGTATCAAACCATCATAAGTGAAACAAGTTTGAGCATCAATGGCAACCTCCTTCTCTGATAACATCTTGAACTCGACGATCTCAGAAGAAACATGGGTTCTTCAAACCCGTAAAAAGCTCGAAAATGCGACTCCATATGACGAAAACACACCGATCTCTGTTTGCCATGTTCCCAAGTTCATAAGCGTTATAAACCCTCAAGCTTATGCTCCTCAAGTGATAGCGTTAGGGCCGTATCATTACTTACGGCCGGAGCTCTATCACATGGAGCGATACAAAATCGAAACGGTCAAATGGTATTGGACACCTTCTCAAATAAATCTTGTTTTAGAAAAGCTCCAAGAAATCGGGCCAAAGGTGCGAGCTTGTTATCACAAGTACCTCGATGTGGAAGATGATACTCTAGCCTTGATGCTTGCCATTGATGGGTTGTTTCTTATTTACCTTTTAAGTAGACATTTGAATCGTTTTACTGATGATGCTAGTGTTTTTAGGGACGTTATGATGCTCGAGAATCAAATCCCAATAATCGTTTTGAAGGAAATCGGAAACACCATTGGCTTCAACGATGTTGCATTGTTCTCTATGATGCGGGTATTTTGCGAATCTCAGTCGCCATTTGCATTGAGCTCAGATCACCGCCAAGTTTTGCAAGAATCTAAAGTTCTTCACTTGTTGGATCTTTTGCATGAAATGATCACCATGCATGAAATCATGAAGCAGCCTGCTTCAGCTCCTGATCAAGAAGTTATAGAAGTATCACGACATGAATCAATGATGTCGAAAATTGATCATGATAACGATCAGCTTATTGAAAATACCATTGAAATCTTAACAAGTGAAGCTGTAAGTTCTATCAAGCCAATTAAACTGATTACAAGCTTACCATGGGGCATTATCTCAAATCTTCTCAGCCACAGTTCCGGCCTCAAAGAAGTTGCCACCAAGAATCCTTTAGTCCAAGAAATCGACATTCCATCTGTTTCAAAACTCTCCAAACTGGCCGGAATCAAGTTTCAGCCGGAAGCAGGAGGAAACCTGCAAATCCGTTTTGATTCTCCGGCCGCCACCCTCAACCTCCCGGCTATTACTCTCAACGGCAACTCAGAAGTTATATTGAGAAATCTAGTAGCTTATGAAATGGCGAGTAGCAGCATCACTTCAGGTTAGAAACCGATTCATAATTTTTATTTAGTTTTAGCAAATAGAATTATCGTAATATAAAATATAATTATATAATCAAATTTTATTAAAGTTTATTTGGAAAGGCGTCTCACGCTGTCTCTAGAGTCTAGACTAATCTCGACAAATTATAACGGCAAAAATCAGCCTCAATTGTTGTGTACGTCTCGATTCGAAGACTGGACGGATGGGATATTCAACGCTAAAACTTAAATTTAAGCTTCAATACAATACTTTTAGTTTTACGGTCTCATCTAATGAAAACTTATGGTTGCACCGTTAGAGCATCTTCAATCGAGTTCTTTTTTTCTATAATTTAGTTTATGGATTGGTTCATAATAATCGAGGGTCAAATGTTTATAAAATGTGTAGGGGGGCAAAATATGATGTTGTAGGAACATAAAATTTAATGTGAGCGAGTCGTGAACCTCTAATCAGGTTCATGACCAAAGATACCGCGCGCTAAGCTGCTTTTAAAAATTTATATTGTGTCGCATCAAATGAATGCCAATGTGTCCGCCCGTGCAGGCTACCATAATCTTGTTCTTGCTCAATATGTTGATCTCATGAGTGGCATTATTGACACAAAGAAGGATGCAAGTTTGCTTCAACGTGCCGGTATTATTAGAGGGGATTTATCGAATTCACAGGTTGCAGATTTGTTTAATGGGATGAATAAATCGTCACAAAAAGTTTATAATGAAACTGCTGGTAAGATCAATGAGTATTATCGGCAGAAACCTAAGGTGAAGGTATATAGGTTTGTTAAGAAATATGTCTATGAGTCGTGGAAAGTGCTAACTGTTGTTTCTACGATGGTGATGCTATTGTTAATATTTTTTCAGTCGGTCTGTAGTGTTTATGATTGCAAACGAGTTATCAAAACTGTAGATTATAATTAAGTCGTTTTGGTGTATTTTGATTCGAGCGTATATGTAAGTCTTTATGTAATATCATTGTGTTATTGTGGTTGTTGTTTTCATGCAATCCTACTTTGGACTGTATAATGTGTTTAAGGTGTTGTTTCTTTGTTTGTTTTCATTAATTTATTTGTTTAGATTAATTTGTTTGTGTAAATAAAACTATATTTTTATTTGTTTGTTGAATGTCATATTGGTTAGTTGGATACTTCTTGCAAGGATAAAGGTTGATTTCCCCAAAGTAATCTCTACATGACTTTCAAACCAATTGCAACCCAATTGAAAAATGACACATCACAATTTCCTTTAACCTAACTTTCAATATTAAAACAATTGCCACTAAATTAATAAAACTTTAAAATGATTTACATGTTTAATCAATGTTGTTTACCTTTTTATTAGATTTGGTCTCAAAGTATATATATATAGCCTTAGGTTCAAATGAGAAGTGCAAATTTTTTGAGAAATAGAGAAGTGGTCTTGGCCATTTATTCGGTCAAGATCGGTTATAACTGGTCAAAAGTTGCAGCTTTGACTGGTCAAAAGTTACGACTGTTCCAAAAATAGAAGGAAAATTTCGTAACTTTTACAAAAAACACAGGCTGAATTCATATATGAATCCGTGTGATTCACATATGAACTATACGTTCATATATGAACCTTTGTAATTCACATATGAATTCTTTATAACTAATTCATATATGAATCTTGTGATTCATATATGAACCTTTGAGTTTCATATATGAAACTAATTAACTGTAGGTTCATATATGAATCAGTTGAACCAATGAACTGATTCATATATGAATCTTTGTGTTCATATATGAACCTTTGTGATTCATATATGAATTTTTTTAACTAATTCATATATGAACCTTGTGTTCATATATAAACCTTTGTGATTCATATATGTAAATTTTTAACTACTTCTCATATGAAGAAATTAACTGATTCATATATGAATCACAAATGTTCATATATGAATTAGTTAAAAAGAGTTTATATGTGAATTACAAAGGTTCATATATGAATCACATAGATTCATATATGAACTCGTCCCGCGTATTTTTTACGAAACTACCCCTCTATCTTGTGCAGACCACGCGTAGACCACGCGAGGAATTATCCGCTGCTTCTCGGTCAAAGCAGCCGATCTTGACCGAATAAATGGCCAAGATCATTTCTCTATTTCTAAAAAAAATTGCACTTCTCATTTGAACCTCTCCCTATATATATATAGGGGTGAGTTCAAATGAAAACTCATTTTAAATTGTGAACATGAGGACAAGTCACAACCATTGATCAAGATTTGGAAAATTAATCATTGGTTAAAACTTAATGAAACCAATTGAGGAGTGATTAGGGACAAATCTGGAAATTTAAATTAGCGCCTACCATCTTTGACTTTTTATTTTCTTTTTTAATTAATTTTTTTTACCCCCTTAAATTTTAAAATAAATTATATTAAAAATTACTAATATTTTAATCAAACAAATTACATCAAAAAAATGAAAATTTCGTGCTATTCGATATGACATCTATCTCGATATAGTTTTTTCTTCATTTTAACTGTTTTTACGTAAAATGTTATGTATGTGTTATATTCAGTGTGAATATGTATGCACGTTTCCTGATGTCCATATTCAGTATGAATAACAAAGGGGAACGTTCATTCACTATTCATGACGAATAACACAATATTCAAAATGAATAATACACGAATTCCTGATTCATGTATTATTAAATATGAATCGTGTATTATTCACCTTGAATGTTGTATTATTCATCCTGAATGATACATTATTCATGATGAATAATATATGAATGACTCGTGAAGGTGTGAACACATGACGCACTCTCTTTTGTTTTCCGATTCACAATCGAAACTTGATTTTATTCTTTATGAATATGTATACACATCTTCAAGTGTCCACATTCAGTATGAATAAAATTCATGATAAATAATACAATATTCATGATGCGTAATACAGTATTCAGGATGAATTATATAACTTTCAGGATGAATAATAAACGAATTCATAAATCGTGTATTATTCACCCTGAATGATGTATTATTCATACTGAATGATACATTATTCAATTGGTATCAGAGCATAGTATATCACTTAGATCAGATTAGGATTTTGAAAGTTTTTGCAAATTTTGAGTGTTCTTCATTTTTTCCATTCATTTCTTATTGATTCCAGCCATTTGAGTGTTTCAAATGGATTAGAATTGGTCTAGAAGTGTTTGCTATTCATCTCTGTGTGTTTTTATTCCGCAATTACACCAGGATTTGACTCAATTTGTGCAAAATATATGGACTTTAATTTGCTGCACACTGTTTTGCATCGAAAAACCATTTTCTGTTGGTTTTTGGACAAAACTCGAAGAATTAAAGTTGTCCAGAATACCCTCGCACACATACCTACCAAATTTAAGATCAATCCAATAATTTTTGAAGAATCGACTTAAGATCATATGAGTATTCAAAACTATCGCAACCCTTGAATATTCAAAACTATCGCAACTCTTGAATATTCAAAACTATCGCAACACTTAGTGTTCTTGAGTATTCATAACTATCGCAACTCACAAGAAGTGAACACTATCTTATCTCAACCCTCTGTTGAGATTAGATCATCTTTATCTCAACCCTCTGTTGAGATAAGATCATCTTTATCTTACCCCACTAAGGTTGAACAGTATCTTATCTCAACCCTCTGTTGAGATAAGACAATCTTTATCTCAACCCACTAAGGTTGAACAGTATCTTATCTCTACCCTCTGTTGAGATAAGATCATCTTCTTGTTCTTTTATCGCAACTCCTTAGTTGAGTCAAGAAGTGCGTTGAGATAAGAAGTGAGTTGAGATAAGAAGTGAGTTGAGACAAGTTTTTTTTTGTTTGAGACATGCTTTGAGTTGAGACAACAGTGTGTTGAGATAAAAGTTTGTGAAACAATTTTTACTAATCGGATCATAAGGGGTACTTAACGATCATTAACAAGTAATCTAAATATGGCTACTTCAGAGTCTACTTCAAATGAGGTACATTCCGATCTCTATAATCAATTTTTTAGTCAACAAGATTATTTAACAAAGAAGTTAGAAGAACTAACAAATGACCAGAAAAGAGCAGATGAAATAATTTACACTCAAAAGGAAAGACTAATAGAACAAGACAGTCAAATTAAAGAATTAGAAAAGAAAAAGACTGAGTTCGATATTGGTCATGCGTATTTTCAAAGTCGAATATCTGAACTATCAAAAAAATTAATGAGTTCGGAAACCAAGAATAGTGAGTTTGAAAGTCTTTTACATGCTTATAAAGATAGGAATAATGAGCTGTGTGAAAATGTCAAAGGTCTGGAAGATAAACTGTACAAAGCAGACCAAACTGAACAAACATGTCACATGAATAAGCCAAGCAAGTTCAGGTATTTCAATTCAAAGTGGGGTATCGGGTATGACAATCCACAATACCTAAGGAATGCCTTAATAAAATCCCCCACTCTTTATAAATTTGAATGGTTTATGCTTGCATCACATCCTAGCTATCAAATCAAATGGCTTAAAATGGATGGTGAAGACTATGAGGCTGAGGAAGAAATAAAAAGAAAAGCCACTGTTAAAATGCAACTTCCTTTTTGGTACGGTCCAGATAATGCAAAGGAATTAGATAACGAAACAACCTTACCAAATGATTACTTTGAGAGTTATATTGTTAAAGAACAAGAGGAAACGAAAAATACACAAAAGGATGATACTGAAAAACCAACTTTGGAAGGTAAAAGGTATTTTCCACCAATGGTTCTTGAACAAAAACTCATGGACCTCGAAAGCAAGATCAAAAGTACTATTGAAGAAGTCTGAAATGACGAGAAGCTTGCTTTTGAGATCGAAAAGAAAGTTATGATCACAGTGTTTTCGGAAAGTTTAAAAGAAATGAAAACAAAACTTGTGGAAATATATGAAGAAAAGGTTACAAAAGAAAATCATTCTTCAGATTCAAATGTTTCCTAATGCAAAGCTTTCATGGGAAATACTGTGTTCAGGAGAAGAAAATGTTTTTGAAAAAGAACAAAATGAATTTCTTTATCCGAAGTCTTATGGTATTTTTCACACTTCATTGGACAGCCAGTCTGATTGTGATATACAGATTGTTTGTGATGGGTAGAACAAACAAGTTCAAGAATCTGCTGTTCAATTTGACTTTAACGCAAAGCTTCCAGATCACACAGATTTTATAATCAAAGAAGAAGCACCTAAGAAGAATTTCTTTAAGGGTGAATCTTCAAAATCAGTTGAAAACCCTTCTGTTAATGATTATTATTCGAAATCTAAATCCAAACAATCATTACAGAAGAAGAAAAGAAAAACAAAATGAAAGAAGCATGTTAATTCTTTTCAAGCTCGGAATTAAAAAGCTTACAACTCCTATTTGTCTGGTGTTTCAGATCGTAATTTGAGAAACAACACGCGCCTTGAGTGGAGAATAAAGGAGTCCACACAGGATGTGGCCCAGATCAAATCATCCCACGCTTTTTTAAATGTTTTAAATTCCAAGAAAGACAATTTTGTTTCAAATGTTATTAATTATGATGTTGGCACTAGACGAAAACTTGTAGTTCCTTACAAGGTTTATTCAATGCGACAACTGATTAATTTGGCATGTGATCAAATTTGTTGTGCTTCTTGTGGTGTGGATGATTTTATCTGCAAATCTGACTATAACCGTTGGTTTTATTCAAATGATTATTTTAACACCGGTTATAGATGATAATGTCGGTTTCGACATTATTTTTAATCTCAAATTAGGTGGTTTACGCATTTGTTCAAGTGAAATACGAATGTTTAACGGGGTTTTTTTGAGAAAGTACAGGTTTAAGCATTGATTCCCATAAGAGCAGCAAATTTGAGTTCCGGAGCTGACAACGAGAAGAATCGAGGAAATGAGAAACAGAAGCTGGCGCCAGTATCCGCGCCAGTGAACTGGCGCCACTA
Source organism: Saussurea involucrata (assembly GCA_033807775.1). Classification (NCBI taxonomy): domain Eukaryota; kingdom Viridiplantae; phylum Streptophyta; class Magnoliopsida; order Asterales; family Asteraceae; genus Saussurea; species Saussurea involucrata. Next base: position 15,380,564 of record CM066324.1, read on the forward strand.
TCCGCGCCGATTTATTAAACAGAACCTGGCTCCAGTCTCGGCACCAGTACTGGCCCCGACGCCCAGTTATTTAAAACTCTTTCTTTCAGCTAGGGTTGGACACTTTTGACTGGACACACGACGACGGCTGGCCAAGGGGCGAATTTTGGAGGAAAAACAGAGGTCTTTGAAGAGGGAGATACGAGGGAAACGGATCGGAACAAGAAATCAAAGACGATTGAGCACGCGAGATAGAAGGGGATTATTCTCAGGGAGTTATTTATCATTACATCTAGAACTTTTCGAACCATGAATTCTTTAAAGCTTTTTGTAACTTTTCAGTTTCTTTTACACACCCCCAACATGAGCTAAACTACATGTTGGGGGGGGTTGGATGATGTTTGGGTTATTGATGTAAACTTTGGATGATTTATGTTTTGGTTTTAATAGATGGATGACGTTTTTTAACTTATACTCACTGCGTTTAACTAATTGATCACTAGTTAAATGATTTTATCGTTCTTGAGTACATTCGAGAGATGTCTTGAGATTTAGATCGGGTTCAATAGCTACCGAGGAGAATTGGATAGAGATATACCAATTTCTTTGGTGTTGTGTTCTAAATCTTTTTCATTAATTCAATCTATTTGTGAGATCGATTGATAAACAATCTTAATTGAATTAATCCTTGTTGCAGCTTGAAAGAGTGCAATGAGGCCGGGTTTTGCAAGTCATTAATCGTTAGAACTAATCATAATTCACTATGAATTCTCATTCAATAAGTCATTCGGATTCCAACCCTCCTTCTTCCCTCTCAACCTTTTTCCAATTAATCAACTTTTCCAACGCTTTTGTGTGCTTTTGTTAATTCAGTAATTCAACAATTCAACCAAACCAAATTTCGACCGCTTAGTTAATAGTTACTACAGTCATTGAGGTACTTAACACCTAGTTCCTGTGGGTTCGATACTCGTACTTCCGTACGTATTACTTGAGACGACACCGTACACTTGCGGTTAGTCAAAGGGGGGTGTAAACCTTCCTATCAAGTTTTTGGCGCCGTTGCCGGGGAGCTTGTTTTGTGTTAATATCACTACCAGCTGTAGGAATTATTATATTGAGCATTTTCTTTTATTGCAATTTTCTTTTTTATGTTTTTTTTATTTTGATCCTCCTTATTCACAATTGTGATCCAAGTTTCTTGCTACTGCATTATTACGAGAACTAACTTGTACTCTATTCCTTGCTGCAGATCACTTCTAGTTTATGCTAAGGAGGAGTTCCTCTGGTGAACTCGAACCATTTGATCCTGAAATCGAAAGGACTGCAAGGAGACTAAGGAGGCAAGCTAGACTCAGACTTCAGCAAGAAATGGAAGGTGTCAATAATGAAGAGTACGACGTTAATTGGGAGGACAACAACGTTAACAACAACGTTAACGACGACAATGTTAACAATGATCTCAACAACAATGGCAATAACAATGCCAACAATGGTGTTAACAACAATGTCAATCATCCACCACCGCCACCACAGAGGGTACCTATGCGGAATTTTGCCAACCCGAACATGGGGGCCGCACAGAGAGGACCTTATGTTCCTCCAATTGCAGCAAACACTTTTGAAATCAAGACTGGCACCATCCAATTGGTGCAAGAAAACATGTTCGGAGGAGCAGCAACTGAAGACCCGCACAACCACTTGAGAACATTCGAGAAGATCTGCAACACCTTCAAGGTGAACGGAGTTGATCCGGGTGCAATCAAACTCCGACTTTTTCCATTCTCACTGAGGGGTCGAGCTAATGAATGGGAAGAGGGTTTGCCAGCTGGGAAGATTCGTACATGGAACGATATGGTGACCGCGTTTCTGAACAAGTTCTTTCCACCGGGGCGAACGACCCAACTGCTGTCGGATATCACTCACTTCGCCCAGTGGGATCAAGAGTCATTATATGAGGCTTGGGAGCGGTACAAGGGTATGCTTAAAAAATGCCCTCACCATGGTTTGCAACCATGGATGATTATGCAAACGTTCTACGGAGGACTGCTTCCACAGTATAAGAATGACCTCACAGCCGCTGCAGGTGGTGCATTCATGAATAAGTCATATGAAGATGCATATGAGCTGATTGAAAATCTCGCGGAACATAGTTATGCCACTCCTCGGTCAGCCACTAGGAAGGTGGCAAGTGTGCAAGAAAGTGATGAACTGAAAGTCATTAAGGCACAATTGGCAGCCATCACCAATCAGCTGAAAGGGACAGCAATTCAGCCAACTTGTCAAGGAGACATGGGCTACCAAGAACCAATGGGTTCGTCTCAAGAATTGCCTCCACCGGAGCAAATGCAATTCCTTCAAAACCGCAATAACCGGCCGAGGAACGACCCTTTCTCGAATACTTACAATGAGGGATGGAAACGACATCCAAACTTCTCGTGGAGTCAACCACAGAACGCGTAAAAAGAGCCTATGTTCCATCAACAGCAGAACCAGTTCGGTAACAATTCTAACTCTTCTACTCAATCTACTAATGTTTATCGTCCTCCAGGTTACAATCAAAGGAGGCAAGAGGAAGCACAAGGAGGGGAGAAGAAGACCGGATTGGAAGAGATGCTAATGAAGTTCGTGTCAAAGATGGATAATGCGGCTGGAGAGCTGACATCATCTGTTGGTACATTGACCACTTCAGTTGGAACAATAAGAGCTGCGACGGATCAAAACACCACATCGATCCGAATTCTAGAAGGACAAATGGGGCAGATGGCAGATGCGTTAGCTATTCGGAGTCAAGGTGCATTCCCGAGCCAACCCGAGAAGACGACGAGAGAAGATTGTAAGGCAGTACAGCTGAGGAGCGAGAGAGAGTTAATCAAAGACCCACGTCTTGAAGCGAGAGAGATGGCAAGAGATCCTCATGATCATACGACCGAGGAAGAAGAGGATGAAGAGAAGATGGATGATGAGCTGGAAATGGAAGATAAGAAAGCTCCCAGCGCTGAGATGCCAAAATCTACACCGAAGACAACCATACCACCGGTGGCACCGAAAGTTCCATATCCGAACCGTTTGAAGGCACAAAGGGATGAGGCTCAGATGCCTTCGTACGTGAAGTTCTTAAAGGGCATCCTCTCTAACAAGAGGAAAATTGAGGAACACGCAACTGTGGCACTTACCGAAGAGTGCGGTGCAATAATCCAGCACAAACTCCCTCAAAAGTTGAAAGATACAGGGAGTTTTATGATTCCTGTTCATATAGGAGGTTCTGATTTTGGTAAGGCACTTTGTGATTTAGGTGCGAGTATTAACTTGATGCCTCTGTCCATTTTCAGAAAGCTTGGATTGGGAGAAGTGCAGCCGACGAACGTGACACTCCAACTGGCGGATAGATCCATTAAATATCCGTATGGAGTTATCGAAGACGTTTTGGTGAAGGTGGACAAATTCTACTTTTCAGCAGATTTTGTTATCTTAGACATGGATGAAGATAAAGAGATTCCTCTCATTATGGGCCGTCCATTCCTGGCCACCGAAGGTGCGCTAATCGATGTGCAAGGAGGAAAGCTTTCTCTCAATGTTGGCAAAGAAAGGGTCGTGTTCATGTCTTCCCAACAGCACGAGTCGGGGTGGAGCGAGGTACTTGCTATCGGGTTGATGTGATAGATGAAATTGTTGAAGAGGCTTCCCAATTTAATCATAGTGATGATCCACTCGGGAATGCCTTAACCGGAATATGCACCGATGGCGAGAACGAGAGTGTGATGCAACTGAATGCATTGTCCGAGTATCGAGGCCCGAAAAGACCAACGAAAGAGGATTTGGGTGAGCCAATTGCCAAATCACAGCCTTCATCAAAAGTGCCACCCACGTTAGAGCTTAAACAATTACCGACACATCTAGAGTATGCCTTTTTAGGCAACAATTCAACACTACCGGTAATCATCGCTGCACACCTTACTTCGGTAGAGAAAGAGAGGTTGATTCGAGTCTTGAGGGCTCACAAATCTGCCATCGGGTGGACTATAGCAGACTTGAGGGGGTTGAGCCCAAATTTTTGCATGCATAGAATCAATCTGGAAGAGGGACACAAGCCAACAGTTCAACACCAACGACGGCTGAATCCAAACATGAAAGAAGTGGTTCGGAAAGAAGTGTTAAAACTTCTAGATGCTGGAATCATATATGCTGTGGCCGACAGTCCGTGGGTGAGTCCGGTACAAGTGGTACCCAAGAAAGGAGGAATTACGGTCGTGAAAAATAACAATGACGAGCTTATTCCACCGCGAACAGTGACCGGGTGGCGTGTATGTATTGATTATCGGAAGTTGAACGACGCCACCAAGAAAGACCACTTTCCACTTCCGTTTATTGATCAGATGCTGGAGCGACTTTCGGGCCATGCTTACTATTGCTTCCTTGACGGCTATTCGGGGTACAATCAGATCCCCATCGTACCGGAAGATCAGGATAAGACGACCTTTACTTGTCCATATGGCACTTTCGCGTATCGGAGAATGCCGTTTGGGCTGTGTAACGCACCGACTACTTTTCAGAGGTGCATGATGGCCATCTTCTCCGATATGGTGGAGAAAACGATTGAGGTTTTCATGGACGATTTCTCGGTCTTCGGAGACTCGTTCGACACGTGCTTAGACCATTTGGAGGCGGTTTTGAAAAGATGCCAAGAGACGAGCTTGGTACTGAATTGGAAGAAATGCCATTTAATGGTGACCGAGGGGATTGTTTTGGGTCACAAAATCTCCAAAGAAGGCATCGAGGTCGGTAAAGCAAAGATATCCGTGATAGAGAATCTTCCACATCCCACGACGGTTAAGGGAGTGCGGAGCTTTTTGGGTCACGCCGGGTTCTACCGGCGGTTCATCAAGGATTTTTCCAAAATTTCTAAACCCTTAAGCTCTTTACTTTTAAAGGATGCTAATTTTTTGTTTACTGATGAATGTATTACTGCGTTTGACAGGTTGAAGAAGGAACTCATCTCAGCCCCGATTTTGACAGCACCCGATTGGAGCCTTCCCTTTGAGTTGATGTGCGACGCAAGCGACATCGCTGTTGGGGCTGTTTTGGGCCAAAGGAAAGAAAAGAAGCTGCATGTCATCTATTATGCGAGCAAGACTTTAGACGAGGCTCAAGTAAATTATGCAACCACCGAGAAGGAGTTGTTAGCGGTCGTGTATGCATGCGAGAAGTTCAGATCATACGTGGTGGGATCGAAGATCATCGTGTACACCGATCACTCGGCCTTGAAGTACTTAATGGCAAAGAAGGACGCAAAACCACGCCTGATCAGATGGGTCCTTCTACTTCAAGAGTTCGATATCAAAATCCGAGACAAGAAAGGATCGGAAAACACGGTAGCCGATCACCTGTCCAGAATTGGAGAAGAGGACACCAAGCCAATAGAAACCAAGCCCATCAATGACGCATTTCCTGATGAGCAACTTTTCGCGGTAAGTTCTGTTGACCCATGGTATGCTGACTTGGTTAATTTTCTTGCAGGAAATGTGAAGCCTTTTGGATTGAACTCACATCAGCGGAAGAAGTTCTATTCGGATGCTAAACGGTACTATTGGGATGAGCCATTCTTATACAAGAGATGTGGAGATGGAATGATCAGACGCTGCGTGCCTGATGAAGAGAAAGAGAGTATCCTCACATTTTGCCACACGTTAGAATGTGGAGGCCATTTCAGCACGGATCGCACGGTTGCAAAGATGTTGCAATCTGGATTTTTCTGGCCGACTATGTTTAAAGACGCAAGGAAATTCGTCTCCAAGTGTGACCGATGCCAACGGAGTGGGAATATATCAAAGAGAGACGAGATGCCGATGCAAATCTTCGTAGAAGTCGAACTCTTTGACGTATGGGGCATCGACTTTATGGGTCCCTTTCCGCCGTCATACCGGAATGAGTACATCCTAGTCGCCGTCGACTACGTTTCTAAGTGGGTGAAGGCTATTGCCACCCCAGCCAATGACTCGAAGACGGTCATCCAGTTTTTGAAGAAGAACGTGTTCACAAGATTTGGAGTACCGAGAGCATTAATCAGTGACGGAGGGAGTCACTTCTGCAACCGTTATCTAGAAGCTTTATTGAAGAAGTACGGAGTCAAACATCGTGTAACTACTCCGTACCATCCACAAGCTAACGGATTGGCTGAAGTCTCCAACCGGGAGCTGAAGTATATTCTCGAAAAGACTGTAAACGCATCAAGGAAGGACTGGTCGCTGAGATTGGATGACGCCTTATGGGCGTATCGGACTGCATTCAAGACTCCTATTGGAACCACTCCATACTGGTTGGTGTTCGACAAATCATGTCACCTACCGGTTGAGTTGGAGCATAGAGCATATTGGGCAGTGAAGCAGTTGAACATGGAGTTAGACGCGGCTGGTAAGAAGAGGTTTTTGCAACTGAATCAATTGGAAGAAATCCGTTTGGATGCATACGAGAGTGCCATGATCTACAAAGAGCGCACCAAGAGATTTCAAGACCAACGCCTACGAGAAAAGGTAATCACTCCTGGTATGCAAGTATTATTATTTAATTCTCGTTTGCGTTTATTTCCAGGTAAGCTAAAGACCAAGTGGTCGGGACCATTCAAAGTGATTGAAGTATTCCCCTATGGCTCGGTGGAGCTAGAAGGGACGGACGGTCAACGATTCAAGGTAAATGGTCAACGGGTGAAACCGTATGTGGGTGGTGACGTTGCAAAAATCCCGAGCATCTATATGGACGAGCCTAAGGAGTGACTATGTGGGAAGTCGTGCCACGACAGTAAATACGGCGCTTGGTGGGAGGCAACCCACCGTAGGTTAGCTTTTATTTTTGTTATTTTGTCTTTTGAATTTTTGTTTCTAATTTGTGTGTTTGTTTGTTCCTGAGTAATATCTCCCTAAGATCAGTGCGGTGAAGTTCAGTGAGTAAGGAACGGAAGAAGCGAAAAGGGAAGTGAAAAGAATCAAACAGTGTCTGGCGCCAGTATTGGCGCCAGTACACTGGCGCCAACATCAGCGCAGAATGAAATTAGTCGAACCAAACAGAGGCTGGCGCCAGTATTAGCGCAGACCAATCGGCTCCAACATCGGCGCGAAATGAAAAAGGGTTGTCAAATAGTGCTTGGCACGGATCACCGCGCGGCTCCATCGGCGCCAGTATCCGCGCCGACTTCCTGACGGGTATAAAAGCATCCTTTTCTCCCATTTTAGTCATTTTTCCAAAACCCTAAGAGTTCTTCAGCCATTTTCATCTCCAAAACACCCTCCTTTCTCGATTTCGACCTCCAATTGCAAGAACCTCACGAGTTTTTCTTCTCATTTCTTCCACAAGACATCAAGGTACAATCTCTTGCTCCTAATTTCAATCTTGTTGGGAAGGTGTTAGTCAAAACCGAAGGTATGGTTATTTGTCTCCTATTGTTCGTCATTTTCAAGTGGGTATACATAATTTTGTAATGATTGGTGCCATGAGAATGTGTTGCCATGCTTATTTCATAGTTTTCTCACATATGGCTTGATTTTTCTTTAGGGATTCATGATAGTGTCTAGTTGGGCTCACCATTTGTGATGATTTTGTGCTTGTTAAGAACTTGTGTATTCTGATTTGTGAGTATGCGGGGTTGTAATGTACTTACATGAGAGAGGTTAAGTGTTGTGTAAATGTTATGAATTGTGGGAAACTATGCTTAATGACTGTGCTTATTGACTGTGCTTAATGATTAAGCTGCTGAATGTTTATGAGTCTCCTTGTGCTAGGGTAGAAATTTGGGTGATGTATTGTGAATGTGTGTGGGTATTTGCGTACTAGACTAAATAGGATACACAAACCTAAGTTTCACTTAGGTTTGGGGTGCCTACTGTTGAGTTATTTTTCCACACAGCACCCCATTGCAAACCTTGGTTTTACCAAGGTTTGGGGTATGATTCTTGTGCTTTAGATGAAAATATGAGTTATGCAACAAACCTAGTCCTGGACTAGGTTTGGGGTGGCTATCTTAATGATGTGTTGCTAATTAACCTATTATCTGTTTGCAGAATCATGGTGCGCACGAACCCTGAAAATCCAGCAAAGTGGTTCCAATACTACCAAAGCAACCAAGCCACCCGCCGCGAAGTCGCACGACACCAACATCTCCACTTCGACGAACGAGTGGAAAGGTTCGAAGATAGGACGATTCATCCCTAAAGGGGGATGAAAATTAATGAAATGCCAAGCGCCCGAGTTAGAGATATTGCAATTCAAAGGCAATGGACGGACTTTGTACGGGAGCCAGAGCCATATGATCCGGAGCTCGTTATAGAGTTCTACACAGCGATGGTACCCCCGGCTTTCGGGGAATTCCATGTCGTACAGCTCCGTGGGATCGAGGTGCGCATCACGATGGACGACATTTGCAACCACTATGGAGTACCACGTTACCAAAATTTAGACGCAACGTTCGGTATACCCCCAATCCAAGGTGTCAGGCAGGACGAGGCGCATAGCCCCATTATTGCGTCAGCATTGAGGCGCAACAGGCGTGATGAATGGGCACCAAGAAAAGCGAACTACGCCCGGAAATTGGGGTGTGGTTGCGATTCATCAAGGGGAGTCTAGCCCCTTCCACTCATTATACCACGGTTGACCCTTACATGGCACAGATCCTTTATTGCATACAACACAACATGCCGTTAGACGTCGACCACATTGTTATCCGCCACATGATTGATGCCGCTGCTGAGCGGAACACAGGTATCCTTCCTTTTCCATGCTTGGTTACTAAGCTGTGCAGAGATGCGGGCTTGGAGATTGGGAACACTGTAGATCCCCCTTCACCGTTCGATCGGGGCACCTACCGCGCCCAAGCGACTGCTGCCCGAAACTTGGATGAGCGAGAGGCAGTTGCCAACGAGGAAATGGAGATACCAAGCGATGCAGACGATGTGGACGCCGATGACGTCAACTATGATCCCGCTGTGGATAAAGGGCACCCGCCCATTGATGCTGACCCGAGGATGCACGTGCGAATGGAGGCGATAGAACGTGAGATGCGATCGGGATTCGCTAGAATGGATATGGGGTTCGAAGACATGCGTCGATGGATGAGAGGTGAACAAGCCCCGGACGCAGCATGCCCAGCCAACCCGCCGGCAGAAAGGAGAGTGAGGAGGCAGCAGCAGGGCGGTGCCAGACGCAGAAACCATGGGGAATGAAGACGGTTTGTTTTCATTTTTCTTTTTGATCTGTTCTGTTCTGTTCTGACTTTATTTTGGATGACTGTACTTAATTCGTCTAACTTTATTTTGGATGACTGTACTAAATTCGCACAAGTTACTTTTGGAGGATTGTAATAGAAGTAGGTGCACATTGGGGACAATGTGTATTCAGGTTTGGGGTGGACGTGAAGTGATAGTGTCATTGTGATGATCTTTATTATATCTTAGGCAAGGAACGGAATTAGAGTCATTATGATTGAATTTTTTTCCTAAATCACCGTTAGTAGTGAGTAGAACTCTGCTTTTTGAGGAATGAACTGTAAAGGATAATATAGCATTGAATGAGACCCGAAGGATTGTATACATTAAGGACATTAGTGGAGATCACCCAATAGTGAGGTATTGAGCCAATCAAGCGTCGATTCTGAGAGGAAATACATGAAATCGATACACTTCTCACTATTTTTTGTCGTGGCTATAGTTGATCTCACTATAGACTTTCGCCAATTAGCAAAGACTTCCATAGGGATATCTGGTGTCACTAGCATCTTATCTGAGTATAGACCGTGAGAAATGATTCCAGGCAATGTGAGTATAGAGTGTTTTTATCTTGCGCACCTTTCTTTTCGAGTGATCCTTAGCCATTTTTGCAGCCAAACACTGATTATGTCGATTCTAAAACCCATATTACACCCTAGCCTTTATAATAGCCTACCTTGGTCCGAACAAGTGCCGGTTACGAGAGGTATGATGGGACATTTCATGAAAAAGGGGGGGAATAGATGGATGTAAATCAGAAGGAAGTACGGAAAGAGTGATATGACCAAAAAGGGTCATGAAAAAAAAACAGTGAAAAAGAAATAAGGCAACTTGGTCAGCTCACTGTAGAAAAAAATATATATGGGGAGCTCAAATGTATAGAAGGAAATAAGGTTGACATACTCAATCAAGGGAAGTGGGATGTAACCATGTTGAAAGAGGCAAAAGACAAAAAGGAAGGGTAACTATTTGTTCGTACACCGGTACTGTGAGGACTTTTGATCCGATCTACCTTTCGTTTCTTAGCCAATAGCTTAGCCCCATTGCAACCCTTGTAAAAGACCTGGATGATCCTTTGGAAAGTATGAGGATAGATGAAGTTGACACTGATAGTCTTAGTCTTGTTAGTTGGTTCCTTCCGAGATCGTTTATTTGGACATTGGTGCGTCTTTCTTGTTACGTTGTTCATGCTATTATTCGAGTATTCTTGCATATAACCTCCAATTGCATGACGACATGTGGGACAACCTAGGGTTCGAGTGAATTGAGAGTCCGACGAGGTAGGGTCGAGGCGAAATCCTCCCTGGTCATGCATGAATTTAGGTGGAATTTGATGTAGTGTGGTCCCAATCAGTTCTATTCTCAGAGAGTAAGTGTTTCGACCTTTGCAAACTGGGGGTGTCTCAGTAAAGGATTCTGATTAATCTGTTAATTCCTTTTGTTGAATAGGATATGTAGAGATCCATAATGACCCCACCGACTTCACAACTGTGCGAATTTTGTTTTGACCCTGGGTTTTAAATTTTTCTATCGCTATTTTGCTTGAGGGCAAGCAACGCTCGGTTTGGGGTTGTTGATAATGTCGGTTTTCGACATTATTTTTAATCTCAAATTAGGTTGTTTACGCATGTCTTCAAGTGAAATACGAATGTTTAACGGGTTTTTTTTGAGAAAGTACAGGTTTAAGCATTGATTCCCAAAAGAGCAGCAGATTTGTGTTCCGGAGCTGAAAACGAGAAGAATCGAGGAAATGAGAAACAGAAGCTGGCGCCAGTATCCGCGCCAGTGAACTGGCGCCACTATCCGCGCCGATTTATTAAACAGAACCTGGCGCCAGTACTGGCCCCGAAGCCCAGTTTTTTAAAACTCTTTCTTTCAGCTAGGGTTGGACACTTTTGACTGGACACACGACGACGGCTGGCCAAGGGGCGAATTTTGGAGGAAAAACAGAGATCTTTGAAGAGGGAGACACGAGGGAAACGGATCGGAACAAGAAATCAAAGACAATTGAGCACAGGAGATAGAAGGGGATTCTTCTCAGGGAGTTATTTATCATTACCTCTAGAACTTTTCGAACCATGAATTCTTTAAAGCTTTTTGTAACTTTTCAGTTTCTTTCACACACACCCAACATGAGCTAAACTACATGTTGGGGGGGGGGGGGGGGGGGTTGGATGATGTTTGGGTTATTGATGTAAACTTTGGATGATTTATGTTTTGGTTTTAATAGATGGATGACGTTTTTGAACTTATACTCACTGCGTTTAACTAATTGATCACTAGTTAAATGATTTTATCGTTCTTGAGTACATTCGAGAGAAGTCTTGAGATTTAGATCGGGTTCAATAGCTACCGAGGAGAATTAGATAGAGATATACCAATTTCTTCGGTGTTGTGTTCTAAATCTTTTTCATTAATTCAATCTATTTGTGAGATCGATAGATAAACAATCTTAATTGAATTAATCCTTGTTGCAGCTTGAAAGAGTGCAATGAGGCCGGGTTTTGCAAGTCATTAATCGGTAGAACTAATCATAATTCACTATGAATTCTCATTCAATAAGTCATTAGGATTCCAACCCTCCTTCTTCACTCTCAACCTTTTTCCAATTAATCAACTTTTCCAACGCTTTTGTGTGCTTTTGTTAATTCAGTAATTCAGCAATTCAACCAAACCAAATTTCGACCGCTTAGTTAATAGTTACTACAGTCATTGAGGTACTTAACACCTAGTTCCTGTGGGTTCGATACTCGTACTTCCGTACATATTACTTGAGACGACACCGTACACTTGCGGTTAGTCAAAGGGGGGTGTAAACCTTCATATCAATAGAAAACATAATGTCAAGTCCAAATCAACTAATCAGAAAGGACCCATTTGGCAATGGGTACCTAAAACCGTTTAAATTCCATTTTGCAGCCCAGTCATGTGTGGTATTTGGATTCCGGTTGCTCAAAACACATGACTGGTAGAAAGGAGCTGCTCGTTAATTTTGTGGAAAAGGATTGTGGTAGGGTTAAGTTTGGAAACGATCAATATTCTCCAATTTTGGGTTACGGAGATATTGTCAAAGATAATGTGAGGATTACAAAAGTCAATTACGTCGAGGGCTTAGGACACAACTTGTTTAGTATAGGTCAATTTTGTGATAAAGACCTAGAAGTCCATTTCAAGAAGACCCGTTGTGCAGTTCTTACCGACGGAGGAGATGAGCTTCTTGTTGGTTCTAGGAAGTCCAATCTGTATACTATTGACCTATCAACGCTCAAGCCTAAGAATGACGTATGTCTTATGTCGAAAGCGTCTTTGGAGAAAAGTTGGTTATGGCATAGACGACTGTTTGGGTAAAAAATCACACCCTCGACCGACCTGGGGAATTCCTTCGACATGACCCATGGACTTCGATTACCCTAATGCCTACAAAAGTCATACCCCCGATCGATGAAGGTAATACCCATTATTGCCTTATCCCCGACATACGATAGTTGATTATTAAAAGACATCTTATGTCAATAGTCATTCAAGATAGTTCTCTTCATCTCATGATCGTACGTCACGTGTCGCATGTTACACGTCGCACGATATACATCGTTAGCGACATGTCGCCAGTCACCCGTCGCCAGTCACACGTCACTAGTCTTACGTTATTAGTCTTACGTCACTAGTCTTATGTCGCCAGTTACGACTCGTTGGTCTTACGTCGACAGTCTCCTGTCGTCGATCTTATATCGCTCTGGTCCTACGACATCATCATCTTGGTCTTACGACCTAGTGGTCTTACGACATTTTTATCCTAGTCTCCCGACATTTTTATAATACCATTCCTATACTAAGATAAGGTCTTACAAGACATTTTACAGTCATATACATGGTCTTGTATTTCGACAACGGTCGTATGCTCCATAAGACCGACGTCCTGAACTTAAGACGGTCTTACGATTTCGCTAACCCTTAATGGTCGACAACCGTGTCCTTTGTTCATTAATGCAGGTCTACGAGCATTTATGGCACAACGACCAGTAACGGACGAATCATCAATGCCATTCAGAGCCCGACAGCGGTTACAAAGACAATCATCAAAGCGCATTTAATGTCGACAACGGTTACAAGACCAACAATTAAAGCACATTTAGTACCGACCGAAGCTATATAAAGGCTGCTCCACCTTCGAGCAAAGGGAGGACAGACAAAGCTACTTATACTCACTTCTATATTTTTCTCTCAATACAACGAGGAATTCGAACACGCAAGTATCGCACGACGACAGTTCGAACCACCTGACGACGACAGTTCAGACCACACGACGACAAGTTATTTCGCATGATTTACGACGACAAGTTATTTCGCACGATTTACGCACGACCCACGTCGTTTGCACACGACTAAGTTTATATTTACATTTATTTGTAATCTGTTGTATACAAATCACCTGTAACACAAGGACTTTCGCCCCTGTTTGGCGACTATAGTGCACTGTCGACTCTCACAGAGTCGATCGCGGGTTTTTCCCTCGTTTTGGGGTTTTCCGCGTCACCAAATCTCTTGTCTCTTTTACTTTTTCCTCGCGATTGTGTTATTTGGCTCGAGATACGTTTCTTTAGTTGTTAAATGTCCACATCGACCTTAAGTTGTACTTTTGTGCGATTTTTGGCATTAACAGTTTGGCGCCATCCGTGGGACCCCATCTAGAGAAAATCTCAAGCCAACACATATATCGCTCTAACGATCTTGTAAAGTCTTTCAGGTACATGGGAAATTATCAAGATCCCCTGATTCAACTTCAATCGGAATTGAATGCGGCTCGAAGCCAGATTCAAGCCATGATAAAAAATGCTCCGTCAAAGTATCGCATGTATTGCATCATCCAAAGGACTCAGGGGCTCGGAACACCCTTCACAACCTGGAAAAAAAATACCACATTCGATTTCAAAAGTCCTCGGAAAAAAGGCGCTTATCGATTCCATGTTACGATAACTGTGGCGTCCCATTTAGAACAACTCTATATATATACTCTAAAGTATATTCTCCTCGTTAATTATTTTGATCTAATATATGATCGTTGATTCAACCATCAAAAGATCATTGGTCAAAACCAACGACCATCCCCGATTTTACATTACAGGCTCGCAAGATCATATGAACACAGGTCTTACGATTTACATCGTGAGAAACCAAAGTCTCTACGACTTAAAAAAGCACAGGTTGCGATTTATAGTCGTCAATAAAGGACGACTCGCATTTTTTCTTATGATCGCCAGTGATGGCAAACGCATGTTGCAAATTATAGTCGTCAATAAAAGACGACTCACATTTTTTCTCATGATCGCCAGTGATGGCAAACGCAGGTTGCGATTTATAGTCGTCAATAAAAGACGACCCACATTTTTTGTGATCACCCGTCACGACAAACACAGGTAAAAATTCTCGGTCGCCAACAAAAGCGACTCGCATATTGAAATCTCATGATCGCTAGTCATGACATATGTCGCCAATAAAGATGACTTGTACATTGAATTTCACAATCATCAGTCATGGTAAGACGCATGTCAAAACGTAAAGGTCGCCAATAAGTGCGACTCGCATAATTTAATCTCATGATTGCCAATAAAGGCCAGTCACAAGATTAACCGTATAATCACAAGCAAGAGTCTTTCAAGAAGGCGACTACGTCCTCCGACGGATGTTCCAAAGCACTCAAGAGCTTAATGCAAGTAAACTTTCCACCAAGTGGGAAGGTCCTTATCTTATCTCGGAAGTCGTGGGTAAAGGTTCCTATCGACTCCAAACCCTCGACGGTCGAAATATCCCACGCAGCTGGAATGCAACGCATCTGAAAAGGTATTTCTTCTAAATCCTTTTCCTTCCTTCATATGATTTTTTATTCATCACGATGATTACTGACTTAAGCATCGGAGGGTCGTTGACTAGCCAACGACCAACCTCTGACATTGCTTTATCGTAGGATCGCACGACATAAGTTACTAAGTCTATCATACGACTTCAGTAAAATCGTATGGTATAAACAATCAGTTTTATTAGACAACTCGATTGAATAACTACAGGAACACATGATTCAAATTCATCGTATGATCAAATCACACGATCGTAAGGTCTAGCGACCCCACAAACTAAGTTCTTTAACTTAGAAAAATTTCATGTTCTGAATGAATGCTTTGATCGCATGCGCTTATGTTTACTTATACGATTCAAAAAGTCTTATGACTTACGTTCTAATCGTTGTATTACAATGGATGCCCAAGTCGCACGACTTCTTGTTCATTTTTGTACTTAATGAATTTTTACAGTTGACATTACATTTGTCCATGACATGTATGAGTCGACATAATACTCAGGTTCAATAGAAAGGTAATTTTTTTTTACCGATTATCGCTAAAGAAAAACATACACAACGTAACATAGGTCTCTAGCGACCGTATCGGCTGTAAACGCCAGATCATAGGTCTCTAGCGACCATATCAGCTGTAAACGCCTAATCATAGGTCTCTAGCGACCGTATCGGCTCGAACGCCAGATCATAGGTCTCTAACGACCGTATCGGCTCGAACGCCAGATCATAGGTCTTTAACGACCATATCGGCTCTAAACGCCAGATCATAAGTCTATAACGACAGTATCGGCTTGGAACGCCAGATCATTGGTGTATAAGGACCATATCGGCTCTAAACGCCAGATCAAAAGTCTATAACGACCGTATCGGCTCGGAACGCCAGAATATAAGTCTTTAACGACTGTATCACAAGATCCTTAAATTTTATCTTGGTTCGATCATCTTATGATCGCCGCCAAGCTTTATTTCGGACCAATCGTCTTACGATTGACTCCTGACCCATACGTCTCATTTTGATAAAGATCGTCTTACGATCACCGTCGGTTCCTTACGTTTTAAGGTCGTCTTACGACCGTCAGATGAACACCACAAGTATCTTGCGCATTAAAGGTCATCATTCGATCGTCGCAACTTACTTAAACACCATCGACTGGACTCACGATTTTAGCTAACCAAGTCGATTTTTTTAGCAAAAGTAACACATCTCCATATAAACAAATTTTACTTTGGTACGAGATCTGAAATTCAAATGGCTTTGAAATTCAAATCTCGGGGGGCTAACTGTTTAGGTAAAAAATCACACCCTGGACCGACCTGGGGAATTCCTTCGACATGACCAATGGACTTCAATTACCCTAATGCCTACAAAAGTCATACCCCCGATCGATGAAGGTAATACCCATTATTGCCTTATCCCCGACATACGATAGTTGATTATTAAAAGACATCTTATGTCAATAGTCATTCAAGATAGTGTCTTTACGTCTCATGATCGCACGTCACGTGTCGTATGTTACACATCGCACGCCATACATCGTTAGCGACATGTCACCAGTCACCCGTCGCCAGTCACACGTCACTAGTCTTACGTTATTAGTCTTACGTCACTAGTCTTATGTCGCCAGTTACGTGTCGCCAGTTACGACTCGTTGGTCTTACGTCGACAGTCTCCTGTCGTCGATCTTATTTTTCTCTGGTCCTACGACATCATCATCTTGGTCTTACGACCTAGTGGTCTTACGACAATTTTATCCTTGTCTCACGACATTTTTATAAGACCATTCCTATACTAAGATAAGGTCTTACAAGACATTTTACAGTCATATACATGGTCTTGTATTTTGACAACGGTCGTATGCTCCATAAGACCGACGTCCTGAACTTAAGATGGTCTTACGATTTCGCTAACCCTTAATGGTCGACAACCGTTTCCTTTGTTCATTAATGCAGGTCTACGAGCATTTATGGCACAACGACCAGTAACCGACGAATCATCAATGCCATTCAGAGCCCGACAACGGTTACAAAGACAATCATCAAAGCGTATTTAATGTCGACAGCGGTTACAAGACCAACAATTAAAGCACATTTAGTACCGACCGAAGCTATATAAAGGCTGCTCCACCTTCGAGCAAAGGGAGGACATACAGAGCTACTTATACTTACTTCTATATTTTTCTCTCAATACAACGAGGCATTCGAACACGCAAGTATCGCATGACGACAGTTCGAACCACCTGATGACGACAGTTCAGACCACACGACGACAAGTTATTTCGCATGATTTACGACGACAAGTTATTTCGAACGATTTACGCACGACCCACGTCGTTTGCACACGACTAAGTTTATATTTACATTTAGTTGTAATCTGTTGTATACAAATCACCTGTAACACAAGGACTTTCGCCCCTGTTTGGCGACTATAGTGCACTGTCGACTCTCACAGAGTCGACCGCGGTTTTTTCCCTCATTTTGGGGTTTTTTGCGTCACCAAATCTTTTGTCTCTTTTACTTTTTCCTCGCGATTGTGTTATTTGGCTCGAGATACATTTCTTTAGTTGTTAAATGTCCACATCGACCTTAAGTTGTACTTTTGTGCGATTTTTGGCATTAACAACGACTATCTCATCTCAACTTCCGTTATATTCAAAAGTTGACGTTGGGTGATTTAGTCATAGGTCTACTAGTTCTGAAGTTTGAGAAAGACAATTTCTGTACCGCTTGTGAGAAGGGGAAGATGAAGCGTGCTCCTCATCCACCGAAACCCAAGCCCAACACAAGCATAGCGTTGGAAATCCTTCATATGTATCTCTGTGGTCCAATGAAGACTCAGAGTATTAGTACCAAACATTACGTGTTAGTTGTCATCGATGATTACTCGAGATACACATGGGTCAAGTTTCTACGCTCAAAAGATGAAACATCTGACTTGATCATCTCTTTAACTAAACAGCTTCAAGTGAATTGTCAACAAACAGTTCAGACCGTCAGATCAGATAACAGGACAGAATTTAAAAACAAGACTCTTGATGACTTCTTTAAGTCATTAGGAATAACTCATCAATATTTTGCGGCCAGAACACCTCAGCAGAACGAAGTCGTTGAAAGACGTTATCGTACACTGGTTGAAGCGGCCAGAACGATGCTGTCCTATGCTGATCTACCTCTGTTTCTGTGGGCTGAAGCTGTTGCGACGGCGTGCTATACACAAAACCATTCAATTATACATCGACGGTTTGGCAAGACTCCATATGAATTGATTAATAATAGAAAACCTGTAATACACTACTTTCGTGTATTTAGATGCAAATGTATTGTGCTGAACGATAAGGACAACTTGAACAAATTCAGTCCTAAGGGTATTGAGGGCTTCTTTATCGGATACTCGCTCACATCTAAAGCATACAGAGTCTACCTCAAGTCATCCAGAACTATGATGGAAAGCATCAATGTCAGATTCGACGAAACTGAAGAATTGACTTCTGTGCAAAACAGTACAGAACCCGCGATCTCCGGAATTCTAGCATCTGGACAAATCCGTCCAATGATGACTAGATCTTCAAACAAGGATCAAGCTTCCACTTCTAATTCTAATACTAACGAACTTGATTTATTGTTTTAACATTTCTATGATGACTATTTTGGTAATGATAAACTCTCTTCATCTGTCAATAATAGGATACAAGTTAAAACACCACCAGTGCAAGCTACTATGTCAGGCCCTTCGCCGGTGCTGACTTCATCAAATACTGGTGCAACTACTCCTGCAACTTCTCCAAGGAACACAACTATGGTATCTACACAAGCACGACAACATGCATCTACGAGTGGTGCTTCTTCATTTGGAACAACTTCGAATGTCACTGATCAGGGTAATAACAACGTTCCTGAAAATTCAACCGAATTAGTTCCCGAGGCTGTGCCAATTGTCAATTTTGACAAGCATCCCGCCTCACAATCGGAACCAACACTGACGATCGAGTTGAACTTCGATAAGGATCCTACCCTTTTAGACCCCAATGAAGATGCTATATCTCTCCATCCACACTCCACAAAGTGGACACGCAGTCACCCGATTGATCAGGTGATTGGTGATATATCTAAACCAGTGAAGACAAGATCTGCATCCGCATCCGCATCCGCATCCGCAAACGAAGTTTTATATGCACTCTTCTTAAGTCAAGTTGAGCCGTCAACAGTTCAACAAGCCTTAGAAGACCCTGACTGGTTAATTGTGATGCAAGAAGAGCTGAATCAATTTGAAGCTCTGAAGGTGTGGAGGTTAGTTCCGCGACCCAAAGGTACAGTAGTCGGTACCAAGTTGATCCTAAAGAACAAGAAAGACGAAGATGGAATAATTGTACACAACAAAGCTAGATTGGTAGCGAAAGGGTATAGGCAACAGGAGGGGATAGATTATGACGAGACGTACGCGCCGGTTGCTCGTCTTAAGGCAATTTGGATGTTCCTTTTTTATGCTGCCTTCAAGAACTTCACCGTCTATCAAATGGACGTGAAGACCGCTTTCTTGAATGGTGTCCTTAAGGAGGAAGTGTATGTGTCTCAACCGGAAGGCTTTGTGGATAAAGACTATCCAAATCACGTATACATTCATGACAAAGCTCTCTACGGTCTCAAGCAAGCCCCCCGTGTCTGGTATGAAGTCTTATCAACCTTTCTACTAAAAGCTGGCTTTGTGAAAGGTAAAATCGACACAACTCTGTTTACTCTACGCGAGGAAGGTGATATTCTTCGAGTTCAGATTTATGTTGACGATATTATTTTTGGTTCGACTAACCCTAGACTTTGTACTTGGTTTTCGGGCATTATGATGGCTCAGTTTCAAATGAGTATGATGGGAGAGATTAATTTCATTCTCGGATTACAAGTAAAACAATTCTCTACGGGTATCTTCATCAACCAGTCACAATATGTGTTTGACATCTTGAAGAAATTCAAGATGGAAAACTGTACATCGATCGGTACGCCTATGGCTCCTGGATCTAAGATAGGTCCAGATCCTGACGGTATTGATGTCGATGTAAAGAATTATCGAGGAATGATCGGGTCTCTAATGTACCTAATCGCTAGTCGTCCAGATATAATGTTTTCAACTTGTCTCTGTGCTAGATTTCAGGCAAAACCGAAAGAGTCACACCTCGGCGCCGTCAAAAGAATCTTTCGGTACTTGATAGGCACTCCGTACCTAGGACTGTGGTATCCCAAGGGAACCGGCTTTGAACTCACTGCATATTCAGATGCTGATCACGGAGGAAGCATGCTGGATAGAAAGAGCACCTCGGGGCACGTCCAGTTTTTGGGAGACAAGCTTGTGAGTTGGTCGTCGAAGAAGCAGAATTGTGTTTCAACATCAGGCAGAATATGTAGCCACAAGTCTTTTGGACGAAGACCCAACTCATGGACTATGGGTTTAAATATGAGAAAATCCCCATTTACTGCGATAGTAAGAGTGCTATTGCTATATCTGCTAACCCTGTCCAACACACCAAAACCAAACACATTGACATAAGGTATCATTTCATAAAAGATCATGTTGAGAAAGGAACTGTTGAACTGTATTTTGTTACAACTGAGTATCAGTTTTCCGATCTCTTTACCAAAGCCTTGGATGAAAAACGTTTCAATTTTCTAGTATCCAAGCTCGACATGCTGAATATGAAAGTTTAACTTCCATATATTGATCATATAATAGATGGAAATATTTGTATCTCAATCTAGACTTCGTATCTAGATTGATACACTCAAATTTTCATCATATTCTATTCTCAATATCTGTTATTTAAATTTTCATATCTTAGTTGTATTACAAATATTTCTTCAACTTGTTCTTTCTTTCTCTTCTTTTAATTGTCTTATCTATGATTTGTTATGATACCTGTATCTGCACAAAGGTATGTTCATGGTTTCAGGTGGAGTTATAGAACAAATCATATGTACAAATTTAGAGGGAGTGTGCATAACTGCCAGATCATGTAAGTGTAGATCCATTGTGACTGTTGCTTCCGAGAAGCCAAGGTAAGAGTTCTGACTTGTTTTAAACCATAACTCTTAAATGATGAAAACAAAATTTAAAATCTATGCGTCATTTAAGGGGGAGTGAAAACTGTGTTTAAAACCTTGAGTGCTGAATCAATTGGAAGTTGGACATCTTCCAATGTGATAAAATCTTTTAAACTTTTATCTGAAAAATGTCCAAGTGTTACTGATATCGCAACCTACTACTTGCGATAAGCTGATGAACAGTAGTTTATCGCAACCCTCTACTGCGATTAAAAGTTAAGTGTTGCTTTATCGCAACACATTGATTGCGACAAGATGTTTCATCGCAACCATGCACTGCGATAAAACACATATGAACAGTACTTATCGCAACCCTTTGTTGCGATAAGGTCGAACATGGTATCGCAATCAGTTCATTGTGATATCATCAGGGCTTATCGCAACCTTATACTTGCGATAAGCCGACACTGTGGCGGTCAAACTTCGGACCAATCATATCGTGCCACGTGTCGTTTTATCTCAAGTCACTATAAATAAGAGAGTTTGAATCTGTATCTCAACTTTCAAAACCCTCATTCGAAGAACTGCAATCTGAGTTCGAATTTCATCGAGTCTTTGGATTTCAAATCGATAGCATCGCATTCGTATTACTTCCAGGTACATCGTCTTAGATTTTCATTCCATTTCATCCGCAAACGTATGCTTTAAGATCGATTTAAATATGTTTTAGGGTTTTAGTTCAAAACTTTTCATATTATGTGCTTAAATCGATGAGTATGTGTATCTGTTAGATGCTAGATATAATAGGGTTTAGCTTTTGTGCTGATTGCGGACCTTGTATACTAGGTTAAACATCGATTTTGTGCGAAAATAGTATTCTGAGCATGGTTAATGCCAAAAATCGTCCAGAAGGATAACTTAAGGTTGATTGTGGAGCTTAACAACTAAAGAATAGGAATCTTATGACAAACCATGCGACAAAGACAGAATAATGTAAAAGAGACAAGGATTTTTGGTGACGCGGGAAAAACCTCAACGAGGAAAAAACCCGCGAACGACTTTTGGGGGTCGTCGCTGCACTATGATCGCCAAACAGGGGCGATATCCTTTATTCCAGGTGTCGAGAGTACAATGATTACAATACAGATGAAATAAAGACTTGAAATGTAAAATAACAAGTGAATCGAGTGTAAAAAATTGGTGCGTCGTGTGTAAAAACTGTGTGTCGTGCGTATAAGTCGTGCGTCGAGAGCGGTCACTTGAGAGAGAGTTCTTTGAGTGTTTTCGTTGTGCATTCCTTGATCTTGGAGTCAGATGTCCGGAAGTGAGGCTGGAATCTTCATATTTATAGCCTTCGAGTGCCTTGAATGACTCCATAAATGCTTCTGATAACGGTCGCAACGGTCACTACTGTTAATGCTCATAATTGCTTTTGTCGGTTACGTCCGTTGTCCATAAATGACATTGACCCTGCATTAAATGATGAAAACATAACAGAAATGTCGTATGTTAGTCGGTCGAGGTCGTGTGCTATGTCACGACGGTCGAGTGTTATGAACAACCTTCGATTTTACTTAGGTCGAGAGATAAAGTGTTTATGACTTGACTTTGCTATGAGAGAAGTGCAGTAAATGTTCCTAGTGTTTTGGTCGTGGTCGAGACTGGTGAAATTTTACCCAAACAGTTTGCCCCCAAAATTTAAAAAATGGAGTGGCAAGTTCAAGTTTCAAAAGTTTTTAAATTTTGTTTACCGGACGTCTAGGGTCGTGACACGTTGTAAAAAATCTTTTCAGTTGTATTAGAACTGGATCGGTCCAATTCCAACCAAAGGGGAAGTCGAAAAGGGGATAAGGTCGTGACGTCACGCTGACGCACGATCGTGCATAACAGCTGTAAATGCCAGGCGTCGACGATCTGTCGAGTATTCGAAAAGGCAAGGGCACGTGTCGACCATCGAGAGGCTCGATCTGACACGATCTTTTGCATAAATAGTGAACTTCAACGGATCTTTTCTACTTTACGATTCCAGAGAGCGAGTTTTCTTCTTGATTTGTTATTGTTCTTCGCCGAATCTTTTCCAAACCTGCAAGGGATCTTCGACCAGGTTAGAAATTTCGAGGTTTTTAGGCGCTTATATAAGGTACGATTTCTTGGTTTTTCATAAGTCTATTGCTAGGAAACTTTGGGAAACGTTTAGGTTTTAGAAATGTCGATAGAGTATGTAAGTTCCATTGAAGATCTTGACGACCTTAGAAGTTTATCCAAAATCCCTGCGGAGATTACATTGATTAAAGAAGGTCAGATTCGACCTGATACATGCCCCGATAGGTTTGTAGTTATCTACGAATATCCTTTCAAGATAGTTTTTGAATGGCCTTACTCGCCTTTGGCTAAGGCTTTTATGACCGAGTTCGACTTAGCACCGGGCCAGTTAATGCCCCAATTCTGGAGGGTCATACAGGTGATCGAACGCCTTACCGCAAAATGGGAATCCCCCATGAATGTGCGTGACCTCCTCTTGGCTTATCAAGTCAAGAAGGACAAATGTCATCGCTACAGTTTATTTTCTATGTTTAAGGGCGATCGTACTTTGGTCCTGAATACCGCTGTAAACGATCGTAAATGGATGACTAGGTACGCGTTTGTGCGTAAGTCGACTCTTGACTCTGATAGTGGCTGGTTTAGGGCAGGCTGGAACGCGTCGGGTGAGATTTTTTAGCCTTTTGTCGTACGTCGTATATTAATTTTGACCGATTATTAACCTGTCTTTTATGTGTCAACAGATATAAAGTTTGAGGACGTGAAGCCCTACGCCAACTCTCAAGCGAAGGTTGACGCATTTTTGGAGTTTAGCACTGTCGAGCGATCTTTCGTCACGCGTCAATTAGTGGACGACGACGACGAAGATCTGGTATATCTAGGAAAGAATCTAGGAGAGAAACGTGTGGAAGAGGAAGAAGAAGAGGAGACAGAAGAGTCGAGAGAAGAAGAAGAGATGACTGGTAAGTGTACCTTCACATTGCTCGACTCTGGTCTTTTTCTTCTATGTTCGTTGTGTGATGTTTCTTTCTTATCCGTTTCTAGGAGAATCTCGGATGAAGGTGCCGACGATCTCGGCTAAAACAGCAGCTCAACTCGAGCTCGCCCGTAAGGGCAAGGAAAAGAGGCAAAAGACCTCGACCACTGAGTTGGGGGTTTTACTGAAGACGAGGATGACGATTCCAAGGGAACCGTCTTCGAAGGTTGAAGACTCGTCGAGAGTCGTTACGCCTAAGAAGGCGAAGGTCGCATCGCCTACGAAGAAGAAGACGTCTTCTAGTGTGATCGCTGCGATACCCGTTAGTTCGGCGCCACCGGCGAAAACAGCGAAGTCGGCGAAGTCCCCATCTACCACGTCGGTCCCTTCGTCGGCCGACAAGGGCAAGGAGCACGCGACGGGAGGGGTTAAGGTCACGAAGGTTAACTTTACGTTGCCTTCGGACTTTATGGTCGATGACGTCCTATCCGGGACGGATTTGTTTCCGCATCTGGGGAAATATTTGCTCCCTTCTTTCAGGGAGCGTTTCGAGGGATTCCCAGTCGTGGAGACGGGATCCCACATCGCCGGACTGGAGTTTCTGGTAAGTTTTTCTTTCAAAACTTGAGTTTTGATGTTTTTAATCTTTGTCGAATGTCGATTGATACGTTTCCTTATGCTTTACAGGTGTTCCAATCTTCTCTCGCCTTGCGTGTTGATACAGAGAAGATAAAGGGATTGGTGTCTTCCGCCCACGAGGGGGAACACAGCATTGGACAGGGAGAAGGTTTCCCTAGAACGTGAAGAGGGCATGTCTAAACGTCTCGACGATGCCCAAAAAGAGTTGGAGGCCGTCGGTCGTGCGAAGGATGAGGCGAATCACCGTCTAAAGCAATCCTTGTCTATGGTCGCCGATCAAAGGGAGGAGCTGAGTAGGGTGAAAGAATCCTTGGTCTCGAAGGAGAAGGAAGTTGAGGATTCTAAGGCCAAGGTGGCAGGTCTGGAGAAGGAGGTAGGAGAGCTTAAAGAGGAGGCTGTGTCTACCTTTGCCTTAGCTCGACTGACCGCTCATGCTGCTATAATGAGGCAACACTTGTCGGACAAAAATCCTTTGGCCCTGGCATCGAACGAACTCGCTTACTTCTTGAGTGAGGTCGGATCCGCAAGAGATCTCGACTCCGATGACGAGAAAGAGGTGAATGAAGGTTCCAAGGTCGAGGCCTCGGGTAAAGATGCGACCGACACTCCTCCTCAGCTTTAGGAGAAATTTTCTTTTTATGAATTTTGCTTTTCATGCTCGACCGTTGGTGATCGAGTTATCTAATGTAATAGTCGATTCGATGAATGGAATTTTATTTTGTATATCGTTCTATTTTATGCGTCTCATAAGCAAACACAACATCAATTGTGAAATTCATTAAGCGTAGATCGAACAAGAAAACATGCGACTTAGGCATCCATTGTAATATAACGACTAAGACATAAGTCATACATTTAAATCATATTGGCAAACATAAGCACACGCGATCGATACATTCATGCAGAACGTGCAAATTTTTCTAAGTATAGGAACTTAGATCGAGGGGTCGCTAGACCTTACGATCGCACAACTAGATCGTACGACGGAACTCGAGTCGTATGCCCCTGTGATAAAATAATCAAGTCATAGACCTGAACACTTATGTCGTGCGACCTGGTGGGTTCTAAGTCGTGTAGTAAACTTTGCAATCTTATATCGTGTGATTCTGCGATAAAACAATGTCAGAGGTTGGTCGTTGGCTAGCCAACGACCCTCCGATGCTTAAGTCAGTAATCGTCATGATGAATAAAAATCTTATGAAAAAGAAAGGTTTTAGAAGAAATACCTTTTCAAATGCGTCGCATTCCAGCTACGTGGGATATCTTGATTATCAAGGGTTTGAAGTTGATAAGCACCTTTACCCACGACCTCTGAGATACGGTAAGGACCTTCCCATTTGGTAGAAAGCTTACCGGCGTTGAGCTATTGAGTGCTTTGAAACACTCGTCGGAGGACGTAGTCGCCTACTTGAAAGACTTTAACCTTAACGTTCTTGTTGAAGTGTCGTTCGACCACTTGCCTCTGTGATGCCATTTTGACCAATGCCGATTCTCTGAGCTCTTCGAGGGCATCGAGGTCATAACTTAGATCAACCAGATTATGGTCGACGAAAGTATGTCTTGAGGTCGAGAGTTGAATCTCGACCGGCAAAACTGCTTCACAACCATAGACCAAAGAGAAAGGGGTTTGTCCTGTGGACGTGCGAGGCGTCGTGCGATTCGCCTACATGACCGAAGGGAGATCTTCGACCCACCTTCCCTTTGCGGCTTGCAACCTCTTCTTAATTGAAGCAATGATAGTCTTATTTCTTGATTCAGTAAGTCCATTTGCCCGGGGATACCTGGGCGTCGAGGTCGTTAGCTTGATGCTACGGTCTTCACAGAACTGTCGAGTCCTGTTGCTTATGAATTGGGATCCATTGTCGCAGACAATTTCGGATGGAATCCCAAACCTGCATATAATGTTAGTCTGGATAAAAGACACGACTTCCTTGTCCCGAACTTGGGAAAAGGCAGTTGCTTCTACTCATTTGGAAAAATAATCTGTAAGTACGAGGAGAAATACCTTTTGCCTAGGGGCAGGTGGTAACTTGCCGACAATATCCATACCCCATCTCATGAAGGGCCACGGGACCGGTGTCGAATGTAAAGGTTCAGATGGTTTATGGGACGTACCTGAATGTCGTTGACAAGGATCACAGTTCTGGACGTACCTGATGGCGTCGTGTCGTTGTGTTGGCCAAAAGTATCCTTGTCGAGAGACACGATTAGCCAGACTACGACCTCCGGAGTGGTTGCCACACTCCCCATCGTGAATTTCTTGGAGGATCTTTTGAATTTGACTCTTACTGATGACGCATCTCAGGTTTAAGCCCGTCGATGATCGTCGATAGAGTCTATCTCCGATCATGACATACCTGGATGCCTTGAATCTGATCTTCCAAGCTTCCATCTTGTCTTCTGGGAGTTGGTCGTGCACAAGAAATTTTCGAATGTCGCACGACCAATCGTCCTCTTGATCCTCGATCTGGATGACATCGTCATTTTCGATGGACGATGTCGCTAGGTGAATCAAAGGGATATTGTCGAATATTGGTTCAACTAGAGCGGACCGAAGGTTTGCTAGAGCGTCGGCTTGAGTATTTTGATCCCTTGGAATTTGTTCAATAGAAAATGATTTTAATTTTTCAGATTTTTCTTTTGCTATCGTTAGGTACGCTGTCATTTTTGAATCTTTGGCTGCGAATTCTCCATTCATCTGATTCACGACCAGAAGAGAATCGTTTTTGACATGTAGTGAGGTTGCCCCCGAGTCGTGGGCCATATCCATTCCTACGATCAAGGCTTCGTACTCAGCTTCATTGTTGGTGGCTTTGAAGTCGCATCGCACGGAATACACCATCTTGCCCCCCTGTGGCGACTTTAAGACGACGCCAAGTCCCGAACCCCTTACGTTGGATCACCTCGATCTCTGCTTCTTTTCCCAATTTAGGGCTGAAATTGGCGATAAAATCAGCTACTTGATTGCCGTCCTGGGTTTGAAATCGATGTTGTAACTGCTGAGATATATGCTCCATTTCGCCAATCGACCTGTTAACTCAGGTTTTCTTAAGATAGACTTAAGAGGATAGTT
Source organism: Saussurea involucrata (assembly GCA_033807775.1). Lineage (NCBI taxonomy): Eukaryota > Viridiplantae > Streptophyta > Magnoliopsida > Asterales > Asteraceae > Saussurea > Saussurea involucrata. Next base: position 15,408,394 of record CM066324.1, read on the forward strand.
AGTAACGACAGTAATCGGATGCGATTCGAAATAATGTCACAATTTCTTTGCGGCTGTAACAAGCGACAAAAGTAGTTTTTCCATTGAGGAATACCTGGTTTCAGCGTCCAAAAGGGATTTGCTTACATAGTAGATCGGCAATTGCTTTTTTTCATCTTCCCGTATTAGGACGGCACTTACTGCGTTAGGACTAACAGCCAAATATAGCTGGAAGACCTCATGGTCGTCAGGCTTTGACAACAAGGGCGGTGATGTCATGTATTCTTTCAATTTTTGCAGTGCTGCTCATGATCGTCGGTCCAGTCGAAGCCTTTATTTTTCCTGAGGACGTTATAGAATAAATGACATCTATCTGAGGATCGAGAGATAAACCTGTTCAGAGCAGCCACCCGACCAGTTAGCATTTGGACTTCTTTGAAATTTCTAGGAGATTTGATCTCGATGATAGCCTTGATCTGGTCGGGGTTAGCTTCGATTCCGCGTCGAGTGACCATGTAACCCAAGAGTTTCCCAGTGCTGACATCAAAGGAACACTTCGTCAGGTTGAGCTTCATGCTATATTTTCGTAGGATGTCGAACGACTGCCTCAGATGCTCGACGTGGTCGACTGCTTGCTTCGACTTGACGAGCATGTCGTTGATATAAACCTCCATAGTGTCGCCAAGATGGACTTTGAACATTTTATTCACCAGGCGCTGGTAGGTAGAACCTGCATTTTTAAGTCCAAAAGGCATAACTTTGTAACAATAAATACCTCGATCTGTCATGAACGCAGTTTTCTCCTGGTCCTCGACGTGCATCAGGATCTGATTGTATCCGGAATAAGCATCCATGAACGTCAATAACTCATGTCCTGGTGTCGCGTCGACCATGACAGCGATATGTGGCAACGGGAATGGATCTTTTGGACAGGCTTGGTTGAGATCGGTAAAATCAATACAGACCCTCCATTTGCCATTTTTCTTTGCCACGACCACGTCATAAGCAAGCCAATCGGGGTACTTTACTTCTCGAATTTTCCCTGTCTTGAGGAGGTTGTCGACTTCATCATTTATCACCTTATTTCTCTCAGGAGGAAATTTCCGCCGCTTTTGCTTGACATGCTTAAATGATGGGTCGACATTGAGCTTATGGGAAATGACACTAGGGTCTATGCCGACCATGTCTTCATGCAACCAGGCAAAACAATCGGCATGCTCCTGCAAAAAAGATATGAGTTTTTCTTTAAGGCAGGGATCGAGGGACGACCCTACAAGGACTTTCTAGTCAGGCTTGCTCTGGTCCAGGATGACTTCCTCTAGGCGATATTCGTCGACCACTCCAGGAACATCTTGTGCATTTTCAAGCTCTTCATGCACCTGGGCAATGATCTGCTCTCGGTTTCCATTACCTGCCATCCTCCTCAAACAAAAAAAGAGGAAGACTCCAAGATAACGTTAGTAAGACGCACGTTTGTCGAAGATTTTCTCTAGATGGGGCCCCATGGTGAGCGCCAAACTGTTAATGCCAAAAATCGTCCAGAAGGATAACTTAAGGTTGATTGTGGAGCTTCACAACTAAAGAATAGGAATCTTATGACAAACCGTGCGACAAAGACAGAATAATGTAAAAGAGACAAGGATTTTTGGTGACGCGGGAAAAACCTCAACGAGGAAAAAACCCGCAGGCGACTTTTGGGGGTCGTCGCTGCACTATCGTCGCCAAACAGGGACGATATCCTTATTTCCAGGTGTCGAGAGTACAATGATTACAATACAGATGAAATAAAGACTTGAAATGTAAAATAACAAGTGAATCGAGTGTAAAAAATTGGTGCGTCGTGTGTAAAAACTGTGTGTCGTGCGTATAAGTCGTGCGTCGAGAGCGGTCACTTGAGAGAGAGTTCTTTGAGTGTTTTCACTGTGTATTCCTTGTTCTTGGAGTCAGATGTCCGGAAGTGAGGCTGGAATCTTCATATTTATAGCCTTCGAGTGCCTTGAATGACTCCATAAATGCTTCTGATAACGGTCGTAACGGTCACTACTATCAATGCTCATAATTGCTTCAGTCGGTTACGTCCGTTGTCCATAAATGACATTGACCCTGCATTAAATGATGAAAACATAACACAAATGTCGTATGTTAGTCGGTCGAGGTCGTGTGCTATGTCACGACGGTTGAGTGTTATGAACAACCTTCGATTTTACTTAGGTCGAGAGATAAAGTGTTTATGACTTGACTTTGCTATGAGAGAAGTGCAGTAAATGTTCTTAGTGTTTTGGTCGTGGTCGAGACTGGTGAAATTTTACCCAAACAAGCATAATACACTTAGGATATTTTTAAGTCTTCAAACTTATCGCAGCCTTAGATGTTCTTCACATTCAAAACTATCGCAACCTTCGTTTATTCAAAACTATCGCAACCTATTAGTTGCGATAACATCTTATCGCAACCTGCGTGTTGTGATAACCTTTTGTCGCAGCTAGTTCATTGCGATAACCCATTCCTCGCAAGCTCTTCATTGCGATAAGGTTCCATGTTGCGATAACTTCTCTTTGTTGGTTGCGATAAAATCCATACTTAGAAATTTGTTTTGGAATTTTTTGAAGAAAAACCAATTTTTGGCACTATTCTAAAACTGTGAACTGTTCAGATGGCTCATAATGACGGCCATTCATCTGACGAGAACACCGTCATACCGTCGCATCGGTCGTCACATCCGTCGGTAAACGCCCGTGATCTAGATGCGGAGCTTCTACCGAGAAGTCTCCATCTTGCCCTTCACGACAACAACCATAACCTTGATCTCGACGTGGCGTTCGACCATCAGATCATCATCAAGATCATCCGCGGCCATCCTCTCCGAACAGTGCTCACGAAGGTAGTCAATGTGCCCCTCATATACTTACAACAGTTTTGGCACACACTACGATATCATCCTACACACCGACGGGGTCCACATTTTTCTGCTCGAGTCGATCATTTCGATGCTCGAATTACACTCAAACGACTTCGTCTAGCCTTAGACCTTCCCTTTAACCCAAATTTTGAAGACATGGTTCCCGAAGCCCAACTGTACACAAACATCCAAAGCTTAGGCTACCAAGATCCACATAACCCTGTCCTAGCCGGCTCATCCAAATTCCAAAGAAAACATCTACCACCCGTCTGGTACACCCTATGCTCCATATTCAACCGATGCATGACGTCAAAGCATACCGGCCTTGACAAATGCAACCTTCCAACCCTACGTATGTTCCATGCATTCGCCTTCAACCATAACGTAGATTATGCTATTCTACTCTGGAACGAGCTACAAGAACTGGTCGAAGACAAAGCATGCCCGAAAAAGAACCGAAACTTCGTGCCATATCAACGGTTCTTCCAGATAATCATCCACCAAATCATGGAGGGAAACCAGGAAATCCCTAGACGCCCAGATGCGGTACAAGGACCGACACAGTGGATGCACTATCTGAAGATGCCAGATCATGTTGACTTCATCCACATTGTCGTGATTCCAGAGCCTGTACTTGCCTATGCCGACCAGCAGTCTGAGGTAGTTAGGCAATATAGAATAGCTAATGCACTAGTGGTCCAGCCAGAACCGGTCGGACCTCCCCATGGTGCTATCCACTAGGCGGCGAGGGTTTACATGTCGAGCAGGTTCAAGAACTTGGGGTTCCTGAACGGAGAGAGGTGAGGAGAATATTAAGAGAGAGAGTGGGTGGGGTGGCGAGGACTGCTGGTCAGGCATCTTCTACCGGAGCTGTACGAATTCCTATCCTTGATGACATACCGATGGAATCAGAGGATGATTCAGATTTTGACCCCGATGCTTCGTCATCTAACGATGAAGTATCTGACCAACCACAAGATGATGATGATTCCGACTCCGATCCTGATCATGACCCTGATGCGGATCTAATTCCGAGACACATCGGTCGGAGTCGACATATTGAGGGTTCCGATGTTGATTCCACTTGGAACGTCGGACCCTCCGGTGATTTTGGTGACATAAGGTGGAATGAGGGAGTTATAGTAGAAAATATTAGTGTGAGCAGTGATGTGGAGAGAAAAGAAATGGGAGAGAAAGAGATAGAGTCAGATAAAGTATTAACTACTGACTCTCCCCAAACCGATCGAAGCTGGTGTTTGGGTAAAAATTCACCAGTCTCGACCACGACCAAGGTGATGAGAACATTTATTACACCTTTTCATAGCAAGGTAAATTTATAGTACGTTATCCATGATCAAAGGTAAAATCGAAAGTTATTCACCTCGCGAAACTCGACCAGGACGTCGTGTAGGTCGCACGACCGACGTGTATGTAACGACCCGTAATCTCATACATAGTTCATATAGCATACATTGCATAACGTCGTTAAAACAAAAGATACATTTTATAACAAATACGGTCCCCTAGTCTTTTACAAACATTCAGTTCATCATTACAAACGTTTACATAGTAGATTACATCATTACTAACAACATACTATATCTACTAAACACATCATAGTCTTCAACTAGTTAGTCCTCCAAAAGCTATTCGCAGTTTTAACCTTCTTATTTGCTCATACTCGATCCGCGACCTGGAATACATATTTTTAAAACAAAAATGAGGGTTAGACCTTGAGGTCTAGTGAGAAAATCCCCGTTAGTTGAAAACCATTTGCACAACATCATACACATAATTCACATAAGAATACCAAATAAGACTTATGCATCATATATCTTTCCATCTCGTTCTCTTGGCCATATTAATTGGTTGCGAGCCAACTAATCAATTTACACCACTGTACTAAATACACCCAACATCACTGTCCCTCTGTACAGCCAACTTTCACTGGTCCTAAGCCCGGCCAACTAGCACCCATGCAGTGTAATACTCATAAAAACACCATATGCACATTATTACACTCATTCACATATATGTATTCCAGTTAGAAAACATTTTAAGTAAAAACTCACTTGTTTGCTTAACAACACTCTTTTCAGTCCTCCACAAGGAATTCTGCTTTCACCTTCGATTCACAGTATCTGAAACACATATATACAGATTTCTTTTTACCATGTTGAACACGTAAGTCCTACCAAAGTTAAGAACTCTAAAGCACTCTAATCCTCAAATGTTACCCCCAACCCGAACTTAAGTCGAGTCCGCAGTACATTCGGTCCTCATTCATTCCCTATCCATGAATTAACAAAACCCAGGCTACTGGATACTTAAAAGCATCTAAACTCACCAATTTGACCAAACAGCAAAAGTATCCGGATATCATAAGTTATCCGGACAACACAACTTTTCCGGACAGCACAGGTATTCCGGACAGCATGCCCTTTCCGGACAACTAAAATAATCCGGACAACATCCGGATACCAAAGAAATCGGATACCATCCGGTATCTAATTCTTATTCGGAAAACATAGGAAAAGGAACTTACCCGGATAAAACCCCCGTCCGGACACCTTTAGAACATTACCCGGGCACCACCAACAAAACTACCCGGACACCTTCATTTCATCCGGACACCTCGGTCGGTTTACCCTAAATTTACCCAGATTTGACAGATTTTAACCTCAGGCCCGAATTTAATGATTCTACTCCGATAAGAACTATTAACTAGCAATTATAGACATAATTTACAAAGGAAACATACCTTAATTCACTTCCAAGCACACCAAATGAAGCCTTAACCCTTCCTTTTCTTTCTTCTTCTTTTTCTCTCCAAACACACACACTTGCACACACTGATTTCTGGATAACTTTCTGCTGAATATGAAATATCTGAACTACTAATGGTAATATCTAATCAAATTTACAAATTTGGTCCTTGAGCTTAGCACTAATGACCAAAACACCCTTATTTTATAAATTAACCCAAATTTTACCCTAAACCTCAATAATAAAGTTAAATAAATTTAACGGAACTAACATTTAACTAACGAACTTACCTGGGGTATTACATCATCTCCCCCTTAAAAGAATTCCGTCCCGGAATTCGGTTTAGGCAAAAAGGTGCGGGTACTTAGTTCTCATTTCTGATTCTGATTCCCATGTAGCATCCTGACCCCTATGATGTCTCCACTGAACTTTCACTTGTCTGATTACTTTGTTCTGCAACACTTTAACTTTGTGGTCAACAATGGCTTCTGGTTCTTCTACATAATTCAACTTTTCATCAATCTGTATTTCGGGTAGAGACACTGCCTGATCTGGCTAACCAAACACTTTCGGAAATTGGATACGTGGAACGCATTGTGGATTCTTCTTAACTCTGGCGGAAGATCTAACCTGTAGGCTACTTCACCAATCCTTTCTGTGATCGCAAACGGTCCAATGTACCTCGGGCTCAGTTTACCTTGTTTCCCAAATCGGATGACTCCTTTCCAAGGCGAGACTTTTAACATCACAAAATCTCCAACTTGGAATTCTAATGGTTTTCGGCGTCGGTCAGCGTAGCTTTTCTGTCTGTCTTGAGCTACTTTCAAACGTTCTCGAATCTGAGAAATCTTATCCGCGGTCAACTGAACTATATCTGGCCCTGCTAACTGTTTCTCTCCCACTTCGTTCCAACACAGAGGCGTTCGGCATTTTCTACCATACAAAACTTCAAATGGTGCCGCTTGTATGCTGGAATGGTAACTGTTGTTGTAGGAAAATTCTATCAGTGGCAAGTGCTTGTCCCAAGATCCCCCAAAGTCAACAATGCAAGCCCGGAGCATGTCTTCTAAAGTCTAAATCGTGCGTTCACTCTGAGCGTCAGTTTGAGGATGATACGCTGTACTTAACTTTATCTGCGTTCCCATTTCTTTTTGAAAGCTCCTCCAGAATCTTGAAGTAAAACGACTATCACGATCAGAAATAATCGAGATTGGAACCCCATGTTGAGTTACTATTTCGTTGCTGTACAACTTGGCTAATCGTTCCAACGAATCAGTTTCTTTTATTGGTAAGAAGTGAGCAGACTTCGTCAATCAGTCAACGATCACCCAAATGGCATCAAATCCCTTCGGAGTCCTTGGTAACTTCGTGATGAAATCTGTAGTAATTTGATCCCATTTCCACATCGGTATTTCTAAACGCTGTAATTGCCCAAACGGCTTCTGATGTTCAATCTTTACCTTCTGACAAGTAGTACAACCTTCCACATACTGAGTAATACTCCTTTTTATTCCCGGCCACCAATAAAATTGTTTCAGATCTTTGTACATCTTGTTCGTACTTGGATGAATAGAGAATCGAGATTGATGAGCTTCTTGTAGTACCCGATCACGTAAACCACCCAAACGAGGCACCCAAATTCTGTTCCCCAGACACAACAACCCACGATCATCTTTTACAAGCAATACTGATATACCCACTAACCGTTCTGGTTTCAAGTGTTCTTCTTGAAAAGCTTCCATTTGAGACTTCTGCAATTCGTCAAATATGTTAGGCAGGAGTTCAGCTCGTAGGGAAGTAGCTTTTATTGTTCCACTCCTTTCTTGACGACTTAGTGCATCAGCCACCACATTCGCCTTTCCCGGGTGATACAGGATTTCACAGTCGTAATCATTCACCAATTCTAGCCATCTTCTTTGCCTCATATTTAGTTCCTTCTGATCGAAAAGATGTTGGAGACTCTTATGATCCGTATAGATTTGACATTTAGAGCCATAAAGGTAATGTCTCCAAATCTTCAACGCGAAAATAACTGCTGCCAGTTCCATGTCGTGTGTAGGATACTGTCTTTCATGGTATTTTAACTGAAGAGAAACATAAGCAATAACCTTTCCACGTTGCATAAGTACACATCCCAATCCCAGTTTGGAAGCATCACTATAAACAACAAAATCTTCGGAACCTTCCGGTAGTGACAAAATCTGCGCACTGCAAAGTTTCTCTTTCAATACCCTGAACGCTTCATCATGTTTTGCTTTCCATTCAAACTTTAAATTCTTTCGAGTCAGCTTAGTCAAAGGCGTCGCAATACGAGAGAAGTCTTTTATAAACTTCCGATAATAGCCGGCTAAACCCAGAAAACTTCGTACTTCGGTTGGCGTTCTCAGCGATTCCCACTTTTCAACTGCTGCTACTTTCATTGGATCAACTTGAATACCTTTCTCAGAAACTACATGTCCGAGAAACTGAACTTCCCGTAGCAGAACTCACATTTAGAGAACTTAGCGTATAACTGTTCCTTCTTCAACAATTCCAGAATTAAACGAAGGTGTTGGGCGTGCTCTTCCTTGGACTGGGAGTAGATAAGGATATCATCGATAAACACAATAACGAATTTATCGAGATATGGCTTACATACTCGATTCATTAAATCCATAAAAGCAGCTGGAGCGTTCGTCAATCCAAAAGGCATCACTAAGAATTCATAGTGACCATACCGGGTGCGAAAACCAGTTTTCAGAACGTCTTCTTCTTTAACCTTCAGCTGATGATAACCAAATCTCAGATCAATCTTGGAGAAATAGCAAGCTCTAACTAGTTGATCAAAGAGGTCATCAATTCTAGGAAGCGGATACTTGTTCTTGATCGTGCGCTTATTCAGCTCTCGGTAATCAATACACATTCTCATTGAACCATCCTTCTTTTTCACAAACAGAACCGGTGCTCCCCACGGCGAAGAACTGGCTCTAATGAAGCCTTTATCTGAAAGATCCTGCAGTTGAGTCATCATCTCTTTCATCTCTGGAAGTGCCAAACGATACGGTGCACGGGCAACAGGAGCGGCTCCAGGAATCAGATCTATACCAAATTATACTTGTCTAACGGGCGGAAGACTATTCAAGTCTTCAGGGAACACTTCCAGAAAATCACTAACAATCAGAATATCTTCCAACTTGTTCTTTTCTGGCTTAATATCTATCACATAAGCCAAATAACTCTGGCAACCCTTATTCACACACTTACGGGCTTTTATCATAGATATAAGGCAAGACTGATGATTTCTACGATCACCATAAATCACTACCGGTCCCTTTTCAGGTAATACAACATTATTTATTTTCTTATCACATACTATGTTAGCCTGATTTTCAGATAACCAATCCATCCCCACTACCACATCAAATTCGATCAAAGCTATAGGAAATAGTTGTGTCGGTACTCCACACCCTTCTATATTTATTACACATCTATCAAATACTTCTTTAACCGACACTTGGCTATCATTTGCAGTATCTACCAGTAAAGCATGCTCTAACACTTTAGGCTTCAAACGCAGATAAGCAGCAAATGCAGGAGATACAAAAGATCGGTTTGCACCGAAGTCAAATAACACTTTAGCACGTGTAGAGTTTATGAAAAATGTACCTGTAACCACGTCCGGAGTTTCCTCCGCTTCTTTGGTTGTCATCTGAAATGAACGAACTCTTGTGTCAGGATCGATTCTTAACAAGAATTAAACTTCTTAGAAACAGAATTTAGAGAATCTTGCGGAATAGAACTCTAAATCAATTAAAGAACAATCAATAGAAATTCAATAAACTGTATATATATCAAACAGTTATTACTCACAAGTTTTACACCAAACCTCAATCTTGTTGAACAGGCTCAACAAGACGATTTCTACTTCTCTAGAAATAGGATCTATGATCTTGAGGTTAATTCACTCTTGAATATCGAATTCTGTATACTATCTATCTTCTGTTTTTGTATATTCTAATAGCTATCTATCAATACTATTTATACAAAAGTAATTACAAGATAACCATAAAAAGTAAATTGATCTTCTGAATCTTCGTTAAACATATCTTGATCAATTCCTTCTTTGTCTCCAAAAGTATCGCATACCAAACTTATCAACTCAGCAGTATTAATGATGATTTGGCTCAGCAGCATTAACAACCTTCAGCAGTATTAATGATGATTTGGCTCAGCAGCATTAACAACCTTCACAGTCTTCAAGCAGTAGTAACTCAGCTCAGCAGTACTAACCATGTCTAGCAGTAGTAAATTGGTCTAGCAGCACTAACTTCGTCTAGCAGTATTAACTTCATCTAGCAGCATTAACTTCATCTAGCAGCACTAACCTTGCCCAGCAGTAGTAACGAAGAACTGGCAGTAGTAATGAAGACTTAGCAGTACTAACCATACTTAGCATATCTTCAGTTCCCAACAATCTCCCCCTAACTTGACTTTTAGGAAAAGAAGTCAAGTTCTTCAGATGATGCTTCCAAAACTTAGTCATCATGTACACACAGATTAGGACTTAGACCTAGACTTTGATTTAGAATCCTCTTTACCAAGAATCTACCCATTGATGAATCCTTGTTGCAGGTCAGCTTAGTGTGTAACATTCCTTGCAGCCTCTTCATGCTGTGATTGTATATTTCATCTACCAGATAGTATTCTTGAGTTGCAGAGTCAAGGGAGATGACATATACTCCACAGTTTTCATAGAGCATCCAGTTGGTAATGGCTTGAAACTGTGTGTTTAACCTATGCTGAACTGCTTCAGGTTTGAACATTTGGCACAAGAATTCAAGTACCATTTTAGAAATTGACATCCCTTGCTTAGTCAGCATGTTTTCATACATCTTCATCCCAACTTTGAACATCTCTTCTAAGTCTGATCTTGAGCAGGTTCTGACAATTTTTCCCCAAGTAGAAAAGACTTCAAATTTACCATCTGCTCTTTTTATCCTAATGAACTCCTTTCTACCATCTTTCAAAGTGTCCCAAAAGATGATTTCAGGAGCCTTAGATGATATTGGTTCAGCCTGAAGTGGAATTGGGTTAGAGTCAACACTAGTAATGTACAAATCACATTGGGCATCCGTTTGTGATTGCACATTGCCTGATTGCCCTGATGGAGTTGCCACTTCTTCTTCAGCAACTTTTCCATCAGATTTTTCTTTCACTGTTTCCTCCTGGGCCTCTTCTGCAGATGACTCCACCCTTGGCTTCTTTTCAATTTTCTTCTTTGAAGTTAAGGGCTGGGTTCTTGGTCTTTTCTTTGACATCATCTTGGTTCTTTTAAGAGTTTTGACAACCTCAGGAGTTGGTTCAGCTGCTTTAAGTTTTTCAGCAGCAATAACCATTTCTGCTGCTATGGCTGTTACTGCTTCTTTTAGTACATGTAGTGATGCTGCTTCAATACTGTTCTTTACAATCCAGTAAATTTCTTCATCTATTTCAGCTTGAGTTGTAGTTTCTGCTTCCTGCTCAGTTTCTGCTGCTTTGACTGTTTGGCATTCAGCAGCATTAACTGTTTCTGCTGCTTGTTCAAACTCAGCAGCATTAACAGTTTCTGCTGCTGTGGTTTCTGCTGCTTTAACACACTCTTCCCCCTTTTCTGTCTCACTGGACTCCCCCTTAACCTGTGCATACTCCATTTCCATCTCAGTCTCTATGTGAACAGTCTCCCCCTCAATTTGTTGATCCTTCAGTTTCAGTTCTGCTTCTGACTCTGACTCCCCCTTTTTGGGAGCATCATCAGGTGAAGTTCTTCTTCTTAGCACAAATCTTGCCTTTTTCTTTCTGTTCAGCAACTTGGTGACCATCTTTTTGAGCTTCTCAATTTGAGACTGTTGGTAGGTGACCACAGTCTTAAGTTGCTCAATCTCTGTCTTTCGTGCCATTACATCCAAGTTAATATTCCCTATGGTTTCCATCAATTCCTCATAGTTATATCTATCCTCACCTTGTTTAGAAGTATTTACCTTCTTTAAAGGATCCTTGGAAGTTTCAGCAGAAGCCTTCTGCCTAGCAGAAGCACTACCTGCCCCCTTGGTTTCTTGGCACCTGGGTCCTCCTAATGATTTCTCATTTAGAGTTGCCATGGGGAAGGTCTTATTTATGTTACCACTATCCTTCTCTGTGCTAGCAGAAGTAGTGGCAGCCTTAGCACCCATATGGTCATCCTTCTCCTTAGAGACCACCTTCTTGGGGTTGGGAGACACCCCTGTGGTTTCCCTGTTGATATTCTCAATTGGAGAATGCTCCAATTGAGGGCTTAAAGGCTTAGGGCTTTGAGTAGGTACATCAAGGGAAGGAGCCTTGTGCACCTTTCTTCTTTGAAACCTTTTGGTGATTGTGGGAGTGGGTTGTTCAAGAATGGACTGAGGGATTTCTTTTGAGATGGAAGGTTGGGATTGGTCATCAGTGGGTTGATCTAATGAGGGCCTTGATCCTGATGCCATACCTTCAGAGGGGTGGGACACAACCATCATTGTAGAGAACAATGGTGTGTCAACTCCTTCCTAGTCCCTAGGAAGTCTTTTCATATTTGAAAAAACCTTCCCTTTAGGGGATTTGGGTACATATACCTCAGTAAACTGAGGTAAGTCCTTCAATTCCTTGTTAAGAACTTCTTGCACAAACCTTGGATACATGAAAAAGCTCTTTTTGGATTCCAAGTTTGATACAAGATCATTAAAGATCATTGCTGAAAAATTGTACTTTCTGGCAGTGGATAAGCAGACCAAGGCATATGCAATGGGACTGCTGAACTCACTCCATCCAGTAGTTTTCTTGGAAATACAGTGCATCAGGGTATGAACAAGAAATCTCCATTGGTTAAAAAATTTTGACTTGTAGAATTTAAAAACACCAATGGGACCTTCATACCCCATTCTTTGTAAAGTAGAAAAGAGGTCTTCAGAAGGAATAGAAGATATACCTGAAGCATCATTCAACTGAAGGGAGATGCGAATAACCTCTTCAGTGACTTTCAAGGGTTTATCACAAACCCTTGTTCGAATGGTTTTCTGCCCTTCTTCAACACTAACAGTGGCATTCTCCCAAAATTGTTTCTGATGTTCGATATAGATCGTTGGGCTCACCGTGAGTGCATAGGAGATGTGCGAGGATTTTAGAAAATCGACTATATCGTGGAATCCCGCAGCTTGTTTTGGCTTCTGAAGCATGGCTATTTCATTGTGCTCATCCACAAACTCCATGATGCCTAAGGATTCTTGAAAGAAAAGCACAGAGATTCTGGGGAGGCTAGGTTAGAACGAGAGAGAAGAAGTAAATGCGAAGAGTCGTTATGAACATGGGCGGGCAAACAGGGGTATTTATATGCCCTAGATTATCAGAAGCAGTATTAACTACCTAGCAGTATTAACTACCAAGCAGTATTAACTACCGAGTAGTATTAACTGCCAAGCAGTATTAACTACCTAGCAGTATTAACTACCGAGCAGTATTAACTCCACTAGCAGTATTAATTGCACTAGCAGTATTAACTACTGAGCAGTATTAACTACTGAGCAGTATTAACGACCAAGCAGTATTAACTCCACTAGCAGTATTAATTGCACTAGCAGTATTAACTACTGAGCAGTATTAACTACTGAGCAGTATTAACGACCAAGCAGTATTAACTACACTAGCAGTATTAACTGCACTAGCAGTATTAACTGCATTAGCAGTATTAACTGCTGAGCAGTATTAACTACTGAGCAGTAGTAACTGCACAAGCAGTAGTAACTACTAGAACACAGACAGTAGTAACTTCTGTACTGGCAGTAGTAACCACACTTACACTTTTCTTCACTTGGTAATCTGAGGAAAACAGAGGATCCTGAGAAAGAAAGTTAGTAGCACCAAATATATGAAGAAATACAGGTATAAAAACAGAAAGTCATAAATTTACTCTAGGTTGATCATGCCCACACTTGTTACCAAAAAGGTGAATCTACCCACATCAAAAGCTTTTGTGAATAGATCAGCAAACTGGTCATTTGTATGAACTTTAGCAACCTGAATTAATTTCTTTTCATTGCAATCTCTTATAAAGTGATACCTTATCTCTATATGCTTTGTTTTTGAGTGTTTGACTGGATTATTAACAATGCTAATAGCACTGTTGTTATCAATGAAGATTGGTGTGTGAAGAAAAGTTACCCCATAGTCCAACATCTGATTCTGAATCCATAGAACCTGAGAGCAGCAGCTTGCAGCAGCTATGTACTCAGCTTCTGTGGTAGATAAGGACACTGTGGTTTGTTTCTTACACTGCCAAGATACTAGTCTTGTACCCAAAAACTGACATCCACCTGAAGTAGACTTCCTATCCATGTTGGCTCCTCCCAAATCACTATCTGAATATGCAAGCAAGTCAAAAGAGGATTCATGAGGATACCAGAGACCTAATCTAGGTTGCCCTTTTAAGTATATGAATATTCTCTTGACAGCATGAAGGTGTGATTGCTTAGGAGAAACCTGAAATCTGGCACAAACACAGACTGAAAACATAATGTCAGGTCTAGAGGCTGTGAGATACATGAGAGATCCAATCATTGATCTGTAATGATGGACATCCACATCCTCCCCCTCAAGATCTGCAGTGATCTGTTTATGTGTTTCCATTGGAGTGCTTGCTGACTTTGAGTCTGATAAACCAAACTTGTCCAGGATGTCTTTCACATACTTGGATTGGCTAATAAAAATTCCATCTTTCCTCTGTTTTACCTGAAGCCCAAGAAAGAATGTAAGTTCTCCCATGGAGCTCATCTTGAAGCTTTTGTGCATCAATTCTTCAAACTCTTTACACATTTGATCATTGGTGGATCCAAAGATGATGTCATCCACATAGATCTGAACAAGTAAAGTACCTCTCTTTCTCCTCTTGATAAACAGGGTCTTGTCAATTACTCCTCTTTCAAAGTCATTTTTCAAGAGATAGGTAGACAAAGTGTCATACCATGCTCTTGGGGCCTGATGCAAACCATAGAGAGCCTTCTTCAGCTTGTATACTCTGTCAGGGTGCAATGGATTCTCAAATCCAGGGGGTTGACAGACATATACTTCTTCCTCAATGCTTCCATACAGAAATGCACTCTTGACATCCATTTGGTACACTTTGAACTTCATGTAGGAGGCATATGCTAGAAATAACCTGATTGCTTCAATCCTTGCCACAGGAGCAAAGACTTCCTCATAATCTATTCCTTCTTCCTGAGTGTACCCTTGTGCAACCAGTCTAGCTTTGTTTCTGATTACAATCCCTCTGTCATCCTTCTTGTTCCTGAAAATCCACTTGGTGCCAATTGCTCTATGACCTTTTGGAAGGTCTACCAAGTCCCAAACATCCTGTAATTTGAACTGTAGCAGCTCCTCTTGCATTGCCTCTATCCAACTTGGGTCTTTCATGGCATCATAAGCCTTTTTGGGCTCAATCTGGGACAGAAAGCAAGTAAGAACAGTGTTAACTGTATTTTGCTGCTCTTGCAACTCTTGGAGTCTGCTTTGCTTTCTAGTCATCATGGGAGATGCAATATCTCCAATTACCAACTCAGGAGGATGATTTTTCTGAGTTCTTGTTTGATGACCAGCTTCCTCTTGTAAGTCCTCATCCAGATTAGACTCATTTGATTCTGGATTTGTTTCTGCTTCTTCAGTCACCTCAGATTCTCTGGAATTTGAACCTGAAGACTGATTTTCCTCTGCTCTCCTCTCTTCTTCATTCTGAATTGGTTCAGTCTCCTCTTGGTGTTCACAGAATTCAACAGGATCAATGGAAGGGATTGGAAATATCACAGATTGAATCCTGTGTTCTGATGTTGGTGTATCCCTTTGTCCTGCATATACATCACCACTGAAACCCAAAGAATTAGTGAGTGAATCAATGTCAAATAGCCAATTAGGACCTGAACCAATAGGATTTGGTGTGTTCTCATTGCATTTGACATTGTCACTTTCTTCAATTATTCTAGAAGAGGTATTAAAAACTCTGTAGGCCTTACTTTGAGATGAATACCCAACAAGAAAACCATCATCTGCTTTGCTATCAAACTTGCCTAAGTGAGATTTGGTATTGAGAATAGTACAAGGACATCCAAATGGCTTGAAAAATCCAATATATGGTTTCCTTTTATGGAAAAGCTCATAAGGTGTCTTGTTTTTAGGCTTTACAACTAAAACTCTGTTTTGAACATAGCAGGCAGTATTAACTGCTTCTGCCCAAAAAGTAATTGGTAACTTTGAGTCAGCTAACAGAGATCTAGCAGCCTCAATCAGTGTCCTATTCCTTCTCTCAGCAACACCATTTTGTTGTGGAGTCCTAGGAGCACTGTATTGTCTCTCAATTCCTTTTTCTTCACAAAAGGTGTTTAGATCAGAATTTTTAAACTCAGTTCCATTATCTGATCTAATGACTTTCACTCTTTGATTTGATTGGTTTTCAATTTTGAGAATGAAAGATTTGATCAGTCCACTTGTCTCGTCTTTAGTTCTCCGAAAATATACCCAAGTAAATCTAGAATAATCATCAACAATAACTAAGCAGTATGATTTCTTGCCAATACTCATCACATTGGTAGGACCAAACAGATCCATATGTAACAGTTGAAGAGGATTTGATATAGTGTTTATCTCTTTGGACTTATGAGAAGTTTTGTGTTGTTTGCCTTTGAGACAAGCAACACAATGATCATCACATGAATATACTTTGGATGGCAAACCCCTTACAAGGTTATTCTTAACAAGTTTATTTATTGTTTTAAAGTTCATGTGACACATCCTTCTGTGCCAAAGTGATGATTCATCTAAAGAAGCTTTTGAAACTAAACAATTTAGAGATGAATCAGATGAAACACTTTCCAAATCTAAACAATAAACATTATCCTTCCTAGGAGTTCTCAGAAGTATCATGTTTTCATCAACCACTTTGTATCCAGGAGCAAGGATAATACATTCAGAATTTGTAAACAATATACTATGCTTCTTGTCACAAACCTGTGATACACTTAACAGGTTGTATCTCAATTGTTCAACATAGTATACATCTTCAAAGGTCATCTTACCCTTTGAAACATCACCCTTACCACTTATCTTTCCACCAGCAGGATTATCCCCAAATGCAACATGTCCTCCATCAACCTTTTTGAAATTTTTGAGGCAGGACATGTTACCTGTCATGTGCCTGGAGCAACCACTATCAACATGCCAAATGCTCTTCCCCTTGAGCTGTTGGTTGCCCTGCACATCAAGATAAATCAGTTAGTTTTATTTGGAACCCAAGCCGAAGTGGTCTTGGGTCTCCCTTGCTCATCAAAGTACTTACACTTGGTTTTGATGAGATTTTTAACTTTTGGTACTGCTGTGCTGGAATACTTTGTCAAAATTATTGGTGTACCAGCACTTGCAGCAGTACTAACAGTGCTAGCAGTACTAATACTGGGAGCAGCAGTATTGTTAGCAGCAGTATTATCCTCAGAAGTACTAACAGAGGTAGCAGTATTAACAGAGTTAACACTGCTAGAAGCAGTATTAACAGAGTTAATACTGCTAGCAGCAGTACTATCTGAAGAAGAAGCACTAAAAGTATTAGCACCACTAACATTGGACTGATTACTAGCAGTATTAATACTGCTAGCAGCACTAACTTTGGAATGATTACTAGCAGTATTAATACTGCTAGCAGCACTAACTTTTGAAGCAGTACTAGCAGTGTTAGCAGTACTAACACTGCTAGCAGCAGTATTGTTTTTAGTGCTTTTTGGAACCCACATAGTATCACATTCCTTTTCAGTTGTTTTCTTTATGTGGCCTTTGGGTTTATCTTGTTTCTTTGCCACATTTTTCTTTGCAGATTTTTTATATCCACCATTCCTTCTGTAACCACCAGGTTTTTGAAAAGATCTTTGAGCATTAAACCTTTGGTTAACAGGATTGAAATAACAGTGTTTGGCTAAGTGATTTAGCTTACCGCAGATGAAACAAGGTTTTGGCCTGTTGATTCTGTTCAGGTCAACTCCTTGTCTCATAGCCCACTGGTTATTCCAGTTCCTTTGATTTCCCCTCTGATTATCATGTTTTTGGGGCTTGTTCTCTTTGAATTTCCTGCAGGAACACTGTTTACAAGTATTTGACTTCACAACTTTGGGCTGTGTGTAATGAACTTCCTTTTTCTCTTCAGTCCTTTTGATCTCTGTGTTCTTGACACATGGACTCTCACATTCCTCATCAGAGTCTACTTTGTCAGTCTCATCCTCAACAACTATTTCTTTTTCACAAGGATCTATATTAATCCTTAATTCAGGTTCCTTTCTATCCTTGGTCTCTAACAAATCAGACTTAGGAGGTATGTAGTTGTTATTGTAGGGTGGAGGTGTGATATTGTACCCTATCCCTACTTTCATCTTGTCATGGATTTGTGCTTTAATGATGGTGTCCATGGTTTTAGAAGCACAGGTAAACTTTTCAACATCAAGTTTAACCTTTTTAAGCTCTTCTTTTAACTTCTCATTCTCCTCCCCAGACACTTTCAGCTTAATCTCATACTCATTCTTTTCCCACTTCCAATAGTTAGTATCATAGTGGTGTTGAAGTTCATTAGCTTGAAAAGCTCTAATCTGTTCCTCAAACCTTTCTACAATCCTAACATAATCTTTCACATCTTTCTCTAGCCTTTTAAGGTCATCACACATACTCTGATTGTGATCCCTATATCTTTTAACAGCATCAATGCAAGCTTGAGAACAGAGTTTAGATTGTACCTCAGTGGGGATATCAGATACTTCTGCCATAAGAGCTTGATTCTGACAGGCTTCTTCAGCTTGATCACTCCAATCAAATCCCATTCCTTGTTGAGAAACAAGGGCTTGAGAGGAGCTCCTGTTTTGGTTTCCATTTGGAGTCTGTGATCCTCCACTTCTGCATTCTCTGGCAAAGTGTCCCATCTTGTGACACTTATAACATTCAACCTTGGACTTGTCAAAGCCTGCACCATCTTCTCTTCTTTGGGAAAAGTTGTTTCTCCCAGTCCTTTTGATGAATTTCTTCACCCTCATTGATAGCATAGCCATCTGCCACTTGATGTCCATCTCTTCCAGATCATCAGCATTGATCTGCTCTAAATCATCATTGATTAGAGAAGAGTGGACATGACTAGAAAAGAATGCTTCTAGTACAGAATCTGTAGTCTTCTCTTGATTGGTTCCACTAGCAGAATTAACAGAACCTGCAGTATTAACAGAATCAGGATTAGCAGCAGTATCAGAGGATGAAGATAATAAAGCAGCATTATAAACAAATCCTGATGGCCTTTTCTTGGCTTCAACTTCAGCCTCAAATACTCTCAGATCATTGTAGAGGTCATCTAGCTCTTTGTCCTCCAATTGGTCATTCTGTCTGAATGAGACAGTGTACATGGTCCATTCTTCTCCCAATGATCTAAGGAACTTTCTATTGATATCATCAGCATCCATGTGTACACCCACAGTTGCTAATTCTCCAATTAACTTGTTAAATCTGTCAAAAGTTTGAGTCATAGACTCATTCTTTGCAGACATAAAGTTTTCATATTGTTGCCTGAGAATAGCCTTTTGATTTCTCTTTGTGCTCTTTGTGCCAGTAAATCTTTTCTCCAGAGCATTCCACAACATCTGTGCATCTGTGCAGTGTTGGAATTGATGTTGGTACTCATTAGGAATAGCCAAAAGCAGAGTGCTTAAGGCCTTCATCTCTGTTTGTCTTACTTTCTTTTCAGCATCTGTCTTGGGAGGAGGTCTCTTTCCATCTGCTCCAATCTTTCCTTCATTACATGGGCCATTTTCTATAATGTCCCATATTGCATAATCAGTAAGAAGAATGTACTGCTTGATTCTTAGTTTCCACATGTCAAATTCATTGGGTTTGAGCATGGGAACCTTTGAAACAAGAGTACTGTGAGAATCCATTGAATTGTCCATAGTTTCTAAGATACCAAAGCTCTGATACCACTTGTCAGGATCGATTCTTAACAAGAATTAAACTTCTTAGAAACAGAATTTAGAGAATCTTGCGGAATAGAACTCTAAATCAATTAAAGAACAATCAATAGAAATTCAATAAACTGTATATATATCAAACAGTTATTACTCACAAGTTTTACACCAAACCTCAATCTTGTTGAACAGGCTCAACAAGACGATTTCTACTTCTCTAGAAATAGGATCTATGATCTTGAGGTTAATTCACTCTTGAATATCGAATTCTGTATACTATCTATCTTCTGTTTTTGTATATTCTAATAGCTATCTATCAATACTATTTATACAAAAGTAATTACAAGATAACCATAAAAAGTAAATTGATCTTCTGAATCTTCGTTAAACATATCTTGATCAATTCCTTCTTTGTCTCCAAAAGTATCGCATACCAAACTTATCAACTCAGCAGTATTAATGATGATTTGGCTCAGCAGCATTAACAACCTTCAGCAGTATTAATGATGATTTGGCTCAGCAGCATTAACAACCTTCACAGTCTTCAAGCAGTAGTAACTCAGCTCAGCAGTACTAACCATGTCTAGCAGTAGTAAATTGGTCTAGCAGCACTAACTTCGTCTAGCAGTATTAACTTCATCTAGCAGCATTAACTTCATCTAGCAGCAGTAACCTTGCCCAGCAGTAGTAACGAAGAACTGGCAGTAGTAATGAAGACTTAGCAGTACTAACCATACTTAGCATATCTTCAGTTCCCAACATCTTGTTCTTGCTGGTTCTAGTCTCGGTACTACTGGTCTGACACCCGTTGGTCTTACTGACGTACCACCCGATTGTATTCTCCACAGTGGACAATCGGACTGAAGATGATCAGGAGAATTGCACGAGTAACAAAATTGAACTACCCGACAGTCTTTAGCAATGTGACCAATCTTTCCACATTTATAACAGTTTCTAGGATCCACTTGGCAACTTCCTTGATGAAAACGGTGGCACTTTGGGCAAGGTCTTTCAACTGGTTTAAAAGGTAGACGGCTATCAAATCGCTGAAACCTGGACTTCTTCGGATCATGTGGTGGTCCTTCCCATTTTCTCTTTCCCATACTCTTATCACCGGCATCCCTCTTATTATCTTGCTCCACATTTTCCGCGGCTGAGAAGGTATCAGGTCTCGTTGCAGTTGCTAACTTTCGAATTTCCGAATTTCCGAATTCAATCCAAATATGAACCTTTCCATCTTCATTTTCTCCGTGGCAACATAATACTCTCCAAAACGCGACTTCTCTAGGAAACGGGCAGTATAGTCCCTGACTGATAAATTTCCTTGTTGTAGGCTCAGGAATTCCTCCTCCAATTGTCTGACCGCTGCTTGAGGACAAAACTGTTCTTTGAATGCCCTTGACAATTCGCCCCAAGTAAAGGTTGAGTATACCTCAGATCCCTTAGAGTCAATAAGGGCCTCCCACCAATATAAAGCATCTGCCTTCAAGATTGCAGTTCCGTATAACACCTTATCCTCTTCCGCACATTTGCTGGTTTTAAACACAGCTTCAATTTCCTCCAGCCACCGCATCGCCTTCACTGGATCTCTATCCCCTCCATAAGTTGGTGGTTTACAGCTTAAAAACATCTTATAGTCACACCTTCTTGGTACTGATACGACAGTAGGTGTGATAGGCATCTCGTCTTCAAAGTTAGGATCTGGTCTTTCCGTTTCAGTATTATGCGTCTGGTTAAACATGGCTTGAATATTGGCTTGTAATCTTCCCATCTCAGCAGCCAAGTCATCTCTTATAACAAACTTTGTGCCTCGCCCCTGTACTCTGCCTCCAGTCCTGCCCCTGCCTCTTTCTCCCCCTCTCCCCCTTCCTCCAGCTGTTGGATTGGTTCTATTCGGATTTCCTCCCCCTTCCCGATTCGTTTGTCTCGTACCACTTGCCATTCTGTTGATTCAAACAAGGTTAATATACACATAAGCACATACCCCATATAATAAGGTATTCCAGTCCAAACATGTACCTGTAAGATCACAATTACATTGGCCAGGTGTACATCTGAAATTACCTTACAAGATGTTCCTTCTACCTTCTTATATTTATTATCCCAAGGTTCTACAATAATAGGGACATCCTACTTCGCATGCAGTTTAAGTCTAGGTACAGATACTAATACCTAAATCCCTTAAACTAGGGCTCTGGTACCATCTGTAACGACCCGTAATCTCATACATAGTTCATATAGCATACATTGCATAACGTCGTTAAAACAAAAGATACATTTTATAACAAATACGGTCCCCTAGTCTTTTACAAACATTTAGTTCATCATTACAAACGTTTACATAGTAGATTACATCATTACTAACAACATACTATATCTACTAAACACATCATAGTCTTCAACTAGTTAGTCCTCCAAAAGCTATTTGCAGTTTTAACCTTCTTATTTGCTCATACTCGATCCGCGACCTGGAATACATTTTTTTAAAACAAAAATGAGGGTTAGACCTTGAGGTCTAGTGAGAAAATCCCCGTTAGTTGAAAACCATTTGCACAACATCATACACATAATTCACATAAGAATACCAAATAAGACTTATGCATCATATATCTTTCCATCTCGTTCTCTTGGCCATATTAATTGGTTGCGAGCCAACTAATCAATTTACACCACTGTACTAAATACACCCAACACCACTGTCCCTCTGTACAGTCAACTTTCACCAGTCCTAAGCCCGGCCAACTAGCACCCATGCAGTGTAATACTCATAAAAACACCATATGCATATTATTACACTCATTCACATATATGTATTCCAGTTAGAAAACATTTTAAGTAAAAACTCACTTGTTTGCTTAACAACACTCTTTTCAGTCCTCCACAAGGAATTCTGCTTTCACCTTCGATTCACAGTATCTGAAACACATATATACAGATTTCTTTTTACCATGTTGAACACGTAAGTCCTACCAAAGTTAAGAACTCTAAAGCACTCTAATCCTCAAATGTTACCCCCAACCCGAACTTAAGTCGAGTCCGCAGTACATTCGGTCCTCATTCATTCCCTATCCATGAATTAACAAAACACAGGCTACTGGATACTTAAAAGCATCTAAACTCACCAATTTAACCAAACAACAAAAGTATCCGGATATCATAAGTTATCCGGACAACACAACTTTTCCGGACAGCACATGTATTCCGGACAACATGCCCTTTCCGGACAACTAAAATAATCCGGACAACATCCGGATACCAAAGAAATCGGATACCATCCGGTATCTAATTCTTATTCGGAAAACATAGGAAAAGGAACTTACCCGGATAAAACCCCCGTCCGGACACCTTTAGAACATTACCCGGACACCACCAACAAAACTACCCGGACACCTTCATTTCATCCGGACACCTCTGTCGGTTTACCCCAAATTTACCCAGATTTGACAGATTTTAACCTCAGGCCCGAATTTAATGATTCTACTCCGATAGAAACTATTAACTAGCAATTATAGACATAATTTACAAAGGAAACATACCTTAATTCACTTCCAAGCACACCAAATGAAGCCTTAACCCTTCCTTTTCTTTCTTCTTCTTTTTCTCTCCAAACACACACACTTGCACACACTGATTTCTGGATAACTTTCTGCTGAATATGAAATATCTGAACTACTAATGGTAATATCTAATCAAATTTACAAATTTGGTCCTTGAGCTTAGCACTAATGACCAAAACACCCTTATCTTATAAATTAACCCAAATTTTACCCTAAACCTCAATAATAAAATGTAATACCCCGGGTAAGTTCGTTAGTTAAATCCCCTTTCCGTTAAAGTTTAGTTAACTTTAAAGTTAGATGTTTAAGGTATGTTTGGGTAAATTATAAACTTAAGGGTGTTTGGGTCATTATTGAGAAGTTCAAGGGCTAAAATGATAAAATAAGTTTGATATTATCATCTTGTAGACTTCAAATATTTTCATTCAGCAAATCATCCAGAAAACCTAAGTGTGTGTGTGTTGGGAAGAAAAGGAGCCAAAGAAGAAAAGAAGGCTATGAAATTCAATTTGGAGTATGTGGAAGTGAAAATAAGGTAAGTTCCTTTGTATTTTGTGTTTATAATTTCTTTTAGAAGCGTTCTATCGGAGTAGAAACATCATTTACACTTCTGGTAATATTTCTGTCGAATTCTGGGTAAAATTGGGGTAAACCGACAGTGGTGTCCGGATAAAGTAGAAGGTGTCCGGGTTATTTTGTTGATGGTGTCCGGATGACTTTCTGAAGGTGTCCGGACAGGGTTTTATCCGGGTAAGTCCTTCTTGTTATACTTTTCCGGATGGAATGGGATACCGGATGGTATCCGGATTCCTCATGTTGTCCGGATTCTTTGTGTTGTCCGGAAAGTTGTCCGGATACTTTAAGGTTTCCGGATAACTTGGCTGTTTGAGTAATTTTGAGGATAAAAGTTATGTAGATGTATCTAGAGTCCATAACCTGCTAGTAAGTCTTATACATAAGTTGGTAAGGAGATATTTGTATGTAAATGGTTTCAGATTCTGAGAATTTTGGATAAAGGATCGGATAGCTCGGAGAAAGGTTTGGAAGCATATTGTAAGCATTCAGGTGAGTTTTGCTTTAAAACGTTTTTGAACTGGAATACATATATGTGTATAAATATATATATATATATGAGATGATTATGTGGTAGGAATATGATTATGTGTATATAAATGACAATATGATGTAATGAGATATATATTGTATTTATATAAGCTTTGCACTACACGAGTGCACTTGTTGCCGGGTTCCGGTGTGCGGACCGGTGTGTAGCCAGGTTCCGGTATGCGGACCGGTGAGTAGTCGGGTTCTGGTGTGCGGACCGACAGGTAGCCGGGTTCCGGTGAGCGGACCGGTTGTTGATTTATTAGTTGGCTTGCTACCAACTAATATGGCCATTTGTGGAGGAATAAGGTGAATGAGATGTACACGATGCACGAGTCTGGATTGGTATTTAAATACGTGATGTATGTTTATATTTTACGAAAGGATTACCAAAGGTTTATCTAAACTATTTTGATACAAAGGATTTACATAAAAGGTTTTATAATGATTTTGGAAAGGACCGGGATTAACTCACTAGACCCGTTTGGTCTAACCCTCATTTTGTTTTCAAAAATATGTTTTCCAGGTTAAGGATCGGCAGGAGAGGATGAAGTGTAGGAAGCTTTTATATATTTTGTAATGTCAAGACTAATGAGACCGTACTTGGTTTGTTATGTAACTTTTGTTGTAAATCAATGATATGTATGAATGTTATGTATTATGATGTATGTTATGGGAACCGGGTTGTTACAAATGGTATCAGAGCCCTAGTTTAAGGGATTTAGGTATTTGTACCCGTACCTAGACTTAAACTGCATGTGAAGTAGGATGTCCTTTATATATTAGAACCTTGGGATGCTAAGTATAAAAGGTAGAAGGAACATCATGTAAGGTAATTTCAGATTACACCTGGCCAGTGTAATTGTGATCTTACAGGTGCATGTTTGGACTGGGATACCTTATTATATGGGGTATGTGCTTATGTGTATGTTAATCTTGTTTGAATCTACAGAATGGCAAGCGGCACTCGAAATACGAATCGAAGAGGAGGAGGAAATCCAAATAGTACGAATCCACCAATAGGAACGGGGGGAAGAAGAGGAGAGCGAGGGGGAGGTAGATCCGGAGGTAGAACGGGGAGTAGAACTGGGGGCAGAACCGGAGGTAGAGTTCAGGGGCGAGGTATGAGGTTTATTACAAGAGACGATTAGATGGCGGAGATGGGGAGACTTCAAGCAAATATCCGGGCTATGTTCGACCAAGCTCGTCATACTGAAACACCAGATCCTGGTTTGGAAGGCGAAATGCCTATTACACCTACGGTTATACCAGTGTCAAGAAGGTGTGATTACAAGATGTTCTTAAACTGTAGACCTCCAACTTACTCAGGAGATAGAGACCCAGTGAAGGCAATGAGATGGTTAAAAGAAATAGAAGCCATCTTCAAGACCAGTAAGTGTGCGGATGAGGACAGAGTATTATACGGAACGGCGATGTTGAAGGCAGAAGCTCTGTACTGGTGGGAAGCTCACATTGATTCCAGAGGGTTGGATGTATACTCTACTTTTACTTTGGACGAATTCGCAACAGCTTTGAAAGGACAGTTTTGTTCTCAAGCAGCAGTCAGACAACTGGAAGAGGAGTTCATGAACTTACACCAGCGAAGTTTATCAGTTAGGGACTACACTGCTAGGTTTCAAGAGAAGTCTCGCTTCACAGAGTACTACGTTGCCACGGAGGCACTGAAAATGGAGAGGTTTATTTTCGGGTTGAATTCAGAAATTAGAAAGCTAGTGATTGCGACAGGACCCGATACCTTCTCAGCCGCAGTAAATGCAGCGGAAAATGTAGAACAGGATAATAGGAGAGACGTTGGTGATAAGAGTATTGGAAAAAGGAAATTGGAAGAAATGACATACGATTTGGAGGAATACGAATCCCCGAAGTTTGATAGTCATTCATCTTTTAAACCAGCTGAAAGACCATGTCCAAAATGCAACCGTGTGCATCAAGGAAACTGTTATGTGGATTCCCGAAGTTGTTACAAATGTTGAAAGACTGGTCACATAGTTAGAGACTGTCGGGTAACTCGATTATGTTTCGTTTGCAATTCCCCGGATCATATTCAGTCAGATTGTCCGCAATGGAAAGCACAGCAGGGTAGTATGATAGTAAGACCACCGAGTGTTAGACCGGGAGAGAAACAAGGGCCTGAGGTACCGAAAGCAAAGGGTCGAGTTTTTCAGATGACGGAACAAGAGGTGGAAGAAAGTCCTGATGAGTTTACAGGTATATTTCTATAAACTCTATACGTGCTAAGGTGTTATCTGACTTCGGTGCAAAATGGTTTTTGGTATTTCTGTGCTTTTGTTGCTTATCTGTGTTAGAGATATAGGTGGGTGTGGGGTGGCTATCCAGTTAGTTACTATGGCTTTGATTAAGTTCGAAGTAGTAGTAATAGGTATTCATACCTTATTGCTTAACCGAATTCTGGGACGGAATTCTTTTAAGGGGGAGATAATGTAATACCCCGGGTAAGTTCGTTAGTTAAATCCCCTTTCCGTTAAAGTTTAGTTAACTTTAAAGTTAGATGTTTAAGGTATGTTTGGGTAAATTATAAACTTAAGGGTGTTTGGGTCATTATTGAGAAGTTCAAGGGCTAAAATGGTAAAATAAGTTTGATTTTATCATCTTGTAGACTTCAAATATTTTCATTCAACAAATCATCCAGAAAACCTAAGTGTGTGTGTGTTGGGAAGAAAAGGAGCCAAAGAAGAAAAGAAGGCTAGGAAATTCAATTTGGAGTATGTGGAAGTGAAAATAAGGCAAGTTCCTTTGTATTTTGTGTTTATAATTGCTTTTAGAAGGGTTCTATCGGAGTAGAAACATCATTTACATTTCTGGTAATATTTCTGTCGAATTCTGGGTAAAATTGGGGTAAACCGACAGTGGTGTCCGGATAAAGTAGAAGGTGTCCGAGTAGTTTTGTTGATGGTGTCCGGATGACTTTCTGAAGGTGTCCGGACAGGGTTTTATCCAGGTAAGTCCTTCTTGTTATACTTTTCCGGATGGAATGGGATACCGGATGGTATCCGGATTCCTTATGTTGTCCGGATTCTTTGTGTTGTCCGGATACTTTGAGGTTTCCGGATAACTTGGCTGTTTGAGTAATTTTGAGGATAAAAGCTATGTAGATGTATCTAGAGTCCATAACCTGCTAGTAAGTCTTATACATAAGTTGGTAAGGAGATATTTGTATGTAAATGGTTTCAGATTCTGAGAATTTTGGATAAAGGATCGGATAGCTCGGAGAAAGGTTTGGAAGCATATTGTAAGCATTCAGGTGAGTTTTGCTTTAAAACGTTTTGAACTGGAATACATATATGTGTATAAATATATATATATGAGATGATTATGTGGTAGGAATATGATTATGTGTATATAAATGACAATATGATGTAATGAGATATATATTGTATTTATATAAGCTTTACACTACACGAGTGCACTTGTTGCCGGGTTCCGGTGTGCGGACCGGTGTGTAGCCGGGTTCCGGTGAGCGGACCGGTTGTTGATTTATTAGTTGGCATGCTACCAACTAATATGGCCATTTGTGGAGGAATAAGGTGAATGAGATGTACACGATGCACGAGTCTGGATTGGTATTTAAATACGTGTGGTATGTTTATATTTTACGAAAGGATTACCAAAGGTTTATCTAAACTATTTTGATACAAAGGATTTACATAAAAGGTTTTATAATGATTTTGGAAAGGACCGGGATTAACTCACTAGACCCGTTTGGTCTAACCCTCATTTTGTTTTCAAAAATATGTTTTCCAGGTTAAGGATCGGCAGGAGAGAATGAAGTGTAGGAAGCTTTTATATATTTTGTAATGTCAAGACTAATGAGACCGTACTTGGTTTGTTATGTAACTTTTGTTGTAAATAAATGATATGTATGAATGTTATGTATTCTGATGTATGTTATGGGAACCGGGTTGTTACATAAAGTTAAATAAATTTAATGGAACTAACATTTAACTAATGAGCTTAGCACTAATGAGCAACGTTTATAACCGACAACGCCATTAACAGCATTCAACTCGACGTCCGTTACAGCAGTTACCAAAAGCATTCAAGAGGAAAATCAATGCACCCGAAGACTATAAAAGCAAAGGCTCAATTAACATTCCGGGACATCGCATTACATCACACAAACATCTGAACTCAAAAGAACACACGAAGCAAAGGAATTCTCTCTCGAAGAATCGCTCTCGACGCACGACATTAGCACACGACATACAGTTTTGACACACGACGCACATTGTCTTTACACTCAAAACACTTGTTACTTTACATTTAAAGTATTTCCTTTCACCTGTATTGTAATCTCTGTACGATCGACACCCGAAACATAAGGATATCGCCCCTGTTTGGCGACCATAGTGCAACGACGACTTCCACAGTCGTCCGCGGGTTTTTTCCTCGTTGAGGTTTTTCCCTCGTCACCAAATTCTCCCTCTCATTTACGTTTTTCGCCTTTGTCGTACGCTTTGTCGAAAGATTTCTTTCTTTAGTTGTTAAATTCCACAATCAACCTTAAGTTATCCTTTTGGATGATTTTTGGCATTAACAGTTTGGCACCATCTGTGGGACCTCATCTAGAGAAAATCTTCGACAAACGTGCGTCTTACTAACGGTTTCTCGGAGTTCCCTCCTTTCTGTTTCAGCAAAACGGCAGGTGATGGGATCCCAGAACAACTCATTGTCCAGATGCCCAAGGAGCTTGAAAATGCACGAGGCGTTCCTGGGATAGTTGACGAGTATCACCTGGAGGAAGTTGTCTTAGATCCAAGCAAGCCTGATCAGAAAGTCCTCATAGGATCGTCTCTTGATCCCTGCCTAAAAGACAAGCTAATATCCTTCTTGCAGGAACATGCTGATTGTTTTGCTTGGTCGCACGAAGACATGGTCGACATAGACCCTGACATCATTTCTCACAAGCTTAATATCGACCCGTCGTTCAAACCTATCAAGCAAAAGCGCATAAAATTTGCTCCTGAAAGGAATAAAGTGATAAATGACGAAGTCGACAACCTCATGAAGACAGGGAAAATTCGAGAAGTGAAGTACCCCGACTGGCTCGCTAATGTCGTGGTCGTGGCCAAGAAAAATGGCAAATGGAGGGACCGTATTGACTTCACAGATCTCAACAAAGCCTGTCTAAAAGTTCCTTTTCCATTGCCGCATATCGATGCCATGGTCGACGCGACGGCTGGACATGAACTGTTGACGTTCATGGACGCTTATTATGGATATAATAAGATCTTGATGCACGTCGAGGACCAGGAGAAAACTGCATTCATGACGGATCGAGGTATATACTGTTATAAGGTTATGCCTTTTGGACTAAAAAATGCAGGATCTACCTACCAGCGTCTAGTGAATAAGATGTTCAAGGATCGTCTTGGAGACACAATGGAAGTGTATATTGACGACATGCTCGTCAAGTCGAAGCAAGCAATCGATCACATCGAGCACCTAAGACAGTCGTTCGACATCCTTCGGAAGTATAGCATGAAGCTCAATCCGACGAAGTGTTCCTTAGGTGTTAGTGCCGGGAAGTTCCTGAGTTTCATGGTCACTCGTCGAGGAATCGAGGCTAATCCTGACCAGATCAAAGCTATTATCGAGATCAAGTCTCCGAGAAATTTCAAAGAAGTCCAAAAACTCACTGGTCGGGTGGCAGCTCTGAACAGGTTTATCTCTCGATCCTCAGATAAATGCCATCTATTTTACAATGTCCTAAGGAAAAATAGAAGCTTCGACTGGACCGACAGTCATGAGCAAGCATTGTAGAAACTTAAGGAGTACATGGCGTCGCCTCCTCTGCTATCAAAACCTCACGATCATGAGGTCTTGCAGCTCTATTTGGCTGTTAGTCCTAATGCAGCAAGTGTCGTCCTAACACGAGAAGATGAAAAGCAACAACTGCCGATCTACTATGTAAGTAAATCTCTCTTGGACGATGTTTGGGCAAAATTTCACAGGTCTCGACCACGACCATAAAAGGTAAGACACATGTTATGAGCTATATCTTGTATTAAGATAAGGTCCCGACAAAGACCCAAAAAACCTCCGTCGTCCCTCCTAAAAGGTAAGTCGAGAGTTCCTCACGACACTCGACCTCGACGTCGCCTACTTCGCACGACCGTCGCGTAGAATCATGCGACCTCGGCCGACTAACGCGTTATACGACTGTTATATTTGTTCAGTGATTAATGCAGGAGTCAAAGTCATTAATGGACAACGGCTATAACCGACGAAATCAGTTATGAGCATCTAATCCCACATTGAAGACGACGACCGTTACAACAATCATCAAAGATCTTAATAATTCAATTAAAATCATCCGAAGACTATAAATCCCAAGTTCAATCCTCAGTTTCAGGACATCGAATAATACAGGGAGAGAGATAGAACAAGAGGACCGAACATCAAATAACATAAGCAAATGCAAACACTCGAAGAATATTCGTTCGAAGCAAAGAGATCATTCGTAGAAGATCGCTCTCGATGCACGACTTTCACTCTCGACCAACAGTTCACACATTGTTTTCACACACGATGCACATTGTTTTTACATTTCAAACACTTGTACTTTACATTTCGAAGTCTTTCCCTTCATTTGTATTGTAATCTCTTTACGATCGACACCCGGAACACCAAGGACATCGCCCCTGATTGGCGACCATAGTGCAGCTACGATATCCACTGTCGTCCGCAGGGTTTTTCCTCGTTGAGGTTTTTCCTGCGTCATCAAATCCTCTGTCTCATTTACATTTTTGTCTTTGTCGCACGCCTTTGTCGAACGATTCCTTTCTTTAGTTGTTAAAGTCCACATCGACCTTAAGTTGTCCCTTTGGTGCGATTTTTGGCATTAACAGTTTGGCGCCATCCGTGGGACCTCATCTAGAGAAAATCTTCGACAAACGTGCGTTTTACTAACGGTTTATTGGAGTTTTCTTTGTTCTCTGTTGCAGGAAAATGGCAGCCCCTGGAGATCAGCAGCATGTCATTGCCCAGATGTACCAGGAGCTTGAACTCGCTCGAAATCAAATCAACGCCATGGCAGAGCAAAGTCGCAGAGTAGCTGAGGAGATCGCACGGTTAAGGAATCCCTTTGGACCTCAGAATGGTCCTAGGACATTCGTTCAGAATCCAGGCCAAGGATCGTTCGGTCAGAATGGTCCTCGACCATTCGCGCATAATCCAGGTCCAGGATCAGGTCCGTTCGCTCAGAATCAGCATCCAGGTCCGTTCATGCAGAACCAGCACCCGGGACCGTTCAATTTGGACCGTTCAACCCAAATCCCCAATTTGGGACGGTTCCTCCTCAGCACATAAGGCCACCACCCATGCAGAATGGATCGCAACCATTTCAGAATGGGTCGCAGCCATTTCAAAATGGATCGCAGCCATTTCAGAATGGATCGCAGCCATTTTAGAATGGGTCGCAGCCGTATTTTGTTCCTTTCAACGGAGACGCCAATGACTCGTCACATGACAATGGCACCAGTTCAGGAATCAATCCGCAAGCAGGGGCAAATCTCGACCCCAATGACCCCGTCGCCCATCGATTGAAAATGCTAGAAGATCAGAACGAGCGTGTCCTATCTTTGCTCGCCAAGCTACCTGGGGCAGCCATGCCCGTTGATGTCGAACCTCGATCAGGATTTCAGGCGTCACCCTTCATCGATGAGATCGCGTCTGTCAAGGTCCCGAAGAAGTACAACGTCCCCGCCTTTACGCCCAAGTATTCGGGAGTGACCGATCCAACAGAGCACGTCGCGCAATATAAGCAGCTCATGTGGACGATCTCGATCCCACACATGTATCAGGAGGTCTGTATGTGCAAAAGCTTCGGTGCGACTCTCACCGGTCCTGCTCTCCAATGGTTGTTCAATCTCAAACCCAAGTCCATCGGGTCGTTCTCTGAATTGGTCAACCAATTCTCCCAGCAATTCGCCAGTAGTCGCAAGATGTAGAAGCAGACCAGTGACCTGTATTACGTCATACAGAAGACCAGCGAGTCTATCCGTAGTTATTTCAATCTATTCAATGCGGAGATGATCAACATTCGCAATTGTGATGTCAAGACTACAATTGAAGCTTATAAGCGTGGTTTGGACGACATCTCAGGTTTATACACTGACCTGACCAAGTATCCTCCGGAGAATTTTGAAGACGTCCGAGCTCTAACCCTAGCGTACATGATAGTAAAGGACGACGCTGCCTTTCGTCGCAAGCATACCGACGACAAAAGGTCGTTAGGTGTGAAAAAGCCCGAGTTCAAGACAAAAGCAATTTCCAAAATAGAGCCCGCGCGCAAGATCTCGAACGTCCGATTCAAGACGAAAGCAGAGGCTAAGACCGCGACCAAGTTTCCTCAGTACCCCAAGATATCCTCTTATGGATTCAAAGGATCCAGTAAAGATTTGGTCGAAGCTCTGAAGACCACCCATGCGACTATTCGATGGCCAAATAAGTCCGATCAGGACGACGCTAAGAAAGATAAATCTAAATGGTGCGACTTTCATGTCGACCATGGTCACGCGACAGATGATTGCATAGCTCTCAAAAAGGAGCTGGCATATCACGTCCCGAAGGGCAATTTAAAAGACATCATCGACGACGTCATTACCCCAGCTAACGACGTTCGACCGTCAACCCCCGAACATGCGAAAGTCGTCAATTGTATCACCGGTGGTTCCGACGTATGTGGTCTGACGTACTCCGCGGCCAAACGTCACGCCAGTCAAGCACCTGACGATCGGCCTGTCCCGCATTCATCAAGGCCTAAAATAGATCTGGAATTGGAAGCTATGAAGATCGTATTCGACCAAGACGACCTCGGTGACTCGTACCAGAAACATCATGACGGGTTGATCATTCAACTCACGGTTGGTAATTGTTTAACTCGACGAGTCTTGGTCGATGGGGGCAGTTCAGCGAACGTCATTTTCTTTGACACCATCAAGGACATGGGAATCGATCGTTCGGAAATCACCCGACGTTCGACAACTTTGGTCGGTTTCAATAGAGAAGCGACGAGCACCTATGGAGATATCATCTTGCCAGTCTACATCGGTGGAATCAACAAGCAGACCAAGTTCAGCGTCACCGACTGTGCGTCGGTGTTAGCTTCAATCTTCCTAATCGTAGAAGTATTTAGAAGTAGTGAAAAATAGGCTAAGTGAAGAAAGCCTCTTATAGAGGCTCTGCCGAACTTACCGAGAGATCAAGGTCAAGAAGCTACAGAGGCATCCTACAAAACCTCTGTCGTACGAGCAAAGAAGACCAAAGACTCGGAATCCGGTGAAGACTGCTCTACAAAGGACCAGACCGCAGAACCTTTGTAACACTTTACAGATCCTCTGCGGTCCTCACTAAAGACTTGGAAGATATTTATAATATCTTGCTACTGTTATTGGACCTGTTCATCAACTTGCATGGCAGCGTGCCCTGTCCAACTTCAACGTGTCAAACTCTGAGTGGACTCAATAGGGCTTAGTACATAGTAGACGTCTGCGGCATTAAATGCAATATCGTCCGTTCAACTGTTCATGTCGTCCGTTCAACTGTTCATTTCATCCGTTCATGCCGTCCGTTCAACTGTTCATGCCATCCGTTCTAAACAGTAGCTCATGCTTTATGGTCCCCTTAGAGTAGTATAAAAGGAAGACTAATGTTTAGTTCTTCCTAATAACAATAATAGTAATCAACACACAAGAACACATAGCTTATGCACATTTAGAGTCATATCTGTTTAAAACCTTGCATACTCACTGTTCTTAAATCTGTTCTTGCTATATATATTGGAACTCAATAAACATTGAGATATCATTTTCTGATCACTGTTTATTTATATTGTGTGTTCTAAATCTATCAAACATATCTGTTAGTTCTTCAAATACGCTTCCGCATCAAACATAAACTCGAACTAATAGATCTGACAATCTTGTATAAGCAAAACGGGAACCAACAATTGGTATCAGAGCCTTCCTTGATTTTCAATATCAAGTGATCCTCGTTTGACAACATTATTGATAGATTTCATTATGTTTTAAAGTTTCTGTTTTCCTATCACTTTTCGATTCATTCGAACGTGATATTCTAATAGAAACTATTTTTCCAGGTTAGAACACCATCAAAGTACTTCTGGATATTATTTATTAC
This sequence comes from Saussurea involucrata, assembly GCA_033807775.1. NCBI lineage: Eukaryota > Viridiplantae > Streptophyta > Magnoliopsida > Asterales > Asteraceae > Saussurea > Saussurea involucrata. The sequence continues at coordinate 15,442,869 of CM066324.1, forward strand.
CCAGAAATCCTTCCAGTTCTTCGTACTCATAAATCTTTCATCATATTATCCTTTCTGAACCCCTGAAAAACTCTTACAATGACAAATACCAATAACTTTTTCACTTCTCGCTCATTAACCAAAGCCCCTACTCTCCTTCGAGATGAGTATCCTCAATGGAAGATAAGAATAGTTCATTTCTTTGAGGGTACTGAAAAAACTCTCACACAATATCTTTACAATCCTCCTCCTGTCCCTATGATAACTATGCCACGTATACCAGCTACTACTGAATCTCTTGAAATCCCTGAACATCAAAGACCTAAGCCAAAAGCAGATTGGTCAAATGAAGATAGGGCAGAAGATGAAGTTGCATAGAAAACAAAAAGAATATTGATCATGGCTATCCCCAACGAACTTTTTCAATCCTTAGATGCATGCGAAACAGCGCACGATCTTTGGAAAGAATTAGAAAGTGTTGATCCAAACCCTCAGTGATTTGATAATGACCCTCTCTTATATACTTAGTGAAAATTGTAAGTTAACAATATGTATCAGAGTTTCACTATCGCTGATAAGTACTAAGATCTTCTAGTACCGCTGATAGGAACTCTCGCTCTTTACATTAAACATTCATCGAAACTGTTCACCATTAATGTTGAGTCTGTTCAGTCATTATGATGATCGCTGATAAGTTAGTTGTTTACTTATGATCCCTGAAGACAAGTTTCACGTCAATAAAGGTTCTACACTGAAGTCGAAGATCAAGCTCAAGAACCAGCGACAAGTCTCCTAATGAACTGATGCGGATCATCGAAGACTCAGATTTGTCCACTCAACGTGAAGTATCAAGTACAAGACTTCAGCTATCGCTGAACTTTATCATTCGCTGAATAGAAAATGATAATGCTCTGAATCAACGAAAGCTGATCATGAAGTCCTCCGTACAAAGTACTTTTGTCTTAACCACCCTTGCACGACTCCGTACGAAATGTCAGAAAAGAACCTCCGACTATCTGAAATCGTACAACCACTCTGATACTACACTGTTCATCCATGTGGCTACTAAGGTTGTCAACAAAGGTCAATGACATGCAACCAACCAGCTGATGACACGTGTAAAGTGTATACTGACTTGCATTTAATGCATGCAGTATATAAAGAGATGAACCCACTTCTTTTGAAGTAACTTGCTAACTCTGGACAAGTTCAATCTCTTATCTCAAGATAGGTTATTATTAGTAATTTCGTTATCTCTCTTAGTGGAAGAAACCTTAGTGTTCAAACTTTTTTAGATTTAGGTTTATCCTTAATCTTGTTTCCGCAACAAGCTGTAAATTGTTAATGATTTATCAATAAACAATTTAGAAAAGTAAAATATGTGTGTTTGTATTCAACCCCCCCTTCTACAAACGTGTATAGGCATTCGGGACCAACAAGTGGTATCAGAGCGGATTTGTTTAATCTCATAAACAAGATCTAATCTAAGATATTTCTCTTCCTTGCTATTATCTGAAAATGGCCACCAACACAAACACAAATTATATAGACATTGGTTCTCTTGCTAAACCCCCTAGATTTTCCAAAGATAACTTCAACTTATGGAAAAATAGGATGACACTCTTCTTAGAAGGTGTAGACCCTACTATGCCTTACTATCTAGAAAATGGTCCATTCATCCCTGTAAGAATAGATGCTACAGTTCCAGCCGCTGAGAATAGGCCTGCTATTCTAGAAAGGCTGGTCCCTAAGGAAATCTTTCAGTGGACCGACGAAGATAAGAAGAAAGTGGCTATAGATACAAAAGCCAGATCCATACTATCCATGGCTCTTCCTGACGAAGTCTACCATTCCGTCATGAATCTGAAAACATCAAAAGCCATGTGGGACACAATATGTGTTCAGTATGAAGGAACGTCTGAAGTCCAGGACTCAAGAAAGATCAACCTGGTAAGACAATACGAAAGCTTCATTTCTGGTAAGAATGAATCTCTCTCTGAAGTTCACCAACGTTTTAATTGTTTAATTATAGATCTGAAAACTGTTGGTAAGGAATATTCTAACTTTGAAGTGCTGACAAAGTTTCTAGAATGTTTACCTGAAAGCTGGGACAATTATTCTATGTGTCTCAAGCTGTCAAAGGATCTAAAATCAATGACCCTTTCAACCTTATATGGCACGTTGCTGAATCACGAGCAATCGAGCCATCTTAAGAAGAATCTTGTAAAAGATTCCAAAAGCACCCCTGTTGCTTTAATCTCAGAGGAACCTTCTACTCAGCGACCCTCGGTCACTATCACTGAGTTAGAAAGTAACTCTGAAAGGTCATCAAATTCTGATTCTTCAGATGATGATGAATCTTTGGCTCTCCTAACTAAAAAGTTCAGGAGATTTGCCAAAAATAAAATGTTTAGAAAGAACAAACCTCTTTCCATAACTGACAAGCCTAGATCATCAGCTTTTGTTGATAAGGCTACTGCTACTTGTTTTAACTGCGAAAAGACAGGACATTTCGCTAACGAGTGCAGGTCTAAGAAAGTTTCTAGACCCTCAACTTTCACAAAGAAATCCTTTGTTCCAAGGAATAAAGATGACAAATATTCAAAGCTGAAAGAAAAATATGCTAAGCTGAAAAGCTTTAAGAAGAAGAATAAAGGCCTGATGGCTGACTATGATTGGGCTGCTTCTGATGAAGAAGCATCATCATCTGACTCTGAAGATGATGAAGCAAATCTATGTCTCATGGCCAAGATTGAAGAAGAGGAAGAAAGTTCAGACATTCCCTCCACTTCAACCTCTGCTATTCAGGTATCACCTTCCTTCTTTACCAATATTGCAAATATTGATGAAGCTGATAGTCTCCGTAAGATCGATCTATTGACTAGAAGTTTATACGAAGCCATGAACGGCAAAACTGTGGTTGAAAACCAAAACCTTGATCTCGCTGAAAAGCTTAAAAACTGCCACCTTCAAATAGAAAAGCTTTCTAAAATTGAAGAAGACTTTAAAGATCAAGTATATTTAAATCAGCTAGTCAAAATCGAACGAGCAGAAGCTATTGCTGCATTAAAAGCTGAAAAGGCTACTGTTGAAGGATGGTGTAATTCTTCAACAAAGATCACTGACATAATAAAGTCTCAAATTCCCCTAAGTGATAAACGTGGTCTGGGTTACAAATATGATACTCCAAAACCAACCACTGAGCGTTCAATTCTTAAATTTGGAACGTTCGTATCCTCAGTCGCTGATACTTCATCTTCTCAGTGCTCCTCGTCCATTACACCAATCCCTGAGGAAACTCCTACCTCCTCAAAAGGCAAGGAGAAAATGGTTTATTCAAAACCTACCTCTGTCTCTAAAGACAAAGGTAAAGGAATTGTTATTTACCAAAATCCTCAGAAGGGTACCTTAGTACCAAAGCTGAATGCTTCTAAAGCTTCAGTGACTCATCCCTCTGGATCAAGGAAGCAGATCTCTGGATCTATTCAGCGATCTACTCCTAAACTCAGAGTGGATGTCCTTGGTAAGAAATCTGAAGAACTGAATGTTCGTCCCATTTCTAATTCGAAATCAAAATCTCAGCATTCAAATGGTCCTAGAACTACTTTTAGTTATAGGAAATGTTATCACTGTGGACTTACCGATCATATTGCTAGTAAGTCCCCCACAACCACCAAAGCTAAAAAGATAGCTAAGGTGAAGATTGCCCCCAAGGCAAAGAAGACCAACCCTGGTGCAAATCAGGTCAAGGTGAATCCAACCACTGAGGTTAAGAAATTAACCAAAGTGAAGAAAGACAAAGCTGAATCTTCAAATGCTGCGAAGACTGCTGAATCTTCCATTCCAACTACTTCCACTGACAAATGTGTATACATGGTTAAGTGGGTACCCAAGAAAATCTAATCTTCCTTTGTATTGCAGGTTAAGAAGGGTATCTGGTATCTCGATGGTGGATGCTCTAGACACATGACTGGAAAGAAAAGCCTGCTCACTGAATACAAGGAAGAGAAGGGTCCCTCTGTGACTTTCGGTGGAGATGGAAAAGGACATACCCGAGGGTATGGTGTACTTTCAAATGGTACAACCTCCTTCAGAAGAGTCGCATATGTTGAAGGGCTGAAGCATAATCTTCTAAGCATCAGTCAGCTTTGCGACATGGATAACAAAGTAATCTTTACTAAGGAATCCTGCTTTGTCGCTGACAAAAAGGAGAAGATAGCTCTCAGCGGTTATCGTTTGGAAAATGTTTATGTAATAAACATGGACTCAACAACCACTGAGAACTCCTGTTTCTTCTCAAAGGCCTCATCTGATGTCAACTGGCTATGGCATAAGAGGCTATCTCATCTAAATTTCAAGACACTGAACACTCTTTCTTCAAAAGAGTTAGTCACTGGTCTACCTCAGCATTCATACGCCAAAGAGTCTTTATGTTCAGCGTGTGAAAAAGGGAAGCAGACCAAAGCAAGCTTTAAGTCAAAGGAAGTTTCTTCAGTGTCATCTCCTCTACAACTACTACATATGGATTTGTTTGGCCCTGTTAACAAACAATCCATCGCTGGAAAGAAATATACGCTGGTCATAGTTGATGAATTCTCTCGCTTCACTTGGGTAATGTTTCTCCGTTCTAAGAGTAACACCCCTGAAGAACTCATCACCTTTGTTCGGAAGATGGAAACCCTGAACAATCTGACCGTTCGCTCAATAAGGAGTGATCATGGGACTGAATTCAAAAACAGTTCTCTTGATTCCTTCCTTGAGAGTAAGGGTATTTCTCACAACTTTTCTTCAGTGAGAACACCGCAACAAAATGGAGTCGCTGAAAGAAGAAATAGAACAATTATTGAAGCTGCACGTTCAATGCTCAGCGATTCTCACCTGCCTACTCAGTTTTGGGCAGAAGCTGTCAACACTGCTTGTTTTACGCAAAACAGGTCGCTGATAGTCAAAAGATTCAATAAAACAGCCTATGAACTCTTTCATTGGAGAAAGCCTTCAATCAGCTTTCTTCACATCTTTGGATGTCAGTGTTTCATACTGAACAACAGAGATGCTCTTGGAAAGTTTGATCCTAAGGTTGATGATGGAATCTTTCTTGGATACTCCTCAGTTTCCAAAGCCTTCAGAGTCTTCAATCGTAGAAGAAAAACTGTAGAAGAAACTATTCACGTCACGTTTGACGAATCCCGTTCAACGAACTCTAAACCGTCCACTGATACTGAAGAACTGAATCAATGGATGTTTTCTCATCTTGGTGATTCAGAAGATATCCCCACGTCTCATGCTCATCCAGTAAAAGATGATAGTTCTCCTATCATTCCAAATATGCAGAATAGTGAAGCTGAAACATCATGGGTCTCAGCTGTTCCTATAAACACTATACCTAACACTGAACCAAATGCCTCAGACATTCCATCTACTTCTCAGCAATCAGTGAATATAATGACAACTGCATCCATTCCTCTCTTGGCTGATACTCCCGACGTCGCTGAAGCTTCATCATCAGCTCCTCCAGTTCAAGTTGAGTCAGCGTCTCACGCTCCGGCTCAGCGATGGACTATAAATCACCCAATTGATCAAATTCTTGGTGATCCAAACGCTGGGATTCAGACTCGACGAAGTGCAGGTAATATTTGTTTATTTGTAAATTTTATTTCACTAACTGAACCAAAGAAAGTAGATGATGCCCTCAAAGATCCAAACTGGGTCAGCGCCATGCAAGAAGAGCTGACCGAATTCGAAAGAAACAAAGTTTGGAAACTTGTTCAGAGACCAACTGATAAAACAGTGATAGGCACTAAATGGGTCTATCGAAATAAGTTGGACGAACATGGTACTGTAACCCGCAACAAAGCTCGATTTGTTGCTCAGGGATACAGACAAGAGGAAGGTATAGATTATGACGAAACATTTGCTCCTGTAGCAAGACTTGAATCTATTCGTCTATTCTTAGCATATGCTGTACACAAAAACTTCAAAGTACATCATATGGATGTTAAGTCAGCGTTTCTGAATGGAAAGCTGAATGAAGAAGTATATGTGGAACAACCTCCAGGATTTTCAGATTCTAAGCGTCCAGGTTATGTTTATAAACTGGATAAGGCACTTTATGGATTGAAGCAAGCTCCACGTGCATGGTATGACACTCTTTCCACTTATCTCCATATTGAAAAATTTGAGTGAGGTAAGATTGACAAAACTCTATTTTTTAGAAAAGTGAAAGGTCATATCATTCTAGTTCAAATATATGTTGATGACATTATATTTGGTTCTACTAACCCTGAGCTTTGTACTCATTTCGCTGATAGAATGAAAGATGAGTATAAAATGAGCATGATGGGTGAACTAACATATTTCCTTGGTCTTCAGATTAAGCAAACTGAAAAAGGAACGTTTATTAATCAGGGAAAGTATGTTAAAGATATGCTGAAGAAATTCGACTTAACTGAAAGTTCAGCTATGAAAACCCCTATGGCACCACCGCTGACACTTGATAAGGACACTAAGGGTGTTCCTGTCAATGTCACGCTGTACCGTGGAATGATCGGCTCACTATTGTATCTTACAGCTAGCCGACCCGATATTATGTTTGCAACATGCTTGTGTGCACGATATCAAGCCGAACCTAAGATATCTCATATGAAAGCTGTAAAGCGAATTTTTCGATATCTTAAGGGTACAACGAATCTAGGTCTTTGGTATCCCAAAGATTCAGGATTCGATCTAACCGCCTATTCAGATAGTGATTTTGCAGGTTGCAAATTGGATAGGAAAAGCACCATAGGAGGATGTTAGCTCCTGGGTGGAAAGCTGGTAAGTTGGACAAGTAAAAAGCAAAACTCAGTGTCCAGTTCCACAGCTGAAGCTGAATATGTAGCTGCTGGAAGCTGTTGTTCTCAAGTCTTGTAGATGAGAAATCAGCTACTAGACTATGATCTTCAGCTCTCCAAAATTCCAATCTATTGCGACAGCACAAGTGCCATCGCTATAGCAAACAATCCAGTACTACATTCAAAGACCAAACATATAGAAATCAGATATCATTTTATCAGAGATCATGTGATGAATGGTGATAAAGAACTTTATTTTATCCCAACTGATTATCAGTTAGCTGGTTTATTTACCAAACCTCTTGATGAGACAAGATTCAACTTTCTCATCAGCGAGCTTGGAATGCTGAACTTTGAAGGATAAAATCTTCAGCAGTTCACATTGATCAGCGATAGGATAAAATCAACTTGTATAACCCATTCTATCATATTCTCTCTGAATAAACTTGATTCACTGATATCAAGGTATGTTTTCTCTCTCTGACAAACGCATGAAAATGCAAGATTTCAAAACAGAATGCATCGCTGAATATCTCTTCCTTAACAGCGATATTTTGAAATTTCTTAAAACCTTCACTGATATTTCTATTCAGTGCTTCATGGTTTCAAAAGTATCCCTGAGTTTTTCAAAACCTCAGAGACAACCAAGAATATGAAAGGACAGTTGTGACGTCATTACAACGGATAAGCCCTGGCACGTTCTTCTTTCTGACACACGTTTGCCCGTTTCGTTTACTCGCCAATCAAATGCAAACACGTGTCCGTGTCATGATGAAAATCTTTTCCCCGCTCAAGATTTTCTCTTTCTAAAATCTCTATATAAACAAATTCTTTGTTTATATTTTTCTTTTACGCGAACTTCATCTTCCTCCGCAAGAAAGAATTCACCGTTGCATTTGTGCTTTCAAAAACTTCAAGAACTGTTCATCATCTTCTTCATCAAACATCAAGGTTAATATGTTCTTATTATTTACCGAATGCAAATAACTTGTTTCTGATCTACTCTTTGTTTAACAAGATCAAACAAAAGAACTTCTTAAAAATAAAATCATTTTCTTTCATGGTTTTATGAACACAACCATTTCATGGTTGTTCTTCAAGTTTAAATGCAAAAATCTTAAACTTGTTCTTCACACATTCGTTTTTCCAGAATCCCTATCTTCAAAGAGAACTGGATAACAAGAATAAATGAGTTTTATATTTCATTTCTTAAAATCAAGAAAAACCCTAATCTCATTAAGACATTTGTGTCTGAATGAAATGAATAAAATTTGAACCATCTTAATGGAAATTCTTTCCACATTAAGATTATTCTTATTTGTTAACATCTTTGGTTGAACTGATAATACAGAGAAATGGCTTCGTCTGACATTCCTGCTACCGCTGAGAACATCTCCGCTGATTCTGAGGAAGTGGACATGCTCAAGGCTCCTCAAGTCAAGTTTGCCCTTGACAAACTGGATTGGACTAAGGTGAACAATCACTATGTGCTTTTCGAGTTTCCTCCTCGAAAGCAAGTCACACATCTAGATGATGCTGTGAATTTCCTAAAGAATTGCTGCATCTCCACAGCCCTGACCATAACACCTCCTGCACATCTGAAAGAACAGGATCTAATCTTACAATCAATATAGAAAGCAGTAATTGAGAAGTTGTATGATCAAGCCCAATTGTATTCAATGATGAACAGAATTACAGATCTAAGAGAGAGAGAATCTCAAAGATTACAAGGAATGAATACAAAGTTATACGGGAAAAATCAATCAGTTAGCAACACAAAGCTAACTACTATTTATACTGCAACGGACATCTTAAAGCTACAGTACAAATAAGAAAGACTAATAAGAACATAACACGTGTCCTAATTAGTTTATAAAATACTAAGTAAAGTATCTCGTCATAAGTTCTGAACAGGTAGTTCAGAACTTCTGAACATTCTTCTGATAAAGCTTCTCAGATCTTCTGACTCCTTAACTCAGACATCTGACTTCTCTTTCCAGACTTCTGATTTCACTGATCAATACTTCTGAGCTTTCACAGTCAGACCTCTGACTTCTCTACTCAGAACATCTGAGTCTTCTTATCAGATCTTCAACACTTGGTTTATTGACAAAACTTCAGATCTAACAATCTCCCCCTTTTTGTCAAATAAACTTAAACTTTGCATCATCCAGTTCTTTCAGAGCAGTAACAATCTTCTGAAGTAGCACATTTATCAGATTAAGCCTTTTATCAATTTTGTCAATGATTTCTTGAATAATCTCAACTTGCTGATTGATTACTTCTTGAGTCATGTTTGCTTCCTTCACTTTCAGCATCTTTTTCTCCAAATTATGCTTTATGATTCTTAAAGTTCCAGAACAGTATTTTGCGGTTTCCTTTGCTCTGAAGAAAATCTTTCCACTTTTGTTTTTCAAAAATACTCCCAAATCTGGATATTTGTGAACACTTCCAGTCTTTAACTTCTTTTTCTGTTCATGATCTGTGTTGGGATTTGCCAGATAAACACATGACTTTTGTAGGTACAAAGCTATTTGAAAGTCTGTATAACAGTGCCACCTTAAGATGTAGAACATGGCCTCAATTACCACACTTCTGGCCTTCCTTTCATTTCTGTCTTTGCTCGACTCTTTGAAGCATAGAAAGCTGTGTAATCTGTAGAAGTCAACTACTGATAGTTTCTCAAAATCTGCATCAGTAAAGTAATAAACCTTGCCATCTTCTCTCAGAACTTCAAAAGATAAGTACTCCATCTTTCTGAATTTCTTAACCCTCAATTCTCTGATTCCAGTTATTAAAAAATCTGAGTAAACAGCTTGCTTTGTTTTGCCAAGACATCTTAATTTTTCAGCCAACCAGATCTGAGTCTCCTTAGGTCTATCATAATACACATCCAAGAATTGTACCTCTTTTGGTTTGAAGAACTCAGGTAAATCAAATTCAAGAAAGTATCCATTTAGATCAATGGATATTTCATCTTCTTTTGGTTCAGACTGTTCAGCTTGATCAAAACTAGTTATCTGCACATTCTGAGATGTTGTGTTCTGCACTTCTTCAACTTCATCTAACAAAATTTCATTCATTTCATACTCAGCAGGAAACACAAAATCATTATGTAGAATCTTTTTGGGATTCAACTCAGATAGCAACCATTCACTACTGTTTCTGATTTTTCTTCTAAGATCCAACCTCCTCTTCACACAGTTTATACATCTCTTCTTCAAACTCTCTTTTTCAGCTTCCATACTTACTTCCATTTTAATCAACAACCAATTCAGAGTTGCATCACTGTACTTTACCAACTCTTTTAATCTGAACAATTCAAGCCTTTCGTGAACTATATATGTGAACCCTTCTGTCTCCATTCCTTCATTCACAAATCCCTTCAAATGCAAATCAACTTCTGTTTTCTTTGTGGGAGAACTCAGATTACACTTTTCTTTTCTTTCTTCAATAGCTAATTGGAAGTCATACAAGTATATATTTCTGACATAAATACCCAGAAGTCTTCTGCATTCAATTTCTATCAAGGCTTCTTCAGTGCTAGCAAAGAACTTGACTAGAAAGATCTGATCATCAAGAGTCAATCTGTGAAAATCAAAGGTAGACATGGAAACCTTTGTATTTCTTTCTTTCAGTACTTCCATTCTAACAAACATTGAACCATTGAATTCATCTTGTTGAAACATCAGAACTTTCTCAATTCTTTTCTGAATATGCAGTTTTGAGTCAGGAACTCTGAACCTGTTAGAAGCTTCTGAGTAGACCATCTGAGCTCTGTCATCCATAAAACCATCAATGTTACTTTCCAAAGGCTCATACTCTCCTTCTGTGTAGTAGAGATTATCATATATTTCCTCAGGGAAAATATCATCATGAAATTGTCTGGCTAATGGCACATCACTTAACTCTAGAATGAAATCACATACAGGTTCTTCTAGTCTTTGCAATTTAATCTTTGGGATCTCAATTGGTTTTCTGAATACATACTCAGAAGGCATAAAGAAGTCTTTCACTTTCACATACTCTTCTTCTGTATTTAACTCATCACAAAAGTTAAATCTAAAATCATCTTCAAAATCCTGAGTATAATTCACAGTTTTGTCTTCTTCTCCCATTAGATCAATAGGTCTTATCATTTTTATTCCTTGCTGAACTTTTTGAACATTCAAAGCTCTGACTAAATTATTATGCATCTTTCTGATCAACTCTTCACTTAACCTCCTTTCTTTTAATTCAGAATCCGTCATATTTTCTTTGTTATACACCACAATATCTGTACACATGTTGACCACTTCACTTTCCACTGTCTTTTCTGATCTCAATACAGATTCCTCAATAGCTTCAGTTTCATCTGAGTTTCTTTCCATTTCTATGTCTAAGTTCAATTCCTCTGTTCTATCTGAATCACCACCATCTGTACTTTCTAACTCCATTTCCTCTGTATCTGAGCTATCAATCTGAACTATCTGAGTTATTGCCTTTAAATTTTCCTGTGTCTGATCTTCTGAACTTTTTGTACTAGCTAATTGCATATCTGCCATCTCAAAATCTTCTATGCCAATATCATCATCAGAACTTAACCTTTGTCTTTTCTCCCCCTTTTGATGATCATGAGGTTCATTATCATCAAACTTTCTTTTCAAGTTCTGATTAAAAATAACTTCAGGTTCAGCTTCTGCAATAGGAACAGGATCAAGAGGCTTTGAAGTAGAAGCCAAAGATACACTCAGTGCTTTCAGTATAGATTCCTGCATACCTTGCATTTGTTTTAACATATCTTTTTGAAAACCAGACATTATATCCACGATCTCCTTTTTGTGAGAATCCAAGGATTTCTTTACATCATCTACTTTGGTTTCAACAGAAATCAACTTTTTCTCCAACACAACTTTCAACTCTGACATCTCATCATTCAAATCCTCCACCTACTTCTCCAAATTTTCTACTTTTTCTCCCATCTCCTTGTTTTGTTTCTGAATCTTTTCAAATTCAGAAGTTTCTAACAGTGAACCTGAACCAACAGATGGTCCAGTTTTCATGTGCCCAGAGGGCTCATGGCCTGTAGATAACACACAGTCATCTTGTACAACAGATGCACGTTTGAATGAGGCTTTTGTAATGTTCACCTCACCAGGACTTCCATCCAATCCTCGACACCCAACATTAGGTATGTCTATGAATGTTGTTTCAGGAATACGAAATTCCTGATTTGTGCAAGTGTCAAAAGGAATTTCAGGCTCAATATGAATAGGACTGTGATATTCAGACTCAATGTGTTGAAAAATAAATTGGGATTTATCACCTCCCTCCAAATGAGTTTGGGATGGTTCCCCGGATTTGTGTGAAACAGTAGCATGTTGAAATGCTTCTGAGTGGATATGGATGGGTTGTTCAAGATCCACCACTAGGTCCATGGTGTTTGTTTCAATATTGGACACCAAGAGATGTGAACCAATAGCATTTGTGGTTACCTGGTCAAGATTAGCTGGTTCAGAGGCATCTCTTTCTGTTTGAACCTCTGTTGACAATCTCTCATCCTCATCATTCTCATTCTGTTTTTCCTCACCAAATCTAACCAAGCTCTCAGAATTTTCCCTCTCAGGTCTCTCAGAATGTTCACCCATCTGAACATCCTCCCCCTCTCTAATTCGACTAGACCCCTCACCTCTCTTCTCAGGTTGGTCCTCTTGGGTAGGGATTTGAGGTAATTCAATTCCCATAGAGGTGCAATAAGCTTTTAAAATCTCACTCTCCCTTGGAATATAGTTCCTAAGTGATTTTGGCAATAGTTTATGATTGGGATAGTTTTCAAGTCTTGTTACTGAGGTCATCTTACCCAAATAAAATGTAGGACCATGCTCTTCATTTGTTCTTCTTGAGATTGTTCTGTTTTCCTGCATGGCATACCAAATAACAATTTGCCAGTACCTTATGTAAGGAATGTATGTCAGTGGAGCATCCTTTGTTTTCTTCTGAATTGCTTTCTGATTCTTCTCAAATGTATTCTTCATATCTTCCCAAAGTATTAAAGTATAGTCATAATGCCTATTCTTCACTAAACCCTGAAATATCTGAAGAATTTGTTTAGAACCTTGATCAGCAGAACTATTCTTCCCTGACACACATTTATTTACCACATGAAAGAAGCAAGCCCAAATAGGTGGTAATTTGTTTCTTCTGAACAAACGGAGAGTCCTCAATCCTTCATTGTATCCCAACTTCATAAACTCTGCTATTAATTCCTCTGTTAAGGGTGAATCCTCAAAAGCTGTTCTTCTTTGTACATCATCTTTCTCTGGTAGATTCAGCATTTCTCTTAGTGCAGAGATAGATAAGGCAAATGTCACTCCTCCAATTTCAGACACAAACTTATTATCTTCTAACCTAAGATGTTTCCACCATTGTTGTATGTACTGAACAGGCACATTTTTACTTCTTGTAAACCATTTTCTGTACGGATGATGTTTGAATAACTCCATGATAATTCTGTGTTCAGGCTTAAAACGGCTTTCCTCAAATAATATAACACAGTTATTTTCAGATAATTTTAGCCATTCACTCTCAGGAACAACTCTTTCCACTAAAATAGATCTATCTGACATAATAGAACCTGCAGCACTCTGTTCATGTTCAATATTAACGTTTACCTCATCCGCATTTCCTTCAGATTCATCCATTTGTTCATCTTCTTCATCATTTCTTATTGCCCCTTCCTCTGCAACTCTATTTTGTACTTCATCATTTTCCGAATCGGATGAATCCATTATCGATTTTGTAGAATGTAGAGAAATTGGACCACTTCTTCGTATTTCAGACATGATTTAAGAAGAAAACAGACTCAAAGAACTCTGGATTTGATTCGTATCTCACGTTTCGCTCAGGAATTTGAAAGAAATTTGAAATAGGGATTTTAAGACCTATTTAAAATCCGCGAAGTTGAAAGGTTTAACGGAAAAGCTAAATCAATGTTATAACGGAGTCAACACATTTGAAATACCAGAAAGGATTTAAATGAAATGCGTGGCATTGTCAAACAAATATGAAGCTGACACGTGTTAGTGGATAGAATTTTGACTCAAGTCAAAGATCTGAATAACACGCACAGATGTTCTGATTCCATGACTCAGAAGAATTTTGCCTTGTAACCAAAATGTCATTTAAAATCAACTTCTGACCAATATAAAACGTTTTGATTATTCAGAAGAGATTTGAACAGATAGAAGCACTTTTTATCATCAAAACTCTGTTCATATTATGATGATTTAAAAAGGATCATTTAAAATCTTATATCTGAATATGAAAAGTTTTTAATTCAGATATAGTTTGAATAACAAAAAATTTATCATTAAAAGCTTGTTCTTAGAATGATCAGCGATAAGAAATGAAAACAAATCTTTTAAGCATCACAAAATGATTTCCAAAAGAATTTTGATGCTCCCCCTTGACTTGAGCATGCATTTGACTATTAATGATACATAAAGATGAGATAAAAAGATAATAGAAGAAGCATAATCCATACAGTTGAAGTTATTTGTATTTCTCAAAAATAAATTTTTGAAAGTTAGATTGCTGAAGTATTGACTCAGAATCTCTGACCTTAAGATTCAGAGGTTCTGATCTCAAGACTCAGAAGTTCTGAACTCAAGACTCAGAAGTTCTGAACTCACGACTCAGAAGTTCTGATCTCAAGACTCAGAAGTTCTGATCTCAAGACTCAGAAGTTTTGAACTCAAGACTCAGAGTTCGGATCTGAAGACTCAGAAGTTCTGAACTCAAGACTCAGAAGTTCTGAACTCAAGACTCAGTTCTGATCTTAAGACTCAGAAGTTCTGAACTCAAGACTCAGAAGTTCTGATCTTAGTATTCCGAAAATCTGATTCTTAAGACTCAGAGTTCTGAGTACACTACTCAGGCAAGTTTACTTAGAAAAATTTAGCATTTTTAAGAAAAAAAATATTTTCAATTAGGCAGATTAAGCATTCCTATTTTACATATGAGAAAAGAAAACCTTTTGTGATCAAGAGGCTTTGTGAACAAGTCAGCCAATTGATACTTTGTATGCACAAAGTGCATCTCTATAGTTCCTTTTTCCACATAGTCCTTTATAAAATGATACCTCACATCTATATGTTTAGTTTTTGAATGTTGAACAAGGTTCTGAGTAATGGCAATTGCACTTTCTGAGTCACAATAGATGGGAATCTTGTTAAGCTGATATCCATAGTCCATGAGTTGTGTTCTCATCCACAATGTTTGAGAGCATGAAGCAGCAGCAGCAACATACTCTGCTTCAGCAGTTGAAGTGGATACACAATTCTGCTTCTTTGATGCCCAACTCACTATTTTATCTCCCAAAAAGTGACAAGCACCAGATGTACTCTTTCTGTCCAACCTACTTCCTGCATGATCAGCATCAGTGAAAGCAGTCAATTTGAAGTCAGTTTCTTTTGGATACCATAAACCTAGATCAGGTGTTCCTTTGAGATATCTTAAAATCCTTTTGACAGCCAACATATGTGATTCTTTCGGGTTAGATTGAAATCTAGCACAGAAACAGGTAGAAAACATGATATCTGGTCTACTTGCAGTCAAATAAAGTAATGATCCAATCATGCCTCTATAAAGTTTGATATCTGCTGAAACACCTTTGAGATCAGCATCTAACTTTATGTTAGTTGCCATAGGTGTTCTCATAGAAGCACAATCAGACATTTTGAACTTTTTCAGAATATCTCTGACATATTTTCCTTGATTTATAAAAATACCTTTTGGTAATTGCTTGACTTGAAGACCAAGGAAAAAATTCAGTTCACCCATCATGCTCATTTCAAATTCAGATGACATGATTTTTGAAAAATTATCACATAATTCTGGACTGGTAGAACCAAATATTATGTCATCAACATAAATCTGAATCAGAATCAAATCATCACCATGTTTCTTTAAAAACAAAGTTGTGTCAATCTTACCTTTCTTGAATCCCGAACCTAACAAGTGTTTAGTAAGAGTGTCATACCAGGCTCGTGGTGCTTGTTTTAGACCATATAAAGCTTTGTCTAAAATATAAACATGATCAGGGAATTCTGGATCAACAAAACCTTCAGGTTGATGGACATACACCTCTTCATTAAGTTTGCCATTTAGAAAGGCTGATTTGACATCCATTTGATACACCTTGAAATTTTTATGTGCAGCATAGGCTAAAAATATTCTGATTGCCTCTATTCTTGCCACTGGTGCAAATGTCTCATCATAATCAATTCCCTCTTGTTGACAGTATCCCTTAGCAACCAATCTTGCCTTGTTTCTGATGACAACACCTGATTCATCCTTTTTGTTTCTGAACACCCATTTAGTTCCAATAATAGATTTACCTTCAGGCTTTGGGATGAGTCTCCAGACTTTATTTCTTTCAAATTGAAGCAATTCCTCTTGCATTGCTGAAATCCAGTCTGGATCCTCTAAGGCTTCATTAGCTTTCTTTGGTTCAATCACACTCAAGAAACCAGCAAACATTGCTTCATTTGCTGTAGCTGATCTGGTTTTTACTCCTGCTGAAGGATCACCTATTACATGATGAATAGGATGATTTTTAGTCCATTTATTTGCACTAGGAAGTACATCAATCTCTGAATAATTGTTGTGTGCATCATTCTCATCAATGATTGCTTGTAATTCTGAACTGTCCCCTTGTTCTGATGTATGAATAGGAGTCATATCCAAGTTTGGGTTCTGATTAATGAAGTCAGAATTCTGAGTGACTTGTTCAGAGTTCTGAGTACAAGAATCAGAATTCTGGTTACAAGGTTCAGAATTTTCACCACTTGTATGTATTAGATTTGGACATTCCTCTGATGGACCTTTGTCAGAAATTACAGTTGATTGAACTATTTCTGGAGTCTTATTTTTCATCTCTTTGACCATCTTTGGGTTTTCATATTCTGCATAAGAATCAGAAATTAGTTCACTAAAAGCATCCTTAAACAGTAAATTGAGTTCTGAACAAATAGGAGTAGAATTTGTATCAGAAGTCATTTTTGTCTTGTTCAGCATGAGTTCTGAACTGTCTTGTTCAGAAGTCCGTATTCTGGCTTCATCAAAAGTTACATTTATGCTCTCCATCATCCTCTTGGTTCTTCTATTGTAGATTCTGAATGCTTTGGAAGTTAAAGAATAACCCACAAAGTATCCTTCATCTGCCTTTTTATCGAATTTGGCAAGATTTTCTCTGTCTCTAAGAACATAGCACCTGCAACCAAAAACATGAAAGAATTTGATTAATGGTTTTCTTTTATTTATTAGTTCATAAGCAGTCTTATTTAATCTCTTATTGATTAAAGTTCTATTCTGTGTAAAACAAGCAGTTGCAATTGCTTCAGCCCATAGGAAAGTAGGAAGATTTGCATAAGCCAGCATTGTTCTCGCAGCTTCAACTAGAGTTCTATTCTTCCTTTCAACAACACCATTTTGTTGAGGAGTTCTGACAGCAGAAAAATTGTGAGAAATCCCAGAACTTTCTAAAAAATTCTGAAGAGTCTCATTTCTGAACTCTGTTCCATTATCACTTCTGATTTTCTGAACTGGAAGTTGTAAGAGAACTTGAATCCTTTTGATAAAATTTATCAATGTAGTAGCAGCTTCTGACTTAGCTCTTAGGAACTCAACCCATGTGTATCTGGAAAATTCATCAACAATCACAAGCATATATTTCTTTCCTCCCATAGATTGAACTGAAATTGGACCACAAAGATCAGTATGAATCATTTCTAATGGTGCTTTGCAAGATGAGTCCATTTTTAATTTGTGAGAACTCTTTTTCATCTTGCCCATTTCACAAGCTGAGCATAATGATTCTTTTTCAAATTTAAGTTTTGGTAAGCCTTTAACCAGATGTTTTGCAACAAGATTATTAAGATCTTTGAAATTCAGATGAGAACATCTTCTGTGCCAAAGCCAACATTCATTTGCAGTTGATTTTGATAAAAGACAAACTGTATTTAATGTTTTCAATTTTGAAAAATTAACTACAAATAAGTCCATATGTCTTTTGGCCCAAAAGACTTTAACATCATTTTCAGTTAAAATCATGCAACCTGTTATTTGAAACTTAATTTGACAAAGACTGTCTAAAAACTGACTTATGCTGAAAAGATTATGCTGTAATCCTTCAACATAGAAAACCTTTTGGATAGTCAGATCTCCTTTAGTTAAATCCCCATAACCTTTGACTTGTCCTTTGCTGTTATTTCCAAAGTTTACTGCTCCTCCAGCCTTTTCTGTGAAGTTTGATAGAAAAGACTTCTGACCTGTCATGTGTCTTGAAGCTCCTGAATCTAAAAACCACATATGACAGCCCTGCAAAAGGATCAGTTAGGTTTAGGTACCCATTTTGGAATGGGTCCATCTTTGTTAGCTTTGTCATTGGAGTTAACATTAGTACCTCTTACTCTCCACTCAAAATCTTTCTTCAAACACCATTTTCCTTGAACTTTTATGAAGTCAGAACATTTTCTGCTTACAAGCTTGTTCAAATTCTTTTTGAGAGTTGTAACTTTTGGTTTTGCTATATTTTCAACTTTCTTTTCTTTTATCTTTTCTTTCTTCTGAGTCTGAGGAACAGAAATTTTCTTCTTTTCTGTATTTTGAGGAACTGAAACTTTCTGAATATCTTTTCTTATGTATGAAACAGAAGTTATTTTGACTTGACATTTATGAGAATATTGGAATGAATCATTTTTACA
The DNA here is from genome assembly GCA_033807775.1 of Saussurea involucrata. Lineage (NCBI taxonomy): Eukaryota > Viridiplantae > Streptophyta > Magnoliopsida > Asterales > Asteraceae > Saussurea > Saussurea involucrata. Next base: position 15,461,422 of record CM066324.1, read on the forward strand.
TCTAACACAAACAAGATTTTTCTTTGCAAGTGACAATAAATCTGAAACATAGGTCATTTCATTTTTATTGATACTGTTCAGAGTACAATTGCCCTTATTACAAGAATTTCTAGCTTTGAGTTCAGAAGTAGATTTCATTCTAAGCTTCTCAAGATCCCTTTTCAGATCATTCAACTTTGCAAGATCATCTTTCCTTTTGCTTTCTTCTTTTTCTGAAAAAGTCAAGTTCTTTTTGTTAGAAGAATTGGATGATTCACCTTTTTCATATGTACTTGATTCATTAAAGAATTTATCATTTTCTCTTGAAGCATTAATTTTAAAAAAATCATACTCAGTCTTCAGTTTTTCAAGCTCTGTTATTTTCTGAATAAAAATATTCTTTTCTTTCAAAGCTTCTTCAAGTTTAATATCTACCTCACAGAAATCATTTTCAAGTTCATCATAAGCTTTCCTTAAGTCCTCAAGTTCTTGACTCACAAGATTAAATCTCTTTTCAAGTTGCAAAAATTCATCTGATTTTGTTTCAGAAAATCCAGTTGAATCAGACTTCTGACTATCTAAGTTAGAGTTCTGATTTACAGACTCAGATGTCTGATCTTTAGACTCAGAGTTCTGACTACAAAGTTCAGAATCCTGACTAGAAGTTTCAGACTTCTGATTGACTGTTTCAGAATTTTTACTTGTGTCAAATATGCTCTCAATGTCATGATATGAAAAACTTGGTTGTTTATTTTTGTAGCTGACATTTAAAGAATCATACTTGAATTTAGTATCATTGTATCTTGGCTTCTCATCTGTTGGTTTAGAAAATTCTTTCTTAACCTTTTCTTCTGAATCAACTGACTTTTCTGTTTTAGACTCAGAAATTTTCTCATCTGACTTTTTAGAGTTTGGTCTTTGCAAATTGTCAGAACTTGTTATAGAACTAGCAGGTCTTATGAAAACTTCAACAATTTCTGGGATTTTTGGCTTAGAAACTTGAAGTTTTTCATACAAGTTGATTGGAGCTCTTTTTAAAGTGACATTTTCTTCCAATCCCAATCCCTTCTTTGGGTTGTAAAATCTTGTATCTTTAACATTGCTTAATAAAAGATTTAGTGTTTGCTGAGTCTGACCCCTTTTCAAATTCAGATCTTCTAATTCTTTAATTTTGGTGTATAAATTCTTTCTTTCTTCAAATAACATATCAAATTTTATTTGTAAATCACCTTTTTCATCCTTTATTTTTGAAAACTCAACTTTTAGTTCAGAAAGCCTTTTCATCAATTCAGAATTTTCATCTTTAACTTTCTGTTTCTCAGCCTCAGATTCTTCATATTGTTCTTTTATTACTTCTTTTTCAATTCTGAATTTGTTAACCAAATTTCTTTCTCCTTTTATCTGTTTTCTTAGATTAGCAAATTCAGTTTTCATTTCACCAATCTGTGTCATTAACTCTAATTCAAGTGAAGAATGTACCTCAGCAGATGACTCAGAATCGGCATCTTCAAAATCAGAATCATCCTCATTCCTCATTTTTGCCATATAGCTCTGCATCTGTGGAAAGTTGATATGATCATCTTCATCAGAAGTATAGTACAACCAATTCTCCTGTTCAGCCAACAGAGCAATTTTATCATCTCTCTTCTTTGCAAGCTGAGCCTTCTTGGTGTAATACTCATAGTCTTTCACAATTTTAACTTTGCAATCCTTAGCATAGTGGCCAGATTTTCCACATTTGAAACACAGATTCTTTTCTTTTCTCTCATCCTTCTCTTCTTTGTTTTCTTCACTTCTCTCTACTCTCTTTTCAAACTTATTTTCTTCTCTGTCTTCTTTCTTCTTATAATCTGAACTCCCAACTCTCTTATAATTTCCTTGAAATCTACCCTTCCCATACCTTTTGTTGAAAGTATTTGTCAACAAAGCTAGTTTCTCAGCCATTATCTTGATATCTTCATCATCTTCTGATCCTTCTTCCTTGTCAGATTCTTCCAGATTAGGTATCTCTGATAGATATGCAGTCTTTTTGGGTGCTTTGATTGCTTTGGACTTTGATAAGAATGCTAACTGATCAGCAACATTTTTCTTCTCTTCCACAACTAACTTGACAGAATCTTCATGTTGATTAAGAACACAGAAAAGATCATTTAAGTCTTCTTCACACATATCCTTGTTCATTTGCAGACTTATGGCAAATGATGACCATTCTGAATTTAGACTGTTCAGAAATTTGTAATTTATTTCTGACTTCGTTTTCTTCAGTCCATTTCTTCTCAAGTCATTTAGAATAGTGCAAAATTTACTGTATGTCTGTGTCAAACTTTCTGACTCTTTTGCTTTGAACCTTTCATAAGCATTTATGCTTTGATTTAACTTTGCCTGAATAGATCTTACTGTTCCTAGCATCTGCCTTTCCAATTCGTCCCACATTTCTTTAGCTGATGATCCACTGTCAATCCTGTTAAGAACCTCATTTGGGACAGCCAAAGTCATCAAAGTAATTGCTCTTTTGTCAATAGCATGCCTATTCTTCTGTTCAGCTGTGTATTGGGAATAACTCTTTTTCACCCTGGTCGCTGGAATTTCTGGAGTTGTTTCTGTAGCAGGAGTTGCAGCAACATCGATGTACACTTCAATTGGACCTTCTCGAATAGAGATCATAAGGTTTTCATCAATGTTGTCTAGGAATTGGATCATTCGGATTTTTCATTGCTGATACTCTTATGGTATAAGAACAGGCGGTTTGGTTTCAGATCCCATGGCTAGATATTCTTTAGAAGACATGATTGTAAGAAAATTCAACAGAAAGACAAATTCGAGTTTCTTGATCGAAATGTAACAGGTAATTCAAGAATTGCCAAGAATTCAAGAACTAGCCCTAGCAGCGGAATCGATTTTTGAACGAATCAAGAAATCTTCAAGAAATTGATCAATCGATCTTCGCAATCACAATCTTGAATGAATTTGTTTGTTGATTTGCTCTGATACCAATTGAAAGAACAGGATCTAATCTTACAATCAATATAGAAAGCAGTAATTGAGAAGTTGTATGATCAAGCCCAATTGTATTCAATGATGAACAGAATTACAGATCTAAGAGAGAGAGAATCTCAAAGATTACAAGGAATGAAAACAAAGTTATACGGGAAAAATCAATCAGTTAGCAACACAAAGCTAACTACTATTTATACTGCAACGGACATCTTAAAGCTACAGTACAAATAAGAAAGACTAATAAGAACATAACACGTGTCCTAATTAGTTTATAAAATACTAAGTAAAGTATCTCGTCATAAGTTCTGAACAGGTAGTTCAGAACTTCTGAACATTCTTCTGATAAAGCTTCTCAGATCTTCTGACTCCTTAACTCAGACATCTGACTTCTCTTTCCAGACTTCTGATTTCACTGATCAATACTTCTGAGCTTTCACAGTCAGACCTCTGACTTCTCTACTCAGAACATCTGAGTCTTCTTATCAGATCTTCAACACTTGGTTTATTGACAAAACTTCAGATCTAACAACATCAGCTTTTGCTCTCACAATTCTGGTACTCAGCCAGACACTCTCAACTACCCTCAGCCAAGGACCCCTCCAAAACAATCGATTGCATCCTCTGCGACATCGAATATGGCACGATGAAGATCACCCCTGCCATTATTCGCAAAGCTCTCAGCCTTCCAATAGCTACCAAGGAAAAACCTTTCGTTCCCCTCCCTGACCCCAAGAAAAACTCAGACAGGGAAGCCATCATTGCATTTTTCGATGCAATGGGCTATGTATGGGAAATCGGCAGAGACATGAAGGCCGAGAAGAAGCTGACGATTATCAAGAAATCGAAAATGCCCAGCGAGATGAATTTCATTTTCGCTCATCTAATCAGCTGCATGACTGCAAAGAGTGGCTCCTCTGACCAAGCCGCTAAACCTCAGCAATCAATGGGATATGCACTGCTGAAAGGTCTCAACATAGACTGGGCATCGATTATCTATGATGACCTAGTTCTAAGAGTGGACACCGTCGCTGACAGACCTCCATGGGTTCCCTACCCCCGATTCATCAGCGCCATCTTCCAATATGGCCTGAAGGAGAGCCCAACTGAAAGTGACCTGAAACTCTCTCAGGTCGGCCCAAAGATACTCGACTTCAAACCGATGGTGAATGAGGTACGTCTTTCTACACTCTTGACTCTTCTTAACCCTACTCCTTCTTCTACTTCTGCAGTTCCTTCAGCGGACAAACCCACCGCTGATACCCCAGCTGCTACATCTATTCCTCTTAAAAGGAAACATTCATCTACCCCACTTGGTTCTAAAAGGATCAAGAAAACCAAGGAGCAACCCCAGCAACTTCATGCTGAAGACTCCTCAGCTCTTTCTGCAGAGCTGAAGGAACGTTCAGTGGTACGCACTGCCACACCTGAACAAACCATCCATTCCATCCCAACTTCAGCGTCTCTAAACGCTGAGGTTACAAACTTGGAACCTACCCAACCTCCTTCAGTCTCTCAAAAGACTGATGAAGTGATTTTCAGCGAATCCAACGCTGAACTCAGAACCCAACCTCCATTCTTATCCTTCGCTCCTCCCTCCACTCATTTGGACTCTACTCCAGTTATCACTGAAGCACCTGTCATTCCTCCAGCAGTTAGAGAAAATACTCTTCAAGGAGTGATGGGCACAGAACCTGCAGAGATGACCATATGTCACCGCACTTTAGCTGAAGATATGGAACTTTACTCAGGACATCGTGATTTCGATGAATTCACCAATCCTCCTGCAGGTAATCAACAACCCATAAACACTGTCACTAAACCCCAAACTTCTGAGCTTTCCTCTGTTCACAAGTTCTTATATGTTACATGTCCTAATTTGGGAGATATCAACACCTCTCTGAAGTCCGTGGAGACAAAGCTGACAGGTCTCACCACTACTCTTTCAAATAACTCTACAGCTGTAACAAATGCTGGAGAGAATCTTACGAAGCTGATAACAGTGGTGGAGAAGAAAGCTTCAACAGATGACTTGAAGCAGGTTGATAAAACTCTCAGCGACTTCGCCAAGGTGCTCGCTGACATCTACACAGACTACACTTCTCTCAAAAACTCAGTTTCATCCATGTCCAGCGAGTTTACAACGCTGAAGACATCGGTTGGACAACTAGAGGGGGGTATGTCTACTGTAAAGACTGACTTAGGCTCTGTAAATACCGATGTTGGTTCGATGAAAACGATGATCAAGCAGCTGCTACACAAAGCGAATACACCTGATCCTGCTACTGCCCCCGTCCCTGTATCTGACAACTTTACAGCGGTGGATCGCACTGAGCTGAAGAAGATCAATCCTGCTATTTCTGGCCTTGAAGACAGAATAGCAAAGATTGAAGGTTGTATAGGTATCTCTGGCCAAGAAGACAGAGAACCTACCAACGCTGCTGAATCTACCCATTCCTCCCCCAGTCATCATGAAAAAGAGGGGGAGAAGAGCGCTGAAGATCTCTCAAAGAGCGCTGAAGACCTTTCCCATGATGAATCTATCAGGGGAGAGAAGACGAATGCTGAAGAAACAACCGCTGGACCTCAGGGAGATGAAAACCCTGAGGAAACCGAGAAGCTTGCCTCTGTATTTGAGGGGGAGCAACTCGAAGAAGAAGCTGATAAAACCGAATCCGAAGCAGAAGATGATGAAGCCGTCGACATCCCTGATGATGAACCATCTTCTTCTCCAAAGAATGATGATGATGATGACGAAGATGACGATGACTTCTTTATCGTCAAACCTGCTCCGAGGATCAAAACTCTTAAGGGAATCTCGATAAATGAACCTTCAGGGGAGCGGACAAAGACAAAGCCCTCAGCCTCTGGAGCTGAGAAAGGCAAAGGCAAAAGCGTCGCTGAAGATGATAATCTGACGATCTTGCTTGAAAAGCCGTTTTGTCAGGTACACTAAACATCTCTCACTCCATCCCTCCTCTATCATACACTATCAGTTCTTCTACCCAAGCCTATACACTTGAACCAATTCTCTCTATCTGTTTCTACCCAAGTTCTTACTGGTAAGATCGTTGTGTTTCAGCTAGTCCTCTCCCCTGTTTGAGGATATCGCTGAAGGCTCCACAACTGCGACTTTACAAATAATACCAGCTGCTGCTGAAGAAATAATCCCAGTCTTAGATTTGATCTCTGAGACTGATGAACCAGAAGAACAGCTACTCTCGCATAATCGCAGACCTTCCTTAGTCCCTCAAAAGCTAAGTGAAGAGGATCAGAAAAGAAGAGAGGAAATAATAAAGCGATTCGAGGATCAGCGAATCATTCTGAGGCGTGATCAACTTCCTTCAGTTCCTCCAAAGTTCAGAATTTCCAAAGCTGAATACAAGGAACACCTCAGAGCTGAACGCCTAATCGCTGAAAGAAAGGAAGCTGAAGAAAAAGAAAGAGAATACGCCATCAAGCTTACTCAACGATCAATAAAAGACCCCAAGCTGAAAAGAGTTCCCATTGATGTTCAACGTCAGCTATGGGATGATGCTCAAGAGATCGTTAGAGAAAAGACTAAGGTCTCTGATACGACTTTGGAATGGGCTAAACAAATGCTGACCTATTGATCTAGACCATCCAAAATCGTCAAGGCAAACATCAGAGGAAGACTGTACGCTGAAGTTCCTGTTGTTGAAGTGGATGTCTACAGAGATGACAAAACCAAGCAAACTTTCTATGCTGCTACCTTAGAAAAGTTTGGTCTCTCTGAATGGTTAGAAACAAAATTAGCCATTCAGGGATCGCGCTCAAAGTTCAAAAGCCATGTCGAGAAGATCTTAAACAAACAGATCGACCTGCTTTCATCAGCTGTGGATATTCCTCCTACTCTTCCTCAATCAAGAAAAGTCTCTGATAAGAAAAAGAAAGTCTCTGATTCAGGTCCTCCTATTCGGAATGAAACGGGCATTGGTTTCTCTCGTGCTGAAGTTCTTGGCCCTGATGTCGATCTCTCAATACTTGACACCTCCCTACCACCTGGAGAAACTTTCATTCCTGGCACAGTTGTAAGTGATCCCTATGGTATATTCTTTTTAGACTACTATGGAAATCATCACTTTCAACGTATCTCTGAGCTAGACATCGCTCCCATCGAACAACTCAGAGATCTCGTATACTGGTGTGAAGTCAGACGCGACATCAAAGCTAGACACCTGAAGCCCTTGATTTTTGAAGCAGCTCTGAAGAAAAAGAATCAAGGAGAAGATGTCCCTGACTGGATGATCCCCACATCAAAGACCCTTGATGAACTTCTCATTAAGGAAGAACCTTTATAAGCTGATATGATCGCCCTTTTCTCTATTGTATCAGTTATTCTTCTGTACTTGTAATTTATTTCGCTTGTACTTGTAATCTTTCCATTTCTCTTTGTAACCTGATTCAAAGTTTTAAAGAAAGATTTCAGCGAATGTACTTTACTCCATCAGTACTGAAAAGATCCCAGAAAACAGTAAAAGGGACAAATATTTTATGAGTTCTTTTTATCCTTATGTTTTCATTAAATAGCAATTTTCTTTGTTGCTATGTCATAATCAAATAGCGGGAGATTGTTGATCCAAACCCTCAGTGATTTGATAATGACCCTCTCTTATATACTTAGTGAAAATTGTAAGTAAACAATATGTATCAGAGTTTCACTATCGCTGATAAGTACTAAGATCTTCCAGTACCGCTGATAGGAACTCTCTCTCTTTAGATTAAACATTCAGCAAAACTGTTCACCATTAATGCTGAGTCTGTTCAGTCATTATGATGATCGCTGATAAGTTAGTTGTTTACTTATGATCCCTGAAGACAAGTTTCACGTCAACAAAGGTTCTACGCTGAAGTCGAAGATCAAGCTCAAGAACCAGCGACAAGTCTCCTAATGAACTGATGCGGATCAGCGAAGACTCAGATTTGTCCACTCAACGTGAAGTATCAAGTACAAGACTTCAGCTATCGCTGAACTTTATCATTCGCTGAATAGATAATGATAATGCTCTGAATCAACGAAAGCTGATCATGAAGTCCTCCGTACAAAGTACTTTTGTCTTAACCACCCTTGCACGACTCCGTACGAAATGTCAGAAAAGAACCTCCGACTATCTGAAATCGTACAACCACTCTGATACTACACTGTTCATCCATGCGGCTACTAAGGTTGTCAACAAAGGTCAATGACATGCAACCAACCAGCTGATGACACGTGTAAAGTGTATACTGACTTGCATTTAATGCATGCAGTATATAAAGAGATGAACTCACTTCTTTTGAAATAACTTGCTAACTCTGGACAAGTTCAATCTCTTATCTCAAGATAGGTTATTATTAGTAATTTCCTTATCTCTCTTAGTGCAAGAAACCTTAGTGTTCCAACTTGTTTAGATTTAGGTTTATCCTTAATCTTGTTTCCGCAACAAGCTGTAAATTGTTAATGATTTATCAATAAACAATTTAGAAAAGTAAAATATGTGTGTTTGTATTCAACCCCCCCCCCCCCCCCCCTTCTACAAACTTGTATAGGCCTTCGGGACCAACAGAAAGACATTTGGAAGGGGGTGCTAAAACGCAGAAGAACCGAAGGGCACAATACATAAATGAATATCATGCCTTCAGAGCCTCTGCAACAGAATCTCTGCAAACAACATACTACCGGTTCAACTCTCTCATAAACAAATGCAGAAAGTCTGGCATTCACATAACCTCGGAAGAAAATAACGTCATGTTTCTAAAGAGCCTGAATGATGAGTGGCTTCAATTGTCTATGTCTTTACAAACAAACCAAGGTCTAGACTCCTGGACACTCTCTGATCTCTATGGAACACTAGCCGCACAAGAGCCTCAAATAGCAAGGCTAAAACACTAACCATTGCACCATACGCATTGGTTAGTAAATCAACAGAGGCTGCAGAGAGACCGAGAAAAGAGAGAGCAACAGAGGAGAAGAAGAAGGAAAAGAAGAAAATAGTGATGGTTGATAGAGAAGAAGACGAGCTGATAGAGGAAGAGATAACCCTTGCGTCATTAGCTAAATCATTGGCTCTATTGACAAGGGAGTTCAGAGGTAACCAAAGGAGTTCTGAAAATGATCGATATGGCAGAGACAACCAGAGCAGTAGAGAAGATGATGGAAGAAGAGAAGAATCGAGTAACCGACAGAGGTCAGACTACAGAAATGATGACCAACAGAGGTCGAGGGACAGAAACTACAGAGGAAATGACCAACAGAGGTCAGATGACAAGGTAAGCCACACACAAGAATGCTACAAATCTGGTAAGCCTGGTCATTACGCAAACGAATGCCGAACGGAGAAAGGTGGAGACCGACAGAAGTCCAACGATCGAGCTGGAAACACCTCCCAAGGTTGTTTCAACTGCGGCAAACCAGGCCATTTCGCTAATGAATGCAGAAGCAGACCAAGTCGCCCACAGAAGGACTCGGCTTTTTACAAAAAGAAGGCTGAGTATTATGCGCAAAAATCCCTAATGGCGAACAAAGGGCATTCTGAGGCGAACAAGGAGGACTTCGAGTCAGACTCTACCTCTGACGATGAATACACCACCAATCCCCTTTTCTGTGGCATGGTAGAAGTCGACTCCGGCACTGACGCTGAGGTATCCACTTTAAACTCTACCTCTTGTATTAACTCTGTAGATGATGATTTATCTAAACTTAACATTGAACTGATTGAACTAAAAGAGATAAATGAAAGCATTCAGAAAAGACTCACCTTTAATGAGAGAGAAGTAAGGCTTCTCACTCAAGAAAAAGCCAAAATTTTTGAAGAAAAGGAAATAGTAGAAAAGTATTGGAACAAAAATGTAAATCCTTTAAAAAGGCAAATTTCTGAATTAACCTCTGCTCTAAAAATCAAAACAAAAGAACTTTCAATTTCTAGGAGTGAAACAACAGACATAAGAGCTCTCAAAGAATACTTTCAAAGAGAGAGAGAGGTACTTTGGCAAGATCTTCTAAGAAGAGAAGTTTTACTTAAAAACTATAAAGATGCACAGAAGGTGTATGAAAAGGTAAACTCCCAAATAGAAAGACGAGGTATCGGGTACAGTGATATTACCTTAGGTGTTGAAAATAAAAGACTAAAACCTCTGTCTTCTCTATTTGTTTTGGGAAAAACAAACAAACCAAACTTTCCAAACTTACTCTCTGTAAGTAAAAGGGTTAAAATCTCTGTGGAACCTCACTTAAGGAAACATATGAAGATGATCAATGTGTGGTTTGAAAACACAGATTCATCATCTTCAACCTCTGTCAATAGAGGAATCAAACCAAAGAAATATCTGAAAAAACAGGATCAGATTGGTATCTTTAAGTTTGGTAAACCAGAGACTCAAACACAGTTCGCTTTTGTCTGTATGATAAATGTCGAAAAGAAATATCGGCAGAAGCTCCTGAGTTTAAACCCACCTTTTCAGAAGAAAAACTTAAAGAATCAATTGAAAAAGAAATTTTGGAAGTTTGGAAATCAAATGTCTTAGAAAATCTCTGTACATCTTCTGTAGATCAAATTCTCGCTGAAAAGATCTTATCAGAAACCTCAACCGTCTATGAAAATTATTCTACAGAGGAAGAAAGCTCGTACAATACATGCTCAGAAAATCCAGCCTCTGTCGAAAGAGATGACTCAACCTCTGTATATAAGGACAATTCATCCTCTGACGACTCAGAGACTGATTCTAAATCACGGATAGTTCACTGTGACACAGAGGATGTTAAATTCTCCTCTTAGGTTCTTAACAGAACCATTTCTCCAAAAGAGAAAATCACAGAGATCCCTATCTGTCCAGATTTTCTCAAAATGTGTATACAAGTCAAAACCACTATAGAGCTTGAAAATCTGAAAAGACCTCTGTAAATCCTAAAAGCTCTAAATTTTCAAAACCTTTAAGGCAAATTAAAGAGAATCCCACTTGGCTACAAAAGGGAAAATGGACTGAAGTTAACAAATATTTTTCCTCTGTGACATTGAAGAAAGATGTTCACCACAAAAGAGACTCACAGAAGGCAGGACCTAAACAAGGCTTTTGCAAACAACATTCTAGTATTCATAGATCTTCTTGTAATAGGAAATCTAGTGTTAAGAAAGAATGTAATGCCTCTGTGGCTCAGTTCAATGAATTCAATGAAAAGTTCAAACAAATCACGTCTCATATTCAATACTGTCATTGCTTTGATCTTATGTTCAAATTGAATAATCACTTCTCAAGTCCAGATTGCTTACTCTCCACTAAAATTCAAACTCCAAAGTCAGAACCTAAAGAGAAACAATCTGATTCTTCTGCAAAAGATAAAATGTATTTCAAGAATGCTAAGGCAAACTTGAAAAATTCTAACAAAATTGGACCCATGTGGATATGGGTACCTAAGTCTCTGTGATTGTCTTACAGAAGCGGTATGTGCCAATTTGGTATCTTGACTCCGGATGCTCAAGGCACATGACTGGCGACAGAAGTTTATTATCCACGTACAAAGAAACACACGATAGTGGATCTGTAACTTTTGGAGACGACAAGAAGGGACACATCAAAGGCTATGGAGTCATAAAGAAAGAAAACGTCTCTGTATACAAAGTTGCATATGTGGATGGCCTTAAACACAACCTACTCAGTGTAAGCCAACTCTGTGATACAGGATTCGATGTGTTATTCAAAAGAACTTTCTGCTCTCTGCAAAGTGAAGACACAGGAATGGAACTTCTGCGAGCCGAAAGAAGAGGTGATCTGTATCTAATGAATTTTAGTTCAAAAACCAAGGATAAAGTTTGCCTTGTAGCCTGCAAAAGTGAAGAAGCCTAGTTATGGCATAACAGGTTCTGTCACTTGAACTTTCACACCTTGGATAAACTGGTAAAACTTGATCTAGTTAAAGGTTTGCCTAATGTTAAATTTAATAAAAATCACTTGTGCTTTGCCTGTGAAATGGGAAAACTCAGAAGAGCTTCCATAGAGGCAAAACAGATGTGTCTTGCACTAGGCCTCTGTACATGCTTCATGTCGACCTCTGCGGTCCTATTGCCATACAGAGCCTAGGTGGCAAGAAATACATACTTGTCTTAATTGATGAGTATTCGCGTTTCACATGGGTTGAATTTGTTCGAAAGAAATCAGATGTTCCAATTATCTTGATTAATCTAATGAAAAGAATCCAAGTTCTTTATGAATGCAGATTACAGAAGTTAAGAAGTGACAATGGCACATAATTTAAAAACTCTGTCATTGAAGCCTATCTTTCTACAGAAGGAATATCACAGAACTTCTCTGCCGCACGCACTCCACAGTAGAACGGCGTAGTCGAAAGAAAGAATCGAACGCTCGTGGAGGCCGCAAGAGCTATGCCATCAGCGTGCAGATTACTGATGAACTTTTGGGCAGAAACGATTTCTACCGCTTGTTATACACAGAATCGTTCAACCATTGTGAAAAGACACCTCAAAACTCCTTACGAATTGATCAACAAAAGGCGGCCAAACATCAAGTTTTTCCATGTGTTCGGATGTAAATGCTTTGTTCTAAACGACAGAGATTCCAGGGGAAAGTTTGAGGTAAAAGCTGACGAAGGCAAATTCATTGGATACTCTGCCACTTCCAAAGCCTACAGAGCATTCCTTACAAGGTCTCGCAAAATCGTAGAAAGCATCAATGTTTCTTTTGATGATTCATTCCAGAAGACTTCTGAGCAAATCAGTTCAGAACTCGGACTTAAATGGAAATCCTCTGGCATCTCGCAAACGAAAGAAGACTTAAATCTTCTATTTTTAGAGATGTTCCACGACGACATTGATCCATCTGTTGGAACCATCAGAGCTTCTGCAGAACCTTCTTCTATCGGTCAAAATCCTACAGGTATGACTCTAACTGGTCCAAATAATGCTTCATCTTCTTCTGTAAATACCACAGATGCAAATGCCAAGGAAGAGACTGCAGAAGATGAAACACCAAGGAAAACGACCACAGAAGCTGCTGAAAAACAAACTCCACAATCCACAGAGGAACCAATTACAGAGGATATAGAGGACCGAGTCTATACGACCTCAGAGGAACAAACTCCACCACCACTCATACCAATGATTCCACAAACTGTTGGATCAACTACAAAGGCACGCACTACGACAGAGGATACACCAGAAGAAGAAGAAGAAGAAGAACAACAACAACAAGAAGCCTCTGAAGAAAGATTCGATGACATTAGTGACCACCATCCACGAACAACTCAGTGGACAAAAAGCCATCCTACAAGCCAAATAATCGGCGAACCTTCTGACATGGTAAAAACCAGGTCTGCCACTGCTAATTTTTGTTTCTTTACAAATTTTATTAGTGTGATAGAACCAAAGAAGATTTCTTAAGCCCTAGTTGACCCAAACTGGGTAGACGCCATGCAAGAAGAGCTTCTGCAGTTTGAGCGCAACAAAGTATGGACTTTAGTACCTCTGCCACGAGGGAAACAAGCCATTGGGACTAAGTGGGTCTACAGAAATAAGAAGGATGAAGATGGAGTGGTCATCAGAAACAAAGCACGACTAGTGGCCAAGGGATATAGACAAGAAGAAGGCATAGACTACGATGAGACTTTTGCCCTTGTCGCACGACTCGAAGCAATAAGAATATTCTTAGCCTTCGCAGTCCATAGAGGCTTTAAAGTCTATCAGATGGACGTAAAATCAACTTTTCTCAATGGTGAAATCCAAGAAGAGGTTTACGTAAATCAACCACCAGGGTTTGAAAGCTCAAAGTTCCCAAGGCATGTATACTACCTTGAAAAGGCTCTGTACGGACTGAAACATGCTCCAAGAGCATGGTACGACCGACTTTCTACCTTTCTTCTAGTCAATGACTACGACAGAGGTACAACAGATACTACCTTATTCTATAAACGTAAAAACAATGAAATAATGCTTGTACAATTCTATGTGGACGACATAATTTTTGGGTCTACTAATACAGAAGAGTGCAAAAGTTTTGAAAAACTCATGCAGAGTGAGTTTGAAATGAGTATGATGGGAGAATATACATTCTTACTCGGACTCCAAGTTAAACAATCATCAGAGGGAATTTTTATAAATCAGGCCAAATATGTCTCTGACATTCTTTCCAAGTATAGCCTCTCTGATACCTCTGCCATGAAAACTCCAATGGCCACTGGAAATAAGTTATTCTTAGATCCAGATGGCATCTCTGTAGAATGCACTCTCTACAGAGGCATGATTGGATCTCTGTTATACTTAACTGCTAGCAGACCTGACATTATGCATGCCACATGTCTTTGTGCACGTTATCAAGCTAATCCTAAAAAATCACATTATGATGCTGTTAAGAGAATCTTTAGATACTTAAAGGGGACCAAAAATCTTGGTCTTTGGTATCCACAGAACTCTGGCTTTTGTCTTAAAGCTTATACAGATTCAGACTATGGAGGATGCATGCTCGACAGAAAGAGTACCTTTGGGAGTTGTCAATTCCTAGGTGGTAAGCTAGTCAGTTGGACTTCCAAAAAGCAGAATTGTGTATCAACATCTACGGCAGAAGCTGAATACGTTGCTGCTGCTAGCTATTGTTCTCAGGTTCTGTGGATGAAGACTCAGCTAAAAGACTACGGCCACATTCTATTCAAAATACCCATCTTCTGTGATTCCAAAAGTGCCATTGCCATCTCTGCCAATCCTGTGCAACATTCCAAAACCAAGCATATCGATATAAGGTACCACTTCTTGAAACATCATGTTGAACATGGTACAATAGAGATGCATTTCGTGCCCACGGAATATCAACTCGCGGACTTATTCACCAAAGCATTAGACGAGAAAAGATTCAATTTCTTGGTGGGTAAGTTAGGAATGATTAATATGACGTGAAAATCCTCTGTAAGTATAGCTTTATCTTCTGTGCATATGTATATATTTCTATTTACTTTACTTATTGCTTTGATTGATTTATTTCTGTATGAAAATTCTCAAAGCTAAAATAGTTCTTGGCAACACAGAGCTTCTGTGGGTCCGCTCAGAACCTCTGACGACCCCTACAGAACCTCTGGTAAACGTGACCTATGTTCTATGCAAAACTTATCATACTTTGATCCAAGCATAGGTCAAGGGGGAGAAGAAGGAAATTACTTGATCTACAAAGGTGGTTAGATCAAGGGGGAACAAAAGGGACCTTGAAATGATCTACAGAGGTTAATCTTTCAAGAATGAGCCAAAGAAGAGTGTCGATGAATCTATATCGATAGAAGTCAGACATCACTGCCGAGAAAAGAAGAACCAAAGGTATGTCTCTCGTACAAAAGGTTTTTGAAAACAGTTTTCTGGGACACAAATTGTCAAATATGTCCTAAATATACTGTGGATAACATTTCAACAATCAAAAGATCAAAAAGTTTCATAAAATTTGAGTTATGAGAAATTTGAGGTCATAGAGCCTCTGCTGAGCTCAACAGAGGCTCTGCCAGAAATATGCTCTGTGATCGCAAATTTAACCTCTATCGATCTTTTGGAATGTCATCTCGGAAAACGAATACGCACAAATACACACACCATGACCTTCTCTAACAATTTGTTTTTTTCCGTAACAGTTTTCTCGGACACCAACTTTCAAATATGTCCGAAAAACAACTCTTAAAACAAATCAAAACTTGGATGATCAAAAAGTTTCATATAAATTTAGTTATGAGAATTTTTCCCTCATAGAGCTTCTGCTGGCCCTGACAGAGCTTCTGCAAGTTCCAACAGAGCCACAAAACCTCAGAGAAAATTCTTCACTAAAATCCTATCGATCCTCTCCAATGCCTTTACAAATGTTTTGGTTAAAGAAAAACCTACAGAGTCATGATAACAATGAGTTATATGAGAGAGGGATGAACATCAAGATTTTCAAAATCACAGAGCTTCTGAGAGTGAAATTCATGTGGCTAAGAACAACCCCACGCGCCTAGCATTAATGGGCCGCGCACGATGTCCTGTCATCCTCTGACATGGCCTACGTGTCTCATTTTCATTGGGCGTACATGGCACGTTTTCTATGGAAAGTTGAACCCGCCATTCTAACTCATGTACGGATTCCAAATATTTATCCATTGCCATATATTTTTACCCTTTCGAATTCTACCGTTTTACCCACCTATAAAACCCAAGCTTACCCTCTAATAAACCTTTACGAACTCTCATTTCTTCTCCTACGAAACCCTACGAAAACCTGCAAATATCTTATTCTTCTTACCAAATGGCTTCATCTTCTCAAGCTAACTCCCCTGCACACTCTCCGGCGAACTCACCGGAACATTCACCTGCTCATTCTGAACATTCAGAAAACTCCCACCTCGCCAAAAATATCGAACAAGAAGATTCCGGCGACTCAGCAGACTTTGCTCCGACCACCCATCTTCAAAACTTTATCGCAAAGGAACACTTCGAAAAGGTACTACCAATCAAGTCAAATAACTGCTACTTGGTTCCCTCACCCACTGCTTTCGGCGAAGCCCATGCCCTTCTTCTAAACATCATGGAAAATCATATCCTCTTCCCTTTACTTTCAAGAACACCAAAGAAAATACCTGTTAGGTATTTGAATCAGTTTGGGCAAAGTTGCCGATATGATAAAGATGATTCTCTTATCAAAGGGTACATCTCAAAGCCAGACAAATCTGAACATTTGGAAATCAAGTTTAATAGAACAATGTTCTCACTTGAGTTTAACCTACCAACTAGGGGTCTTCTTGGATTGAAGAAATATGCAGATCAACCAACAGACGACGAGCTCTGTCGTTTTGTTGAAATGCTTGGGTACAACACCCACCTTAGGAAGAGAAATGACTTCCGCAGAGGCAGACTACCACCTCTGTGGAACACCTTGTTTTCGATCCTCAACAGATGCCTGACAGGGAAGATAGGCAGCATTGACTAGAGCTCGCATCAGATCTTAACCATCATGTATGGAGTCTACTACGATCTCCCAATCGATTACGCGACCATCATGTTGCAAGAGATCATCAATACAATCGACAGAAAGAACAACACCAGAAGGGTAAAAGAGAACGATCCTAAATTTCTACCACCACTGCAATTCCAAAGGATATTGGGAGTCCTGTTCGAACCTCTGCTGATGATACAGAACTGGCCAATGGAAGGGCCGACTCCCAAACAGTTCCCAATGAACAAAAACATCCCCACCGATCATGTAGATGGCTACACCCACTGCAGACCTCTGTCAAAGAAGCTTCTGAGCTACGCCACGAACAAAACCCTTAAGTTAGAATATATACGCGATCATAGAACTCCAAAACCGAGTCCTATGACACCCCCGCGTTTAGGTGTCCCCCTAGGAACAATGGTTGTAGAACCTCTCTCTACAGAAGCGAAGGAGCAGAAACTAGCAAAACACATGGCAATCCAACTTAGTTTTATAGCCAAACGTGCCGAGCTCATGGGAAAGAAGTCTTCTTATAAAGCCTCTGCCTCTACCCTAAAAACAAAGAAGAGGAAAACTACAGAAGGCACCTCTACAAACATTGCAGAAACTCAATCTTCACCTCCTCGTGCCACAGAAGTTGGCTCCTCTGCTCCTCCCTCTTCTCCAAAACAAAAGAAAATAAAATCGAAACCCAGAGAAGAAGGGGCACCAAAACCCAAGAGGAGGAAGACCAAAAAGAAGCATGGGAAATCAATTGATCAAATGGTTACCATCGCAGAAGATGCAGCTGCAGAAGTGGTTGAAGAAGAGATCGCAGAAACCCGGGTCGAAGAAACTGCAGAAGAAGAAACTGCAGAAGAAGAGAATGCAGAAGTCGAAGTTACAGAAGAGGGATATCAATCACCTTATCAATCCCCAGATCGATTCGCTCATCAAGGTAGCTTAAACGATTTCCTTCAAAACCCTGAAATTGCCAACACCCTAAATACAGTTGGGTGGACGGCACAACCACTTGACCACCACACCACAGAAGAACAAGACTTCTCTATCTCTGGCATTGACACCAATCTGCAAGAAGATGATCAAACCCCCAGAGATCAACCATCTGAAACCCCTAACATTCTACAGAACCCCTTCATCCAACAGGGACTGGACGTCCACGGAAGGAGTCCAGACCCAGCCTCAGAAGAAGGTATAGAAGAGAGGTTTGAAAAGAGGGAGACACGGATAGAGGTCTCAGAGGTAGATTCAGATGAAGAAGAAGCTGACCAAATACGAAAAGGTCTCTATCATCCACATGTCATGCAATTATACGGCTCTCATCCAATCTATGACTTCTTAGTCACAGAGGCAGGAACTACAACAGAAGTTAGGGAAGAAGCACCAAGCCATAGGATAGCGATAGAGGCTGAAATGATAGATAATGAAGTAGTGCTTGGATGCCTAACAGAGGAAGAAACAAGAAAAGATGGCTGGATTAATAGAGGCACACAACCAAAACCAACTCCCAGTGCAACCCACACATCTAACTCCGCAGGTCTAGCTGCAGAAGGAGTTATTGAAAAAGAGCAGCACAGCTCGATCCAAACCCAACCCATCCAGCCAGAGGTTATTCTTTCATCCTCTGCGCCCACAGAAACCGGGGAATCCATTCCTAGGGAGTCTCCTCAAAGAGACTCACATATACTTCGTGATTCATCGCCCCAGATCACACTAGAATACCTAACAGAGGAATTCGTTTCCTCTGCCACGCACAATATAGGGCCAAAACTTCTTTCAGAGAGAAGTAGTGAACACAAAGACGAAGAGACTCTAGACAAGTCTCCGAGTCAACAGAAGAAAATTACGATACCCACCTCTGGAGTGGATTTGGACACTGTTCTTCACAGAACTTCTATAGAGATTGAAACTCAGGTTTCTTCTCGAAGATCAGATGGAAATCCTTCCACCCCCAACGTATAAACAAGGGTGAACGAAGGTGTCCCAAGAGCAGGGACTCACTCTGGAGACGAATGTGTTCCTCCAGAGGTTACACCAGGGACACAAGTATCAAGGGATGAGTTCCAAACCCTTGTCACCTCTGTGAACCAAACCATGAAAGAGTTGCAAATCTCTTTCAAATCTTTTGCAGAGACAACATCGACGGCCTTACTAAATCTGAACACCAAAATGGACAGTCTGTCCACAGAAGTGAAATCCGCCATCACCGAGATGAAGTCCTCTGCTGAAGCAACTGCCACTTCTGCCGCTAAAGAATTCGGGATAGCCGCAACTTCTGCGTTCAAGGAATGAGTCAAACATTTCCTTGAACAAATGAATAAGCAATCCAACAAAGCAAAGGGCATTACACCTGCAGATCTACAGAACGCCCTAAAACACGTATAAGAAGAAGCAATGAGCAACACTGTGATGATGCAGCCTAAAGACTACATGACCAGAGCACAGCTAACAGAGCTGGGGCAGAATGTGATAAACCAGGTCACAGAAGTCATCGTCTCCTTCACTACTGCAAATGCCAACTACGTCAAAGAGTTTAGAGCAAGTGTCGGCAGAATGCGCTTGAACACAGAAGCAGAGCTTGCAACTCTAATCGGCCTCTGTGATGATGTATGCGCATAGGTGATGGCCGCAGGAGCAAAACTACCAAAGAAACCCAAAGCTTCTTGCAGAGCAGAGGGCACTTCTGATAAGAGTCAGGATGACTCTGATGATGACCATCCTGGTCCATCAGATCATCCTGAGGGGGAGAATACAAGAGAGAAAGCTACGAGCAGAGGACTACTAGCTCCATCAATCGCAGCAGAACCAATCAACCAAACCCCTCCAGAACAAACCCAACAACAACAAACTCAACAGACCACAGAGGCAACACCTATCTCTGTGGAATCATCTCCTGAAGAAACCCATGTACCAGAAACTGATCAACAAACCACAGAGGCAACAACCACCCCTGTGGTAATCATCTTGGAAGAAAGTCCTTCAAAAGAACCAACGCCACAAAAGTCCTCTTAAACACAAGTGTCAAAACCTACAGAGGCAACCCCCATCATTTCAACAGAAGCACCAACACCCAAACCTACAGAAGCAACAGGTTCTGCACCTCCAAAAGCCAAAGACAAGGGCAAAGTAATACTGACAGAAGAGCCCAAGAAAAAGAAATCCATGCCCAAACCTACAGAGAAATTGATGAAGAGCGCCTTTGATGCCTTCCAAACTCCAAAGCCTGAAGAAGAGGACTGGGCATATGGAATGAAACCTCTGTCAGACATTCCTCTAACAGGTAGAGCTGCAGAAGTTGTTCGAAAGATGGAGAGTCTCAGAAGACAAGTACCACAACCAGGTCCAACACAAGAAGAAATGGAAGAAGTGGTATACAAATATCTTTATAAACAGTCCTTTCAGACCAATCATCCAACAGATCATGTGACAGATCCAAAGATCAGAGAAGAATTTGAGAACGTCTTCACTAGGACAAAGCCAAGAACCAGAGCAGACGTCTTCTCAATCCACAAGATCAAAAAGGTAATCTTCTGTAGGTACTCCTTTACAAGAACCTATCCAAGGGTCAGGTACAATCTTTACAGAGTCAGAAGGGAAAACAATTCAGAAACCACCTTCGCTGATGCTGACCTAAGGAATATGAATCCCTATGATCTACCTAACCTTCTGCAATGGACGAATGACAACTACAACACAGAGCCAAACACCAGAGCCTATCAAGTGTTGAGAAAAGCAATGAGAGAAAAGCTTCTGATCTACAGTCTGATAGACTTTCAGCTAGGAAAGGATCTTGGTCTCAAACATCTGAACCTATGACCACCAGAGGATCGCTGCCCACCTGACGCCGTGCCCAACTCAATCATTACAGAACCAAGGTTCGGGTTAGTATTTCAAAACCCACAAGGCGAAGTCAAACTTTTTGTGACCATGGACTGTCAGAAGTACGCAACCAGTACTATGAACATGTTCAGAGCAAACCTTGTAAAATACAGAGATACCGAGCAAATGGATAGAGACGCTGCAGATGCTTTCATCAGAGAGATTGATGCTATAATCCGCTTAAGAGAACTCTGCATCAGTTTCTACAACGAGATCAGAGAAGTCGGAAGAGACAACAAAAGCTACAACGATTTCAAAGACACCAAAATCTGATTCTCAAACAAAATCTCTGCAAACCATTTTCAGTTTATCTTTCATAATACTCAAATGTAAAATGCCTCTGGCATATTACTGAATGAAAGAACTTTCGAGGTATTGTTTAACCTCTGTCTTATCTAACTTAGCCTAAAGTACTTCAATGTCAAATTTTTATTTTTCACTACTTAGGGGGAGATTGTTAGCTTCAATCTTCCTAATCGTAGAAGTATTTAGAAGTAGTGAAAAATAGGCTAAGTGAAGAAAGCCTCTTATAGAGGCTCTGCCGAACTTACCGAGAGATCAAGGTCAAGAAGCTACAGAGGCATCCTACAGAACCTCTGTCGTACGAGCAAAGAAGACCAAAGACTCGGAATCCGGTGAAAACTGCTCTATAAAGGACCAGACCGCAAAACCTTTGTAACACTTTACAGAGCATCTGCGGTCCTCACTAAAGACTTGGAAGATATTTATAATATCTTGCTACTGTTCCTAGACCTGTTCATCAACTTGCATGGCAGCGTGCCCTGTCCAACTTCAACGTGTCAAACTCTGAGTGGACTCAATAGGGCTTAGTACATAATAGACGTCTGCGGCATTAAATGCAATACTGTCCGTTCAACTGTTCATGCCGTCCGTTCAACTGTTCATGCCATCCGTTCTAAACAGTAGCTCATGCTTTATGGTCCCCTTAGAGTAGTATAAAAGGAAGACTAATGTTTAGTTCTTCCTAATAACAATAATAGTAATCAACACACAAGAACACATAGCTTATGCACAATTAGAGTCATATCTGTTTAAAGCTTTGCATACTTACTGTTCTTAAATCTGTTCTTGCTATATATATTGGAACTCAGTAAACTTTGAGATATCATTTTCTGATCATTGTTTATTTATATTGTGTGTTCTAAATCTATCAAACATATCTGTTAGTTCTTCAAATACGCTTCCGCATCAAACATAAACTCGAACTAATAGATCTGACAATCTTGTATAAGCAAAACGGGAACCAACAGTCGGCCTATAACATCATCTTAGGCCGACCATGGATCCATGAGATGAAGGTCGTTCCCTCGACGTATCATCAGACTCGGAAGTTCCCTACGCCGTCGGGAATCCAGGAGATAAAAAGTGAGCCGAAAGTCGCTCGTGATTGCTATAAAATCACTCTGAAGCCGCGAAAATAGACCTTCTATTGTGGCGACTCACGACGACATTTAGTGTATCGTCTTAAAATCGCCACAAGGGGGTAAGATGGTAGCAATAATCAAGACGTCCCACGTAGTTGGGTACGACGTGTCAGAAAAGGTACGTCTTCTAAACCCTTTTCTATTTTTTCATACGATTTTTTAACAACGACGATTACTGACTTAAGCATCGGAGGGTCGTTGGTTAGCCAACGACCAACCTCTGACATTGTTTATTCCGCAGAATCGCACGACAATAATCAAACGACTCTAGTTTCGCAAAGTCACACGACATAAACGATCAGGTGTATGACTTGACCATCTTTCTACAGGGACACACGATTCAAGCTCGTCGCACGACTTAGTCGTATGATCGCAAAGTCTACACGTCTTTTTCATTCTGAGTTTCTTAAACTTAGAAAAATTTATTACATTGAATGTATGCTTTGGTCGCACATTCCTATGTTTGTTTACACGATTTACAAGCGCTATGTTTTACATTCTAAGCTATTGCGTTGCAATAGATGCCTAAGTCGCATGATTTCTATTATATTATACTCAGTAAATTTCATAATTGACATGTTATTTATTTACTGAATATACAAAACACGAGTACGACGGAAATTTAAATTTCATTCCCTGAATAGTTTGTCATTTACATTCAAAATAACTCGACCACTGACAGTCGAGTTGCAAAAGAAACAACAAATGACAAAAACATTTCCTAAGGCAAAGGGGGAGCGTCGGTCGCGTCCCTGTTTGACGCCTCACCCTGGAGACCTTCCTCCTCCTCAATCCCCTTCTCGCGATCCCATCTCTTCGATAGAGGTCCCTTGAAAACGCTTCTTGAAAGATAAGAGCTGATATTTCCCCTGATACGGAAATGACTTCGTCCCGTCAAGGACATAGTCAGTCAGGAAGATCGTCGACAACGTAAAGTTGATCATCATGACTTCCTCCTCATCCTCTCCAGTCTTTACACCCTTGCCCCTGGTGGCTGACGAAAGGGTCGACGAGGATATAGAAGACAATGTCGCCGGTTGCGCAGTATGAGACATCGTCGCCGGTTGCACAGTATGAGACATCATCACCGGTTGCGCAGTATGAGACATCGTCGTCGGTTGCGCAGTATGAGACAACGTCGCCGGTTGCGCAGTATGAGACACCGTCGCCGGTTGCGCAGTATGAGACACCGTCGCCAGTTGCGCAGTATGAAACATCGTCGTCAGTTGTGCAATATCTACGGATCTAATCCAATCACTGTCCATATCTAGCATCGCCACCCGTACAAGTATATACCTCGTCCTCCATTTGCGATCATTGACAGCAGTGTTCAAAACTAAGGTACGATTACCTTTAAGCCTTGAAAGTAAATTATAACGACGATATTGATCGCTCATGAATTTATACGCCACTCCCAGTGCGAAGTAAGTCGCTCGATGACTAGAATGACTCGCCAAAACTGGGGCATCAGTTGCTTTGGAGACAGGCCAAACTCACACAAAAATGCCTTGGCCAGAGGCGAATACGGCCAGTAGAAGCCCATCTTAAACATGTACTCGTATATCGCGACATACCCCTCGGGACACATCTCCGGTCGAACTCCGCCAGCCTTGCTTACAGTAATCCCCATGGGAATTTTCGATAGACTTCTGAAGTCATCTAGATCGTCTTCATTTCTAACAGTACCTCTGGGCTCCGTCGACATTTCTAAAATGACAGCTGGTAAGCAAAATCGTGCGTCAGTAGGACGTCACAATCCCATTTTTCTCTTCAAATTCTCCTTCAGTTAGAATCGGATCAATCCGGTTCCGAGACAACCAAGGTATTTTTCAACACAAGACCCTGAACACCCGACAAGCAAAATTTAAAATTCGAATTTGCCATCCTACTTTCAAATTTTGGCGGCAAACTGTTTGGGCAAAATTTCACAGGTCTCGACCACGACCAGAAAAGGTAAGACACATGTTATGAGCTATATCTTGTATTAAGATAAGGTCCCGACAAAGACCCAAAAAACCTCCGTCGTCCCTCCTAAAAGGTAAGTCGAGAGTTCCTCACGACACTCGACCTCGACGTCGCCTACTTCGCACGACCGTCGCGTAGAATCATGCGACCTCAGCCGACTAACGCGTTATACGACTGTTATATTTGTTCAGTGATTAATGCAGGAGTCAAAGTCATTAATGGACAACGGCTATAACCGACGAAATCAGTTATGAGCATCTAATCCCACATTGAAGACGACGACCATTACAACAATCATCAAAGATCTTAATGATTCAATTAAAATCATCCGAACACTATAAATCCTAAGTTCAATCCTCAGTTTCAGGACATCGAATAATACAGGGAGAGAGATAGAACAAGAGGACCGAACATCAAATAACAGAAGCAAACGCAAACACTCGAAGAATATTCGTTCGAATCAAAGAGATCATTCGTAGAAGATCGCTCTCGACGCACGACTTTCACTCTCGACCAACAGTTCACACATTGTTTCACGCACGATGCACATTGTTTTTACATTTCAAACACTTGTACTTTACATTTCGAAGTCTTTCCCTTCATTTATATTGTAATCTCTTTACGATCGACACCCGGAACACCAAGGACATCGCCCCTGATTGGCGACCATAGTGCAGCGACGATATCCACTGTCGTCCGCAGGGTTTTTCCTCGTTGAGGTTTTTCCTACATCATCAAATCCTCTGTCTCATTTACAATTTTGTCTTTGTCGCACGCCTTTGTCGAACGATTCCTTTCTTTAGTTGTTAAAGTCCACATCGACCTTAAGTTGTCCCTTTGTTGCTATTTTTGGCATTAACAGACGCAGAAACTAGGTATTCCTCTATGGAAAAGTTGCTTTTATCGCTAGTCACAACTGCCAAGAAATTGCGGCATTATTTTGAATCGCATCCTATTACTGTCGTGACTAACTTTCTTGTTAAGTCTGTCTTGAGGAAACCTGAGTTGACAGGTCGTTTGACAAAATGGAGCATATATCTCAGCAGTTACGACATCGATTTCAAACCCAGGACCACGATCAAATCGCAAGCATTGGTGGATTTCATTGCTGATTTCAGCCCTGAATTGGAAAAAGAAGCAGAACTCGAAGTGTCTACTGTGGCGACTCACGACGACGTTCCTTGGACTCTATACGTCGACGGATCGTCCAACAGCAGAGGTTCAGGCCTAGGCGTCGTCTTAAAGTCGCTACAGGGGGGAAATATGGTGTATTCAGTCTGGTGTGACTTCAAAACCACCAACAATGAAGGTGAATATGAAGCCCTGATCGTGGGAATGAATATGGCCCACGACTCGGGGGCAGCTGCGTTACATGTCAAAAGCGATTCTCTCCTGGTCGTGAATCAGATCAATGGAGAATTCGTAGCTAAAGATTCCAAAATGACAGCGTACTTAAAGATAGCAAAAGAAAAATCCGAAAAATTTAAATCTTTTTCTATTGAACAGATTCCAAGGGACCAAAACACTTAGGCCGACGCTTAAGCAAACCTTGGATCTGCTCTGGTCGAACCAATATTCGACAGTATTCCTATGATCCATCTGGCGACGTCATCCCTCGAAAATGTCGATGTCGTCCAGATCAAAGACCAAGAGGATGACGGGTCATGCGACATCCGAAATTTCCTCATACACGACCAACTCCCGGAAGACAAGATGGAAGCTCGGAAGATCAGATTTAAAGCATCCAAGTATGTCATGATCGGAGATAGGCTCTATCGACGATCATCGACAGGCTTAAACCTTAGATGCATCATCAGCAAAAGTCAAGTTCAGAAAATCCTTCAAGAGATGCACGATGGAGAATGTGGCAATCATTCAGGAGGTCGCAGTCTAGCCAATCGTATCTCTAGACAAGGCTATTTTTGGCTAACCCTGCGACAGGACGCCATCAGGTATGTCCAGAACTGTGATCCCTGTCAACGACATTCAGGTACGTCTCATAAACCTTCCAAACCTTTACATTCGACATTTATCCCATGGCCCTTCATGAGGTGGGGAATGGATATTGTCGGCAAGCTACCACCCGCTCCAGGGCAAAAGGTATTCCTCCTTGTACTTACAGATTATTTTTCTATGTGGGTAGAAGCGACTGCTTTTTCCCAAGTTCGGGATAAGGAAGTCGTCTCTTTTATCCAAACTAACATCATCTGCAGATTTGGGATTCCATCCGAAATTGTTTGCGACAATGGATCCCAGTTCATAAGCAATAGGACTCGACAGTTCTGTGAAGACCGAAACATCAAGCTGACGACCTCGACCCCCCAGATATCCCCAAGCAAATGGACTTGCTGAGTCAAGCAATAAGACCATTATTGCTTCGATCAAGAAAAGGTTAGAAGCTGCAAAGGGAAAGTGGGTCGAAGAACTCCCTTCGGTCATGTGGGCAAATCGCACGACACCACGCACGTCCACAGGACAAACCCCTTTCTCTCTTGTCTATGGTTGTGAAGTAGTCCTGCAGGTCGAGGTCCAATTCCCAACTTCGAGGCATACTTCCATCGGTCACAACCGGGTCGATGTAGGTTATGACCTTGACGCCCTCGAAGAGCTCAGAGAATCAGCCTTGATTAGAATGGCGTC
Source organism: Saussurea involucrata (assembly GCA_033807775.1). Taxonomy (NCBI): domain Eukaryota; kingdom Viridiplantae; phylum Streptophyta; class Magnoliopsida; order Asterales; family Asteraceae; genus Saussurea; species Saussurea involucrata. The sequence continues at coordinate 15,488,271 of CM066324.1, forward strand.
ACAAAAGCAAGCGGTCGAGCGACATTTCAATAAAAACGTCAAGGCTAAAGTCTTTCAAGAAGGCGACTGTTTGGGCAAAAAATCACGTCGTACGACCGCGACCAAAGCAGGTAAGACGCACGTTATAATCCAAATCTTGTATTAAGATAAGGTCTCGACAAGAACCTAGGAGACATTCGTCATCTCCCGTAAAAGGTAAGTCGTACGTCCCTCATGACGCTCGACCACGGCGTCGCCCGTCCCGCACGACCATCGCATAAGATCATTGTACCTCGACCACAGCTAACGTTAACCATGACTGTTACGTTTGTTAAGTGTTTAATGCATGAGTCAAAGCCATTAAGGAGCAACGGATATAACCGACGCAACCATCAACGATCGATAGCCGTAACGGACGAAGACCATCATGGATATTCACTCCGACAACCGTTACAAACCGTTTCCAGCCGTTGTAGCCATTGATCAAAGCATTAATGGAGCTAATTAAAGCTCCCGAAGACTATAAAGACAAGCTAAATCATCCTTCCAGGGGATCTGAGAGCACAGCAGCGAATACCATCGAACAACAGAGAAAAGCATTCAAGTTCATAGCCAAGAACCCTCAAACTCTGGAAATCAAGTACTGAAAGCCAGAACCCTACAGTGAACTTAAGAACACTCTAAGAAAAGCTCAAGTCATCGTCCTCGACGCACGACAATAGCCTTCGACCAACAGTTCACACTTTGTATTCGCACACGACAAACACTTGTTTTTACATTCAAACACTTGTACTTTACATTTCGAAGCATTTCCTTCATTTGTATTGTAATCATCGTACAACCGACGCCAGTACCAAGGACATCGCCCCTGATTGGCGACCATAGTGCAGCGACGACATCCCTTGTCGTCCGCAGGTTTTTTCCTCGATTGAGGTTTTTCCTGCGTCATCAAATCCCTTGTCTTGTTTATTTTATTCCCCATCGCACGTTTCGTCGAAAGATCCTTTCTTTAGTTGATTAAGTCCACATCGACCTTAAGTTGTCCCTTTGGTGCGATTTTTGGCATTAACAGTTTGGCGCCATCCGTGGGACTACATCTAGAGAAAATCCTCGACGAACGTGAACTTTACTAACGGTTTCTTGGAGTTCCTCTGCATTCGATTACAGGAAAATGGCAGATAAGGAGAACATGGAACAGATGGTGGGTCTAAAAAATGCGCAAGAACCCCAAACAACAGTCGACGAATATCATCTGGAGGAAGTCGTTCTGGATCAAAGCAAGCCCGATCAAAAAATCCTCGTAGGTTCATCCCTTGATCCCAACATTAAAGGTAAACTCATATCTTTTTTACAGGAGTATGCCGATTGCTTCGCCTGGTCGCATGAAGATATGGTTGGCATCGATCCCGGCGTCATTTCCCATAAACTTAATGTCGACCTGTCATTCAAACCCGTAAAGCAAAAGCGCCGCAAGTTCGCTCCAGAAAGAAATAAGGTAATTAACGACGAAGTCGACAATCTCCTCAAGACAGGAAAGATTCGAGAAGTAAAATATCCCGATTGGCTCGCTAACGTCGTGGTAGTAGCTAAGAAGAATGGAAAATGGAGAGTCTGTATCGACTTCACGGATCTCAATAAAGCCTGCCCAAAGGATCCATTTCCATTACCTCATATTGATGCCATGGTCGACGCAACCGCGGGACACGAGTTATTAACATTCATGGACGCCTATTCTGGATATAACTAAATTCTAATGCACGACAAGGACCAAGAGAAAACTGCTTTCATGACAGACCGAGGTATTTATTGTTACAAAGTTATGCCTTTCGGATTAAAAAATGAAGGGTCTACCTATCAGCGACTGGTAAACCAGATGTTTAAAGATCATCTTGGCGACACAATGGAGGTATATATCGACGACATGTTGGTAAAGTCAAAGCAAGTGATCGACCATATCGATCACCTTAGGCAATCGTTCGACATCCTTCGGAAATATAACATGAAGCTCAATCCAACTAAATGCTCCTTTGGCGTTAGCGCTGGAAAGTTCTTAGGTTACATGGTCACCCGTCGGGGCATTGAGGCTAATCCCGACCAGATCAAAGCCATCATCGAGATCAAGTCTCCTCGAAATTTCAAAGAAGTCCAGAAACTCACTGGTCGAGTAGCGGCTCTAAACAGGTTTATCTATCGATCCTCCGACAAATGTCACTTATTTTATAACGTTCTCAGGAAAAACAGAGGTTTCGACTGGACCGACGATCATGAGCGAGCATTGCAAAATCTGAAAAAGTATATGACGTCGCCTCCTTTATTGTCAAAACCATATGATCATGAGGTCCTACAGCTATATTTGGCTGTTAGTCCAAATGCCGTAAGTGCCGTTCTGACACGCGAAGATGAAAAACAGCAATTGCCGATTTATTATGTAAGTAAATCCCTCTTAGACGCGGAAACCAGTATTCCTCTATGGAAAAATTGCTTTTATCGCTAGTCACTACTGCTAAAAAATTACGTCATTATTTTGAATCGCATCCTATTACCGTCGTGACTAATTTCCCTCTTAAGTCCGTCTTAAGAAAACCCGAGTTGACAGGACGATTGGCAAAGTGGAGCATATACCTCAGTAGTTACGACATCGAATTCAAACCCAGAACCGCAATCAAATCGCAAGCGTTAGCAGACTTTATCGCTGATTTCAGTCCAGAGCTAGAAAAAGAAGCAGAATCCGAGATATTGATTGTGGCGACTCACGACGACGCACCTTGGATATTACACGTCGATGGGTCATCCAACACCAGAGGCTCGGGGCTAGGCGTCGTCTTAAAGTCGCCACAAGGGGGCAAGATGGTGTATTCAGACCGATGCGACTTCAAAACCACCAACAATGAAGCTGAGTACGAAGCCTTGATAGTGGGAATGAATATGGCCTACGACTCGGGGGCAACCGCGTTGCATGTCAAGAGCGACTCTCTGCTGGTAGTAAATCAAATCAATGGAGAATTCGCAGCCAAGGATTCCAAAATGACAGCATATCTAAGCGTGGCAAAAGAAATTTCTGAAAAATTTAGATCTTTTTCTATTGAACAGATTCCGCGAGACCAGAACACTCAGGCCGACGCATTGGCAAACCTTGGGTCCGCTTTAATTGAACCAATATTTGATGTTATTCCTATGATTCACCTGACAACGCCATCCATTGGAAACACAGACGTCATCCAAATCGAGAACGAAGAAAATGATTGGTCACGCGACATTCAAAATTTCCTCGTGCACGACCAACTCCCCGAAGACAAAATGGAGGCTCGAAAAATCAGATTCAAAGCATCTAAGTACGTAATGATTGAAAATAAGCTTTATCGACGATCATCGACGAGCTTAAATTTAAGGTGTGTCATCAGCAAAAATCAAGCCCAGAAAATCCTCCAAGAGATGCACGACGGCGAATGCGGTAATCATTCAGGAGGTCGTAGTTTAGCTAATCGTATGTCCCGACAAGGATATTTTTGGCCAACACTGCGACAAGACGCCATCAAGTACGTCCAGAGTTGCGACCCCTGTCAACGACACTCGGGTATGTCTCATAAACCCTCGGAACCTTTGCACTCGACACTTATCCCATGGCCCTTCATGAAATGGGGAATGGATATCGTCGGCAAGCTACCGCCTGCTCCGGGGCAAAAGGTGTTTCTCCTCGTACTTACGGACTACTTTTCTAAATGGGTCGAAGCGGCTGCCTTCTCCCAAATTAGGGATAAAGAAGTTATCTCTTTTATCCAGACTAACATCATATGCAGGTTTGGGATTCCGTCCGAAATTGTCTGCGACAATGGATCCCAATTCATAAGTGATAGGACCCAACAGTTCTGTGAAGATAAAAGCATCAAACAGACAACCTCGACTCCCAGATATCCCCAAGCCAATGGACTCGCTGAGTCGAGTAACAAGACTATTGTAGCCTCGATAAAGAAACGATTAAAAGCTGCAAAGGGAATGTGGGTCGAAGAACTCCCTTCTGTCCTGTGGGCAAATCGCACGACGCCACGCACGTCCACAGGACAAACCCCCTTCTCTCTCGTCTACGGTTGTGAAGCCGTCCTACCAATCGAAGCTTATCTCCCGACCTCGAGGCATACTTCCATCGACCATAACTTGTTTGATTTAAGTTATGACCTCGACGCCCTCGAAGAGCTCAGAGAATCCGCCTTGATCAGGATGGCGTCGCAGCAGGCGGTCGAACGACATTTCAATAAACACGTCAAAGTTAAAGTCTTTCAAGAAGGCGATTACGTCCTCCGTCGAGTATTCCCAAATACCCAGGAGCTCAGGTAAGCTTACTACCAAGTGGGAAGGTCCTTACCGCATCTCCGAAGTCGTTGGTAAAGGAGCCTATCGACTTCAGACCCTCGACAATCAAGAAATCCCGTGAAGTTGGAACGCGACGCATCTGAAAAAATATTTCTTTTAGAATCGCCTTCCTCTTATATAAAGTTTTTTCAAACACAACAATAAACACCGTAAGATCGTTGGTGGTCCGACGATCGACCTCTAACAAACTTTATCGCATGTACGCATGACATGAGTATCTAAGTGTGTGACTTAATTGTTTTACCACAGGGGCATATATTCTAGAATTTCGTTATACGATACAGTTACATGTAAGGTCTGAACGATCCCTCGATCTAAGTTTCTGGAACTCAGAAAAACTTTGAATGTTCTAACACATCAATGATATATATCTGTGCTTATTATTGCAGTCCAAATATGTGATTCATGTTTCAACCGTTACATTGCAATGAATGCCTAAGTCGCACGATCCTTCGTTTGTTTCGTACTTAACGAATTTTATGATCGATATTACATTTATCCACGACATATGTAATTGAAAGCACGAGTTCAGCAAAAGAAGGAACTTCATTAAAAGATTACATATGAACGACCGATAGTCGGACGAGTAAAGACAAAATCTAAAGTCGTTACATACCAACCACCAATGGTCGAGCATGAAAAGCCTAGTTCGTAAACACAAAAATCTACCCTAGAACTAAAGAAGCATATCGATCGCAAGCTCTGCTCAACAGTCTCGACATTCGAAGCCCTGCCAATCCCGGAGAACTGATGCAAGGATCAAACGAGTATATTAGGAGTTGTCTTCCAACTCCTTACGCCTTGACATTCTGAGAATGTGGCTCTTAAGATTAATGTTAAGGTTGGAGGAAGGAATATATTCCTCTCGACGATCGACCTCCACTCCAACATTTCCTCTACCTTCACATATTTTATGACAGGAAACCGAAACATCTGCAAATTACAATAGAAACATATTAAATGCTCAATGAAAGAACATCGATGACACAAGTTTTGAAAGAAAAACTTACAAGGAACGCCAGTTCGGCAAAACACAACCCTATCTCTTCAACAAAGATCATTTGAAAACACTCCTCGGAAACTAAGGGCTGATGTTTCCCCAGATGCGGAAGTGACTTCATCCTGACGAGGACGTAGTCAAACGAGAGGGATGGCGACAACGCAAAGCTGATCACCATAAGTTCCTCCTCGTTCTCTCCCGTCTTTACACCCTCGCCCCTGTCGGCTGACGAAAGGGTTGACGTGGCAGAACACATCGTCGCCAGATGCGCAGAATACACAGACATCGTGTTCATCGTAACCAACATCGACAACGATTCGGGTATCGCAACCCTTGATAGATCTCCGACCACCCAAGATTTGAACAAAGTCGAGATTCTAGAGAAAGGGCCTCATCAGAAACAGAAAACTTTTTCTCTAAAGAAAACAACCCATTGTGATCTCTATTTATGCAGGAAATCGCAACAAGTCGAGTATGCTGATGATCAACACGCGTCCATACCTATCCGAAACTTCGACACCTGTCTTCGACAGCTGGTAAGCATCATCGTGCGTCAGCATGACGTCACAACTTGTTCAACTTTTCAACTTCTCGTTCAGTTAAAGGCGAACCGGTCTAGTTCCACGACAACCAGGTAAGTCCCTCAACCCAGGTCACAAGTCTAAACGTTCGACAAGCAAAATTTAAAATTTAAATTTGACATTCAATTTTCAAATTTTGGGGGCAAACTGTTTGGGCAAAAAATCACGTCGTACGACCACGACCAAAGCAGGTAAGACGCACATTATAATCCAAATCTTGTATTAAGATAAGGTGTCGACAAGAACCTAAGAGACATTCGTCGTCTCCCGTAAAAGGTAAGTCGTACATCCCTCATGACGCTCGACCACGGCGTCGCCCGTCCCGCACGACCATCGCGTAAGATCATTGTACCTCGACCACAGCTAACGTTAACCATGACTGTTACGTTTGTTAAGTGTTTAATGCAGGAGTCAAAGCCATTAAGGAGCAACGGATATAACCGACGCAACCATCAACGATCGATAGCCGTAACGGACGAAGACCATCATGGATATTCACTCCGACAACCGTTACAAACCATTTCCAGCTGTTGTAGCCGTTGATCAAAGCATTAATGGAGCTAATTAAAGCTCCCGAAGACTATAAAGACCAAGATAAATCATCCTTCCAGGGGATCTGAGAGCACATCAGCGAATACCATCGAACAACAGAGAAAAGCATTCAAGTTCATAGCCAAGAACCCTCAAACTCTGGAAATCAAGTACTGAAAGCCAGAACCCTACAGTGAACTCAAGAACACTCTAAGAAAAGCTTAAGTCATCGTTCTCGACGCACGACAATAGCCTTCGACCAACAGTTCACACTTTGTATTTGACCAACACTTTGTTTAAACCCCTTTTTTCTCACACTACTTTTTTCACCCCGACGGTTACTGACTTAAGCATCGGAGAGTCGTTGGCTAGCCAACGACCAACCTCTGACGATATTTTATCGCAGGATCGCACGACATAAGTTATTAAGTCTATCACATGACTTCCGCAGGATCGCATAACATAAGTAATCAGGTCAACTATACGACTTAACTACCTTGTCGCATGGACGCATATTTTAGATTCACTGCACAATTTAATTATGTGATCGACCCACAATCTAAGTGTTTTAACTTAGAAGAATCTCATGTTCTGAACGAATGCTTCAAACGCATGTACATATGTTTGCTTACACGATTTATGTTTTGATCGTTATCTTTCAATAAATGCCCTCATCGCACGTACCTACATTTGTTATATATGACTTATGTCCCTTATCGTACGATAGATGTTACGCTCGATGTTTCTTTATTGATCGACATTAAAATAATGCATAAGTTCACAAGAAATGTAAATTCTATTTCATCAAACGATCAATTACAAATGACTCGACCACCAACGGTCGAGCGATCAGAACAAAGACCCCTAAAAACTTCCAAAGGCTGAGGAGGAACGTCAATCGCATCCTTACCAAAGACCTCGTCCATTGGGCCTTCGTCCATCTCCTCCTCCTCGGTCTCCTTCTCGTCATCTGAATCGAGATCTCTCGCAGATCCGACATCCTTCAGGTAGACGGCAAGCTCCTCCGACGCCGAGACAAGAGGATTCTTCCCCGACAAATGTTTCCTCATGATCGCCGCCCTGGCAGTCAGACGAGCCAAAGCAAAGATGGTTTTGGCTTCATCTTTGAGGTCCTTCACCTCTTTCTCCAAAGTCGCCACCCTAGATTTGGAATCTTCAGCCTCTTTTTCACTCGCGGTCAAAGACCCCTTGACCCTATCCAGCTCTTCCCTTTGGTCGGCAATCGTGGACAGAGATTGTTGCCAGCGCAGGTTTGCCTCGTCCTTCGCACGTCCGACGACCTCTAGCTCTTTCAGAGCCTCGTCGAGACGTTTGTACATAGCCTCTTCACGCTTCACGGCAACGTCCGCCCTCTCCAACGCCGCATTCCCCCTCTCGTGATCAGAAGAAATCCAACCCCTTATCTTCTCCGTCTCTGCGCGCAAGGCAAGAGAATACTGGAACGCCTGTAAGACATAAGACGCACGTTAGTACGACAACGTTAAACAACGAAAAAATAACCCAAGTTTTGAAAGAAAAACTTACCAGAATTGCCAGTCCGGCGACATGAAATCCCGTCTCCTCGATCGGAAATCCCTCAAAACGCTCCCTGAAAGAAGGAAGCAAATACTTCCCCAGATGGGGAAACAAATCCGTCCCGTCTAGGACGTTGGCAGTCATAAAATTCGACGGCAACGTGAAGTTAATCGTCGTGACTTTAGCCTCTCCCGTCGCCTCTCCCTTGCCCTTGTCGGCCGACAAAGGGGTCGATGTGGTAGACGGAGACTTCGCCGTTTTCGCCGGTGGCGCCGAACTTCATCATCCTCGCAGGCGATGCGATCGATACCTTCGCCTTCTCAGGTGTGACGACTCTCGATGAGTCGTCAGCCCCTAAAGATGGTTCCCTCGGGATAGTCGTCCTCGCCTTCTTCGGAATATCAGGACCAGTGGTCGAGGTCCTTGGCCTCTTTTCCTTTCCCTTACAGGCAAGCTCAAGCTGAGCTGCTCTTTTAGCAGAGACAGTCGGCACCTTTGGCTGAGACTCTCCTGGAAGCCAAAAAAGAAAGAAGTGTTACGAGAAGCATAAGAGAAAAGGATTAAGATTAAGTAGAAGGGAATGTAAAGGTACACTTACCGGTCATCTCTCCTTATTCTCTCGACTTTTCTTCTGTCTCCTCTTCTTCCTCTTCTTCCTCAAGTTTCGTCCCCCGATTCTCTCCTAAATATACCAAATCTTCGTCGTCGTCCACCAATTGTCGGACAACAAACGACCGTTCTACAACGCTGAACGCCAAGAATGTGTCGTCCTTCGCTTGAGAGTTGGCGTAGGGCTTCACGTCCTCAAATTTTATATCTGTCGATACGGAGAAAATAGGTCAGAGATAAATAAAAAAGTAACACGCGACATACGACAAAAAGCTAGAAAAATCGTACTCGACATATTCTAGCCGGCCCTAATCCAACCGCTCTCAGAGTCGAGAGTTGACTTACGCACGAATGCGTACCTGGTCTTCCATTTACGATCGTTTACAGCAGTCTTTAGGACCAAGGTACGATCGCCCTTATACCTATAATACAAACTACAGTGGTGACATCCGTTCTTCTTGACTTGATAAGCTAAGAGGAGGTCCCGTACATTCATGGGAGATTCCCATTTCTCAGTAAAACGCTCGATAACTTGTACGACTCGCCAGAACTGGGGCATTAGTTGGCCTAGTGCTAAGTCGAATTCTAACATAAAAGCCTTAGCCAAAGGCGAGTAGGGCCATTCGAAGCCTATCTTAAAGGGATATTCGTATACCACGATATACCCCTCAGGACATTTATTTGGTCGAGTCTGACCTCCTAGAATTAATTTAACCCCCGCAGGGATTTTTGCTAGACTCCTAAGGTCGTCGAGATCCGACTGTTCTCGAATTGAACTTTCGGGTTCCGTCGACATTTCTAAACAGACTTAAAAAAGACCAGAGAAATCGTACCTCAAAATTCCTAACTGATTCGGAAATGTTTACAGGTTTGGAAAGAGTATCGACGAAGAACGAGCAAAAAATCAAGAAGAAATCTCTGCCTAAAATTATCTGAAATCGTAAAAAGGAAAGGATCCATCAAGGGTCGCTATTTATGTAAATGATCGTGTCAGGTCGAGCCCTCAGATGATCGACACATGCCCTTACCTTTTCGTATGACCACACGGATCGACGTCACCTGGCAATGACAGCTGCTAAGCATAATCGTGCGTCAGCATGACGTCACGACCTAATCCCCTTTTCGACTTCCTATCTAGTTGAAATTGGACCGACCTAGTTCTAAGGTAACTTTCGACACGTGACATCCGACTGACAAAATTTAAAAATTCGAATTTGCCACTCTATTTTTCAAAATTTGGGGGCAAACTGTTTGGGTAAATATTCACCAATCTCGACCACGACCAAGGTGAGGAAAACATTTATTACACCTTTTCATAGCAAGATAAATTTATAGTACGTTATCCCCTGATCAAAGGTAAAATCGAAAGTTATTCACCTCGCGACACTCGACCAGGACGTCGTGTAGGTCGCACGACCGACGTGTCTAACCTTGCGACCTCGACCGACTAACGTTCGATATTACTGTTACGTTTTTTCAGTGGTTAATACAGGAATCAATATAATTGATGAGCAACGGCTATAACCGACAAAGCCATTAACAACATTCAACTCGACGTCCGTTACAGCAGTTACCAAAAACATTCAAGAGGACAATCAATGCACCCGAAGACTATTAAAGCAAAGGCTCAATTAACATTCCGGGACATCGCATTACATCACACAAACATCTGAACTAAAAAGAACACACGAAGCAAAGGAATTCTCTCTCGAAGAATCGCTCTCGACGCACGACATTCGCACACGACATACAGTTTTTACACACGACGCATATTGTCTTTACATTAAAAACACTTTTTACTTTACATTTAAAGTATTTCCTTTCATCTGTATTGTAATCTCTGTACGATCGACACCCGAAACATAAGGATATCGCCCCTGTTTGGCGACCATAGTGCAGCGACAACTTCCACAGTCGTCCGTGGGTTTTTTCCTCGTTGACGGTTTTCCCGCGTCACCAAATTCTCCATCTCATTTACGTTTTTCGCCTTTGTCGTACGCTTTGTCGAAATATTTCTTTCTTTAGTTGTTAAATTCCACAATCAACCTTAAGTTATCCTTTTGGACGATTTTTGGCATTAACAGCCGGGTAGCCACATCTTCTACCAACGAGCGTACGTTGCCGTTGCGTATTGAACAAGCCATGGTGGACCCAGCCATGCAAAGCACAACCCCTCTATGCCACTCGTCGGCATCTTAATTTGCCGATGTTTCATTTTCCACAGGGGATAAAGCACAACTGCTATCGGCAACACACTCGGTGTCTGCTGATATTGAACAAGGTAGGCTCCTGCCCCGGCCACCGCCCTTTATTTCGAGCACGTTGAGTCTAGAGCCTTTTGGATATACATCTTCTCCTAGGCCACGCGCGTCGGCATCCTAACAAGTTGTGAGCTTTCGTGCTCCAACCGGAACACCCCGAGTGCGGCCGCCATTTGTTGGTGCCCCACGAGGACTGGGTGGAAGTCCTGTCATGGTCAACACTATGCCAGTCATGAACACAGGCAGTACGGTTGCTACAACCGCTACTTTAACCGGTAACCTAAGTGGTCCGGTAGTTAGTTCCATTTTCCCAAATTTTCCACATGAACAGGTTGTATGCATGCTTGGTCCATATCCGCACTATATCACACTTCCATTACTGGCATCTGCTTTAGGCACCATCGATAATGCCTACAAGCAACACCGTCGGGCCATGCAAAGTATAGTTGACAGATTAGCAAGCGAAGTGAGCAGAGCCATCAAGGGCAAAACAGTTGCTGAATCGTCGTCAACCCCTCAGGATCAACCATCAAGCGTACAATCCGACCCACAAACACCACCACCAGTTCCGTTACACCAAATCCCAGAAGACCATCTCTAATCAGAGCTGTTAGCCCGACTCCTAGCCAAAAGCGACTCTAGTACAGCTGAAGAAGTTGACCTAGTTGGATTACTCCTACAACTTACCCAACCTCAAACCCAAACCCCAACCCAACCACCTTCTAGCAACGACTTCCAGCGTCTAACCGACTCAATGAAATATATGACAGAAGCCGTGATGGCAGGATTCACCTCCATCACTGAAGGCTTCGGGCTGTCGAAGAGAAGTGTGGGATTCAAGCTCAAGCCTCACAGAAACGAAGACATGATGATCAGGATGATCCTGATCAACATGAGGGGGAGAAGAGAGCAAGGGTTGGTGCATCCAGTGGTATGGCTACTGAAAACGTTGGGGGATCAGATCAGCCAGCTAGTGAAAGGGAGACAGGAACAAGTGGAACGGACACTGATATGGTCCAAGTGGATGACATCGAAGTTCTAGTTGATGTCATAACTGGGGTTGAAAAGCCTCCGGTTGTTGACAATAGAACAGCTGAAGAAAGGATGGCAGATTCTATGATCGTGGATTACATTTACATTGATTCTGAGGAAGAACCTGAGAAAACGACTATCCAGATCAAATAGGAATTAGAAGATATATTCGACATCACCGGAGCTATTAAGGCTGCTTCGGATTCTGATAGTGATGTTCCTCCTCCGCAACCACCGAATGATCAGGGTGCATGTACTTCCGCTCCTCAGAATCCAGTTGTTCAAGAGGATGCTCTGGTAATTCAAATGCATGTCGATGGAATAATCAGAGATCCTATACTTGAAGCTCAACTGGCAATATATCAAGAGGTAATTGATGCTGAGCCAAGGTATGTGGCTACAGGTGAAAGGGTAAGTATCTTAATTCCCTATCAAGAGAGCCTCAGAAAATATTTGTTTATGAAAGACGTCCAGAAGATTGATTTAGCAAAGGTTTACGGCATTGAGGACTGGCCATCACTTAAGAAGATCGAGTTTCTGTATGTTATGAGCAATAAAGACAGAGAAACGAGTGCTGTCAGATCAAAACAAGATAGTGAAAGTGCTGAAGGTTGATTCTCAAAAGCTGCTCAATGTCTTTTATCCTGAATTCATTGTCTTGAGATCTGATGGTTCTGAATGTGTGTTCTCTGAGGCTGACTTCAAAAGTTTAAAGCTCGATGACCTCCTAAGCCTATACAATGCCCTTGCCTGCCTCCCCGACAAGAAAGTAGAATGGTCTGCCGCGTATCAAAGTGTCAAGAGATTCATGCGGAACATTCTGAAGTTCTCTAATCTGACAGACTTTCAGATGGGTCTGGAAGCACGCCAAGCCCGAGTAAACCTAAGGGCACCGAACCGGCGTCTGTCAGATATTCAAGGTATCCCAGCCTACACCGTACTGAAGAAACCGGATATTGGAGTTGTTTACTTCGATTCAGAATCAAAGACGAGATTTATGAGAGTTCTTGAAGTCAACAAGTTCAGCGATGGTACATTCAAGATAATTTTGGTACACCTGGAGAGCAAGCTTCGTATGGATGAAAGTGGGGAGGTGAAGCTGAAAGATAAAGAAAGGGATCTGATCAAACAAGTGATTGAAGCCATTACCTACCGGAAGGAATACCAACATGCACTGCGGAGGTTCGAGATCATTTTCGGGATTCGGAAGAAGTATGTGACCCCGGTGGACGCTTAAACTCTTTGCCTCTACATTGGTACAAAATGGAAGAATGTTAGTGCCTAATATTACAAGTTGTACCATGTAGAGGGACTATTATTGTAATTGCTAAGTTACATAGTATATATTGTATGCTTAGCCTAGATTTCTAATTAGGTCATTCATTCCATTTTCTCTCAAGTACACACACTCTTCACATTCTCTCTACATCTCTATATTGTACTTGAAGGATTGATCATCATTGATATATATGGATGGCTATCTGATTGATTATATGGATTGATTACTTGTTCTGGGATCACAGTGACACACTTTCTTTTGTTCTTCGGTTCACAATCGAAACTCGATAAGTTCCCGATTCATCTCGATGGGTGTTGGGTTAACGTAATGAAGAACACGATGCCTTAGGACGTTGAAGAAAGTGTTGTAGAAGGTGATTTCGAGTTACGGACTTACGGTGTCGATATGTTGTACACACTTGAGCGAACATAAATATTCATAATGAATATAGCACATATATGACATTTAACGTAAAAACGGTTAAAACAACAAAAAAACTATATCGAGATGGATGTCATATCGAAGAGCACAGAATTCTCGTTTTTTTGATGTAATTTGTTTGATTAAAATATTAGTAATTTTTAAGATAATTTATTTTAAACTTTAAGGGGGGTAAAAGTTTTTAATTAAAAAAGAAAATAAAAAGTCAAACATGGTAGACGTGTGTTTAAATTATCTTCCCATTTTACCCTTAATCACCTTAATTAATAATTTCAATTAAAAACTCTATTTAATATGGGTCATTGGATCAATAGAGATGGAAAGGCTAACATCCGTCCTCATGTTCACAATTGAAAATGAGTTTTTATTTAAACTTTCCTCTATATATATATATATATATATATATATATATAGGGAAAGGTTCAATTGAGAAGTCTAAATATTTTGAGAAATAGAGAAGTAAAAAAACACGGGAGTGTTCATATATAAACACTCCAACGTTCATATATAAACGTTCATATAATAGTCATATATGAACGTTCATATATAAACAGTCATATATAAACATTCATATATGAACACTCCCCGTGTTTTTTTACTTCTCCATTTCTCAAAATATTTAGACTTCTCAAATGAACCTAACACTATATATATATATATATATATATATATATATATATATATATATATAGGGAAGGGTTCAATTGAAAAGTCTAAATATTTTGAGAAATTGAGAAGTAAAAAAACACGGGAGTGTTCATATATGAACGTTCATATATGAACATTCATATATGAACACTCCAACGTTCATATATGAACGTTCATATATGGACGTTCATATATAAACAGTCACATATGAACATTCATATATGAACACTCCTGTGTTTTTTTACTTCTCCATTTCTCAAAATATTTAGACTTCTCAAATGAAGCTAACACTATATATATATATATATATATATATATAGACCTTCTTTTGTGATCCTCACAATTTGTAGGAATTATGAGATCCATTGTAAGTCTATAAAATGAAAAATTAATGTTTTAAAATAAGATAAAATCAAATCCCATCAAATCCGCTTCCTATATTTATAAGGGCAATTAGGGAATTTACATCATATGATTGTCATTGCCATAATCTCTGCAACCAATTTTTTCGTAAAGTAATAGAAGAAATATGACGACTACATATCTCTTCAAAATTAAAACAAATCGGAAGAAATCCTTACAATCGTGTAAATACCAACGACAAAGGGATGGAAACATTCAAAATCTATATAAATGGTGCGAGTGTAGAGAGATGAACATATGGAGAATTCGTAGGAGCTTGTCGAACAAGGTAACTTGAAAACCCTAGTTTACGATATCAATAGGGAGTCAAAGTTTGAGACCTATGTGTGCCCAATGTGGTTTTCTTGACAGGTTTAATAGGTTTATGGTCAGGTTAGTGATTATTTGAGAAATTGTGTGCACAATGTGATAAACTATGTGTGCACAATGTGATATGTACATACTCAATTGTATTGATATCTTCTTTCTGCACCATGTGGTAACAATACAAAAAAGTTTCATGTTCTAACTATATGGGCACAATGTGCTATACCTTACAGGTTTAACATGTTTAGGCATAACTAATTATTTTTTTAAGCAAAATATGAGTGCACAATGTGAAAAACTGTGTGTGCACAATGTAAATGGAGTGTTGGATTAGAAATCAAATGTCAGAATCTCAATAGAAAATTTACAACGATTATATGATCTTCTAGTTCATTCTTTGCCTTTGGGGTGGTTATTAAGCAGACCATGTTGTGTGCTAGGATCTTTCTTGATCTTTAATTTATATTTAATTCTGGGCATCGAGTAGACAACCATTTCCCTAGGGTGGTAGTCGATAATATATACCATCTCCAATTTTCTTTGACACTTTTGTAGAGACATGTTTAGAGGTTAGAAACACGATGGATGGTGGATGCACTGGTTAAACAGTAAGGTACTGTTATTTGATTATTGATGATTAAAACAAAAGTTTGCTGACTGGGAAACTAGTGTCTTAATGGCATGCCACCGTCATAAATGATAAAATCCAATAAAATCCTAAGAGGTCCACCAAATTCCCATGAGCTGCCTTGAGCTGGTAACTCCAAAATCGATGATTCTTGGCCACTGACTTACTGCTTTCACTCAAATGCCACTAATTGTGTAAAGCCATTTGTTATTTACGCCACTGTGTGCAACTATGTTGAGACAATTGCATCAACTCATGCACAACAAAAATCGTCCAGTATGTTTTGTCACAACTAATGTAAATTTATAAAAGCAATACCTAAAACAAGAACACTTGCTAGTTGCAACAATCATATCCACACAGGTTGTTGCTATACATCTATTAACATTTGGATTTGATGACAGAAGTGCCAAAGCTGAGGATATTGTTAGTGTTGGAGATTAACAATGATCAACGATGTTTGAATCATTCATCATCTCCATCGTGAACACAATCACAGTAAACACAGGTTATATAAACTGAAATATTATTGATTGTGAATCCATTTTCTGATACACGACACACACATATATACTTACAGAAACGGTGCCAATCAAAGCAGTTACACCCCTTTGAATCGATGCAACATAAACCGTTTCTTAACTGCTACTTACTGGACTTCTATACGACACAACTTGATGGCATGTGGCCCAAGTTTCTGACCCAACTAATAAACATAAAATACACAGACTAATTTATCTGTTTTGTCATTATATTCTAACATTCCCCCTTAATGACAAAAACAGTAAATTCCTTAATCTTCATTCTTCAATCAATGATAACATAATCATTGAACTCGTTCGATGCACTTGAGCTATCTTCTCCACTAGTATTGCTGTCTTTTGACACTTCACAGGTAACATCCACCTTTGCTTCTTGATTATCAATCTTGTTTGGAGAAGTCATATTGCCTCCCTCTTGATCTTCATGGTTATTAGCCTCCTCGCCAACAACGTGCACACCTTCAATGGTGTAATCTCTTGGACACATTGGCCCTACCTTTGCAAATTCGTATTTTTCACAAATCTCTTTGAACTTCTTCTCATAACATCTCTTGTACACATATTGCTCATCATCAATATTCTTAAATTTCCCATGGAGGGTATCATCCACAGGCATCTATTCATCACCTTGTTTCTTTTCAACAAAATTATCATCATCATCCTTGACAATCTTCATGTCGTTTTTAAGCGGAATATCACAATAATTTGTGATAAATTCGACTTCTTCCTTCTGGAGTGTTTCTCCATTCAACTCATCTTGTATTCTGTGTTTTTCAACATTTTCTGTGGTGCTTTCTTCATCAGCAAACATGTATTTGATCATACATGTTGTTCCATCCAACTCTATTTCAAAACCTTGCTTGATCAATTGTTTCATGCTAAGCACATTTATACCAATTTCTGGTACGTATGATACACATGATATCACATGTTCAATTTCAAGAGTTTTCAACACAATTTCCCCAACACCATTCGATAATAGGAAGTTTGTGTTGTGTTCTTGTGTTTCCACATCAAAACAGGCTTTGAATCTGAGGAACAGATCACGATTTGGTGTCATGTGCTTCGAGTAAAACTTAGAAACATACCAGGTTTCATTCCAGTTGCTTCCATCGATTTCCTTTACCTAGTAATCACCATAAACCTTCACTTCTTTGCTGTACTTTTGTACATATCGGTCCCCTTAATTGTGTTGTTCATAATCGATAACCTTTTTGTCTTTTGCATCATGAATTTCTTTTTCTTTCATCAATAGACAGTTCCAATATGCATGCCCTCTAATCTTGCACGCATAGCATCTTGATCGTTTCATTCTCTTCACCAGTTCCATACCCATACATCGTTTTCTTCTCTTCAAAGTCAGCCTTTTGAAACTGTTGATCAAGATCCTCTTTGCAATTCTTTCTTTTCTAATCAGAATTGAATCAAGTTTACGATTCAATTTCATCTTCCCTTGATCGATCCTAAGGCTCTGATACCACTTTCTTGGATATTAACAATGATCAACGATGTTTGAATCATTCATCATCTCCATCGTGAACATAATCACAGTAAACACAAGTTATATAAACTGAAATATTATTGATTGTGAATCCATTTTCTGATACACGACACACACATATATACTTACAGAAACGGTGCCAATCAAAGCAGTTACACCCCTTTGAATCGATGCAACATAAACCGTTTCTTAACTGCTACTTACTGGACTTCTATACGACACAACTTGATGGCCTGTGGCCCAAGTTTCTGACCCAACTAATAAACATAAAATACACAGACTAATTTATCTGTTTTGTCATTATATTCTAACAGTTAGGACTCAATAGAACATTATTATGACTTTTATCTAATTCCATATGTTCAATTTGCCTGTCAGAATTGTGTATTTTGGTGATACCAGGAAACTAGTTATATTGGATACTAACAAGAGAGGTTAAATGTGATAAACCATGTGTGTACAGTGTACTAAATAATGCCTGAATGATCAATTTACTAAAAAACCGTCAACTAATTCAACCTCAGCACAGGCTGCCCTAGGTTTCACATTTTCTCGTTTGTTCTTCCCGGGCCACCATTCCGGATAACCAATCCGCTTGAAACACCCGTCACGGGTATGTACGTCTCTATCACATACACTGCAGTGTTCCATTTCCTTCCCATCTTTCTTTGTGAACTTGTTGGTTTGTTGGCTCGAACCCTATCACGCTTCACGAAGGCTTGGAACGCGGCTGCTTCTGCGGTGGGTCTCTTGGGGTTGGTTATGGATCTTTGTTGTTCGTCTTCTGTAACTAGATGGTAGGCGTTTTCTAAGGATGGTGTAGGATTCATGGCAAGTATTTGTGTTCTCACTATTGAATACTCACTGTCCAAACCCATGAGAAATTCATAAAGCCTTTCCTTCTCCTTGAGTTCATTGAGAGCCTTTCCAATGCCACGGGAGCATCCATTACAAGAGCATTGAGGGGTAGGGAGAATGGATTGTATTTCGTCCCATAACCCTCGTAGCTTCGTATAGTAGGCCGAAACCGTCATGCCATCCTGTCGAGTGTTAGCGATCGATTGCTTCAATTCATATGCACAAGGTGCACTTTCCTTCCCAAATCTTTCATGCAGATCTGACCACATCTCTGCAGCGGTGTGAGCGTATTTCACGCTGGTCCGAATATCCTTCTCCATGGCCGTATTAAGCCATCCTTTGATCATTGCATCACATCGCATCCAAGCCATGTGATCGACAACGGTCTTTTCTGGTTTTTTGATCGTCCCATTGATGAAGCCAATCTTGTTTTTAGCAAACAAGAAATTCTCCATCTCTTGAGCCCAATCGATATAGTTGTTGTCCGTCAAAACATCGTTGACGTGCATCTGCCTTGGATAATCCGATGGATGAATGTAGTAAGGAGAATTCACATCGGGAATGCTTCTTTCGTTCTTGTCAACCTTGTCGCCGACAATGGTAGCAACGGAGGTTTAGTTTGGGTTGTTCGATGGAGCGGTGTTAAGCCTGCTCTGATACCATAAAGAAATCTTGTTTCTTTTTATTTTTGATATATCCAAGATACAACAGAGAGCTAAAATATATAGGAGATACAATCCTAGACTACCAAAGGAAAGCAGGAAAGCAGGAAAGCAGGAAATCAGCCGCTAAAAGGGAAAGATTACAACAAATCAAGAGGAGAGATTTAAGGAGAGAATCATGGGATTTTACATTTTATTCATTTTTGTAATCTTGATCCACAGGATAGTCCTTGGTCGGAAGGTCACGGGCTTAAGAAAAGAAATAGAGATGAAAGCAAAATGCATTCAATGGGATTGTATAAATATGGAGTTCTACATTTTAGGATCCCATTAATATAAATATGGAATTTTAATTATTTTTTCAATGCATTTACGTATGGGGGCATGTTGAAAAAGAAATATAAGAGTGAAAGAATGTTTTCATCTCAACGATATTGTATTGAGTGTTGAAGAGTGAGAAAGTTTTGTGTTTGTGTGGGCATTATTTTTTTTTCTTTTAGTAATTGGATGTTAATGAATATGATCAAATAATTGGATATTCGAGCTACCACCTTCACTTCCTCTCTCATAATTATTTGTTAAAACTTTCAAATCTCATTGGATTATCTTCAATTGTGCACGTGAAGACAGATCACAGCCGTTGATCGTAACCAAATTGAAGTCGACTCTGAAATTCGGCTTCAAGGTATTTTTGACATATTCGTTATGTACAAAAGATTAAACCTACTTTATTTAACTTTGAATCAAATATTACTTACATAAAAACCTCACTACATAAACTCTCAACTCTCAACCATTATTACAAAAAAACCTCACTACAAATCACTCAACTCTCAGTGTTTCTCTTCAAGAGTTTTGAGGAGAAAACCCTAGATGAAACCCTAATATATATTGAGAGAAAATGTAAGAAGTAAGAAAATAAAATGACAATCTGGTATCTAACCCTAAAATGAGAAAAACAATCCTTTTATACAACAAGTAATTGTCATTTAGTTCTTGTACAACAACCCTTCCTTTTTCTTTATTTATTCCACTAACCTTGGTTCCCTTTTCCTTTGCAGCGCCATCCATACCTTTCACCAACTTGTCAAAACCAGCCCTCGTAATATAAAAGCCACAAAATAACTTAAGTACTAAATGTCAAGATTGAAATTACTTACTAATATTCTCAACACCCTCCCTCAATCTTGGCATTGAAAAAGATCTAACATTTTAACTTAGAACACATATAGTTATGTTGATTTACATCAAAATTTTGTAAAAAATATCAGCTGGATTTTCTAAGAATAGTACTTTAACAATCTTTAGCATTCTAGACGTTACCTAATTTCTTACTTCATGTATATCAATTTGTATATGCTTAGGACATTTATGAAAAAACAATTTGTATAGCAGATTTAGTGTCACATTTTAGATCAACAGGAAGAAGATTTTCTAATTTTAAAACTGTTAAAATATTAAGAATCCAAATAATCTCACATAGGGCAGATGCCCTTGCCCTATACTTAGACTCAGCTGATCAACGAGAAACTGTTGACTGTTTCTTGCCTTTTCAAGAAACCATACAGTTTCCTAAATATAAACAATAACTAGTGACTTACCCCAATCTGCATCAACAAACGTACTCAATCTAAAATCAGGAGATGAAGAGAAATAAACACCTTTTCCTGGAGAGCATTTCAAATATCTCAAACTTCGAAAAAATAATTTTAAGATGAAAGAGAATAGTACGAGAACCATATGATGAGTTGCACAATAGTCAAGGATCAATTCATGACTTTGAAGATTTGTCATAGTTGCCATGTTTAGTAATTCAGCGAATTGAAGCCCGAGTAAGTTAGTTGCATGTTTTTCAACAAAAAAACACCAATTTTGTGACTTGAAATACTCCAGAAAACTCAGGAGCAAAACAATTTTGACCACAATTTTAAAATTTGATTTAAAATTCCGTCTCTTTTGAAAAACATTTGAAACATTGCAGGAGTAAGAAGAGCAAGAAGGAATCTTAACAAAGGAAACATACTGGTTCCACAACATGTTAAGCTTATGATAACACTCAGATACAATAGTTCCACCTTGACTTAATGAAATTAACGTTCGATGAATATTGAAACTAACAAGAGCATGTATCTTATCATAAGCTTCTTTCAATATTCCTTTTAATTTTAGACACAACATATGAGTGCTATTGGTGTCACTGAAATGCAATAAAAAAAACTTCAACAACTAATACGGCGATTTTGGAGCCCTTAAGAAAAACAGAGCTTTCAGCGACACCAGAAACAACAGGCTTGCTAAGTGGAAGACAAGTAAAACCACTCACAAGAAAGAGGATACCAGAAGAATATAACGAGAAACAATAATAGCAGATGAGAAAAGGCATGTCCATAGGCCAAGATCACTTACTCAGCGCCCTTGCTATAGACCGAAGGCGAAAGAAACTTACAGTGCACTTGACTATCTTCTTCTATGAAAGAATAACCTGTACAGATTAGTAGAAAACCCACCACAACAAAGAAAATAACCAGGAAGAAAAAAAACCTGAACAAATGAAAATCTCACAAACCGAGACCAAGAACGAAGAGAGAAAAAATATTGACAAGAATAAAAATTCTTTCTTCAAAAACACAGGTTATGTCTTAATCATTGAAACACACAACCACACTGATAGACTAGATTTTACCGATAGAAAACACAGACACTAACCAAATTTTTTCAAGACAAGGAATCTAGAGAGAACTTTTAACAATATCGCCAAAAGAAATCTAACAATATAGAACGAACCAACCACGATCTTAAAAGACAAAAGGTAACACACCGAACAATATAATATCGATCAGATCGTGAGATATGAAAGACCTCAGATCTTCAATCGACAAGAACCAATTCAGACCGAGAGTTATTAAGCACCTCAGATCTGATCGCGAGAGAGCTGAAAACCACGAGGATCTGAACAGAACTTGACTTCAGCGGTAAAGACAAAAAATAAACAAATCAGAGGAAGGAAGAATTCAGACAAAACAGAATGCCGACTTTGGATCAAAATCGAAAGAAACATGAAAACCAAAGATCTAGACATATATTTAATAATCTGGATAGACCTCGTTATGAACAACAACAAACAACAATCGACCTTCGATCACACCTCCAGATCTGACGGCACCAGACACCACGATCCTCGTCTGAAAGACAATTTGATATAAACAAAATGTAACCGGACCTACTGAGGTCAAATCACACTATTATAAAAGAGAAAACAACCATTGTAACTAGATCTAAGGAGATCAGATCACAACATAAGAATGAGATGAAGATCAACAACAACAAAACAATGCATGTAACAAGGAGGCAGATCAACAGATTACAAAACCAGATCTGGACTGGCTTTAGCATGATACACAGTGTGTATAACAAATAACGGAACTAAATCTAACCATACACCTGCTTGAGTGCATGCAACAACAGACAATCAATAAAAAAAAATATAACTGGACGAAATACTCATAGACGACAGAAACAAAAATCAAAGAGATTAGATCTATAAACCTTTGCTGTCGATATGAAGACTACAATAAATAAACCAGGACTATGAAGTCAAGATCTGAACACCTCAGGAACAAATAACGAAAAACGAAAAATAGATCTAAGACAATGAGAGACTGAGGATGATGAATCAAGACTATTAGAGTCAGGATCCAATCAACAAGAACTCAGATCTGATTAACAACAGATCTAAGGAGATGAAACGATCGAACAAGACAAACCAGGGCTATAAGGCCAAGATCCATATGAGTCGATACAAACAGAAAAGGGAAGAACTCAAATCTGATTTACAACAGATCTAAGGAGATGAATCACATAAATCTATAAGAAGAAACGAAGAACCTGGACAAGAACTAAAGAGTTCGAATCTCAGGTGAATGATGAAATGAAAAACCCGGACAAGAACTAAAGAGTTCGAATATCGGGTGAATGATGAAATCAAAAACCTGGACAAGAACTAAAGAGTTCGAATCTCAGGTGAATGATGAAATGGACCAGGTCTAGAGAGACAAGATCCACACATCCATGAGATAAAAACCGTCTAGAAAGACAAGTTCAAAGAAAAACTCCGGTTAAGCGAGGAAAAGGTAAACAACTACAGATTTGGTGAAAAACTGAACTCAGAGGACAAAGGTTATAAAACCTAGATCCATATGAGCAGTGTATATAACCGAAAAAAACAATCTGAAGCAACACTAGACATAGACCGAGAAAAGAGCAACTGAAATGACGCACTCATAGAACCGTGGTTACAGAACCAAGATCCTGTCCTTTTGATAAAACGTAATAGATCATGCTTCAAAATAGCACTTCTGTATCATAGATCTTAAAAAATCTCAAACAGATTCTTAGGCGTGGATCATGCTTATATAACACGAAACAGATATATACAGACAAATCAGCAACTTTACCAGACGAAGTCTAAACAAAGAAGGAAACCAGATATGTGAGGTTTCCATGAACAGATCTGATCGATCTTGTCAGATCTATATGGAATCAGATGAAGAACTTAAAGGAACAGATTTTGCAATACTAGCAGGCCAGAAAATTACAGATCGACTTTTAAAGCGTCTAAAGCAAATATCCTTGGCCTAACCAACAAAGCGCAAGTATCCTTAGCCTCAAACAAAAAACCCAACAAACCGAAAGGTTCAAAAGAAATATGACAGATCTGAGTTTTCTGATAAGTTTTCTTCAAACGAATTCGAAAAATAGAGCAATAAAACCTGACCACAGATCTGAAGTCAATGTAACAAGCAGATCTGAAATCGGTGTAACACGCAAACAAGAACTGAACAAAACAGTGAACTCGTTCCTTATTCTCAGTTACGTACTGTTGGGTCACTTAAGATTTGAAGATGACCTCAGTCTCTCATCTTTACACAGTTCATACTTAGAATAATTTTAGGTTCTTTACAAGCAGGTTAATTGTATAAAAATGTTCGGTGAAGTCGAAGATCAACCGAAGAAACAAAGTAGAAGTATATCTTCAAGGCGGATTGAAGATAGATTTCTCAACCAAAGATTAAGCTGCTACTTGGGACGTCCTAAGGTTTCAGGCCAGTACAAGGTCCTAAGGTTTCAGGCCAGTACACTTGAAAAGCAAGGAAAATCTTGAAGACTTGATCTCTAGGATATGATCGGCAGGATATGTTGAAGTCATGATCGGTAGGATATCCTTGAAGACATCCTAGGCCAGTACAAGGTCCTAAGGTTTCAGGCCAGTACACTTGAAGAGCAAGGAAAATCTTGAAGACTTGATCTCTAGGATATGATCGGCAGGATATGTTGAAGTCATGATCGGCAGGATATCCTTGAAGACATCCTAGGCCAACAGTTTACAACAGGTATATTCTGCTCTATCTGCAAAATATTTGAGATATCTTGCAATGACAGAGACATAATCCAAGGATCAGAAAAAGAGGTCTTTGGATTTGTTATCTCTTTCAAGAAAGTTCAGATTCAACAAGAGGTCAACGCTTCAAGACAAAACATGCAAAGACAAAAGTACATCCCAGTACTTTTCAGAAGAAGCCTTCCATCCTGCCATCCAAGTGCTGCTTGACAAGTGTCCATGCATTTAATGCATGAGCACTATATAAGGAGATCATCTTCAACCTTGCAACTCAACCAGTTTTAAAACTCTCTCAAGACTTTCAAGTACTGGCATTACTCCCTCTCAGAAGTTCATTTGTGTTCTAAGTGTTTTACAACTGTTCTTATTCTCTGTGTGGCTTTGTGTTAGATTGTTTAAACTGATTTTATATTTGTTTTGTTCCGCAACAATCTTTAAGTTTTCTATGTGTAATTCTTGATTTTAAATCAATAAAGAATTAATTAAGTGAAAAATTTTGTGTATTGTATTCAACCCCCCCTTCTACAATACTTGTTTACCATTGCTACTCCATAGCTGGGACCAACAAGTGGTATCAGAGCAGGTCAGTTTAATCTAATAAACTTGATCTGATCTGCAATGGCTTCATCTTCTACCTTGAACAATGTTTCTTCTCAAAACTCTACTGCTAATGCTGGATCATACGACAATGGCTCCATAGCCAAACCACCAAAGTTTAACCCCAATAACTTCTCTTTGTGGAAAAGTCGTATGATGCTCTTTCTAGAAGGAGTTGACAGCAGATATCCTACTATACTCCATGAAGGACCTATTGTCCCAAGAGTTTGGGATCGTTATAATGCCAAAAATAAAGATGAGGATGGTGACGATTCTTCTTCTGATGAGGAAGAACGAACACCAGCTACTGGGAGATACATTGTAAAGGACCCCAGTAAGTACACTGATGAAGACAAGCGTCTTGTAGCTCTTGACACTAAAGTCAGAGCCATCATTGCCCTCTCTTTACCCGATGAAGTTTATCACTCTCTTGTAAACTTTTCTACTGCTAAAGAAATGTGGTCTACTCTGTGTGTTCTTTATGAAGGAACTTCTGAAGTGAAAAAGAGCAGAAAAATCGCTCTTGTTAGAAAATATGAACTGTTTGCTCATGAAAAAGGAGAATCGCTTTCTGACTACTATAACCGTTTTAACAGCCTGCTTAATGATCTTAAGCTGTTGGGTCGCATTTATGACAATGAGGAAGTCTTATGCAAATTTATGGATTGTCTTCCTGAGTTCTGGGAAAACATCTGCACATGCATTAAGACAACCAAGGATCTTGATCATATGCCTCTCACAGCTCTTTATGGTACTCTCTTTAACTTTGAGCAAACCAAGCTCCAAAGGAAGTCTGTCATTAAAGATATCAAAAGCTCTTCCCTAGCTCTTGTGAGTGACTCTTCCAAAAGATCTGTGTGCATTCCTAGAATTACATATCCCTCTGATTCTGACCATGATAGTCAGGAAGATACCAATGATCATTCGGAGGCATATCTTAGTGATGCTGATGATGAAGGTGAGGAAACCCCCGTTGACCAACTGATAGATGGCATAGCCATGCTGGCAGGTTACTCTAAACCTAGATCCCGTTTCTCTTCTAGTAAATCTAAATTTTCTAGAAAATCTTCTCAAAATTTCCCCAAGCACTCTTCAACTGATAAATCAAATGAGGAATGCTTTAAATGTGGGAAGAAAGGTCACTTTGCCTCTGAATGCAGAAGCAAGCTTTCTGAAAAATCAAAGAACTCTTTATCCAGTCGTCCCTTTTCAAAATCTAACAGATCCAGACTCGATTCAAATCACTCCTCTTCTCAAAGATCTGGCCAACCTGGTTCCTCTGTGAACTCGGACCGTGCTGAAAAGTACAAGGCTAAATACAAAAGAGAAAAGGAGAGAAATGAACTTCTTTCCAAAAAAGGAACGGGTCTGCTGGCTGAGTATCATGACTTGGTAGATGAACCCACATCTGACAGTGATAAGGACATGGCCAATATTTGTTTCATGGCAAAGATTGATGACATCAATGACTGTGAGGAAACTCCTTCCACTCTTGCTCTAGTCTCGACAGGATGCTCTTCCTCATCCACTCAGGTACATCCCTTTCACTCTCTTACTGATGCTGAAAAGATTGAAGCATTTGACTCTTTAACTGTTGACTTCCATGATGCTAAAGATGCTAAGAAAAAGGCAAATGCTCAGATAAAATCTCTTTCCTCTCAACTTCAAATCTGTCTTTCTCAACTAAAACATTTTGACAAAATCAAAGCTGAGCTTGAAGATCTGAAAACCATAAACTTCACACTTGCTAAGGAGAAAAATAAGTTGTTCAAAAGACTTAAAGAGGAACAAGAAACTGTGAAAAAATGGACTAACTCTTCTAAAAATTTAGAAAAGATTTTTAAAGACCAAATGAACTGTGGTGACAAATCTGGTCTTGGCTTTGGCAAAATGGACATTGACTCTTCCTCAACTGTTCATGCTTCTACTTCCCTTGTGCCTCCTCCACTCAATGAGTCCTCTGAACTCCACTCAAGTGATACTCATTCAATGAACTCTGTTGATCCTTCTGAAGCCTTAAAGCTTGGGATGTTCATAAAAGCTAAAGGTGATGCCTCAACTTCTGAAGTTGAAGAAGCCCAAGGCTCTAATGACCCTCCTCAACCTGTTCATGAGCTGATGAAATCCCTACACATAGATGAAGCCTCTTCCTCTGAACCTAAGCTTTCAAAGATCCTAAAGAGAGAACCTCAACCTCTTCAAAACAGATTTTCCACTTCTGACAAAGGAAAATCAGTCGTCGAGTTCCATCCCAAAAGAAAAACTCCAAAGAAATATTCTGGTAACTCTTCCATCTTTCCCATTCCTCGATCCGTGCTTTTAAAAAAGTCAGATTCCAAAGAATCCTGTCACTCACCAACCCTCATACCTTACAAAGGAATCCTAGGAACCACACCTCTTGGCTCATCCTCTTCGGCCAAGATCATAAAAATCAATGCGAAAGGTCAAAACAAGGACGATGGTAATAATGTTAAAAAGGTTTTTATCTATAGAAAATGCTATAACTGTGGTAACACTTTTCATATGGCTAAAGATTGTCCTCTTGAGAGAATGGACAGGAACTCATCTAAAGATCTCTCTGTTTCTTCTTCTCACCCAAAAGGACCCATATCCAAATGGGTACCAAAGAACTAATTTTTCTGTGAATGCAGGTTTATGGACATCAACAGATCTGGTATCTGGATAGTGGATGTTCACGTCATATGACTGGAAACATATCTCTTCTTGTTAACTTCGTGTCGGCTAAAGGTCCATCTATTATCTTTGGCGATAATTCTCGTGGCAGCACTAAAGGCTACGGAACTCTCTCCAATGGTTCTGTCACCTTTAATAAAGTAGCGTACGTTGAAGGCTTGATGCACAACCTCTTGAGCATAAGCCAGCTGTGTGATCTCGGTTATAAAGTAATCTTTGAACTATCCATTTGCACGGTGGTTGACAAAGACATGAAAGCTGTACTTTCCGGGTACCGAAAAGAAAATGTCTATGTTATAGACATGGGACAGAGTTCATCTTCTGAAACAAACATCTGCTTTGTCTCTGAAAACTCTGCTAAAATCAGTTGGCTCTGGCACAAGCGTCTCTCTCACCTCAACTTCAAAACCTTGAACTCTCTCTCCTCTAAAGAGCTCGTATCTGGAATGCCAAAGCTGACCTTTGTGAAAGAAAAGCTGTGTGCTGCTTGTGAGAAGGGAAAACTCACAAAATCTTCATTCAAGTCCAAGCAATGCTTCTCCATTTCTCAACCTCTTCAGATGCTGCACATGGATCTGTGTGGACCAGTCAGCACTCCAAGCCTTGGTGGAAGAAGGTACATTCTTGTTATTATTGATGAATTCACACGCTACACTTGGGTATTTTTTCTCAGGTACAAAAGTGATGCTTCTGAAGAAATCATAAAGTTCATCAAAAGATCTGAAGTGATGAATGGGCAGCTGGTGAGATCTGTGAGAAGTGACAACGGCACTGAATTCAAAAACAGTGTGTTGGATGACTTCTTCAATGAAAAGGGCATATCTCAGAATTTTTCGGCTGTTCGGACTCCACAACAAAATGGTGTGGTAGAGAGAAAGAACAGGACGCTGTGTGAAGCTGCCAGATCCATGCTGAGTGAATCTCACCTGCCGACCTACTTTTGGGCTGAAGCAATTAATACTGCATGCTTTACCCAGAATAGGTCCATCATTGTAAAAAGGCATAATAAGACTTCCTATGAAGTCTTTTATGGTAGAAAACCAAACATCAGTTTTCTTCATGTCTTTGGGTGTGTCTGCTACATTTTGAATGACAGAGAAAACTTGGGCAAGTTTGATCCTAAAGCAGATGAAGGCATCTTCATGGGTTACTCTCTCACCTCCAAAGCATACAGGGTCTACAACCTTCGGAGAAAATGTATTGATGAATCAATACATGTCAAGTTTGATGACCTCAAGGTATCATCTCTCTCCTCAGATGATGATGAATTAAATAGTTGGATCACCTCTTGCATTGGTGATGCTTCTCCTTCTCCACCTAACCCAACTATTCCCATACCTTCTCCTCAAAATCCCACCTCTCAAGATAATAATCCTTCCTCATCCTCACACCCTTCTTCAAACCAAGAAGAAAATCCTCTGCCGATCCAAACTTCCCTAAACCAAAATTCTCTTCAAAACACCACTCTCTCTCATCCCTCAAATATCCCTTCTTCATCAAATCCACCACATACTTCTTCTTTCACTCCTCCTCAAGATCTACCCTCCACCTCTCATCCACAATCTTCTTATCCTCCAGCTTTGCCTCCCGCTATAAAATGGACCAAGGATCATCCAATTGATCAAATAATTGGTGATCAACAAGCTGGTGTTCAAACCAGAAGAGGAGTCGGCAACATCTGTCTCTATGTGAACTTCTTGTCCCTTATAGAGCCAAAGAAGGTTGAAGAAGCTCTAGCTGATCCATGTTGGATCACTGCCATGCAAGAAGAACTCTCTCAATTTGAAAGGAACAAGGTCTGGAGATTGGTTCCTCGTCCTTCCAGAAAAACAATTATCGGAACCAAGTGGATCTTCAGAAACAAGATGGATGAAGAAGGCACTGTCATCAGAAATAAAGCCAGACTGGTTGCTCAAGGGTACAGGCAAGAAGAAGGAATTGACTATGATGAAACATTTGCTCCAGTTGCTAGACTTGAAGCAATCAGAATCTTCCTTGCTCATGCTGCATACAAGAACTTTAGAGTCTTCCAGATGGATGTCAAGAGTGCCTTCCTAAATGGAGAGCTTGCTGAAGAAGTCTATGTGAAACAACCTCCTGGATTTGAAGATCCCTCTCATCCTGACTATGTGTACAGATTGGATAAGGCTCTCTATGGCCTTAAACAAGCCCCTCGTGCCTGGTATGACACTCTAGCTGACTTTCTTCTAAAGAACAACTATACTCGAGGTAAGGTTGACAACACTCTTTTCATCAAGCAAAAATCAGGTAATCTTATTCTTGTTCAAGTTTATGTGGATGACATCATTTTTGGTGCCACCAATGAATCACTGTGTGATGAGTTTGCCTCTCTCATGATGAGCCAATATGAGATGAGCATGATGGGGGAGCTAACATTTTTCTTAGGTCTCCAAGTAAAACAATCTTCTGAAGGTATCTTTATAAACCAAAGCAAATACATTCGTGATCTTTTGAAAAAGTTTCAATTTGATACCTGCTCTCCCATGAAAACTCCTATGGCACCACCTCTAAAACTTGATGCTGATACAAATGGAGAATCTGTTGATATAACCAAGTTTAGAGGTATGATTAGGTCACTTCTTTATCTTACTGCTAGTAGACCTGATATTATGTTTGCTACTTGTCTGTGTGCGCGTTACCAAGCCAATCCTAAGAAATCTCATATGGATGCGGTTAAACGCATCTTTCGGTATCTGAAAGGTACCATGAATCTGGGTCTTTGGTATCCCAAAGACTCAGGTTTTGATCTAATGGGTTATTCAGATTCTGACTTTGCAGGATCAAAGATGGATAGAAAGAGCACTACTGGAAGCTGCCAACTCCTTGGTGGTAAACTTGTTAGTTGGTCTAGCAAGAAGCAGCACTCAGTCTCCACCTCCACGGCTGAAGCTGGATATGTTGCGGCTGGTAGCTGTTGTGCTCAAATACTGTGGATGAAGAATCAACTGAGGGACTACAATCAAATCTATTCTCAAGTCCCAATCCTGTGTGACAACTCCAGTGCAATTGCCATTGCAAACAATCCTGTGCTTCACTCCAGATCCAAGCACATTGATATTCGGTATCACTTCATAAGAGATCACATCTCTAAAGGTGATATTGAACTGCATTTCATCCCCACCGATCTTCAACTGGCGGATCTCTTCACAAAGCCTCTTGAAGAACCTCGGTTCAAGTTTCTCTTAGGAGAACTTGGTATGTTAAATTTAGATATATAGTTTGGTTAAAAAAAAAAAATAAATAAATAAAAAAATAAAAAAATAAATAATAATAAAAAAAAATAAAAAATAAAAATCAATATATATATACATATATATAATAATTTTTTTTCAGACATTTCAAGTACTGATATTTTATCAGTTACAAGAAAAGCCCATTTTTTTCCCTTCTTTTCTATTTTTACCAATCCCAATACAACCCTTACCTTTTACCCCATACACTAAACACTTACCTTTTTTTTTTTTTACCACTCTCAATCCAAGTCAACTCCAATCCTAACCATCCATCTTTTTACCTATCCACTTCTACTTTTAATCCACACCCTCAACCTACCCTCAAACCTTACCCTCTACAAACACAACCTATTTTTTCTACCTTCACCTTACCATCTCTTTTCTCCTATAAACTTACCTAAAATCCATATCCTACATCTCACCTCCAACTATCCTAACCATCTACCTAAGACAAACCTTACAAAAATCCTTCCATCTCCAACCACCGACGCCCCCTGACCACCACCGACGTCGGCAGCTGCCGCCGACATCAAGCAACCCAAACACCCTCTTTGCCGGCTGTCTCCCCACCGACGACACCATCGGCCGACCACGCCGCTGCCCCAGCAGCCCCTTGCCGGACCTCACCACCGCCGACACCGACTGCTGCTGCCGCCGATCTGCTGCCACCGACCTGCCGCCGACGCTGCCACACCACCACACCACCGACCCCACCCCCTCCCGCCGACGGTCTCCCGCCGACGGTCTCCCACCCCCTCCCACCGATCTCGCCGACCACACCCCCCTCCTCCCTAGTCGGCTGCCGAGCTCAACCCCCACCGACCCCCACCCCACCGATCCTAACTCCACCGCTCCCTCTCCCCTCTCTCAGCTTCACTTTCGGCCAAAGACCCCCACCCCACCTACCCCCTTACCCACCGATACCCCCTACCCCCTATACCCCTTACCCAAACCCCCCCCCCCCCCCAACCGAAAAAAAAAATTAACAAAAACCCTTCCCATATCCCTTTTTTTCGGACTCATTCTCATCTCTCTCTTACTTTTACTATTCCCCATTTATCTCATCCTACCTCAACCCTAAACCTATCATCTCCTATCACACTCCACCTCCTACATCTTATTATCCATCATATATTTTCTTCCATCTTCTTCTTCTTACCCATCTTTACCCACTATAAATACCCCTTCTCCTCTCATTCTTTTTCACACATCTCCATCTTCTTTTTTTTTCTCTCCATTTCTCAAAATGACATCCTCTTCTTCTCCTCCAAAATTCACTCATGCAGACTTAGTCTTCAATTCTTGCAATCATCTTGCAAGATTTGCTAATGACCCCAACCATCCAGAACACAATCCAGTCTCCTTTTTCTACAACAGTCTCCTCTCCAATATGCCTTCACCAAAAGCCTCAAAATGAGCAAAGTGCTTCTGGGAAATTTCTGGGTTTCTTGCTTCTATGATGAAGCCACTGCACATATCAAGGCCTCCATCCTTTCTGATACTGAACCTGATCTCAGCTTTGGGGTTGAAGACATTAGGTCTGCTCTACATCTTCCAACTTTTCCTTCTTATGAAAAGTTTCCTCTTGGCAAAGATGCTGCATCTCTTTTGGACATTGAACATGGTGAGGTGGTCAATGCAATCCAGTACGCATCCAAAGACGGTGATAAAGGGCCTGGCACTCTCATGCGCAAAAACATGGGTCCGGTATGGAACTTCTTCTTTACTCATATCCTTCTATGCCTTAGTCGTAAAACAAGCGGTTATGACCAAGTTCCATCCTATGTCACCAAGCTTGCCCATGCTCTTATGTTTCAAAGACGGATCGATTTCGCCAAATATTTCTTTGATGAAATAGTTAGTGTGATAGACAGTTCCAAGAGGCCGCATGTTGCATATCCCAGGTTTCTTTCTCTCATCATTTCTCAAAAGCTGGCTGCTGCTCTTAAAGCTGATCAAAAGTCAGCTACTCCCAAGTTTGTGTATGACTACTCTCCATCAACTGTCACCAAACAAATTCTGCAACGCGACCAGGATGGAATCACCATTCTTCCAGGTATGTCTTCCTTCATTAACACTCCCAATCTACAATGGGGAGATGCCCGGGACCCTCGTCCTGTTATGGCTTCCTCCCCTGTAGTGGACCCGTCTCCCCCTTCCCGAGTGAAACCGCCAAGCAAATCAAAAAAATCTAAAGCTTCCGGTAGCTCCGCACTCGCTTCTATGACTATGCCACCAAAATCACCTTTGGTAGCTACCCAAGTCAACAACCCTTCCAAGAAGCGGAGTCACTCCTCATCCCCCCTTAAGTCTCATCCAAAGAGGCATAAGGATCCTTTGAGGGCCATAACCACCCATCCAGCAACAGATTCTCAACAATCTGAAGCTGTTGAAATTGTCCCAACCAGGCCCAGGGAATCTGCTAACCTCTTAGCTAGCTCCTCCGTCTCCTCCCAACAGGTTTCGGTTGAATATTTGGAGACCCACAATGCTCCTTCTTCTACCAATTTATTGGTGGTTGAAGATGACTTGGGTCTCTCTCCAGCCCAAGGTACTGTTTTTTCACTGCACGGCCTATCACCCGATCGCTCTGCGATCGATGTTTCTGCACGACCCCCTACGGGTCCTACATGTTTACTTGACTTTATTGTTGAAAAGTCTCCAGGTGATCCTCCTTCTCACTCAGCAACTGCCACCGAAGAAGTTAAGTTGTCTTCTTCCAAAGATAACTCAAGTGAGCATTCAAGCTCTAATGTTGCTGGTTCATCCACCACTCTACCACTTTCTGGGGATCCTGCAGACGATCCTATCCTTAATATGCTGGTGATGTCATCCTCTCCTTCATCTTCAAGGTCTTCGTCTCCTCGTCTTCCTCCACTTATTGGAGCCTCAACCACCAGATATGTAGCACGCCAACTTGACTCCATCCAGGATTCCATCTCAAGCTTACAATCTCAGGTTCAGTCTCTCCTAGCCTCAAATGCCAGTCTCACTCTATCCATGACTGCCATGCAAGCTGCCTCAAATGCTCGTGACCAAGATGTTCATAGGCTCCAATCTGAACTTCAAAGCCAAAAGGACATCAACTCTCAGCTTCTCAGTTCTCTTACATCTCTTCATCACAAGATGGATGCTCTTCCTGAAGATCAGGCTCGCACACTCACCACCTTTGCTGGATGGGTGAAACGTTATTACGTGTCTGTCGCTGAGGGGGAGAAAAGCTCAGACAAATTTACCAGCGACCGACCGGGTTCCTCTGTAACACCTGATCCTTCTGACCCATCCAAATCGGCACAACCAGATCCACCAACTCAGGGGGAGCAAACCATTGAAAATGCAGGTACACCAGTTGAGGGGGAGAAATCTGAGTTCTCCAACAAGTTTGCATGGTGCAAGAAAAAGTTACTTGGAAGGACCAGTATCTCTAAAATTGTTAAAGCCAAACTAGCTACTCACAAAGAATCACATGATGTCTATGTGATACTTACTCGGGCTGACAACTCCATCACACCGGTAAGATTTCATGACCTTGATTCTTATGGTATGTTAGAATGGTACGAAATCGTTGAATGTCTTAAAGATTCAAAAAGTCCAAACCTAGTTGATGCAAAGATATATATCAGCGGACTTCTTGACAATCTAAAGAAGATAAGGAAAGAATTCCACCAAACCATCTTTCAAGATCTTGCTGCTATAGGAATTCTTCCTGATATCAAGAACCTGAACCTAACGCCTCCCTCAGTCCCCACAAGAAAATCTCCTTCTGTGTTATACAGACCGTATCGGGGCATTTTCTTCAACAATGCCCAAGGCACACAACAATTCTTCAGATATGAGGAGATATCTATGGCTGACTCTATCTTCCTTGAAGCCATCCTTATCATTACCCCTGACACAACTGCAATCCCTCCACTACAACATGCCATCCTAGCTGAACTACAGAAAAGGATGAATTGATCATCTTTATATGCTTTTGATATGTACTTGTAAACTTAAGATTATTGCTCTTTCAAGTTTTTAATACAAGTACATTTTTGTTAATAGCTTGTACAGTTATACTTTACCATTTCTTCTTACTTGTAAATGTCAGATACAAAAAAAAAAAAAAAAAAAATCCAAAAAGAACAAAAAAATGGACTATGTGAAAAGAACCCAAAAGAGTAAACAAGGGTCAAAAATGAATTATTCAGTGTTTACTTCTCAGATTCTAAGTATGGATGTCATCCTCAAATAGGGGGAGATTGTTGGGTCACTTAAGATTTGAAGATGACCTCAGTCTCTCATCTTTACACAGTTCATACTTAGAATAATTTTAGGTTCTTTACAAGCAGGTTAATTGTATAAAAATGTTCGGTGAAGTCGAAGATCAACCGAAGAAACAAAGTAGAAGTATATCTTCAAGGCGGATTGAAGATAGATTTCTCAACCAAAGATTAAGCTGCTACTTGGGACGTCCTAAGGTTTCAGGCCAGTACAAGGTCCTAAGGTTTCAGGCCAGTACACTTGAAAAGCAAGGAAAATCTTGAAGACTTGATCTCTAGGATATGATCGGCAGGATATGTTGAAGTCATGATCGGTAGGATATCCTTGAAGACATCCTAGGCCAGTACAAGGTCCTAAGGTTTCAGGCCAGTACAAGGTCCTAAGGTTTCAGGCCAGTACACTTGAAGAGCAAGGAAAATCTTGAAGACTTGATCTCTAGGATATGATCGGCAGGATATGTTGAAGTCATGATCGGCAGGATATCCTTGAAGACATCCTAGGCCAACAGTTTACAACAGGTATATTCTGCTCTATCTGCAAAATATTTGAGATATCTTGCAATGACAGAGACATAATCCAAGGATCAGAAAAAGAGGTCTTTGGATTTGTTATCTCTTTCAAGAAAGTTCAGATTCAACAAGAGGTCAACGCTTCAAGACAAAACATGCAAAGACAAAAGTACATCCCAGTACTTTTCAGAAGAAGCCTTCCATCCTGCCATCCAAGTGCTGCTTGACAAGTGTCCATGCATTTAATGCATGAGCACTATATAAGGAGATCATCTTCAACCTTGCAACTCAACCAGTTTTAAAACTCTCTCAAGACTTTCAAGTACTGGCATTACTCCCTCTCAGAAGTTCATTTGTGTTCTAAGTGTTTTACAACTGTTCTTATTCTCTGTGTGGCTTTGTGTTAGATTGTTTAAACTGATTTTATATTTGTTTTGTTCCGCAACAATCTTTAAGTTTTCTATGTGTAATTCTTGATTTTAAATCAATAAAGAATTAATTAAGTGAAAAATTTTGTGTATTGTATTCAACCCCCCCTTCTACAATACTTGTTTACCATTGCTACTCCATAGCTGGGACCAACAAGTGGTATCAGAGCAGGTCAGTTTAATCTAATAAACTTGATCTGATCTGCAATGGCTTCATCTTCTACCTTGAACAATGTTTCTTCTCAAAACTCTACTGCTAATGCTGGATCATACGACAATGGCTCCATAGCCAAACCACCAAAGTTTAACCCCAATAACTTCTCTTTGTGGAAAAGTCGTATGATGCTCTTTCTAGAAGGAGTTGACAGCAGATATCCTACTATACTCCATGAAGGACCTATTGTCCCAAGAGTTTGGGATCGTTATAATGCCAAAAATAAAGATGAGGATGGTGACGATTCTTCTTCTGATGAGGAAGAACGAACACCAGCTACTGGGAGATACATTGTAAAGGACCCCAGTAAGTACACTGATGAAGACAAGCGTCTTGTAGCTCTTGACACTAAAGTCAGAGCCATCATTGCCCTCTCTTTACCCGATGAAGTTTATCACTCTCTTGTAAACTTTTCTACTGCTAAAGAAATGTGGTCTACTCTGTGTGTTCTTTATGAAGGAACTTCTGAAGTGAAAAAGAGCAGAAAAATCGCTCTTGTTAGAAAATATGAACTGTTTGCTCATGAAAAAGGAGAATCGCTTTCTGACTACTATAACCGTTTTAACAGCCTGCTTAATGATCTTAAGCTGTTGGGTCGCATTTATGACAATGAGGAAGTCTTATGCAAATTTATGGATTGTCTTCCTGAGTTCTGGGAAAACATCTGCACATGCATTAAGACAACCAAGGATCTTGATCATATGCCTCTCACAGCTCTTTATGGTACTCTCTTTAACTTTGAGCAAACCAAGCTCCAAAGGAAGTCTGTCATTAAAGATATCAAAAGCTCTTCCCTAGCTCTTGTGAGTGACTCTTCCAAAAGATCTGTGTGCATTCCTAGAATTACATATCCCTCTGATTCTGACCATGATAGTCAGGAAGATACCAATGATCATTCGGAGGCATATCTTAGTGATGCTGATGATGAAGGTGAGGAAACCCCCGTTGACCAACTGATAGATGGCATAGCCATGCTGGCAGGTTACTCTAAACCTAGATCCCGTTTCTCTTCTAGTAAATCTAAATTTTCTAGAAAATCTTCTCAAAATTTCCCCAAGCACTCTTCAACTGATAAATCAAATGAGGAATGCTTTAAATGTGGGAAGAAAGGTCACTTTGCCTCTGAATGCAGAAGCAAGCTTTCTGAAAAATCAAAGAACTCTTTATCCAGTCGTCCCTTTTCAAAATCTAACAGATCCAGACTCGATTCAAATCACTCCTCTTCTCAAAGATCTGGCCAACCTGGTTCCTCTGTGAACTCGGACCGTGCTGAAAAGTACAAGGCTAAATACAAAAGAGAAAAGGAGAGAAATGAACTTCTTTCCAAAAAAGGAACGGGTCTGCTGGCTGAGTATCATGACTTGGTAGATGAACCCACATCTGACAGTGATAAGGACATGGCCAATATTTGTTTCATGGCAAAGATTGATGACATCAATGACTGTGAGGAAACTCCTTCCACTCTTGCTCTAGTCTCGACAGGATGCTCTTCCTCATCCACTCAGGTACATCCCTTTCACTCTCTTACTGATGCTGAAAAGATTGAAGCATTTGACTCTTTAACTGTTGACTTCCATGATGCTAAAGATGCTAAGAAAAAGGCAAATGCTCAGATAAAATCTCTTTCCTCTCAACTTCAAATCTGTCTTTCTCAACTAAAACATTTTGACAAAATCAAAGCTGAGCTTGAAGATCTGAAAACCATAAACTTCACACTTGCTAAGGAGAAAAATAAGTTGTTCAAAAGACTTAAAGAGGAACAAGAAACTGTGAAAAAATGGACTAACTCTTCTAAAAATTTAGAAAAGATTTTTAAAGACCAAATGAACTGTGGTGACAAATCTGGTCTTGGCTTTGGCAAAATGGACATTGACTCTTCCTCAACTGTTCATGCTTCTACTTCCCTTGTGCCTCCTCCACTCAATGAGTCCTCTGAACTCCACTCAAGTGATACTCATTCAATGAACTCTGTTGATCCTTCTGAAGCCTTAAAGCTTGGGATGTTCATAAAAGCTAAAGGTGATGCCTCAACTTCTGAAGTTGAAGAAGCCCAAGGCTCTAATGACCCTCCTCAACCTGTTCATGAGCTGATGAAATCCCTACACATAGATGAAGCCTCTTCCTCTGAACCTAAGCCTTCAAAGATCCTAAAGAGAGAACCTCAACCTCTTCAAAACAGATTTTCCACTTCTGACAAAGGAAAATCAGTCGTCGAGTTCCATCCCAAAAGAAAAACTCCAAAGAAATATTCTGGTAACTCTTCCATCTTTCCCATTCCTCGATCCGTGCTTTTAAAAAAGTCAGATTCCAAAGAATCCTGTCACTCACCAACCCTCATACCTTACAAAGGAATCCTAGGAACCACACCTCTTGGCTCATCCTCTTCGGCCAAGATCATAAAAATCAATGCGAAAGGTCAAAACAAGGACGATGGTAATAATGTTAAAAAGGTTTTTATCTATAGAAAATGCTATAACTGTGGTAACACTTTTCATATGGCTAAAGATTGTCCTCTTGAGAGAATGGACAGGAACTCATCTAAAGATCTCTCTGTTTCTTCTTCTCACCCAAAAGGACCCATATCCAAATGGGTACCAAAGAACCAATTTTTCTGTGAATGCAGGTTTATTTAATGCATGAGCACTATATAAGGAGATCATCTTCAACCTTGCAACTCAACCAGTTTTAAAACTCTCTCAAGAC
Source organism: Saussurea involucrata (assembly GCA_033807775.1). Taxonomy (NCBI): domain Eukaryota; kingdom Viridiplantae; phylum Streptophyta; class Magnoliopsida; order Asterales; family Asteraceae; genus Saussurea; species Saussurea involucrata. Next base: position 15,527,516 of record CM066324.1, read on the forward strand.
TTTCAAGTACTGGCATTACTCCCTCTCAGAAGTTCATTTGTGTTCTAAGTGTTTTACAACTGTTCTTATTCTCTGTGTGGCTTTGTGTTAGATTGTTTAAACTGATTTTATATTTGTTTTGTTCCGCAACAATCTTTAAGTTTTCTATGTGTAATTCTTGATTTTAAATCAATAAAGAATTAATTAAGTGAAAAATTTTGTGTATTGTATTCAACCCCCCCTTCTACAATACTTGTTTACCATTGCTACTCCATAGCTGGGACCAACACGTACCCACAGTTTCGCTAGAGAGATTGTAGGAACTCATTGTTCTTGAGCATTAAGAAGAAGATGCAAACGAAGAACACCATAAGAACTCGTTCAAAGATTTGTTTCTTCAACGAACCATAGGCATCGTCATGCTCAAGAAACTAAAAGAACTTCATTGTTCTTTATGTTCAACCAAAAGAAAAACAGAGATCAGAAGATCCAATATAGATGCAGCGAAAACAAAACCAGAAGATCTGAAAACCAGATCTAGTCCAGACAGAAGTACAAGACAAGAACTAACATGAACACAGAGAGAGAAAGGAGAGGGACCACACTTGGACAGATCGTAAGATGTGTGACCACAGAGTTTAATGAACCACATCAACACAAATCACACTAGAGATAACAGAACCTGCATGTATCCAAGGAGAACAATGAGTCCTTAGACCAGATCCAGTGATCTGTTCTTCATCATCAGTCCAAAGAGTGCAGTGTCTGTACTAGTGTAAGACGTAAACAAGATACAACAAATCTAACAGAAAACTAGCCCGTGAACAAGACCTAAGAAGGTCAGTTCCACAGCAACAAGACAAGATGGAACTGGTGGTAGGTCTAGGTTATAGAAAACCAGGATCTACACTTACCAACTCAAATTTGAGAAAATAGTGAATAACCTCTACAATGAAAGCCTGAGACTATGTATCGTGAACATGGCTCAGAGTTATATGAGAGGGAACTATGTAACTCTGCAAGTAGAAAAATACGAGGATGAAAAATAAAGGAATATATCAAAACTACAGTCAGTAGAGATACAAACCTTTACAAGGTAGATTTACACAAGTGAAGTAAAGAAATGGAGGTTGATGTATCAATACTACAGAGTAGAGATGCAAGCAATCCCAAATATATGTGAGAATCACATATCAGAGACAAGAAGGACAAAAGTTTTGAAGAAATGAAGAGAAACCTCAGATCTGCGACAAACGTTTTGAAAAAATAATGAGAAACCTCAGATCTGCGATAAAGTCAAAGTTGAATGAAGTAGAAGATTTCAGATCTGAGATAAACTCATAGTTTGAAGGTTAAAAACCAAAAGATAACTAAACATTTTGAAAACAAAAGAATAGAGGATCTCAGATATGTGATGAACAAGGAAAATCAAACGACAACCCTAGATGAATACCTAGAGTCAATCGATTAGAGCGATTGCTCTAGAATCCATATAACAAATGCAGGAAAAACAAGTAAGAGTATAAGATGAAATGAACATCCAGAGTCAAGAGATTAAGGCAACAATGCCAAAATCTATATGATCAGATGCAAGAAGACAGGAAGAACAAAAAACTCGAAAATATTCAAAAAGTCAGATTCATACCAGAGGTGTGCATCGATGACGATGAACACGAAGAAGATCGTACCAGATGCTCTGATACCATTTGTAACAACCCAAATTCGATAAATCATAAATCATAACATTACAACCAAAAATGGTCCCAAAGTCTACAATTTACAACAACTCTATTATAGGTTCGCAGCGGATAACACCTTCACAACTGAGATGCTACAGGAAGCCCGACGGTAATCTACAAGTCTTTACTAGACTACAGCTCTGCTACAGCGCCACATCTTTCAATCTTCACCAGATGAAACCCCAAGCAAGATTCTAACCTGAAAATGGTTTTAGTTTTGGAAAAAGCGAGGGTTAGACCATAAGGTCTAGTGAATTCCCTCTCGAAAACAGTTTAACAAACCATATGTAGTAATATGCAAACCGCCATAAAGGACCATCAAATCTTTTCAAACAATCACATAACACTTGGGTATTTGCACAGTGTTCATAGGCAATCTTCACCACACGGTAGTTTCCACGATCGGGGCCCAAGCCGACTCCCCTTTCGCCTACGGGGCCCAAGCAGACTCCCCATCCCCACGTATGCAGGAAATGGATTCCATACGTACGAGGTGAATAAATCAACTCCCAAGGGATATATGATATCCCAAGGTACACTACTCCCACTGTGCAACCCGACTCCAACACATCATGTCAAGTAATGGATAATATCACGTAAGCCAAACATGTGCTTTTATAAATATTTTCATAACATGCGAGTAATAACGAACATTTACACATCATGTAATAACAAGGATTTTCAAAGTGTTTAATCGTTCCATCATGCTCAATACCATATTCAGTTATGAAAAACTTTAGCAAACATTTCATTTGCACAAAAGAGTTAAGGGAACTCACCTTAGCTTTAGCAAATCGACACACGCTCCAAAACCCATTGTTGTCCAAACCGAACACCTGAATTGGACGTCATAAGAATGGTGTTAAACCATCTAATTATATCCCAAAGCATCCCTACTAAGCCCCTAAGACAATCCCCCACACGATGCCTCGATTCTAGACTCGCAAAACGAAGCAAACCGAAGAAGCACATCAAACAGAAAGTTGCGCCACTTTCCACGCTACTTCAAACTACGTGGAAAACCGTGCAAGTATCTGTTTGAGACTTCCAGGTCTGCTCAATGAAATCCAGCTCGAAAATCCACCCAAAACTCCCAAAATGCTCCCAAATGCTTGAAAACTTCCAAAATCGATGGTTATCGATACCCAAACCTTTAGGAACCAAAAACCAACCTCCAAAACACAATTACCCCAACAATATCAATCCATTGATTCATCTTTTAATAACACATCTTTCCAAAATCAAATAAATGAAGAATCCTTGAAAGAATACACCATCAATGGTGGTTTTTGTTCAAAACCAAAATGAAAACCAACAATAGACCAATCAAATCCCATAATTCTCATTGGGTTTTGTCCCAATACACTTCAACAATGAAATCCCCAAAATACACAATATGAATCTCTCCAACACCATAGAAATCAAAGGTGAGGATGCTTACCTTGAAGGAGATGAAGAGCACTTCACCAACATAGTTTGAAGGTTAAAAACCAAAAGATAACTAAACATTTTGAAAACAAAAGAATAGAGGATCTCAGATATGTGATGAACAAGGAAAATCAAACGACAACCCTAGATGAATACCTAGAGTCAATCGATTAGAGCGATTGCTCTAGAATCCATATAACAAATGCAGGAAAAACAAGTAAGAGTATAAGATGAAATGAACATCCAGAGTCAAGAGATTAAGGCAACAATGCCAAAATCTATATGATCAGATGCAAGAAGACAGGAAGAACAAAAAACTCGAAAATATTCAAAAAGTCAGATTCATACCAGAGGTGTGCATCGATGACGATGAACACGAAGAAGATCGTACCAGATGCTCTGATACCATTTGTAACAACCCAAATTCGATAAATCATAAATCATAACATTACAACCAAAAATGGTCCCAAAGTCTACAATTTACAACAACTCTATTATAGGTTCGCAGCGGATAACACCTTCACAACTGAGATGCTACAGGAAGCCCGACGGTAATCTACAAGTTTTTACTAGACTACAGCTCTGCTACAGCGCCACATCTTTCAATCTTCACCAGATGAAACCCCAAGCAAGATTCTAACCTGAAAATGGTTTTAGTTTTGGAAAAAGCGAGGGTTAGACCATAAGGTCTAGTGAATTCCCTCTCGAAAACAGTTTAACAAACCATATGTAGTAATATGCAAACCGCCATAAAGGACCATCAAATCTTTTCAAACAATCACATAACACTTGGGTATTTGCACAGTGTTCATAGGCAATCTTCACCACACGGTAGTTTCCACGATCGGGGCCCAAGCCGACTCCCCTTTCGCCTACGGGGCCCAAGCAGACTCCCCATCCCCACGTATGCAGGAAATGGATTCCATACGTACGAGGTGAATAAATCAACTCCCAAGGGATATATGATATCCCAAGGTACACTACTCCCACTGTGCAACCCGACTCCAACACATCATGTCAAGTAATGGATAATATCACGTAAGCCAAACATGTGCTTTTATAAATATTTTCATAACATGCGAGTAATAACGAACATTTACACATCATGTAATAACAAGGATTTTCAAAGTGTTTAATCGTTCCATCATGCTCAATACCATATTCAGTTATGAAAAACTTTAGCAAACATTTCATTTGCACAAAAGAGTTAAGGGAACTCACCTTAGCTTTAGCAAATCGACACACGCTCCAAAACCCATTGTTGTCCAAACCGAACACCTGAATTGGACGTCATAAGAATGGTGTTAAACCATCTAATTATATCCCAAAGCATCCCTACTAAGCCCCTAAGACAATCCCCCACACGATGCCTCGATTCTAGACTCGCAAAACGAAGCAAACCGAAGAAGCACATCAAACAGAAAGTTGCGCCACTTTCCACGCTACTTCAAACTACGTGGAAAACCGTGCAAGTATCTGTTTGAGACTTCCAGGTCTGCTCAATGAAATCCAGCTCGAAAATCCACCCAAAACTCCCAAAATGCTCCCAAATGCTTGAAAACTTCCAAAATCGATGGTTATCGATACCCAAACCTTTAGGAACCAAAAACCAACCTCCAAAACACAATTACCCCAACAATATCAATCCATTGATTCATCTTTTAATAACACATCTTTCCAAAATCAAATAAATGAAGAATCCTTGAAAGAATACACCATCAATGGTGGTTTTTGTTCAAAACCAAAATGAAAACCAACAATAGACCAATCAAATCCCATAATTCTCATTGGGTTTTGTCCCAATACACTTCAACAATGAAATCCCCAAAATACACAATATGAATCTCTCCAACACCATAGAAATCAAAGGTGAGGATGCTTACCTTGAAGGAGATGAAGAGCACTTCACCAACATCCACTTCCTTCTTCAATTCTTCCATGAAAGCTTCCAAATCCTCTCTAGCTTCCTCTCTTAGCCTCCAATACGTTCATATGAGAAAATGGAGAAGGGTTTAGGGTTTTTACCCTTTTTATTTTCCAGATTTTGCTATCTAGATCAAAAGTTACATTTTTCACACTTTAGCTCCAAACTTCCCAAATGCTTCTGAATTTGTGGACATGAGTTGTTACATATACCATGTATAAAAGAGTAAACCTAAATTTATTTAACTTTGAATCAAATATTACTTACATAAAACCTCACTACATAAACTCTCAACTCTCAACCATTATTACAAAAAAACCTCACTACAAATCACTCAACTCTCATTGTTTCTCTTCAAGAGTTTTGAGGAGAAAACCCTAGATGAAACCCTAATATATATTGAGAGAAAATGTAAGAAGTAAGAAAATAAAATGACAATATGATATCTAACCCTAAAATGAGAAAAGCAATCCTTTTATACAACAAGTAATTCTCATTTAGCTCTAAATGTCAAGATTGAAATTACTTACTTATATTCTCAACACGTTATTTTTCAGTTTCATTATTTGATATGGTTTCCTTATATCTCGCTATTCTTTTTGATTGTTTGCTAATTTCTCTGAGCATGATTCCTTCCTTCCTCAAATATCTCTGATTTCTCGATTCTTTTTCATCTATCGCCATTGTTTTGCGTTTATCGATTCCTGCAAATCATTCGTTTGATTTGATTTGTTCTATTTAGGTCGAAACTGTAGAATTCGTCTGAGACCGTCTGATACCTGCAAATCTCTGATTTCTCGTCATTTTACTCTGTTTCTATGGATTCTGTTCTTGTTGAGAATTCTACACTTTTTGTTGATCAAGCATTTAATTTTGTTGATGATTATGATGTTGATGCACGAAACGGTGAAATTGATTCCTTTTCTATGTTTTCCAGTTTATCGAATGTTGAAGAATCATCGATGTGTAAGTTTTTTTTGTTTAATTGATATTTGTTTCTATAATACAAGTTGATTCAGTGTTTTAAATCTAATGTTGTTTTTTTTATTATTTATTTATTTGTGATTAAATTAGCTATTTTTATATGTTTGTTTTTGTTAGGAATTTTCTTCATGTTGTTTTTGTTCTTTAGGCAGTTTGAATACTTTATTCAGACTGAATAAAGTATTCAAAACGAATACATTAAATATACATTTTGAATATCTACCTCCATTCAGACTGAATAAAGGTAGATATTCAAAATATATATAACTCCTCATAAACATTTTAACAATGTTTACAATAAATGTTTAAGTTTTATTCATTTTGAATATCTATCTTCATTCAGACTGAATAAAGGTAGATATTCAAAATGAATAAAACTCCTCATAAATATTTTAATAATGTTAACGATAAATGTTTAAGTTTTATTCATTTTGAATATCTATCTTCATTCAGACTGAATAAAGGTAGATATTTAAAATGAATATTTAAAGTATTCGTTTTGAATACTTTATTCAGTCTGAATATTTAAAGTATTTATGTTGAATGCATTCTGTTATTTTCAATACATTCTGAATATAATTTTGAATATACTTTATAGATCAAATTTATAGTGGAAGTCATGATGGCCCTTCAGTTATTGAAGTTGATGGTAGTGATGGAGTGAAGTTTTGGATCCGTGTAGTAGAAGATGATTTGAAGCCTGTTGTTGGGAAAGTTTTTGAATCATTGGAGAAAGGTATTGAGATGTTTAAGAAGTATGCTTCTAAAGCAGGATTTGATGTCAGACTATCTTCTGTGAAAAGAAATGCATATTCTATGATTGTTTTGAGGTATATTGTATGCAATAGAGCTGGTTTTCTAGATTATGTCCAGGCAGATACATTGGATTTAAAAAAAAGAAAAGAAGTAGTAACATTCATAGAACTGGTTGTGATGCGTATGTAAAGTTAAAGGTTGTTCCTGGTGCGAGGTCGTTTAGATTATATGCATTTGAAGAGAAACATAACCATTGTTTATTTGATGAAAATTCGAAGCACTTGTTGAAAAGTAGTCGAAAATTAGACTATTATCAGCAAAGGTGGATTCTTAAGATGTCAAATGCAAATATTGGTGATACACAAGCACATAACATTCTTTGTCAGTTGAAGGGTGGGTATGAAATGGTTGGTGAAACTACAGTTAAGTATAAAAATTTTCAACGGGATCGTAATTGTTTCATTGGAGATAGCGATGCAAATTTATTTGTTAGGAAAATGAATAATAGAAAACTGTATGTGCCAAACTATATGTTTGAATATAAATGCGATGAAGGTATGTTGAATTAAGTTTTTTGGGCTGACCAAACAGCTAAATGAAACTTTGAAGAGCTTGGTGACATTGTTTCATATGATGCAACCTTTCGAACAAATAAGTAAGTATTTGTTTTTTTATACGTTCATTTAGTATTTGTTTTTGTTCATAACTTCTATTAATTATATGTGTTTTAGGTACTGTATGGTATTCGTCCCATTCACAGGAATTGACAATCACAAGAATTGTGTAACTCTTGGTGCTGGTCTTCTCGATGGTGAAAATATTGAAGCTTACAAATGGTTGCTTCATTCTTTCTTGAAATCTTTTGGCAAGCAACCAAAGTTGATTGTTACAGATCAGTGTCCTGCTATTAAGCAAGCTGTTTCTGAAGTTTTTCCAGTCTCAAGGAACCAGTTTTGTATGTGGCACATTAGCACAAAATTGCCTTTGAAGGTATTTCTTTATTCATACTGAATAATATTTATTATTCATTTTGAATATTAAATGTATTCATACTGAATAATTCTTCCCATCTTCAAATTTTCATTTTCCATCATCTTTATTCATACTGAATAGTTAAAGTATTCAGACTGAATAGTGAAAGTATTCATGTTGATTGCATTCTATCTTCTTTGTTTTTAGATTTCTTCCAATATTATTTCAAATACTGATTTCAAGAAAAGGTTTCATGCTCTTATATGGGATGAACACATTGATGCTACTCAATTTGAAGAGAGATGGAAATCTTTAATTGGTGACTTTGATCTTGTTGGCCACAAGTGGTTGTCTTATATGTATGATAATAGGAATAGATGGATTCCATCAATTTATAGAGTTATTCCTATGGCTCGGCTAATGAGAACGACTTCAAGATCTGAGAGTGAAAATTTATTCTTTTCACTGTTTTCATCACGGTGCAAACCTTATGGCTTTTATTTACTCATTTGATTATGCTATGGACAAACAACGGAATAATCATAGGTTGCTTAATCATCAGACAAGAACAACCGTACCAAAGTTTAGTACACCACTTCCAATTGAGGTTCATGCTTCTAAGATATATATTCGTGTTGTATTCAGAGATGTTCAGAATGAGATAAATGAATCTGTTTGGTCCTGTTTCCAATCATCTATGAGTTTGGTAGATGGTTCTGATGTTATTGTTGTGGTTGAGAAGAATAAGGTTCAACATAAAAGGAAAGATAGTGAATCCAGTTCAAATCTAGAAGCATATGTAAAAGAGTCTGATCACAAGGTTCGTTTCGTTTAGATATTCAGAATGATAATCAATACCTTTTTCTTTTGTATTATTCAGTCTGAATAATAGGTATAGATTAAAAGTTGAAGTGATATTCATATTGAATATCTACCCTTTATTTAGACTGAATAAAGATGGAGTTAATGATATGTTAATTTTAACTTATTATTCATTGCGAATAATGAAGTTATTTGAATTTATTTGCAGGTTGTGCATAATAAGAGCACTTTTTATTTATTGTAGCTACTTGTTTTGCCATCATTATGGTTTGCTATGTCGTCATATTTTTTGTGTATTAAAGAATATGAGCATTGAAGAGATACCATTGCAATATATAGTGAAACGTTGGAACAAAGATCTCATTTCTTCTGAATTGTTGAAGAAACGTCATTGGTTTGGAGAAAGAAATGAGCGTCGTGAGAAACTTGAAAATGATGCTCAAGCTGCCTTTGATTACTGCATTGGCCTAGTAGTTGGTGATACGGAGAAGCTTGAAGACTTTGTTTTGAAAATTCAAGAGTTGAAGAGTAATTTTGTAACACCCGTGTCCTCGGGAGAACCCTTTTCTTTTGTATTCCGCTTTATAGTTGCATCTTAAATCGTATTGGGGTCTTTAGCATTGAGGCTTTTAGGGACTTTATGTGTTATACGTGTGCCTTTATGTGGTCTAAATATGCTATTTGATACTTTAGAAATGACTTAGAAGCATGCTAGGTCCTCACACTTAAGAATGGGAGTTCTTGGGATTTTGATCATTTCGGACGTCCGCATTGACCTGGGTCCGGACGTCTGCATGCAAGCGGAAGTCCGTGGGTCATCCGCGGAAGCAACAGAGAGTTTGGGAGTTTGGACATTATTTGAGTCCGGATATCCGCATGATGCACATTGCGGACGTCCGTATGCTACCTGACGAAAATTTCCACTTTTCTCCCAACTTTTCCATCTCTCTCTCGTACTTTACCAAATCACTCAAAAAAACGATTTCTCTCCCCATTGAAGGCGATTTTGGCCCTAACTTCCCAAAACCCTCCCTTTTCTCTCCCCACATCAATTCCTTTCAAGATTGTTGGTTGAGAGCCATTAAAGACTCAACCTAGACCTCCATTAAAGCACCACGTGAAGGGTAGACCAAGTCTCAAGCTCCACCTCCTTCTCCAAAGCTAGGGTTTCTCTATTTTCTAGGTTTTCCCCCAAAATCTAGATCGTGAGTGTTCTACCCTACTAAACTCACTTATGCTTAATCATTTAATGTTTTAACTGTATTTATTTATGTTTACTTACTAAACTCTATTGATTTTGTGATTAATGACCTAACTTTCCATTTATGGAAGGTTTAGGGCTTTAACTTGTCAAAGATGATGACAATGGATGAATCTTTATTTTGTAATTATGATGATATGTTCTTTGATGCTATTAATATGTTTTACGATTTGTGAAGTTAGTAAGTGTGAGTCAAATTTAGGGATTTGATGTAAATTGTAACTTTGGGAGTGATGATAATTATTAATGTCTTTATATGTTAATAACTCCTTATATGGATGAATTGTAAAAGTAGAGTCTTGTGTATGGTGGAGACTTTGTGATTGAGTCAAGTTATATACATGTACTTATTGACGATTAATGAACATAATGGGTTCCTTACCCTTGGAAAAGATGGACTAAAGATCTAGTTTGGATTGATGCCATCGACTAAAGATCCGGTTTGGATTGATGTCGTTTAGAATAAACATCCGGTTTGGATTGATGTCGTTTAGACTAAAGATCCGGTTTGGATTGATGTCGTTTAGACTAGAGATCCGGTTTGGATTGATGTCTTCGTGACTAGAGACCTGGTGTGGGTTGATGTCACTAGACTAAAGACCTAGTTTTGGTTGATGTCTTTGAGGGCTAGAGACCCGGTTTGGGGTTGACGCCTTATTGGACTAAAGACCCGGTTTGGTTTGTCTTGCGTGAATGCAAAGATGTAATGAATGACGTATCGATATTGGATGGAACGACATCTTTTTCAATGCTTATTCTATTCTTACTATATAAATGCTATTTTGCTAGGCTATAGGCTAACACTTCTTCTTATTGTATGTCGTGCTTAGCAGGCCTTCCTAGCGGTGGGACTTCCCGGGGTTGAGGGAAGTGTGATGAAGAGAGGTAGCATTTTTGGAATAGACAGCCGAGTGTTTTTGTAATTGAGATAACGACACCCGATTTTTAATCTAAACAATCTTAAGTTAGATTAATAGGTTGTTGTTAGTGTATCTCTTTATTTTGTTGTAAACGCTTTTCCCGCAACTCATGAGTAACTGTTGATCTTTATTCAAATGGTTCATTTTGTTTGAAAATTTGGCTTAAATTTTACCCGTTTTTAGGGTGTTACAAGTTGGTATCAGAGCAATGGTTTAAGCGAACTAGGTATTGACGTGCGATGCCTAGACTTAAACTAGATCGATTTAAGCGGTGAGCGATGAAATGGGTAGAACTCTTAAGATAAGAAAGTCTTAGAATCGATGGGTTGCACTAGTCAAAAATTGTGATTTTGGTAACGAGGATCCTTATGTGTAACATGTTCATAATGTCAATTAGCTACTGCTATTATGAATCTTTTTTACGTGAGCATGCTTAGATTGCTATAGTTATGATCCTTGATGAGGGTGTTGGTACGATCATTTATGTGAATCTTTTACCATGTTACTTACCTCAATTTTCGAATGTGTGGCAGACAAACTAATGGTTAAAACTCGTAGTAGGCCGGATGGCCTTGATGCTATGGTGTCCACTGCTGACCAACCGAGGGTGACAGCGATGGAGAGACCCCCACTTAACACTAACTTGTTGGGTGGTGGGACGGAACATGTGCCACGACGAAACATGGAAACGTCTGACCCTGTCTTAGAGGAGGCAACAATTGAGACTAGAATGATGGACCGAATGATGGCGGCCATGAACCGAGCCATGGCACAACAACAAGAACAATTTATGAAACTGTTAGAAGACCGAGACACCAACAACCGTAGGCATGAAACGGTTGCCGAGAATATAATAGTGGCCGGTTCCGGGGGTACCGGAAATGAGATTCCCACTGATGGTTTGGGCACCAATGACATGAGGCAAGGAGGGAAAGTGTGTTCTTTCAAAACCTTCCTTAGTTGCCGACCGTCCGAGTTTAAGGGCACCGACGATCCGGTAGTTTGCATGAATTGGATAAGGGAAATGGAGCAGGCCTTTCGAACTAGCGAGTGTGGGGAAAATCAAAAGGCTAAGTTTGGTTCCCAAATGTTGAGAGGGGTGGCCCTCACTTAGTGGAATGTCTACTCCACCTCTCTTGAGGCGTCCGTGTTAGCCAAGCTGAGTTGGCTGATGTTCAAAAAGAAAGTGTTGGGAGAGTACTGTAATGAGAGGGCCATGGAACAGATTGAAGAGAGTTTCCGAAACTTAAAGAAGGGTAACTTATCGATTAAAGAGTACAACCGACTATTCATGGATAAGTTGGGATTGGTGGGACATCTGGTCCCGAATGAGAAAGAGAAGATCAAGGCTTACATCAAGGGCCTTCCTTCGAATATGATGACGATGGTCCGAGTATCTAAGGTCTCCACCCTCCGCGAGGCAATCGAGGATGCCAAATTAGTTGAAGATGCGTACAGTCGAGATAAGGAAGCGAGTGACCGGGTACCAGAAAACAGGAAGTGGGAGGGGAGTTCAGTACCCTCCAAGAAACCAAGATCTTTCAGTAGCAACTATCGAGGAGCCGACCCTAGGCGCGAAGCTAGGTGGTTCCCCAAATGCCGAAGCAAGCATCACGGTCCGTGCAAACCAAATGAGGTGACTTGCTTCAAGTGTGGGAAGTCAGGGCATGTCCGCAATGATTGTCTGGCCAAGGGAATCATCTGTTTCGAATGCAAAGAGTCGGGCCATATTAGAAGCGAGTGTCCGAAAGCGAAGACTGGGGGAAGCGGAGGAAAGAAGGTGGACCCTCCGAGAGCGACGGGGCGAGCATTCCAGATGAAGAGTGACGAGGCGAAGGCCTTGACAGATGTAGTATCGGGTACGTTTCTCCTAAACTCCGTACCTACACGTGTGTTGTTTGATTCGGGTGCCAGCTTTTCGTTTGTGTCAATTTCCTTTTGCCAACAGTTGTCCCTACCCACTAGTAGTTTAAAGGATGCTATAGTCGTAGAGATAGCGGATGGTGGTCAGGTTGTGGTTCGTGATATACTGAAAGGTTGTGTTTTGGAAATTGAGGGGACAAAATTCCTGATAGAGTTAATGCCCATGGTCATAGGTGGGTTCGATGTAGTGGTTGGAATGGATTGGCTAGCGGCCAATCATGCAGAAATTTTGTGTGCCAAGAAACTAATCTGCATCCCTATCGTGGGCGGTGGGGTAGCGACCGTGTATGGTGAAAAGAGGAAAGGGGAAGTAGCGATCATTTCCATGCTTAAGGCCCGTAAATGCCTAACCAAGGGGTATGCTTCTTATTTGGCGTATGTACTTGATGCTAAGCTCGAGAAGAAGAAACTAGAGGACGTGAGAGTAGTATGCGAGTTTCCCGATGTTTTCCCGGAAGACTTGCCTGGATTGCCACCCGATCGCCAGGTGGAACTCAAGATAGAATTGGTTCCGGGAGCGGCACCGATTTCCAAGGCCCCTTACCGCTTAGCCCCATCCGAGATGCAAGAAATGATGGCGCAATTCCAGGAGCTCGTAGAAAAGGGGTTTGTGCGACCAAGTTCGTCACCTTGGGGAGCGCCGGTCTTATTTTTGAAAAAGAAAGACGGCACGATGAGGATGTGTATCGACTACCGGGAGTTAAACAAAGTGACCATGAAGAACAATTATCCACTCCCTGGAATAGACGATTTGTTCGACCAACTTCAAGGGGCGTGTTGCTTCTCGAAAATCGATCTACGTTCGGGTTATCATCAATTCATGGTAAAGGAGAGTGACGTTCCTAAGACGGCGTTTAGGACGCGATACGAGCATTACGAGTTCTTGGTGATGCCGTTTGGTTTGACTAATGCACCGGCGGTGTTCATGGATTTGATGAACCGAGTGTGCCGACCCTTCTTGGACAAGTCGGTCATTGTCTTCATAGACGACATCTTGGTGTATTCTAAAGACGAAGCGGAACATGAGCGACATTTACGGGAGGTGCTGGAAGTCTTAAGAAGAGAGAAATTGTACGCGAAGTTCTCCAAGTGCGAATTTTGGTTGGAGGAGGTTCAATTCTTAGGACATGTGGTCACTCGAGACGGAGTAAAGGTAGACCCTTCCAAAATCGAAGCTATGATGAATTGGGAACCTCCCAAGAGCCCATCGGAAATTCGAAGTTTCTTGGGTTTGGCGGGCTACTATCGAAGGTTCATTCAAGACTTTTCCAAGGTGGCTTCTTCACTGACGGCTTTGACCCGAAAAGACGTGAAGTTCGTTTGGACCGAGAAACAAGAGAGAGTATTTCATACGTTGCAAAGGAAACTGTGTGAGGCTCCCATCTTGTTGTTACCCAAGGGATCGGAAGACTTCGTGGTTTATAGCGATGCTTCAAATTCGGGCTTGGGTTGCGTTCTAATGCAAAGGGGAAAGGCCATCGCCTATGCGTCAAGGTAACTTAAAGTGCACGAAAAGAACTACCCCACTCATGACTTGGAATTGGTGGCGGTAGTGTTCGCGTTAAAGTTGTGGCGACATTATCTTTACGGAACGAAATGTACGTTGTACACGGACCATAAAAGCTTGAAGTACGTTTTCGATCAAAAAGAGCTAAACATGAGACAAAGAAGGTGGCTAGAATTACTCAAGGATTTCTATTGCGAATTGCTCTACCATCCAGGTAAAGCAAATGTTGTGGCCGACGCCCTAAGTCAGAAAGAGTATAGTGGGAGCCTTTGTGCCAACTTTTCACGGATTAAGCTAGTATCGAGCAAATTAAGGCGGCGCAAACCGAAGCCCTATTGAAGGAAAACCTCAAGGAGGATGTGATGGTGAAACAAAGACAACTACTAACGGAGGATAGCCGCGGAGTGAAGTTATTCAACGGGCGAGTGTGGGTACCCAAGATCGGGGGAAACCGAGAATTACTCATGGATGAGGCTCACAAGTCCAAGTACTCCATACATCCGGGGAGTACTAAGATGTATAGAGACTTGAAGTTGCATTATTGGTGGCCGGTGATGAAAATGGACGTGGCACATTATGTAGAACGTTGTGTGACTTGCTCGCTAGTGAAAGCCGAACATCAACGATCTTATGGCAGTTTGCAACCATTGGAGATACCCGAGTGGAAATGGGAGAAGATCACGATGGACTTCGTGACCAAGTTGCCGAAGACCTTGAAAGGAAACGATACCATTTGGGTGATCGTGGATCGCTTGACCAAGAGTGCACACTTCCTTGCAATGCGAGAAACGTTTCCGATGGACAAGTTAGCCAAAATGTACATCGATGAAGTGGTGTCTGGACATGGAGTACCCGTGTCGATAGTCTCCGATCGTGATAGTCGGTTCACCTCGAGGTTTTGGCAAGCCTTACAAGAAGAGTTGGGCACAGGAGTAAACTTGTGCACGGTGTATCATCCTCAAACGGACCGGCAAAGTGAAAGGACGATTCAAACGTTAGAAGACATGCTTCGATCGTGTGTGATTGACTTCAGTGGAAATTGGGACACACGTCTACCTTCGGTAGAATTCGCTTACAACAACAGTTACCACTCCAGTCTGAAAGCGGCACCATTTGAGGCATTGTACGGGAGGAAGTGCAAAACTCCCGTGTGTTAGCTAGAGGCGGGAGAAAAACAATTTGCGGGACCGGAAATTGTGCAAGAAACAGCTGATAAAGTCAAAATTATTCGGGAACGCTTGCGGGCGGCTCAAGACCGACAGAAAAGTTATGCCGACAAAAAAAGACGACCGGTGGAATTCCAAGTGGGAGACCGTGTAATGTTGAAAGTATCTCCCTGGAAGGGTTTAATTCGTTTTGGGAAACGTGGGAAGTTGAGTCCTCGTTTCCTAGGACCATTCACAATTTTGGAGCGTGTCGGGTTACAAGCCTATAAGTTGGAGTTGCCACCGGAGATGGATGGAATTCACCATACATTCCATGTATGTTAGTTACGAAGGTGCCTAGCGGAAGAAGAGAGCGTGATACCGTTGTCGGAAATCCGAGTTGACGACAAATGTTGTGTGGAAGAGCTCGAAGCTATACTAGAAAGAGAGGTTAAGAGACTACGGCGTAAAGAGGTCACCATGGTCAATGTTCAATGGAAGCATCATCGAGGCGCCAATGTGACTTGGGAGTCGGAGGAAAATATGAAGCGGCGATACCCCCATTTGTTTGCATAGTTAGGATTTCGAGGATGAAATCATTTCCAAGTTGGGGAGGATTGTAACACCCGTGTCCTCGAGAGAACCCTTTTCTTGTGTATTCCGCTTAATAGTTGCATCTTAAATCGTATTGGGGTCTTTAGCATTGAGGCTTTTAGAGACTTTATGTGTTATACGTGTGCCTTTATGTGGTCTAAATATGCTATTTGATACTTTAGAAATGACTTAGAAGCATGTTAGGTCCTCACACTTGAGAATGGGAGTTTTTGGGATTTTGACCATTTCAGACGTCCGCATGGACCAGGGTCCGGACGTCCGTATGCAAGCGGAAGTCCGCAGGTCATCCATGGAGGTAACAGAGAGTTTGGGAGTCTAGACATTATTTGAGTCCGGACGTCCGCATGATGCACATTGCGGACGTCCGGATGCTACCTGACGAAAATTTCCACTTTTCTCCCAACTTTTCCATCTCTCTCTCATTCTTTACCAAATCACTCAAAAACGATTTCTCTCCCCACATTAATTCCTTGCAAGATTGTTGGTTGAGAGCCATTAAAGACTCAACCTAGACCTCCATTAAAGCACCAAGTGAAGGGTAGGCCAAGTCTCAAGCTCCACCTCCTTCTCCAAAGCTAGGGTTTCTCTATTTTCTAGATTTTCCCCCAAAATCTAGATAGTGAGTGTTCTACCCTACTAAACTCACTTATGCGTAATCATTTAATGTTTTAACTGTATTTATATATGTTTACTTACTAAACTCTCTTGATTTTGTGATTAATGACCTAACTTTCCATTTATGGAAGGTTTAGGGCTTGAACTTGTCAAAGATGATGATAATGGATGAATCTTTATTTTGTTATTATGATGATTTGTTCTTGAAGATTTATGGAAGGTTTAGGGCTATTAATATGTTTTACGATTTGTGAAGTTAGTAAGTGTGAGTCAAATTTAGGGATTTGATGTAAATTGTAACTTTGGGAGTGATGATAATTATTAATGTCTTTATATGTTAATAACTCCTTATATGGATGAATTGTGAAAGTAGAGTCTTGTGTATGGTGGAGACTTTGTGATTGATTTAAATTATATACATGTACTTATTGATGATTAATGAACATAATGGGTTCCTTACCCTTGGGAAAGATGGGCTAAAGATCTAGTTTGGATTGATGCCATCGACTAAAGATCCGGTTTGGATTGATGTCGTTTAGACTAAACATCCGATTTGGATTGATGTCGTTTAGACTAAAGATCCGGTTTGGATTGATGTAGTTTAGACTAGAGATCTGGTTTGGATTGATGTCTTCGTGACTAGAGACCCGGTGTGGGTTGATGTCACTAGACTAAAGACCTAGTTTTGGTTGATGTCTTTGAGGGCTAGAGACCCGGTTTGGGGTTGACGCCTTATTGGACTAAAAACCCAGTTTGGGTTGATGTTCGAGTGAGACTAGAGACCTAGAGCGGGTTGATGTCTTGTGTGAATGCAAAGATGTAATGAATGACGTATCGATATTGGATGGAACGACATCTTTTTCAATGCTTATTCAATTCTTACTATATATGTAACAACCCGCTATTCCATATATACAAATAACATACTTTTATAACATAAATTCATCGTCTTTACATCATATTTCATATTTGGTCCCATAGTCTTGCTAAACATAATAAGTAAATCAGTACAAACTTTTCGCGAATTAAATTACATTATGACTAACAACAAGGTCATAAGTACAAAAACGCATCTATAACTTCATAACAAAAGTCTTCACAAAAGCTATCCACCGATTGTCCTATTCACTTGTTCTTACCCGATCCACCACCTGGAATACATATTTTTAAAACAGAAATGAGGGTTAGACCTAATGGTCTAGTGAGAAAATCTCTGTCAATTTAGTAAACCTTTGTATCAAAACCATTTATATAAAACTTTTCATATACATCCATATACTACACGTATATAAATACCAATCAAGACTCGTACATCTCATTCCACCTTATTCCTCCACAACTGGCCATATTAGTTGGTAGCAAGCCAACTAATAATTAATCAACGTTACCGGTCCGCACACCGGAACCCGGCTACTCACCGGTCCGCACACCGGAACCCGGCTACCCACCGGTTCGCACACTGGAACCCGACTAATATACACTTGTGTAGTGTAATGCACATATGAATATAATATCTTACTATATTATAAACACATACTGTCCACACATTGATCACATATCCATTCCACATATATATGTATTCCAGTTAAAAATATTTTGAAGTAAAACTCACGTGTTAGCTTAACAAAATGCTTCCAAGTCTTTTTCCACAGATTCAGTCCTTTACTTAGGATTCACAAAATCTGTAACAATCAGATACAATATCTCTTTACCAGATAGAACACATAACTATTTAGCAACTGAGAATCCTAATTAACCTATCAAACTCGTATCCTCAATTGTTCCCCTACGACGACTTAACACGGGGGTTCCGCTACCCGGTTAGCGGATGGAGTCAAGGGGCAACGCCCCTGCAAGAAACAATTTGTGGGACCGGAAATTGTGCAAGAAACAGCCGATAAAGTCAAAATTATTCGGGAACGCTTGCGGGCGGCTCAAGACCGACAGAAAAGTTATGCCGACAAAAAAATACGACCGGTGGAATTCCAAGTGGGAGACCGTGTAATGTTGAAAGTATCTCCCTGGAAGGGTTTAATTCGTTTTGGGAAACGTGGGAAATTGAGTCCTCGTTTCCTAGGACAATTCACAATTTTGGAGTGTGTCGGGTTACAAGCCTATAAGTTGGAGTTGCCACCGGAGATGGATGGAATTCACCATACATTCCATGTATGTTATTTACGAAGGTGCCTAGCGGAAGAAGAGATCGTGATACCGTTGTCGGAAATCCGAGTTGACGACAATCGTTGTGTGGAAGAGCTCGAAGCTATACTAGAAAGAGAGGTTAAGAGACTACGGCGTAAAGAGGTCATCATGGTCAATGTTCAATGGAAGCATCATCGAGGCGCCAATGTGACTTGGGAGTCGGAGGAAAATATGAAGCGGCGATACCCCCATTTGTTTGCATAGTTAGGATTTCGAGGATGAAATCATTTCCAAGTTGGGGAGGATTGTAACACCCGTGTCCTCGAGAGAACCCTTTTCTTGTGTATTCCGCTTAATAGTTGCATCTTAAATCGTATTGGGGTCTTTAGCATTGAGGCTTTTAGAGACTTTATGTGTTATACGTGTGCCTTTATGTGGTCTAAATATGCTATTTTATACTTTAGAAATGACTTAGAAGCATGTTAGGTCCTCACACTTGAGAATGGAAGTTTTTTGGGATTTTGACCATTTCAGACGTCCGCATGGACCAGGGTCCGGACGTCCGTATGCAAGCGGAAGTCCGCAGGTCATCCACGGAGGTAACAGAGAGTTTGGGAGTCTAGACATTATTTGAGTCCGGACGTCCGCATGATGCACATTGCGGACGTCCGCATGCTACCTGACGAAAATTTCCACTTTTTTCCCAACTTTTCCATCTCTCTCTCATACTTTACCAAATCACTCAAAAAACGATTTCTCTCCCCACATTAATTCCTTGCAAGATTGTTGGTTGAGAGCCATTAAAGACTCAACCTAGACCTCCATTAAAGCACCAAGTGAAGGGTAGACCAAGTCTCAAGCTCCACCTCCTTCTCCAAAGCTAGGGTTTCTTTATTTTCTAGGTTTTTCCCTAAAATCTAGATTGTGAGTGTTCTACCCTACTAAACTCACTTATGCTTATCATTTAATATTTTAACAATATTTATTTATGTTTACTTACTAAACTCTCTTGATTTTTTGATTAATGACCTAACTTTCCATTTATGGAAGGTTTAGGGCTTGAACTTGTCAAAGATGATGACAATGGATGAATCTTTATTTTGTGATTATCATGATACGTTCTTGGATGCTATTAATATGTTTTACGATTTGTGAAGTTAGTAAGTGTGAGTCAAATTTAGGGATTTGATGTAAATTGTAACTTTGGGAGTGATGATAATTATTAATGTCTTTATATGTTAATAACTCCTTATATGGATGAATTGTGAAAGTAGAGTCTTGTGTATGGTGGAGACTTTGTGATTGAGTCAAATTATATACATGTACTTTTTGAAGATTAACGAACATAATGGGTTCCTTACCCTTGGGAAAGATGGGCTAAAGAACTAGGCTGGATTGATGTCATCGACTAAAGATCCAATTTGGATTGATGTCGTTTAGACTAAAGATCTGGTTTGGATTGATGTCGTTTAGACTAAAGATCCGGTTTGGATTGATGTCGTTTAGACTACTGGTTTGGATTGATGTCTTCGTGACTAGAAACCCGGTGTGGGTTGATGTGATCACTAGACTAAAGACCTAGTTTGGGTTGATGTTTTTGAGGGCTAGAGACCCGGTTTGGGGTTGACGCCTTATTGGACTGAAGACCCGGTTTGGGTTGATGTCTTGCATGAATGCAAAGATGTAATGAATAACGAATCGGTATTGGATGGAACAACATCTTTTTCAATGCTTATTCTATTCTTATTATATAAATGCTATTTTGCTAGGCTCTAGGCTAACACTTCTTCTTATTGTATGTCGTGCTTAGCAAGCCTTCCTAGCGGTGGGACTTCCCGGTGTTGAGGGAAGTGTGATGAAGAGAGATACCATTTTTAGAATAGACGAGATAGAGGTGGTTGATGACCATAGCCGAGCGTTTTTGTAATTGAGATAGCGACACCCGATTTTAATCTAAACAATCTTAAGTTAGATTAATAGGTTGTTGTTAATGTATCTCTTTATTTTGTTGTAAACGCTTTTCCCGCAACTCATGAGTAACTATTGATCTTTATTCAAATGGTTCATTTTGTTTGAAAATTTGGCTTAAATTTACCTCGTTTTTAGGGTGTTACAAACTTGGAGGCCAGTGGATGTAGTGTTCCTCATCGCAGTACCGAAGAGGTGATGGAGTCGTTGCTTGGTGTGTCAAAACCAGAAGTTGTTGATATTCATAATCCTAAACCAATAAGAAATAAAGGTTGTGGTACGGGCAAGCGGTTGAAGAGTAGTAAAGAAAAAGCAATTGAAAAGAGTAAAAAGACAAAGAGATTGTGTAGGTTGTGTAGTAAAATGTCTAACCATTACTCACGCAATTGCCCATCAAGAAATGATGTTAGTAAGTAGAGCTTTTTTAGTTTGTAATAGTGGTATTAGTCTTTAGTTTCCTTTTTTATTCATTTTGAATATTGATCAATAAAACAATTCATATGATGATTTTTCTGAATTTCAATAATATTTTTGACATACCTTTTTTTATTCACTATGTATGAAATAGATTTATTCACCATGAATAAAATGCAATATCCAGAACAAGTCATATTCACTTTGGATATTAACTATTACTCAAAGTAAATAAAATTACATGTTTTTTCACTATGAAAGTAATAGATATATTCACCATGAATAAAAGACAGTATCTATTATTCTGAATGAATAAAATTGCTTGTTTTTCCAAAAGGCAATATCCAGAAGAAGTCATATTCACTTTGGATATTAACTATTATTCAAAGTGAATAAAATTACATGTTTTTTCACTATGAAAGTAATAGATATATTCACCATGAATAAAAGGCAATATGTATTATTCATTAAGAAATAAATCAACCAAAACCAACATCAACATTGTTATATTTCTACAATCCATCAAAACAACCATTTTTAATTTGTTCCAATCCAATTAAACAACCCATCAAACCAACCAAAAACTACACATATTGTTCAACGAAAAAAACCGACATAACCGTTTTTACATCATCATGCACCAAATATCATATCAACCCACCAAATAATTGTTCCAACCCATTCAAACCAACTAAAAACACCTATTGTTCAACTAAAGAAACCGGCATAACTGTTCAGACATATTCATCCACCAAACATCATACCAATCCACTGAATAATTGTTCCAAACCATTCCCATTTAAACAACCAAAACCAAATGTTCAAGAAAACTTACCAATGTTCATTCATCTTCTTAACGCCTACACTATGCTGCTTAGGCGTTCTTCCTTCATTATTTCTGCATTTCTTCTATCTTTTTCCTCTTATCTTGTGGCAATTCCGCAAATTCATTTACCTCCTTCATCACCCATTCTTTTTTTCTCATTTATGTCTGACAAAAGTATTTTTGTGACATATTTGTATCGTAGTTTTCTTAACTGCGATTTTTGGGTTGGTGACTCTTCCTCCTAACCACAATCCCAAGTCTTTACGTTTCCTCCCATGAATGTCTCTATATGTCTCATCATGAATAAAGCACAATCTTTGGAATTTTCTTTTGTTCTCCATTTCATGACTTCTCGTTTGGGTACTATTCGACTGAACTTGTTTGATCGTCCATCCCCAAGTTTTTCAAGGTACATCATAAACACTTTTTGTTGCATTATATATATATATATATATATATATATATATATATATATATATATCATACTTATTATTCATAATACTAAATAACATAATTATTATCAATGTATATTAGATAATATAATATTCTACTTACAACTGTTTTTGGTACGATCCCGTATTTTGCTAAATCTGGAACATCAGTTGCACTGCTGTCCAGGATGTGGGATGCTCCATTTTTTAGATCAAAACATAGTACATAATAATGTGCATGCTTGATAATCGGGAAAAATATCTGCATGAATATTTTAGGTAATGTATTATATAATATATTACATAAAATTAATTGAAATGATTTTTTTAATCTAATTGTTTTGTACCAGTTCAACTTTCTTCAGAACTTGTAATTCTGAATTGCCCTTCATGTTTTCACAAAAGTTTTTTGTGAAGACCTTTAAATTCTTTTCTAGCATAAATCTTCCCACGAACATTTCATCTGGCTGTTGAAATGAAGAATATGATAAGTTAATATTAATATTTATTTGTAATTTAGTTTAAAAGTCAAGTAAACTTAAAAAAAATCGGTGGTGTAGAATAATCTTTTTGGAGAATCTTTGCTTCTTAATCTCTCTCCATGATTCAGTATGACTGACCAGCTGTCAAAGACGTTTGCAAACGGTTCTGATTCAAGAATCAGACTCTCAAACATCACTCTAAAACTGGATTGTCCATCATTTGTTGCAAAGACACCATCCCTGTTTAAAATTTAATTAAATATTTAAGTGTTTTGTTGAATATGATATGATATAAGAAGATCATGAATTCATATAATTTTCAAAATAAATATCACTATTTATTCACTTTGAAAATTTACTTTTATTCAAACTGAATAGAAGTTATATTCAAAGTGAATATAAAGTGATAATGCTAAATGAATAAAAGTTAATAATCCACAATAAGTATTAATTTTAAAACTGGACTATATAAGATGATCATGAATTCATATGATTTTCATAACAAATATCACTATTTATTTACTTTTATTCAAACTGAATAGAAGTTATATTCAAAGTGAATATAAAGTGATAATGCTAAATGAATAAAAGTTAATAATCCACAATATGTATTAATTTTAAAACTTACAGTTTATCTCCTTGTAAAGCAAATA
The DNA here is from genome assembly GCA_033807775.1 of Saussurea involucrata. Classification (NCBI taxonomy): domain Eukaryota; kingdom Viridiplantae; phylum Streptophyta; class Magnoliopsida; order Asterales; family Asteraceae; genus Saussurea; species Saussurea involucrata. The sequence continues at coordinate 15,551,022 of CM066324.1, forward strand.
TCCAACTGCTAACGTTGTTATCGGTTGTTGTTGTATTCTTTGTTGGATCGACTTTCCTTTGAAGATAAGGTGATTTTAGTTGATCACCTATTTTTTCTATTCTTCTTTCCTTCTTCTCAGGGTCATTCACTTCCTTTTGTTTTATTCTAATTACAAGTGACCCTTTTTTGCTAACAACCTCTTCCTCCCCAACAACTTTTTGTTTTTGTTTTTTTGGGGTATCTACATGTGATATCCCCAGATCAAAGGTTGGATTTGAAATTTAGGGCTCATTCTTTTCTTTCTTCTCCTCCTCAACCTTCTTCTCTTCTGCTTTCTTCTCTTCTTCCTTATTCTTCTTTTCCTTCTGCTTCTCTGCTTCCTTTTCTTTTTCATTCTTCTCCTCTTCACTCTTGCCTTCTTCATTCTTCTCCTCTTTCCTCTTCTCATCTTCTGCCTCCTTCTTCTCATCTCCTCCCTCCATCTCATCTTCATTCTTATCTTCTTTCTTCTCATCATTTCTCCTTTCATCTTCATCTTTCTTGTCATCCTTGTTCTCTTCTTTCTTCTGGTCTTCCTTCTTCTCTTCCTCTTCTTTCTTCTCTAGCTCGTTATCATTCAATTACATATCAATATCTGCAAGAACATCCTCTATCTTTACCGTAGTCTCAATCTACAATTGTTCTTGAATTGCTTCTTGGCTTTTTTCATTAGCAACCTTAAATGCATCATTAATGTAATCTGCCAAGTCATTCCAATACTGTGTATCAGCAAGCCATATTATTTGCTTCATTTCTTGATTATCCTTTTTTGATGTTTCCTTTGAAACATCATCATCCTTCTTCTCTCTTTCTGTCTCATGTCCTTTCTCTCATTCTTCACAAATATTCTTCTCTTCTTTCTCTTTATCTTTAGAAACAGTTGCCTCTTTTTTCCCTTCTTCCATCGATACCACATTCTCTTCATTTCTCTGCTCCTCCTCAACAATAATTTCTGATTTGATGAAAAACGATTTCTCATAACTTGCTTTCCATTCAGTGAAAGAACTATCTTCTGGATACAACATGATTGCTTTATTCAGGTTGTATTCAATTTCTGCTTTGTTTGCATATAGTTCTTCCAAACTATCATCAAACATCTTCATATATTCGTGTTTTTTTATTGATATAGAGATTTTAGTTATCAAACTAAGTACTATAATGCAAATGTAAATATATTTTTGTAGCTTAGCTGTCTTTTTTATTGTTGAACCTTGTTCGGTTTGTTCTAGTTCAACATATTCTTCAGCGAATTCTCCTCTGCCAAAGCCTCTAATATTTAACTCCATTTTCTCCCTTCTTTTCATCTTCTCTATACTCCATTCCTTTATTGTAGGCCTCATCTTCTTGTGTTCCAATCCATCACATTTTGTTGAATCCAGATAAAGAAGCTACATTGTGCATAATACAAATATGTAAATTACATAAAACTTATATTATGATTTGTGAATGTGTAATTGAGTAATTTGGTTATTCATTATTAAACTATTCCATATTCAATAGATTAACACTCATATTATATTTGTTCATACATGCATATCAAACTTTATTCATACTGAATAGTGAATGTATTGTTGGTTAACCCAATCCATATTCTATCATTTAACATTCATATCATAGTTATTCATACTGAATAATAAACTAGCATTCATATCATAGTTAACCTAATCCATATTCTAACAATTTGCATTCATATCATAGTTATTTATACTGAATAATGAATGCATATGTAACTTATTTATTCTGAATAATGTAGATATTCATGCTTAACCCAATTCATATTATAGTTATTCATACTGAATAATGATATGTATTAATTAGCATGCATATCATAATTCTTCATGCTGAATTATGAATGTATTGCTTACTTAAGCCAATTCTAACTAGTATATTAGTATTGAATAAAAAGAGATATTAAAGTTGATTACATGTCGTCAGAAAAGTTATTGGGCTGGTGTAGAAACTGACGTCCGATTCATTGTTCCATCCTCTCTTGCTTTCTTTTGCACAATCGACTATATATTTACACCACTTCACATCTTTGAAATCTAAATTCTTTCCCAGATGTGAAAGAATTGATAGATTGCATGTACCCATCTTCATTGAAATAGCCATTGTATTCACAAATAAAACAATGAAACCTATCTTGAAATTCCAATATGCATTGTTCTAATTGTTTAACATCTTTACAACATCCTTTGGTCTAATCAACGTTTTATCAAACTATGCTCTCCAGTCTTCAACGATCCCATCCCATTCCACATCCGTCTGAATTTCATTAATATCAATCCCTTCATCTTTTACACCTAGGATATCACTAATTGTCTTAGTTGTCACGTGAATAGGTCCTTTTCTTGTTCTTATAACCATATTCATAGGGTCAAAGTTGTCGACAATGTAGTGTGCCAACTTAGATGGTATGGTGTCAATGTTCATATCTTGAATGCTTCCAAACCCCATTTGCTTTATGTAGTTGATTTGGGGCATTCTCATCTTTCTAGTCACCAACAATAAGTTCTTCGGAGTTGTCCTTATCGATAGAGATCTGTGTTCTATCTTCTTCTTCTTCTCTTTCTTGCCTTCCTCGTTTTTTCTCTTATTGGTTTCCTTTGTAACATCTTATTCTTTTTCTTTCTTTTTTGTATCTTAGTGGCAGTACCTTCTTTCTTTTTCTTTAACTTTGAAGACGATGTGTCCTTCTTCTTACCTATAAACATTTTTTATATTCACAACAAAATGATTAAAATATGCATTTTGTTAAATTTATATAAATAGTTGAAAAATGAATAATAATAACAATACCTTGGTTTCTTCTTGAATTCTTTTTTTTTTGGATGAAAATATCTCATCTTCAGCTTTTCTTTTTGTACCTAATTTATTTATATTCAAACAATTAGTAAATATATGATTTATTTAGGTTGAATAAAATGTTTAGAATAAATGTCTAAGTTACATTCGTATTGAATATCTACTTTTATTCAGACTGAATAAAGGCACATATTCAAAACGAATATAACTAAAAGTTTTTAGCTAAAAAGTTTATTCAGTTTAAATAAAGTATATATTCAAAATGAATATAACTACTCACAAAAAATGTTAACACCGTTTTAGGTTTAGTATTCAACCACATTTTATGTGCGTATATTCAGAATGAAAAAAACGTTTAAAAAACGTTTAAGTTATATTCGTTTTGAATATCTACCTTTATTCAAACTGAATAAAGACATATATTCAAAACGCGTATAACTACATATAAAACGTGTTAACAACGTTAACTACAAATATGACTTTTATACGCGCTTAATTATACGCGGTTTTTGTTGTTTTTACAAAAACCGTGTATAAAGGACAGATCTGGACTCTTTATACACGGTTAAGGCTGAACCGTTGCTAAATCTAAGATTTTATACGCGGTTCTAAATTAACAACCGTGTATAAAAGGTACTGGACAATTACAAACGGTTGCATCGAAATAACCGCGTACAAATGTCACCTTTTATACGCGGTTGTGTATCCAAAAACCGCGTACAAAGAAGTTGCTTTTATACGCGGTCGTATCTAAAAAACCGTTTGTAAAAGGTACAATTACACGCGGTTTTGAGCAAGAAACCGCGTACGAAAGTAACTCCTTTATACACGGTTGATTGTTAAAAACCGCGTATAAAAGCAATAATAATTATAATACACGGATACTTCCAAATCCCTAACCTCCCAAAATCCCTAACCTCCCAATTCAACAGAGCGCTAAAACCCACGTTTCCAAAACCCATCCAAAACCCACGATTGGCGCCATCTCCTTCGAATCTCTCTTTCGTTTTCAATTTCTACTCCGATTGTCTCTTTCGCTTTATCCTCCGACGATCAATGACGACCAACAATGATGTCTCCATTGAAGATGTTAGGAATATTTCATATAGATTTGATGTGTCAAAACTTCAACTTACAAGGGTTCGAATTGTAATATGTTTATTTTACAGTTATCCTTGTAAATTCTAGTTTATCTAGGATTCCTAGTTTATCTAGGATTGGTATTTATCTAGTTTCTAGTTTATCTAGGTTTCTAGTATATAAAGAAACCTAGAGATATAGAATTAGACGTTCTTGAAACCCACGTTTAAACAAAAACGTGTAGATGTGTGTGCATGAGCCCCAAGGTTCTTAATCCTAATACTTGAGAAGAAGTATTCGTTTGTTGATAACTTAGGTCAACAAATTGGGGCGTGAGTATGTAATCAGTATGTTTAAATTAATGAAACCTTGTTAGCTATACAAATCTGTCGTTTAATTCCGCTGTTCATGTTGTGATTTGTATATGTTTATTCCATGATCTAGAACTAATCATTCTTGAGCTTAAAGATCCGGTTTAGGGTTTATATAAATCCTATCAGGTGGTATCAGAGCACATGGTGCTCTCTGATCTGGAAGAAAAACAAGGTTTAATGGAAGATTTGAAGAGACGAAAGAAGACGAACGAAAGAAAGAAAAATCAGATTTTTCGCAGAAATTTTCTGGAAAATCACAGTCGGCCGTTTCGCCTATTCCCGGAGATTGAACCGTCGGATCGTCGCGATTTTTGGACAGCAGCTTCGAGCCACATTGTTTAACATTATGTCTGGTTGGATTGGCCGTACGACGTCCAGAACGCTCCCAGAAATTCTCGAAATCCAGCAGTTTTTTTTTTCTTGATAAAAATTGTTCTTCACTCAGAATTCCTCAAAGCCATGAAATCAAAGCCGCGATGCAATGGAGAATTCATGTCACACACCATGTTAGGATCATGCTCGACAAAAGGAGGATGATTTTTGTTTGTTTCAAGAAAATTCACACACACAAGGTATGAAGGTTTGATGAACGATAGAGGAAGAATGCTTAAATGACTACCCTTTGATCGTCATCAGTTGATTACAAAAAGGAAGATTAATTAGAGTTTGTTTGAAGAAGAAGTGAAAGTTAGAGTTTGTGTTCTTATCATATCTTTAAAGGTATCCTTCACCTGTTAAAGATAACCCGTGATATTATGAAGATTATTAACGTAATTGTTCGAAGAATGTGACTTCAATTTGACGAAATCTTAGAGAAGAAGATTGGTCGAAGGACAGGGATCCCCTCATTCATGAGAATGACGTTGTTGTTCACTTGGTTTCTACGGGATATAAGACTCAAGGTTTGGTTTTTTACTTCAACTTCAAATAGATAATGGTTGATTTTCTTTACAACGTAATTGATATAACCTCGAAGACACAAGGATGGTTAGCATAAATTCAGGGGAAGAAGAAGTGTTGATCATTCAAGGGGAAGATTCAAGTTTGATAAGTTTTGGATTTGATTATGTCAAAAAGGGGAAGAGCTACTTGAAGATTCTGATGCTAAGTTTTGTCATCATCAAATAGGGGAAGATTGTTAGGAATATTTCATATAGATTTGATGTGTCAAAACTTCAACTTACAAGGGTTCGAATTGTAATATGTTTATTTTATAGTTATCCTTGTAAATTCTAGTTTATCTAGGATTCCTAGTTTATCTAGGATTGGTATTTATCTAGTTTCTAGTTTATCTAGGTTTCTAGTATATAAAGAAACCTAGAGATATAGAATTAGACGTTCTTGAAACTCACGTTTAAACAAAAACGTGTAGATGTGTGTGCATGAGCCCCAAGGTTCTTAATCCTAATACTTGAGAAGAAGTATTCGTTTGTTGATAACTTAGGTCAACAAATTGGGGCGTGAGTATGTAATCAGTATGTTTAAATTAATGAAACCTTGTTAGCTATACAAATCTGTCGTTTAATTCCGCTGTTCATGTTGTGATTTGTATATGTTTATTCCATGATCTAGAACTAATCATTCTTGAGCTTAAAGATCCGGTTTAGGGTTTATATAAATCCTATCAGAAGAATATGCTTCCGGCGATGATATCTCCGATGAAGAAGTAGGGAATACGTCTTCAATGGCAGGTATGATTCTTAAAACCCTAAGTCTCGATTTCTTGTACTCTTCGATGTCATGTCTTGATTTTTGTTTTGTCATCTACATGAACTTGATTTCTGTTTTGAAAATTTACTGTCTGTTCAGGAGTATGTGAAATCTCACTAAATATATGGAGATATTGATCCCAATACTTACTCTTCTTGTTGGTATCTCAATGTTGTTTGATCAATTTTGAATTTTGGAACCATGGATCTTTGTAAGTTTAGATTGACGTGAAGGGTCTTGCTGTTCTGTTTTAGAACTTTGCTTGGTTTATCATGTTCTGTTTTATTATTATACTAGCCTGAATTAATTAATATATTTTGCATTACATATTAGTTTTATGTAGGCTTGGTGTATTATTACCTGCTTTTGAATACAAGGCATATATGCCATTTTTTGCCAAGACTATAGGCAAGGGCTGCACCAGCTACACCAGCACCAACGATGATAACGTCTGGGGTTCCATCATTCTGCGGCCGAGTCCAAACCAACTCATTGGCCTTTTTATGCAAATCTAAACCTTCATCAGCTGGTTTGCTTTTTTTCACACCCAAGAAATAGATCAAAGCAAAACCTAACCAAGTAGCTATGATTCCTCCCAATATGTACTGTTCTAATATCTTCAACTCCATTTTGAAGAAAACCACTCTGAATCTGAGAGAGTTGTGAACAATTAATTAATATATATACAGAAAAGCATGTCTTATATATAGCACATAGGGACAAAAATCTTTTCAAAACTACTAAAAACACCCAAGTATGTAATTAATGTTAAGATTCTCTTTTTTAATCAGTTTGCCTACAATTTACTTTCAAGTCCAAAAGCTAAATGTTAAACTACGTATACATTGACAAGATCAAGAATTAACTTTTGTCTTCATTGTTTAGAACAAATTGAAGGATTTCGCTTACTGCTTTACCAAGAAATAGTGCACATAGTTTTGCACAAAGGACCCCGGATTACTTAGATTAATGAGAGGCATGCATTTTATTTAGGTTCTTCATCATAATTCTTCAAACAAATAGGGGTTGGGATGAATATTGGAATAAAGAATTCCTATAAAGGTAGTATTAATTTGTCCCACCCATCGTTGGGTAAAGATGTTCATCAAGAGTACATATAGTGAGTTCTTTGTTTTCTGCCACAGCTAGATCACTTAGCTATACAAGAAAGCTCACAAGAAAGCTTACAGGAAAGCTTTATTACATTGCTATATTACTCCATGGGTAGCAAATATATACCTTTAAGATAGTGTTCATAAACATCCAACCCATTCAAGATTTATTATTACACCCATAAAAGAGTACGAAAACAAAGAAACCAAATGAGCTTTTGCTTGAAGTCAAATCAGTGTGATTTTACTTCTCTACTCTCACTTGAAACATCTGGAAGGGAGGAGCCTCCTAGTGCTTTTGGAGATTCCATTTTGGTGCAAGGTTTGTCAAGTGAGCTTTTGCTTGAAGTCACACATCAATCATAGGTGTCCAGTGTTCTCAATTTGATATCAAATATCTGATTGTTTTCCAGGGGAAGGACCACAAGCAACTGAAACATTGGAAAGAAACTTGCCTTTACCATTACTAACACTAAAGTCCAATGGGTTTTAATGGACTTTTCCCTTTACCATAACAAATATCTAATGTATATTCATACATGTATAAGTTTATATATATATATATATGACATTGCTTATCGTTTCTAACATCTCAGGCAACAAAGAACCAAGGGGATCGAAACCCACGCAAAGGTCGACCCAAACCCGAGGGGCGACATCAATGACCAAAATAAGGAATTGTAAAGATTGTACAATTGAATTTTGTCCCGATACCTGGTCGGCCGGTCGGTCCTTATTCTTGTAAATATGCTAATTGGGTAGGATTGGAGGCGAGAACGAAGATCTCAATACTCGTACCTGATTGGCACAAAGTTGACACTGATGAGAAGGCTCGATTATGGGCAGCGATAAAGGTATACAATACATTGCATTGTCATCATATAAGATATTGCATATTATTTTCGTTTAATGACTTTGTTTTGATCAAACAGCAAAAGTGGAATTTAAATGATGACAAGTTGAAGAAAAAGACGATGTCGATTGCTTCGAACTCGTGGAGAAGCTTTAAGTCAATGCTCGTAAATTCGTACATGAGAAAAAACAAAACACCATACGAGAAGTACCCATACGTTAAACCAGCCACGTGGGTTGAGTTCATTGAGATCAAATCGACGCCAGAATTTGAGGTATAATAACAATAGCCTTATTTTTTAGTGTTATTATAGATTTATATGTTCCTAATTTTATTTCATTTTCATTATGCTAAGGCACTAAGCCAAATAAATAGGGAGCATGCAAAGGTGAATGATAACCACCACCACTTAGGATCATGGGGGTATCTAGGGAAGCAAGAGGTGTGGGCGAGCTATAAGGATCGAGGTATAATGCCCGAGATACACAATATGTATAGTAAGCGGACGCGTGACTTTATATTGGCGAGATTGGTGAAATCAGGCCCCGATGAATTCATCTTACCGGATAAGATGAAACCTATAGTAGAAGATCTTGTAAGTTATTATTATGTCTTAATTTTAAGTTTGTTTATCGGCTAATTATCCTTAATTACTTTCCTAGATTGCTTGTTGTTTCACATGACAGATAGAAAAAGATAAACAATTCTCTCAGGCTGATTGGGACCCTGAAGTCGCAATAGATCCCCTGACAGCGGTGTTGGGACCCGATCACCCAGGTCGCACCAGGGGTGTAGGTCACAACGTGGGTCTGCGTGTGGGCCTAGGCCTCGGAAATAAAAAGAGAAGGCGTAACAAGAAAGAAGAGGAAATAAAGGAAATAAAGGACCTGAAAGAACGGACATCTAACTTGGAGAAAAAGTTGCATGAGCTTAAAGCAGAACGAATACCGAGGATCAATGCCAACCCTGCAGAAAGCCCGGGGGTCAACAAGAGCAGTGCTGGATCAACTGCTTATGATCCACAAATTGAATCCATTCGGGTGAGTTTTAATATGTACGTGTTTACATTTTTGGAAGTTTGAAAGGGTCCATCTTTTAAATTATGATGTTTATGTGTTTCGTTTATAGGAGGCTACAAATTGTGATTTGGTATTCCGGTGCGGGGCGGCCAAAATAGTTGTTGCAAAGGGGTTGGCCTTTCCTTTATCGACTAAAATACTTCATGGTTATCCGCTGGAGGAGGGGTTCATGAAGGTTCAGGTTGACATGATTATGGATGGATGTGAAGAGTATGACCTCCCGACGCCCATGCCAAATGATGATGCTCTAAAACTTGGTCAAGTTAGAGGGGGTTCATCCGATGGGATATATGTTCTGTGGTGTTGCGACCGGTATGTACATATATGTTTATGTTAGATTCAATCTTCCTAATCATAGAAGTATTTAGAAGTAGTGAAAAATAGGCTAAGTGAAGAAAGCCTCTTACAGAGGCTCTGCCGACATTACCGAGAAATCAAGGTCAAGAAGCTACAGAAGCAGCAGAGGCTTCCTACAGAAGCTCTGTCATACGCACAAAGAAGACCAAAGACTCGGAATCCGGCGAAGACTGCTCCACAGAGGACCAGACCGCAGAACCTCTGTAATTCATTACAGAGCCTCTATGGTCCTCAATGAAGACTTGGAAGATATTACTGGATACGTTCATCAACTTGCATGAAAAAGTACTGTCAAAACACGTGTCAAGCTCTGAGTGGACTCAATAGGGCAAGGTACAAAATAGACGTCTGCGCCATTTAATGCATTTACCAAAAGTACATCTGCTCCATTAAATGCGCATGGCTCAAACAACTGCTCACACCATCCAGTCCACTGTTCACACCATCCAGTTTACTATTCATGCCGTAAAAGGAACAGTGACCTACTTCATAGTCTTCTAAGAGTAGTATAAAAGGAAGTCTCATGTTGAGATCTTCCTAAGAAAAGAAAACCACAAGGAATCACTAATACTCTCAAGCTTTATTGTCAAATATCTGAGTGTTATATTCTCACACACACCAAGTTCTTAATCTGTTCTTCGTGTTGTTATTATATATTGAATAACAGTAACTGTTCAAGAAATCCTTTTTCATTCTTTACTGTTTTCTTTATATATGTGCGTTCTAATATCTATCAAACATATCTGTTAGTTTAATACGCTTCCGCATCAAACTCTAAAACTCAACTAATAGACTGTTAATCTTGATTAAAGTGTATCTGGGTTCCAACAATTGGTATCACAGCCTTCCTTGATTTTCAATATCAAGTGATCCACTTATCAAAATTCGTGATAGATATTATTGAGATTTAAAATTGTGTCTGGAAACTGCTTAAACCCAGAAAATCTTCAAGTTCATCAAAGTAACTCTTTAGTCATACTTTCTTTCTAAAATCTTCAAAAAATGACAAATACAAATAATTTCTTTACTACTGGTTTTCTCACTAAACCTCCTACTCTCCTTCGAGATGAGTATCCTCAGTGGAAAATAAGAATGGTACATTTTTTCGAGGGCACTGAAAGAAATCAAGTACAATATCTGTACAATCCTCCTCCTATTCCCATGACAGTAGTACCTCGTATACCTGCTACTGCTGAATCTGCCGAAATCCCCGAACATCAAAAACCAAAGCCAAAAGGGGAGTGGTCAACCGAAGATAAAGCAGAAGATGAAGTTGCTCAGAAAACCAAGAGGACATTGATTATGGCAATACCCAACGAACTCTTTCAATCCTTGGATTCATGTGAAACAGCGCATGATCTGTGGAAAGAACTGGAAAGACAGTTGGAAGGAGGTGCTAAAACACAAAAAAACCGAAGAGCACAGTACATCAATGAATATCATGCATTCAGAGCCTCTACAACAGAATCTCTGCAAACAACATACGACAGATTCAACTCTCTAATCAACAAGTGCAGAAAATCAGGCATTGACAGAACTTCTGAAGAAAACAATGTCATGTTTTTGAAAAGTCTAAATGAAGAATGTCTCCAGCTGTCTATGTCCCTACAGACAAATCAGGATCTAGACACCTGGACTCTCTCTGATCTTTACGGAACATTAGCCGCACAAGAACCTCAGATAGCACAGGCTAAAACACTAACCATTGCACCATATGCATTGGTTAGTAAAACTAAAGAGGATGCACAGAGACCAAGAAATGATAAAGCCACAGAGGAGAAGAAGAAGGAGAAAAAGAAGATGGTGATAATTGACAGTGAAGAAGAAGAGCAAGCAGAAAAGGAAATAACTCTTGCGTCACTAGCTAAATCTTTAGCTCTATTGACAAAAGAGTTCAGAGGAAACAGAAGAGGTTCCGGAAATGAAAGATATGATAGAGACAACCAAGATGACAGAAGAGACAACAGAAGAGATGACAGAAGAGGAGAAGAATCAAGTGGCCGACAGAGGTCAAGCAATAGAAATTACAGAGGGAATGACCGACAGAGGTCGGATGACTCGGTAAGCCACACGCAGCAAGAATGCTACAAGTGCGGCAAACCTGGTCACTATGCAAATGAATGTAGATCAGAGAAAGGCAGAGACCTACAGAAGTCCAATGATCGAACAGGAAACACTCCTCAAGGGTGTTTTAACTGCGGAAAACCAGGCCATTTTGCGAATGAATGCAGAAGCAGATCAAATCGTCCACAGAGGGACTCTGCTTTCTACAAAAAGAAAGCCGAATATTATGCTCAAAAATCCTTAATGGCAAAAGGACATTCTGAGGAGAACACAGAAGACTTCCAGTCAGACTCTACTTCTGACGATGAACATACCGCCAATGCCCTCTTCTGTGGCATGGCAGAAGTCGACTCCTGCACTGACTCTGAGGTATCTACTTCAAATTCCAACTCTTGTATTACCTCTGTAGATGATAATACACTTAGAATTAACATTGAACTAATTGAACTGAAAGAGATAAATCAAAGTATTCAGAAAAGACTCACTTTCAATGAAAGAGAAGTACGGCTTCTCACTCAAGAAAAAGCAAAGATTTTTGAGGAAAAAGAGAGAATAGAAAAGAAATGGAACAAAACTCTAGATCCTTTAAAAAAACAAATTTCTGAATTAACCAATACTTTAAAAGATAAAACAAAAGAACTTTCAGTTTCAAGGAGCGAAACTACTGACATAAGAGCTCTTAAAGAATACTTTCAAAGAGAAAGAGAGGTATTATGGCAAGATTTACTCAGAAGAGAAGTTTTGCTTAAAAACTATAAAGATGCACAGAAAGTTTATGAAAAAGTAAACTCACAAATAGGGAGACGAGGTATAGGGTATGATGATATCACCCTAGGTGTTGAAGGCAAAAGAAAAAAACCTCTGTCCTCTTTATTTGTGATTGGAAAAACGAACAAACCAGATTTTCCAAATCTAATCTCTGTAAGCAGAAGGGCGAAAATCTCTGTGGATCCTTACTTGAAGAAACATAAGAAGATGATTAACGTGTGGTTTGAAAACACAGACTCATCATCCTCAACCTCTGTCAATAGAGGTATCAAACCAAAGAAATATCTGAAAACACAAGATCAGATTGGTATCTTCAAGTTTGGTAAACCAGAGACCCAAACACAGGTTGCTTTTGTCTGTTTGATAAACGTTCAAAAGAAGTTATCAGCAGAAGCTCCTGAGTTTAAACCCATTTTTTCAGAAGAAAACTTTAAAAACTTAATTGAAAAAGAAATTTTGGAAATATGGAAATCAAGCGTTTTAGAAAAATTCTGTACATCTTCTATAGATAAATCTCTCACTGAAGAAATCTTATTAGAAACCTCTGCAATCTATGAAAACTATTCTACAGAGGAAGAAAGCTTGTATGATGCATGTTCGGAAAATTCAACCTCTATTGAAAGAATTGACTCAACCTCTGTATACGAGGACGACTCATCTTCTGACGATTCAGAGACAGATGTTACATCTGGGATAACTCTCTATGACACAGAGGATGTTAAATACTCCTCTGAAGTTCCTCACAGAACTATTTCTCCAATGAGAAACTCACAGAGATTCCAATCTGCCAAGATTTTCTAAATTTTAATCTACATGTCAAAACCTCTGCTGAGCTTAAAATGTTACAGAAGACCTCTATTGATCCTATAAGTTCTAGATTTTCAAAACCCAAGATTGATAAATCTTTTTCTTCTGTGACAGTGATGAAAGAAGTTCACCACAGAAGCAACCCACAGAAGGCAGGTCCTAAACAGAGCTTTTGCAAACAACATTCGAGTATTCATAGATCTTCTAGTAATAGGAAATCTAATGTAAAGAAAGAATGTAATGCCTCTGTTGCTGAGTTTAAAAAGTTCAATGAAAAGTTCAAGCAAATTACATCTCATATTCAATACTGTCATTGCTTTGATCTTATGTCTAAACTTAATAATCATTTTTCAAGTCAAGTCTGTTTACTCTCTACGACAAATCAAAAGTCAAATCCCACAAAGAAACAATCTGACTCTTCTACAGAGAAGAAAATGTATTTCAAGAATGCCAAGGCAAACTTGAAAAACTCTAACAATATTGGACCCATATGGATATGGGTACCTAAATCTCTGTGATTGTCCTGCAGAAGAAGTATGTGCCAATCTGGTATCTAGACTCCGGATGCTCAAGACACATGACTGGTGACAGAAGTGCACTATCCACGTACAAAGAAACACAAGATGGTGGATCTGTGACTTTTGGAGACAACAAGAAAGGACACATAAACGGCTATGGAGTCATAAGGAAAGAAGACGTTTCTGTATACAAAGTTGCATATGTGGATGGCCTTAAGCACAACCTACTCAGTGTAAGTCAACTTTGTGATACAGGATTCAATGTGTTGTTCAAAAGAACTTTCTGCTCTCTACAAAGTGAAGAAACAAGTATGGAACTTCTGCGAGCTGAAAGAATAGGTGATCTATATCTAATGAACTTCAACTCAAAGAACAAGGACAAAGTTTGCCTTGTTGCCTGCAAAAGTGAAGAAGCCTGGTTATGGCACAACAAGTTCTGTCACTTGAATTTTCACACATTGGAAAAACTGGTCAAACTTGATCTAGTTAAAGGTTTGCAAAATGTTAAATTCAATAAGGATCATTTATGTTCTGCCTGTGAGATGGGAAAACTCAAAAGAGCTTCCCACAAAGGCAAAACAGATGTATCTTGCACTAGACCTCTGTACATGCTTCATGTCGACCTCTGCGGTCCCATTGCCATACAGAGCCTAGGTGGCAAGAAATACATACTTGTCCTAATTGATGAGTATTCACGTTTCACATGGGTTGAATTCGTTAGAAAGAAATCAGATGTTTCAAATATATTGATAAATCTAATGAAAAGAATCCAAGTTCTTTATGATTGCAGAATACAGAAGTTAAGAAGTGACAATGGCACAGAATTTAAAAACTCTGTCATTGAAGCCTATCTTTCAACAGAAGGAATATCACAGAACTTCTCTGCAGCTTGCACTCCACAACAGAACGGTGTTGTCGAAAGAAAGAATCGAACACTTGTGGAAGCCGCAAGAACTATGATGTCAGCATGCGGATTATCAATGAACTTTTGGGCAGAAGCAATTTCTACTGCGTGTTATACTCAAAATCGATCAACCATTGTGAAAAGACACCTCAAGACGCCTTACGAATTGCTTAAAAAACGGCGGCCAAACATCAAATTTTTCCATGTATTCGGATGCAAATGCTTCGTCTTAAACGACAGAGATTCAAGAGGAAAGTTTGATGTAAAAGCAGATGAAGGCAAATTCATTGGATACTCTGCCACTTCCAAAGCCTACAGAACATTCCTTACAAAGTCTCACAAGATTGTAGAAAGCATCAATGTTTCTTTTGATGATTCATTCCAAATGACTTCTGAGCAAATAAGTTCAGAACTCGGAATTAAAGGGAAATTCTCTGACATCTCAAGAACAAAAGAAGATTTGAATTTTCTATTTTTAGAGATGTTCCACAATGACATTGATCCTTCTGTCGGAACCATCAGAGTTTCTGAAGAACCATCCTCTGTCGGACAAAATCCTACAGGCATGACTCTAACTGGTCCAAATAATGCTTCATCTTCTTCTATAAATACTACAGATGCAATTGCCGAAGCAGAAGAAAGTGCAGAAGATGAAACATCAAGAAAAACGACCACAGAAGCTGCACAAACCACAGAAGAACCAATTACAGAGGAGATCGAGGACCAAGACTATACATCCTCAGAGGAACAAACTCCACCACCACTCGTACCAATCATTCCACAAACGGTAGAATCAACTACCAAGGCACGAAGAACATCAGAGGCTGCACAAGAAGAAACACAAGAAGCCTCTGAAGAAAGTTTTGATGACATTGATGATCATCTTCCACGCACAACTCAGTGGACAAAAAGCCATCCTCCAAGCCAAATAATTGGAGAACCTTCTGACTCAGTAAAAACAAGGTCTGCCACTGCTAATTTTTGTTTCTTTACAAATTTTATTAGTGTTATAGAACCAAAGAAGATTTCTGAAGCCCTAGATGACCCAAACTGGGTAGACGCCATGCAAGAAGAACTTCTGCAATTTGAGCATAACAGAGTATGGACTTTAGTACCTCTGCCAAGAGGGAAACAGGCCATTGGGACTAAATGGGTCTACAGAAACAAGAAGGATGAAGATGGAGTGGTCGTCAAAAACAAAGCAAGATTAGTAGCAAAAGGATATAGACAAGAAGAAGGCATAGACTACGATGAGACTTTTGCCCCTGTCGCACGTCTCGAAGCAATAAGAATATTCTTAGCCTTTGCAGCCCACAGAGGTTTTAAAGTCTATCAGATGGACGTAAAATCAGCTTTTCTAAACGGTGAAATCCAAGAAGAGGTTTACGTAAATCAGCCACCAGGTTTTGAAAGCTCAAAGTTTCCAAGGCATGTATACTACCTTGAAAAGGCTCTATACGGACTGAAACAGGCTCCAAGAGCATGGTATGAACGACTTTCTACCTTCCTTCTAGTCAATGGCTACAACAGAGGTACAACGGATACTACCTTATTCTATAAACGCAAAAATAGTGAGATAATGCTTGTACAAATATACGTAGATGACATAATTTTTGGGTCTACAAATTCAGAAGAGTGAAAATTTTTTGAAAAACTCATGCAAAGTGAGTTTGAAATGAGTATGATGGGAGAATTAACATTCTTCCTCGGACTTCAAGTCAAACAATCTTCAGAGGGAATTTTTATAAATCAAGCCAAATATGTCTCTGACATACTTTTAAAATATAATCTCTCCGATACCTCTGCAATGAAGACTCCAATGGCCACTGGAAATAAGTTGTTCTTAGATCCAAATGGTATTTCTGTAGAATGTACTCTCTACAGAGGCATGATTGGATATCTGTTATACTTAACAGCAAGCAGACCTGACATTATGCATGCCACATGTCTTTGTGCACATTATCAAGCTAATCCAAAGAAATCACATTATGATGCTGTAAAAAGAATCTTGAGATACCTGAAGGGGACCAACAATCTTGGTCTCTGGTATCCACAGAACTCTGGTTTTAGTCTTAAAGCTTATACAGATTCAGACTATGGAGGATGCATGCTCGACAGAAAGAGTACCTCTGGGAGTTGTCAATTCCTAGGTGGTAAACTAGTCAGTTGGACCTCCAAGAAGCAGAATTGTGTCTCCACATCCACTGCAGAAGCTGAATACGTTGCTGCCGCTAGCTGTTGTTCTCAGGTTCTATGGATGAAGACTCAACTAAAAGACTACGGCCACATTCTGTTCAAAATACCCATCTTCTGTGATTCCAAAAGTGCTATTGCTATCTCTGCCAACCCTGTGCAACACTCAAAAACCAAGCATATCGACATAAGGTATCATTTCTTGAAACATCATGTTGAATACGGTACAATCGAAATGCATTTCGTGCCCACAAAATATCAACTCGCTGACTTATTCACCAAAGCATTAGACGAGAAAAGATTCAACTTCTTGGTGGGTAAGTTAGGAATGATTAACATGGTGTGAAAATCCTCTGTAAGTATAGCTTTATCTTCTGTAAATAATAAGTAAATACATTGCTAAATTTATTGCTTTGATTGATTCCACTTCTGTATGTAAATTCTTAAAACCTTAAATAGTTCTTAAAATCACAGAGCTTCTGTAAGTCAACTCAGAACCTCTGAGGACCCCTACAGAACCTCAAAAAAAAATAAACATGACCTATGTTCTATGCAAAACTTATCATTCTTTGATCCAAGCATAGGTCAAGGGGGAGCAAAAGGAAATTACTTAATCTACAGAGGTGATTAGATCAAGGGGGAGCAGAAGGGAACCCTGAAATGATCTAAAGAGATAAAACTTTCAAGGGAAAGCAAAAGAAAAATGTCGATGACTCCATATCGACAGAAGTCAGATATCACTGCCGAGAAAAGAAGAACCAAAAGGTATGTCTCTCGCACAAAAGGTTTTTGGAAAACAATTTTCTAGGACAAGAATTGTCAAATATGTCCTAAATATACTGTGAATAACATTTCAAAAATCAAAAGCTCAAAAAGTTTCACAAAATTCGAATTAGGAGAAATTTAAAGTCATAGAGCTTCTGCTGAGCTCAACAGAGCTTCTGCAGGAAATATGCTCTGTGATCACAAATTAACCTTCTGTCGATCTTTTGGAATGTTATCTCGAAAACCAAAAACGCAGACCATGACCTTCTCGGACAAACCGTTTTTTTAACAGTTTTCTCGGACACAAACTTTCAAGTATATCCGAAAAACATCTCTTAAACCAAATCAAAAATTGGATGATCAAAAATATCAATAAAATTTTTGTTATGAGATTTTTTCTCTCATAGAGCTTCTGCTGGCCCTCACAGAACTTCTGCAAGTTCCAACAGAGCCACAAAACCTTTGCGCAGAAAATTTCATCACAAAAATCCGATTTTATCCTCTCCAATGGTTTTGGTTAAAAGAAGAACCCCACAGAAGTCATGATAACAATGAGATATATGAAAAAGGGATAAACATCAAAGATTTTCAAGATCACAGAGCCTCTGTAAACTACAGAAGCTCTGTCAATCTGATTACTTGGGCATCTCTGTAGTAATAACGGTTACTTTTACTGCGAGTGAAACTCATATGGCTAAAATCAACCTCACGCGCCTAGCATTAATGGGTCGCGCACGACGTCCTGTCATATTCTGACAAGGCCTACGTGTCCCATTTTCATTGGGCGTACATGGAACGTTTTTATTTGGAAAGTTGAACCCGCCGCTCAAACTCGAGTGCGGATTCCAAACTTTAATCCATTGCCATATATTTTACTCTTTCGAATTCTACCGTTTTACCATCCTATAAAAACAAAGCTTACCCTCTCATAAAACATTTTACAAACTCTCATCTTCTTCTCCGGCGAAACCCTGCAAAAAGCTTGCAAAAATCTTATTCTTAAAATCAAATGGCTTCATCTTCTCGAGCTACATCCTCTGAACTCTCTCCGGCGAACTCACCGGAACACTCCCCTGCACATTCAGAACATTCTGAAAACCCCAGCCTTGCAAGAAATATTGAACAACAAGATTCCGGGGACTCAGCAGACTTTGCTCCGACGACTCACTTGCAAAACTTTATAGCAAAGGATCATTTCGAAGCCATTCTTCCTATCAAATCCAACAACTGTTATTTGGTCCCCTCACCCACTACTTTCGGCGAAGCCCATGCCATACTTCTGAACATCATGGAGAATCATGTCCTCTTCCCTCTACTATCAAGAACCCCGAACAAAATTCCAGTCCGCTATTTGAACCAATTTTGGCAAAGCTGCCGATTTGATAAAGATGATTCTCTTATCAAAGGGTACATTTCAAGACCTGATAAATCTGAGCATCTTGAAATCAAGTTCAACAGAACAATGTTCTCACTTGAATTCAACCTACCAACAAGGGGTCTTCTGGGATTGAAGAGTTATGCAGAGCAACCAACAGACGAAGAGCTCTGTCGATTCGTGGAAATGCTTGGGTACAACACCCAACTACGGAAGAGAAATGACTTCCGCAGAGGCCGATTACCACCTCTGTGGAACACTTTGTTCTCGATTCTTAACAGATGCCTGACAGGAAAGATAGGCAGTATTGACCAGAGCTCACATCAAATCTTGAGCATCATGTATGGGGTTTACTATGATCTTCCACTAGATTATGCGACCATAATGATGCAAGAGATCATAAACACCATCGACAGAAAGAACAACTCGAAAAGGGTCAAAGAGAACGATCCCAACTTTCTACCACCTCTGCAATTCCAAAGAATATTAGGAGTACTATTCGAACCACTGCTGCTAATCCAAAATTGGCCAATGGAAGGGCCAACTCCCAAACAGTTCCCGATGAACAAGAATACCCCCACTGATCATGCTGATGGCTACTCACACTGCAGACCTCTGTCAAAGAAGCTTCTGCAATACGCATCGAATAAATCCCTTAAGAAAGAGTATATACGCGATCATAGAACTCCTAAACCGAGTCTTATGACACCCCCGCGTTTAGGTGTCCCCCTAGGAACAATGATAGCAAAACCTCTTTCCACTCAAAAAGAAAAGGATCAGAAGTTAGCAAAGCACATGGCTATTCAACTCAGCTTTATAGCCAAACGTGCAGAACTAATGGGAAAGAAGTCTTCATCAAGAACCTCTGCATCTACTCCAAAAGCTAAGAAGAGGAAAACTGCAGAAGGCACCTCAACAAGCGCTGCAGAAGATCAACCCTCACCTCCACATGCCACAGAAATTGGCTCCTCTGCTCCTCCCTCCTCTCCAAAAATGAAGAAGAAAAGATCAAAATCAACAGAAGAAGGGGCACCAAATCCTAAGAGGAGGAAAACCAAAAAGAGGCATGGTAAATCACTTGCAAAGTTGGTAACCATTGCAGAAGAGGAAACTGCTGAAGAAGAAGTTGCAGAAGAAGAAATGGCTACAGAAAGGTATCAATCACCCTATCAATCTCCAGATAGATTTGCTCACCAAGGAGACCTGAACGACTTCTTACAGAACCCTGAAATTGCCAACACCCTAAATACAGCAGGGTGGACGGCACAACCTCTCGACCACCACTCTCCAGAAGAAGATTTCTTCATTTCTGGCATCGACACACATCTGCAAGAAGATGACACAACACCCAGAAATCAACCAGCCGAAACCCCTGTTATTTTACAAAACCCTTTCATTCAAGGATTGGATGTCCACAGAAGAAGTCCAAACCCAGCTTCAGAAGAAATAGAACAAACTGAAGCTGAATTGAACAGAGGTGAAATTACAGAGGCTTCTGAGAACATGATGGAAGAAGAGAAAGAAAAAGGGGCCGAAGTTGTACAAAAAGAGGGATTAGCAACAACTGAGACAGAAATAGAGATCTTAGAGACAGATTCAGATGAAGAAGAAGCTGTCTGGATACGTAAGGGTCTTTATCATCCACATGTCATGAGATTATTTGGATCTCATCAAGTGTATGACCAATTACGACCAGAGCAAGGAACTTCCACAGAACTTAGGGAAGAAGCAAGAAAAGATGCCTGGATAAATAGAGGCACACAACCAAAACCAACTCCCAGTGCAACCCAGATTTCTGACACCGCAGGTCTAGCTGCAGAAGGTGTCATTGAAAAAGAGCAGCACATCTCGAACCTAACCCAACCCATCCAGCCAGAGGTTACTCTTTCAACCTCTGTGCCCACAGAAACCGGGGAATCCATTCCTAGGGAGTCTCCTCAAAGAGACTCACCTATAGTTCGTGATCAATTGCCCCAGATCACAGAAGAACGCCCAACAGAGGAATTTGTTTCCTCTGCCACGCACTTATTAAGACCCACACTTCTTTCAGAGAGAAGTAGAGAGCACAAAGACAAAGAGACTCTAGACAAGTCTCCTAGTCAACAGAAGGATATTCCAATACCCACCTCTGGAGTGGATTTGGACAATGTTCTTCTCAGAACTTCTGTAGGGATTGAAACTCATGTTTCTTCTCAAGGATCAGAAGGAAATCCTTCCATTCTCAACGTACAAACAGGAATGAAAGAAGGTATCCCAGGAACAGGGATTCACTCTGGAGACGAATGTGTTCCTCCAGAGGTTACCACCGGAACACAAGTTACAAGGGATGAGTTCCAAACCCTTGAGACCTCTGTGAACCAAACCTTGAAAGAGTTGCAAAGCTCTTTCAAATCTTTTGTAGAGACAACATCACTGGCACTGCTAAACCTGAACGCCAAAATGGACAACCTGTCCACAGAGGTGAAAACTGCCATCTCATAGATAAAGTCTGCTGCTACTGCATCCACCACTTCTGCCGCAACAACTACTCCTTCGATTGAGAACTCCATCAACAAGTTCCTTGATCAATTGAACAAACAGACTTCAGTGTCAACGGGCATCACTCCTGCAGATCTACAGAAGGCCCTACAAAAAGTTCAAGAAGAAGCCATGCGAAATACCATGCTGATGCAACCCAAAGACTACATGACAAGAGCACAGCTGACAGAGCTTGGGCAGAACGTGATTAATCAAGTGACAGAAGTCATCCTTTCCTTCACCGCTGCCAATGCTAACTTCGTCAAAGATTTCAGAGAAAGTGTAGGAAGGATGAGATTCAAAACAGAGGCAGAGCTAGCAACTCTTCTTGGCCTCTGTGATGATGCCTGCGCGAAACTGATCGCTGCTGGAGCCACAATGCCAAAGAAACCCGATGCTTCCTGCAGAGCAGAGGGTACATCAGACAAGGGTCAGGATGACTCTGATGATGATGACCATCCTGGTCCATCAGATCATCCTGACGGGGAGAAAACTACAGAGAAAGCTGCAAGCAGAGGACTTACAGGTCCACCAATAGCCGCAGAACCTCTGAGTCAAGCACCTCCAGAACAGACCCGACAACAACAAACCCAAAAGACCACAGAGACAACACCCATCTCTGTGGAATCATCTCCTGACGAAACCAAAACTCCAGAAGCAGAACAGCAAGCCACAGAGGCAACAACCGCCCCTGAGGTAATCATTTTGGAAGAAACATATGAACCAACCACAGAGAAAACACCCACCTCTGTGGAAACACCCCAAACCATACCCAGAAGAAAGTCGATTGCCACCAAACCAAAAAGTGCAACGACCTCTGCTTCTGACATTCTGAATAGGATGCACACAACAATGAGTGATCGTATGGTGAAGAGAGAAGAAGAAAGGCACAGGTTCACTTTAGCTTTCAGAATGGCAAGAAGATTCAATGTCAACACTTCATCAACAGAAACTGAGCTCGCAGAAGAAGTCATCAAACAACCTCCAACAGAGGTTACAGAGCAAGTCAAGCCAACAGAACCATCGCCACAAAAGTCCTCTAAATCACAATCGTCAAAATCCACAGAGGCAACCTCCATCAAACCAACAGAAGTGCCAACCTCAAAACCCACAGAAGCAACAGGTTCTGCCACAACAATAGCAAAAGATAAGGGCAAAGGGATACTGACAGAAGAGCCAAAGAAGAAGAAAACATTGCCAAAGCCAACAGAAAAACTAATGAAGAGTGCGTTTGACGCCTTTCAAACCTCAAAACCCGAAGAAGTTGACTGGGCACATGGATTGAAGCCTCTGTCAGAAATTCCTCTAACTGGTAGAGCTGCAGAAGTTGTTCAACAGATGGAGAGTCTCAGAAGACAAATTCCACGACCTGGTCCAACACATGAAGAGATGGAAGAAGTGGTATACAAATACCTCTACAAACAATCCTATCAGACAAATCATCCAGTAGATCATGTGACAGATCCAAGGATCAGAGAAGAATTTGAGAACATCTTCACAAGAACAAAGCCAAGAACCAAAGCAGATGTCTTCTCAATTCACAAAATCAAAAAGGTGATCTTCTGCAGATTCTCCTTCACAAGAACCTATCCAAGGGTCAGGTACAATCTTTACAAAGTCAGAAGAGAGAACAATTCAGAATCTACCTTCGCTGATGCTGACTTAAGAAACATCAATCCTTACGATCTACCTGACCTTCTGCAATGGACAAAAGACAACTACAACACAGAGTCAAATACCAGAGCCTATCAAGTGTTGAGAAAAGCGATGAGGGAAAAGCTTCTGCTGTACAGCATGATAGATTTTCAGCTGGGAAAGGATCTTGGTCTCAAACATCTAGATCTACGACCACCAGAAGATCGCTGCCCACCAGACGCTGTGCCTAACTCAATCATCAGAGAACCAAGATTTGGGTTAGTATTTCAAAACCCACAACACCAGGTTAAACTTTTTGTACTCATGGATTGTCAGAAGTACGCAACCAGTACTCTGAGCAAATTCAGAGCAAGCCTTGTAAAATACAGAGGTACAGAGAAAATGGATAGAGATGATGCAGATACTTTCATCAGAGAAATAGACTCAACAATCCGCCTAAGAGAACTCTGCATCAGATTCTACAAAGAGATCAGAAAAGTCGGCAGAGACAACAGAAGCTACAACGATTTCAAAGACGCCAAAATCTGATTCTCAGACCTCCAATCTCTGCAAACAAAGTTACTTTCATTGTACTCAAATGTAAAATGCCTCTATCATATTTCTAAATGAAAGAAATTTCGAGGTATTGTTTAACCTCTGTCTTATCTAACTTAGCCAAACTTAACTCAAGTTCAAATTTTTTATTTTTCACTACTTAGGGGAGATTGTTAGCTTCAATCTTCCTAATCATAGAAGTATTTAGAAGTAGTGAAAAATAGGCTAAGTGAAGAAAGCCTCTTACAGAGGCTCTGCCGACATTACCGAGAAATCAAGGTCAAGAAGCTACAGAAGCAGCAGAGGCTTCCTACAGAAGCTCTGTCATACGCACCAAGAAGACCAAAGACTCGGAATCCGGCGAAGACTGCTCCACAGAGGACCAGACCGCAGAACCTCTGTAATTCATTACAGAGCCTCTGTGGTCCTTAATGAAGACTTGGAAGATATTACTGGATACGTTCATCAACTTGCATGGAAAAGTACTGTCAAAACACGTGTCAAGCTCTGAGTGGACTCAATAGGGCAAGGTACAAAATAGACGTCTGCGCCATTTAATGCATTTACCAAAAGTACATCTGCTCCATTAAATGCGCATGGCTCAAACAACTGCTCACACCATCCAGTCCACTGTTCACACCATCCAGTTTACTATTCATGCCATAAAAGGAACAGTGACCTACTTCATAGTCTTCTAAGAGTAGTATAAAAGGAAGTCTCATGTTGAGATCTTCCTAAGAAAAGAAAACCACAAGGAATCACTAATACTCTCAAGCTTTATTGTCAAATATCTGAGTGTTATATTCTCACACACACCAAGTTCTTAATCTGTTCTTCGTGTTGTTATTATATATTGAATAACAGTAACTGTTCAAGAAATCCTTTTTCATTCTTTACTGTTTTCTTTATGTATGTGCGTTCTAATATCTATCAAACATATCTGTTAGTTTAATACGCTTCCGCATCAAACTCTAAAACTCAACTAATAGACTGTTAATCTTGATTAAAGTGTATCTGGGTTCCAACAGTTTACTTTTTATGTTAAGTTATAGTAAGATTTTCCAATATACGTCATGTTTACTAACATCATCCCTTGGTTTCTAGCGTAAGTCAATATTTATATATGTCTTATCAATTTGGGTATGTATATTCACAACATCTAATAATGTTATCATATTTTAACGTTTTCAGGCATTTACACACGATTATATCTACAAAATCAAGGAACAATTGTGCGTTTATAGTACCGGGAGCAATAAATGAAATTGAAATTTTATGGGGTGGTGATCTTGTCTCAAACACAATTTTGGCAACGATGGTGCACCATAAGGAAAAGGAGTTCTTTTTGGCACCATACTCACAGGGGTAAGATAGATATTAATATCTTATTCTAATAATGATAATATATGTTTTACACTTTAAGTTGTATTGACATTACCATTTTTAGGCACCATTGGTCGCTACTAATCATTAGGCCTAGACGTAGCTTGGTTTATGTATTAGATTCGATGATGTCAAGCGATAAGACAGCCGAAACTTACAAGATCAAAGGCCTAATTGACACGTAAGTAATGTATCACTTTAATATACTTGTTTATTTATATAGTTAATTGACTAATAACACAAATGTGTTGTTATTTTTCATTTACGGCTATTTCAGACTACCATCGTGCCATAGGGTCTTCTCAAGCCAACACTTCGGTTACATGGAGATTAAACAAGGTATATGTAACACCCTAAAACAGGGGTTAACAAAAACTTCCATAAAACGGAAGAGTGGTACACATTACAAAAGTAAAAGTATATCTAATTAACATTTCAGAATCATTACAAGGATTTAGTTGATTATAACTACTATTGGGTCACTAGCTTATTTGATCACTACTATAGAAATCAAATATCAAAAGAATGCCGGAAGGTTCTATCATCAATCTTCCAATGTTTTATCTCTCTAACAACGATCCCATGCTCACAACCCCGTTCTAGACCTTCTTGTCCGGAACCACTAAAATCTGTAATACATAAAACACATAACAAGTGTTAGGCTTTTAAAGCCTAAGTGAGATTTACACATAGCACATAGAGCATAATCATAGCATGTAGGAATAACAATTCGATACATTCACAAATTGGATTCCATGGAGAAGGCCCATATCGCTACCAGTTACATCATAATTGAAGATATACCTTGATTTATACCCCACGGTACAAGGCATAACGCAACGGAAAACCCCACGGTATCCGAAGGTATGAACGAAATACACTACCCCACGGTATGTATGATTATATCCTCCAATGCCTACTAGGTGCTCCTCCAATTATGTGAATACCAAATATGTTAATCCAAATAATATTCAAGCATATTAAGCATGTAACAATGGTCCAACCATTTAACATAACTAATACCACTTCCATGTAGTTCATTTACATCCATATGTAATAAATCATATTCTATATGATATCAATAATAAACATCCATGTTTATAATTCAATAATAAGTCCAATTTGACCATTAAGCCATCAATTCCTCATTAAGACATCTATTAAGTCATCATCTCAATATCACATACTTTGGATATATAATCCAACCAAACTCTTAACATCAACATTTATTATGGCATACAAAGTAATAAACACAATTAAGCCACATAAACTTACTTGAACTCCTCTTATTTCCCTCTTAACCATTAAGAGCATTTATTCAAGATTTCCCATTAGCTATACCAAAAATCAAGATGAAGAATAGTATATAAATGTAATACAAACAATTAATTACAAGTTACTCACCTTAATTCTTCAATTGATAGAACCCTAACTTGAATACTTGAGCTTAATGACTCCCACAAGAAGAATGAAGATGCAAAGCCCTAATTCAAGCTTAATTGGTAAGATTCCTTTAAATGGTTGTTTGAATTGAACTAGGATTAATAGATGTGAGTTTACCTTACAATTTGATAGAAATTCGTCTGAGAAGAAGGAGCAGAGCAAAAAATCTGATTTGAGGGTTCTTAAGTGAAAGGGTTGATGACTAAGGGTAAAGAGGTGGGTTTAACCCCCTTTTGGCACGTCAGGAATTCGGCGCCGATCACCCGCGCCGATGCATCGGCGCCAAGCCATTGGCGCCGGCTTCTGTTTGCTAGTCTTCTCAATCTCCACTAATTTAGCCGTAACTTCTTCGTTAGAACTCCGTTTTTGCTCCGGAAAGAACCGTTGGACTCGTATTCAAATTACCCATCCAACTAATCCATAAAATCTAATATTTAACTTTATAATCTATTTTTCATTTATTTCCTTACGAAATAAACTTACTGATTTCTACCGGAAATTATCAAATAACCAGCAAAATCACGGAAATTTCTTAGAAACTCAATTAAAATCTAAGAAGTCAAAATATAAAGAAATATTAGGACTAATATTACTTACAAGGATTTTCCGGGTGTTACAATTCTCCCCAACTTGAAAATGATTTCGTCCTCGAAATCTATACCCTTTTAACAACCCAAAGTTAACCAACCCACTATCGACCAAAATTCAATAATTTCTAATGGAAATCTAAATTCTATCCACACGGTCTATACAGACAATCCTTTGAACAATTGCTTAATAACAAAGTCTCTACACACACATTGTACTCATGTACAACTAAACGTTCCAACCATTGACAGGCTCCCAACCTTAAAACGTTCTATATAACTTGATTTCAGTTTCAAACTCTAAATCAAATTAAGGTTCAATTAATACTGAGGCCAACCAAATTTCTAATTTCAATTGTCCCTATCATTAACGGCCATTTACATCCAAAGAGCTCTAATAGACTTCAAAATCCATTTCAATAATTAATCATTAAACGGACAGGTTCGTTTACCAATCTCAAAGATTAGTTCTCTTACACCACTCATCAACAATGAGTATCTTATGGTTACTACTACCATCCCCATCATTCTTTCTAAAATCAGCTACAATTTCCCGATTATACTAAAGGTGTTTGGCCTTAAACCCAAAAGTTATCACCTAATTATCATCAGCCTTTACACTCTTAACCAAATCCACACATGAGTTCCATTCTCAAATAAAGTCTAAAAGGAACAAGGTTTTATCGTTCATATTTCCTGAACCTTACTTCTTTCATCATTATCCGCTCTCCAATCCAGATTTGTAAGCCTCCTTAAAGTAACCGTTTATCATTAAACCCTTATCCGACTATTGCTTAGTCTTCCATACCATCATCATCTACATTTAAATCTCCAGATCTCAAAATAACGTTTACGTATACTTCTTGAAAATCCATACTCACTTTAAATTGAGCATACTCACCACTTTTGAATATTTTTATATCTACGGCATCCATCACTACATCTATGATTCACACGTTTCTTCAGTATAAAGTATTACCATTTCCTTGCATCAATATCGTACTACACGATCACATTGCAACCAAGTACTAAGATATTATATCTCAAAGGTGATAATTCCATCGAACCCGTAGTATAACTACGTTCTTAGGTCCGACCTTTCTATTATTACTTCCTATGATTCAAAATCATAGACTCATTTAACGACTCACACAACCACAATTACTTTGGATAAACCTACACTACCGCTCGGCATTCTATTCCAATTATAGCCAAATTACTACATCATTTCACCACCACATAATTCAACAGTTTCATTGACAACTAGTACCATTCATCTGGAATCCCCGAAAAGACTTCCATCAAATATCAACTTTACATACTTGTTGACACACTTATCTTGGCAGTTGATACCTGTACTCACTCGTACATTCTTCTCATAAAGTCCTTCACCACAGACCAGGTTTCTCACAATCACTCATACACCTTTTAACCGAGTTTATTTCACTAAATATCTCCTCCCCAACTTTAGTTGAACTACCACTTTCGATTTGCTAAATAACTTGAACTTATTCGCTCATACTAACTCCTTGTGATTCCAAACCAATACTAAACATAGTACAATCCTGCACAAATCAACATTTTCCACACCTGACTTCATTTGTGCTTAAAACTTTCTCCTTCGTAACCCATCCACATCGCAAGTAAAACACTTCTATAACACAACCGTCTTTCATAATCTTAACACTCTTACAAAGTGGTCCTTTAGCTTTTATTCTTCTAATTTAGGACTTAACAACAATTAAACCCAAAAGAATACCCAAACATTTATATCATGCAAACTTCTATTTTAATACAATCCATGTAATTCCAACCCAAACCTACAACGAGCTCATTAAATTGGGTCAATACTCTTAAAACTCAACTAAGTTCAAAACCTAGCAATCTACTTCAAGGATCAATGATCAATATGCAACATGCGTTCGGAGGCATAATAAATCTATGACTCATTCATTGTTACTCTTCCCAACGAAGTCAATTTATATAGGTATATGCAATTCTTATATACTTCACAATGTATATACCTCGCCAAGGTTCGTTAGTTCCTAAGGTATTAAAAACGCGAAAGTTATCAAACAGTCTTTACACTTAAGATCGATACCTATTCACATAAAATGCAGTCAAGCATATAATACAACCAAGACTTCATCTCGAGTCATTAAACTGACAAACATTCAAAAGACTCATTTGAATAACATTAAAGCCTTTAAGGCTAAAATAAACGTTTGGTTAAAACAGTGCCATGCACACGAGTACATAAACCAAAATACATTGTTACCCAATTATTTACCTTCCTTAATCTCTTAATTGGCCATCGACCCCAAAACAAAGTTTTGCCAAAATCCTCCAACTTACATGTGCACACTTTTAAAACATAAATCCTCATAAATATTACACATCCACCAAATATTAAAAGCATAATTTTGGCTACTTATCTTTCGCTTGCGCAACAATAATTTGAGGCTTCTATCAACAGTGATTTATTCTTTAATCACTCAAAATCTCACATGGGTGTTTCACAAGATGAGCATCGACCGCTCTGCGCATACCATCTGCATAAAAGCATGCCGGTACCGCTCATGGTTTTGTTCTTGCCCGCACAGGCATACGCGGGACGCACCCCAAACCGCACCCTGTGACAGGAAAAGGCCTCATACATCATATACAACTGCCGACTTTAATGTCTATAGTCGACCTATCGATACTTCTTTAATCCATTCATTAACAAGGACTGAGCCTAATCCTTTCAACATAACATAATACAATTTACATCTCATCGTCTTCATCTCAAACTTATTCGTGCAATACTAATATCACAAGATCACTATAAATTCTATTTAACGTCAAGGGTATTTCCTTTTTGTCTCACCACACTACTCATAGCAATTTGCTAATTCCATCACCATGATGACTGCTAATCTTTCCTCCGTACACAACCGTCCCTTGTTAACTGTATTTCTAGTTACCAAACGAGGGTATAATCCTTCTTACCACCGACTCTAAGTCCACTTTCAACTCTCCCATTGTTCACCTTCCTCTTGAACACCATTACCAAAATTACAAACATCTTCCCAAGACTTATTCCACACTTCTCCAATCTTGGAGTTCTTTCTCAACTTAAAGTGTAATTCTCTACGACCTAGCGAGTTCATAGCCTTCATGCAAGACAACTTGATACATAATTCAATTCACACATTTTCTCATTTTAAATAACCACTATTGGAATAACTTGGGCACACATGACCCCAACATTCTCAAGACTCCAAAGTACTGTACAACTATCTCGAGAATTGTTTGCATAATAAATTTCCGTAAACTCAATCTTTCTTATCCAAAATAAAGTTGTTACGATGAAAATAAAATAAAAAAATCTTTTCTTGTAAAGTCAGAAATATTTTGTAAAAACTCCTAAATTTCGTTGTACCACGTAAATGGGATTGCCTTTTCTTTAAATACTCACTCGCACATACTAATTCAACCTTGCCTAAAACTGTTATTTATGCAGCTGGTTTGAAATCATGAAAATTCATGTAACATATTCTAGAACACCAAGCATAAAAACTTTACTCGCAATTAAAGGCTACTTACTCAACGAGATCAATCGTCTTACTTAAGTAACTATCATTGACATTTTACCTCCGACCGATGGTCGTCCTTTCGGCCTTATGTCGTTTGCAATTCATGCATTCCGCTATTCACATATCAACCATGTCATACTATTTTCGTCGTGGTCAAACGTTTCATATTCTATTTCTACGCACATCAATCACCTATTTAAAGATTACCTTGGCGGACGTTCATGAGTCCCGCCAATTTTCAGGTTGTTCTTCCAACCCCCAATCATTTACCGATTTGTCTTCCAAAGGATTTTGGTGGCATAATCACCGTCGTCCTATATAACCTAAAGGGATAATCACAAGAAAATAGTTATGCACATATCCTTATACAAAACGTACTTTACCGATCGTTAGTCACCGTAATAATCTTAGAAATAAGTATGCTCGCGTAATAATATATTCATAATACCAGTAGCTAATTGAAATTGTGAACATATCATACATGAGAATCCTCGTTACTATTATCACAGTACTAATTTCACGTATTTTCGTTGACTCTAAGACTATCCCGTCCTAGTATTTCTACCCAAATCTCACAAGTCGTAACTTATTTCATCTCAGCTTAAGTCTAAGCATCTTATCAGCAAACTTAGTTCACTTAAACTATTGCTCTGATACCAACTTGTAACACCCTAAAACAGGGGTTAACAAAAACTTCCATAAAACGGAAGAGTGGTACACATTACAAAAGTAAAAGTATATCTAATTAACATTTCAGAATCATTACAAGGATTTAGTTGATTATAACTACTATTGGGTCACTAGCTTATTTGATCACTACTATAGAAATCAAATATCAAAAGAATGCCGGAAGGTTCTATCATCAATCTTCCAATGTTTTATCTCTCTAACAACGATCCCATGCTCACAACCCCGTTCTAGACCTTCTTGTCCGGAACCACTAAAATCTGTAATACATAAAACACATAACAAGTGTTAGGCTTTTAAAGCCTAAGTGAGATTTACACATAGCACATAGAGCATAATCATAGCATGTAGGAATAACAATTCGATACATTCACAAATTGGATTCCATGGAGAAGGCCCATATCGCTACCAGTTACATCATAATTGAAGATATACCTTGATTTATACCCCACGGTACAAGGCATAACGCAACGGAAAACCCCACGGTATCCGAAGGTATGAACGAAATACACTACCCCACGGTATGTATGATTATATCCTCCAATGCCTACTAGGTGCTCCTCCAATTATGTGAATACCAAATATGTTAATCCAAATAATATTCAAGCATATTAAGCATGTAACAATGGTCCAACCATTTAACATAACTAATACCACTTCCATGTAGTTCATTTACATCCATATGTAATAAATCATATTCTATATGATATCAATAATAAACATCCATGTTTATAATTCAATAATAAGTCCAATTTGACCATTAAGCCATCAATTCCTCATTAAGACATCTATTAAGTCATCATCTCAATATCACATACTTTGGATATATAATCCAACCAAACTCTTAACATCAACATTTATTATGGCATACAAAGTAATAAACACAATTAAGCCACATAAACTTACTTGAACTCCTCTTATTTCCCTCTTAACCATTAAGAGCATTTATTCAAGATTTCCCATTAGCTATACCAAAAATCAAGATGAAGAATATTATATAAATGTAATACAAACAATTAATTACAAGTTACTCACCTTAATTCTTCAATTGATAGAACCCTAACTTGAATACTTGAGCTTAATGACTCCCACAAGAAGAATGAAGATGCAAAGCCCTAATTCAAGCTTAATTGGTAAGATTCCTTTAAATGGTTGTTTGAATTGAACTAGGATTAATAGATGTGAGTTTACCTTACAATTTGATAGAAATTCGTCTGAGAAGAAGGAGCAGAGCAAAAAATCTGATTTGAGGGTTCTTAAGTGAAAGGGTTGATGACTAAGGGTAAAGAGGTGGGTTTAACCCCCTTTTGGCACGTCAGGAATTCGGCGCCGATCACCCGCGCCGATGCATCGGCGCCAAGCCATTGGCGCCGGCTTCTGTTTGCTAGTCTTCTCAATCTCCACTAATTTAGCCGTAACTTCTTCGTTAGAACTCCGTTTTTGCTCCGGAAAGAACCGTTGGACTAGTATTCAAATTACCCATCCAACTAATCCATAAAATATAATATTTAACTTTATAATCTATTTTTCATTTATTTCCTTACGAAATAAACTTACTGATTTCTACCGGAAATTATCAAATAACCAGCAAAATCACGGAAATTTCTTAGAAACTCAATTAAAATCTAAGAAGTCAAAATATAAAGAAATATTAGGACTAATATTACTTACAAGGATTTTCCGGGTGTTACAGTATAATTCATATATCCTAACAATTTATTTCGTACTTTAATTTGTTTAACCACTATTTTTTTTACACTTAAGTGTAATCAACAACAAGATGGTTGGGAGTGTGGTTATTATGTAGTGAAACAAATCTTCCAATTTGTGATGCATGAACAATATGCTTTCAAGGTATGTGTTTCTTAAATTCCTTTCATTTTATTTATATATCGTACAAAACGCTTTATTTTGTTTATAATAACACCTACTTTCAAAACTTATGTTGTACAAAACTTATATATATATGACACATGGACGACGACGACTCCTTTTGCAATGATAGAAGTAGAAGAGATGGCTTGCATGATCGCGAGATCGTTTACTTTGAGGCGCATGAAAGATGGTAAAATGTGATAATAAATGGGGGGATTGTTTTAAGAATTATTAGACTTGATTACACGATAAAAAGTATTAGAATGTTTTGTTACTCGAAGATGTTACATTTACGTTGACGATGTTTAAAGTTTAATGGTTAATGGTTACTTTGAGATGCTACATTTACGTGTCTAACTGATTTTTGTACTTATTTGGAATTGTGTTTGAAATGTTTCATTATTCCAATTGGAATTGTATTTGGAAATGTAATTTATCGAATAATGCATGGTAACAAAATCGAGGAAAATATTAAAATTATAAATATAACTCATTATACACGGTTCTAGTGAAAAAACCGTGTACAAATGTCTGCATTTTTTTTTATAAATTGTTACATTTATACACGGTTTTGTAATGAAAACCGTGAAAAATTATTACAATTGTAAACGGTTTTAGCAAAAAAATGTGTAAGATAGACACTTTTATAAACGGTTGGTAGGACTTATTTAAACGGTTTCATCTAAAAACCGTGTAAGATTGTGACTTTTATACACGGTTAATATTCATTTCTAAACGGTTGTAAAACCGTGTATAAAAGTTGAGTTTTATACGCGGTTTTTGAACCGTGTATAAAAGCCGATACTTTTACAAACACTGCCCATACACGCGGTTCCAAAACCGCGTATAAAGCCCAAAACAACCGTTTATAAAAGACATATTTGTAGTAGTGACGTTTTACCTTTAATAATCAACCACATTTTATTTGAATCTATTAAGATTGAATACAATGTTTCTGAATAAAGACGGATATTCAAAACGAATATAACTACATATAAAACGTTTTAACAACGTTTTAGCTTTAATAATCAACCGCATTTTATTTGAATCCATTCAAACTGAAAAAAATAAAATCTAACAGTATATCTGTGTTTTACTCTTCATTTGAAGCATTTATTCATGAAATCTATTGTGTTCTTCATTTTTTCCGTTTTGGGGTATTTCGAATCAGATTTTGCTTATTTTACAACTCTATCTATTAAAAGTTGAATATAAACCCTAATTTTTTGCTTTATAATCTGTAAAAGTTTTTAAGCCATTGATCTATTCATCGTTTTTTTAATCAATGGTTGTCGTTTGTCCTCACGTGCACAATTGAAGATGAGTTTTCATTTGAACCCACCCCTATATATATAGAGAGAGAGACTTAAGATCATGTGAGACCAACCTATTTTCGTGAGACCGTGAGACCACAAAATTAACACAAAACCTTCACAGCAAAAGACTGTGAAGGTAAACCTTCACAGTGTTTTTGCTGTGAAGGGTTTGCTGTTTTTCTTACCTTCACAATGAATCACTGTGAATGTTTAGTGTTAATTTGTTGGTCTCACGAAAACAGGTTGGTCTCACGTGAACCCAACCCTATATATATATATATATATATATATATATATATATATAGGGGTGGGTTCAAATGAAAACTCAAATTCAATTGTAAACGTGAGGACAAACCACAGCCGTTGATTAATAATCTGGTGAAGAGATCAATGGCAAAAAAACACGGTGGCAATTTTGTAAATAAGTTGAAAACTTTGTCCATGGCTTAATGAATATTTAGCGCGCAGGGGTAAAATTGGAAAGATGAGAATCAGCACCTATTTTTGTTGAATTTTTATTTTCTTTTTTAATTAAAAAACTTTTACCCCCTTAAATTTTAAAATAAATTATCTCAAAAATTACTAACATTTTAATCAAACAAATTACATCAAAAAAACGAGAATTTCGTGCTCTTCGATATGACATCCATCATGATATAGTTTTTTTTTCGATTTAACCGTTTTTTACGTGAAATCGTGTATATGTGTTATATTCAGACTGAATATAACACATATACACGATTTCACGTCATAACACATATTCAGACTGAATATAACACATATTCAGTCTGAATATAACACATATTCAGACTGAATATAACACATATTCAGACTGAATATAACACATATTCAGTCTGAATATAACACATATTCAGACTGAATATAACACATATTCAGTCTGAATATAACACATATACAGTCTGAATATGTGTTATGACAACAAGGGTTTGGGCAAAAGTGCTCACATATTTTCAAAGTGTTCACAACAGACAACAAGGGTTTGGGCAAAAGTGTTCACAGTTTGTTAAAAGTGTTCAAGATTTATCATACACGAATAGCACAAAAGTGTTCGAAGTATGATACCTTAAAAGTGTTCAAAATTTTATGTTTTGAACCATCAATGATATGCACATATGATTTTATCTTTTGAAGCACTAAAGCTAGCATGATTTAAACTTCAAACATGGTAACATATAGCAGATACTAATGATATATGTTTTGCACAGTGAACCAGGAACCAAGTACATATGCATTTCTGTATGATCACAAGTAGAAAAACATACCACTGTTACCATTGATGCAGTTCCATCTTAAACATATTTGTATTACAAGCTTTATATATAGGACCATCATTTTGATAGTCTATAAACATTAATTTAGCAGAGATGTAAAAACAAAATCAATTGATAAGAGTATTGGTAAGGAGAAGAGATATGACATAAGTCTTAAAAATTCTACCTTCTACAGACCATTCTGAAAACATGTTGTATTAAAATCACCAGGATGAGCCAATTCTCATAGCCTTTTTGTGCTAAAAACCACATAGTTATTGACCAAAATGCATCAAATGTAACAATGCTTGTATTAGCTTTCGATTTTTTTTCAGTTAATGTAACCAACGTTCAATTCCTTCTATTTTGTACCTATTTTGCCGCTTAATTGGTAATTCAGATAATGGAGCACCGAGCACCCGGGTCACCAATACCACTTTAAAAAAAATGGTAAATCATGTAACTTTTAATAACGTGGTGTCAAGTTATCAAATTACTGATTCAAATTATTGATTACATAAAAAGATGTCACAACTTGGTAAAAAAGAAGTTGTCACAATAAAAATATTCAGTGGTAGTATTTATGGTATAATGCATGTATATAAAACAACAAAGATTGCATCCGAATGTAGACCAAGCAATGTACATGACCATCGTTCATTAATGGAATCGAATTAATGACCGAGTTGAGTTCAGGTGAAGGATAATAAACATGTATCCCTTCTCTTTGCACTATGAGCAAAAACCAAAAAAAAACAATTTGGGTTCCATATAGACATCATCCATATAACAAATAATGTGTTATATTCAGTCTGAATATAACACATATTCAGACTGAATATGTGTTATATTCAGTCTGAATATGTGTTATATTCAGACTGAATATGTGTTATATTCAGTCTGAATATGTGTTATATTCAGTCTGAATATGTGTTATATTCAGTCTGAATATGTGTTATATTCAGACTGAATATGTGTTATATTCAGTCTGAATATGTGTTATATTCAGTCTGAATATGTGTTATATTCAGACTGAATATGTGTTATATTCAGTCTGAATATGTGTTATGACGTGAAATCGTGTATATGTGTTATAGTCAGTCTGAATATAACACATATACACGTTTTCACGTAAAAAACGGTTAAATCGGAAAAAAAAAACTATATCATGATGGATGTCATATCGAAGAGCACGAAATTCTCGTTTTTTTGATGTAATTTGTTTGATTAAAATGTTAGTAATTTTTGAGATAATTTATTTTAAAATTTAAGGGGGTAAAAGTTTTTTAATTAAAAAAGAAAATAAAAATTCAACAAAAAATAGGCGTTGATTCTAATTTGACGAAAATACCCCTAAAGCTGAATTTTAGGAATGGCTCAAATATGGCTCGGATCAGTGGATGAGATCTGTCCTCACGTTTACAACTGAAATTTGGTTTTTAGATGAACTTTTCTCTCTCTATATATAATTATATATTTTTTGTGTATTCAATTTTGTGTTTGGGAGTTTTAATTGAAGTTAGGATATATATGTGTTTGTTGAGGATTTCTGGATGGTGGTAGGGGGATGTTTCCAACTAGATGTTGAAAGAACTCAATGATCGTTGGAAAGATTCTTGTACCTCTTAGAGTGCAGGTATGGTGTTATTATTAGCTCCTATTTCGGTTGAAACTCCTTTTCTTAGTTTGAGGGTGCATACCAATTAAGAAAAGAATATGTTCAACTCACAACTATTAATAAATGAAGAATTTAGTATTATGCATTAGATTGGTCGTAATAATAGTTCCTTTATGACTATGTTACCCCCGACTTTTCTGAATTATGTTATACGTAGGTGTAGTTTTCTTATAGTGATGGTACTACTGTTTAGATTTTAGAATGTTGGAGTTGTAATGTTTGTGTAATAAATGGGTATTAGTTCAGTGTCATCAAGCATTGTTGTCATTAAGTGATAACAAACATTTGTTTTATTGTACTAAAGTACTTCATCAATTAGAGTATGTAAATGTATATTATTTATATTAATTTATGTTTTGTAGTGAGTAAATAATGTGAATTTTAAAAACATAGTGTTGAAAGTATTGTCTATTTGTACCAATCTTGTCATCATTTCACTACTTAATTTATTTTGTGTGGTTTGTAATTGTGCGAGGGCTAAATCTGATAAAAGGAGAATGTTGAAGGACCCAAATCTAGACGGGCTCCGAGATCAGGTGTTGCACCTAACTCAACAGGACCCATTTACAAATGGGTACCTAAGACCCCCTAATCTCTGTTTTGCAGCCTGGTCATGTGTGGTTTTTAGACTCTGGATGCTCCAAACACATGACAGGTAAGAGGGAGCTACTCACCAACTTCACTGACAAATAATGTGGTGACGTACGTTTTGGTAACGATCATTTCGCTCCGATCATGGGGTACGCGACCTAGTACAGAACAACCTTACTATAAAAAAGGTGTCCTACGTCGAAGGCTTAGGTCATAATCTTTTCAGTATCGGCCAGTTTTGTGACAAGAATCTTGAGGTTAATTTCAAGGCGAAGCGGTGTAGTATTCGAACTGAAGACGGATGAGAACTCCTCGCTGGTACTCGCCGAACAAATCTGTACACCATCAATCTCGCCTCCCTGAAGACCAATAAAGTTGTGTGCCTTCTGTCCAAAGCGACATCACAACAGAACTGGTTGTGGCGCCGATGGCTCTCACACCTCAATTTCAAGAACATCAATAAGCTGGTCCTCAGTGGTTTAGTCAAAGGAATGTCCGACCTGAAGTTCGAGAAAGAGCATATGTGCTCGGCCTGCGAAATGGCCAAGATGAAGAAGGCGACCCACAAACCGAAGGTTGTTCGAAGTACCTCCAAGCCTTTATAGTTCATTCATATGGACTTTTGCGGCCTGATGAGAGTGCAAAGCCTTAACCACAAGAAGTATGTACTGGTGATGGTGGATAATTTCTCACGCTATACCTGGGTCAAATTCCTTCGTACCAAGGATGAGACTCCAGACCTGATGATCAACCACCTGAACAGTGTCCAAGTCAACATGCAGCTCGCCGTTCAAACGATCCGGACAGATAACGGCACAAAATCCAAGAATCGTACCTTGGGTGACTATCTCACATCAGTTGGGATTTCACACACGTTCTCAGCTACACAGACTCCTCAACAAAACGACGTAGTGGAACGTCGCAATTGCACGTTGGTAGAAGCGGCACGCACTATGCTGACCCAGTTCAAGATTCCTCTTTTCTTGTGGGCCGAAGCAGTCACCACTGCCTGTTACACGAAAAATCGATCCATCCTCAACAAACGCTTCAATAAAACGCCTTATGAGATCATCAACAACCGCATCCCGAACATCAAATACTTCCACGCATTTGGATGCAAGTGCTTCGTGAAGAATGACAAGGACGATCTCTGCAAGTTCAATCCAAAGGCAGATGAGGGGATCTTCATCGGATACTTGACTTCATCAAAGGCGTTCTAAGTTTATAACTAGATCACGAAAACCGTCATCGAAAGCGTAAATGTGACCTTCGACGAAATGATTGATTTGCCTTCTGAACACCTCAGTTCAGAACCCGTTTTAACCGGTGTGCTGGCATCCGAGCAATCTCGTTCGGGATCCGCACTATCACCAGTAGATCCTACCTCATCCACTTTGTCGAAGACACACCGTTCTGACTTAGATCTACTGTTTGAGCACTTTTATAATGATTTTTATATCCCTACTTCTTCTAATGTTGAGCTTTTGAATACATGGAGATGTAGCTGTTTCCTAGCAGATCATTGGTCCGTCCACATACCCCAACTCAACCTCGTCGGAGGCGTCACCATCAACACCAGTGGTCAACTCATCACCTTCGTCAAACACAAATTCTGCCTCAGCGACCGACTCCCCAGCAGATCCATCATCTCAATCTTCCCTAGACACAAGTGTCAAAGCATCCACTTCTCAGTCAACGGATGACACGGCCGAAGCCTCCTCGTCATCTACTTGATCTGAACAACCATCGGCCGCCAACTCTTTTCATCCGTCTCTGTCCCTCGAAACAGTACAAGATCTACCACCAGCCTCATATCTCGATCCAGACAACTCCCAACCGTCGACAGAACCACTACCTCATACCCGGAAATGGACTCGGGCACATCCTATTGACCAGATTATTGGTGACCCATCTGCTCCAGTCTAAACTAGATCCACCGTGGAGTCTGAAGAAACCACAATGGCTTTACTTAGCAAAGTCCAAACACGGGTTGCCACTAGCAATGAGTGCCTCTTCCCCATCTTCTTGAGCAACATCAAACCATTTACGGTCAACGAAGCTTTGAACGACCCTGACTGGGTGATGGCCATGCAAGAGGAACTGAACGTGTTCGAAAGCCTCAAGGTATGGCGTCTCGTCCCGCGTCCAGAGAACAAGACGGTCATCGGTACCAAATAGATCTTCAAGAACAGAAAGGACAAAAACGGGATGGTCGTTTAGAACAAAGCTAGACTAGTGGCCAAAGGGTATAGACAACAGGAAATGATCGATTATGACGAGGCGTTTGCCTCGATAGCACGAATTGAGGCCACCCGAATGTTCCTTGCATACGCCACTCACAAGAATTTCACCGTCTTCCAGATGGACGTGAAGATAAATTTCCTAAATGGCAAACTCAAGGAAGAGGTGTACGTCTCTCAACCAGTCGGATTTGTAAGTTCTTCGCATCCAAACCACGTGTATCTCCTCGACAAAGCTCTATATGTCCTGAAGCAAGCACTGCGCGCATGGTATGATGCACTGTCCTCCTTTCTCACGAAGGCAGGCTTCTCGAAAGGTAAGATCGACACAACTCTCTTTATCAAGAGTCAAGGTAAGGATATTATTCCCATTCAAATATATGTTGACAACATAATCATTGGCTCTACAAACCCCCAGATACTGTCATAATTTTTCAGTCCTCGTGAAATCACATTTTAAAATGAGTATGATAGGCCAGATGAATTTCTTTCTCGGTCTACAAGTTAAACAATTGTCGACCGGGATATTTATCAATCAATCTAAGTACATCTCGGATATTCTTCGGAGGTTCCAGATGGAAAACTGTACGCCCATGAAGACTCCAATGTCTTCGGGTACTAAGTTACTCTCCGATCCTAACGAAAAGGACGTGGACACTAGGACCTATCGAGTTACTCTCCGGAAAACCAACTCCCGGGTTCGACCCCGTATATAAAAACCGCATTCATTCATTTTCTCCTCACAATTTCAAACTTCGCGCTCAAACTCTCCCGGTCGATCTCTTGCTCTCAACTAGTGATTTTGCTCGTTTCTTCTCCATTTCTCGCACGATTTCATCTCAGGTATGTTCTAATCTTCCCTAATTCACTCATCGATCACTCAGGTGTAGCTATTTTGGGATTCGATCGATCGATCACATGCTATCTCGTACGGTTCAGCCTATTAGGGTTTCAAAACCTTACTTCTCGGGCAATCGATCGAAATTGGTCCCGAATACAACCTCTATGGCTCTCGTCGACCTCGTTTAGGCTTAATTTTTCATTCATTTTCTCGTAATAAGTCCGATTTGAGATGATTGTGGGGTTTCTCGACCGAAAACCCGAGATTTTCCCTCTCCCGGATCGGCCCCGAGGTTGCGTCATTCCCGGATCCTTTGGAATCCTGGGATTCGCCCTCTCCCGAGTCGTAGCCCGGGGTTGCGTTCTCTCGGGGTTTTAACCATGTCCCGGTTTATTAGTTTCCCGAACTAGAGATTCTTTCCCGATTGATTGCGCCTGGGTGTTACCATTCCCAATCTCAGTATCGGGGTGGAAAACTCCCTGGTCACCAACCATTTCCCGGCTTATAATGAACTCCCGGACCCGAAACCTATAGTTTCCCGGTTCTTTTGGCTTCCCGGTTCGACCCAAATCCGGGACATCTCTCCCGAGACATAGTGAGTCTGGGAAACTCCTCAATTGTTTTTCATTTTGATTTGTTCACTGCTTTGCAACTTGTTTGGTCCTTTACTCGCTAACTAGGTATTTCATACGTTACTCTAAGCTCATGTCATCTAACATGTCTATTCTTTTCAGGTTCAAACATGGCACAACAAAATGTCATTGATCACAATGCCGATGCCGCCCTCCTACCAGCTGACCCTAACCTTCCACTCACGGCGAACAACTACCACGTTGACACTACATCCATCCTCTGCCAGGTGATGGTAGAAATTCTGAAGGGCCACTTGCGGCACCATGCCCTGACTGCCACTGCGAAGGTCCCTAAATCGTACGTTCAACAGCTCTAGAGATCACTCGCCACTGTCGTTAATGGGGCTGAAACAAGTATTGAAGGTCGCATCGACGGCACACCGGTCATCATAACTCGCGATCTATTCCGACAGATCCTCCAGCTACCTGACGCCACTTCAATTCCCGACAGAGTCAGATTTGATCCTTCCGTCACTGATGCCACCCTATGCCAAGAAATGTAGTCACTTGGATAAGCCAGGGAACTCACTCACCCTTCCCATTTCACTCGTGCTCATTTGACGCCAGCATGGTACACTCTGTTTACCATTCTCAATCGTTGCCTGTCCTCCATCACCAAGGGCATCGACTGATTCACGGCGTGGCGTTCCACCGTCACACTGACTACGCATCGCTTCTCTGGCACGAGCTAATCCAAAAAATTAAAGTGAAGGAGCCAAACAAGAGACTGACGTGCCTTCCGTTCCCGCGCTTCCTACAACTCATCGTCACCTACTTCCTGGACGCATATCCGACGATCCCACGGAGATCGGCTCATGAGGTATGCCTTTCCAACCGACTGACTAGGTTTCAAAATAAACCCAGATTGTGGACCTTATTCCGATGGTAATTCCTGAAGGACTGCTAGCTCTCGCTAATCAATCGGCACCTAGTGTAGAAGCATATAGGAGAGCGCAAAATCTAGGAGCTCTAATGGTCCAGCCAGATCCGGCAGGACCTGCCCAAAGAGCGCTAGCCGAGCGACGTGAGGGTCCTCGAACTCGCGGAGGTAGGGTCCGGAGAGCAGGGGCTCCCGGACAGGGTGTGATTAGAGAGAACGTTATGAGGAGAACTGAAGCGGGAGGTGTCAAACGATTAATACGCGGAGTTATCACATCTCGTTGCCCAGCCACCCCACCCCACATTTCCACGCAGACCTAAGACGATGACCTAGACATCCATGATGTGCAAGTCATTGAAAAAACACATGTGGCTACACAAGAAGAACCCGCATCATCATCCAACACTGAATCCGGCTCCGAATCCGGGTCTGCCTCTGGATCTGGCTCTGGTCCAGAATCGGGATCAGAATCTAGTTCTGAGTCCGGTTCCGACTCAGGGTCCTCAAGATCTATAACAACCCATACCAAACATACATCATATTATACAATTTACATGCCAAATATATACAACAAAAGATACATATTATCTCACTTAGGGTCTCTTAGTCTCAAAACTTTACAATACATATTTCAGTACAACTTTTTACTAATAATTTACATCGCAAGTAACAAGACTATTGATTACAAAAC
This sequence comes from Saussurea involucrata, assembly GCA_033807775.1. Lineage (NCBI taxonomy): Eukaryota > Viridiplantae > Streptophyta > Magnoliopsida > Asterales > Asteraceae > Saussurea > Saussurea involucrata. The sequence continues at coordinate 15,594,206 of CM066324.1, forward strand.
ACTTCATGAAAACTTCATAAACACACAGCTTCAAAAAGCATATCATAATTTATCCTTTCATTTGCTTCTATTCGCTCCTTGACCTGGAATACATAATTTTGAAAACAAAATGAGGATTAGACCAATTGATCTAAGTGAGAAAATCCCTGTCAGTTTAGTAATGATTTTGTAAAACACAGATATACAACAAGTATTTGAATACCAAACATGACTCGTATGCACTGTGTACAACTCTTTCACATGGTCATATTAGTTGGTTGTGCTAAACCAACTAATCAATTTACTCCGCTGCACTAAAATACAGCCAACTCCGCTATCCCTCTGTACAGCCAAACTCCACTGGCCCTAAGTCCGGCCAACGTGCAATCGTGTAGTGTAATGCTCATATAAATACAACATACATCTCAAAATATCATATTTCAATCATAAGCACATCATCACACTACCTACCACATTCTTATCTAGTATATATGTATTCCAGTTTGAAAATGTTTAAAGTGAAACTCACCTGAAAGAAATAACGCAACTAACACATTCTCTTTGAAAATCACAGGGATTTTACTTTTCAACAAACTCCACTGAATCTGAATTACATAAAATACATATCACTATTTACCACATAAAACTCAATGACAGGCTAAGAATCCTAAATAAGCCTATCTTACCCTTACCCAAAAAACACTCACAAATGTCCCTATTCGGCAACTTTGCACGGGGGACCGGAAAACTAATCGAAAACTACCCATCTGGATATTCCAATCCAGACAAAACTCTATCCGGAAACCAATCCGGACAACCCATCTGGAAAACCTTATCCAAAAACTCATCTGGACAAACTTATCCGGAAAAACCTTATCCGGAAACTCATCCGGACAAACTTATCCGGAAACTCATCCGGACAAACTTATCCGGAAAACCTCCATCCGGATAACATGATTCGGATACCATCCGGAAAATACAATCCGGATAAATGATACATCCGGAAACTAAGAGAATCCGGACGCATCGATTCTAACCCAGAATCGACCGAACCCAAAGAAGACTCAAAATTAATAAATTCTAAACCGATAGGAACTTGATACTAAGGATTATAAACATAAAATAGAAAGGAAATTTACCTCAAGATCAAAATACACGACCCTCTCTTAAGCTTAATCAATCGACACTTTCTTCTCCTTCTCTATGAACTCGGCATACACACACACACACACACACACACACACTTAAACCGACTCAAATGAACTAAAAGAAAGAAATGGTTCAATTTATAGTACCACTAAATTGCGAATGGAGGGTTCGAACATTACTAAACCACGGAAACAACCCTAAACTTTATAAACTGACACAACTCACCGTAAACTAATAAACATAAAATACTAAACAAACAACTAACTTACCCGAGAAATTATAGGATCAGATGATAAGTCAGCTGACTTGGATGATCAAAATGACGATCAATTTCGTCTCGAGCCCACACCCAACATTGAAACCACTTCTAGAGAGATAAGGAGAGCGAAGCGAGCTCAAGTTGAAAATACAAATGAAAGTGAGCGAGTGAGGGAAAGAAGAAGTAAACAAAACAACGAGCGATATCAAGCGAAGAGGCAATCTACCCAGATTGACCCCAACCAGCCACAATCAAGCCAGGTAGCCACATCCACTACCCTGTCTCATTCGTTGGGACAATGTATTGAAAAAGACGTCGTGGACCTAGCGACGCATTCGCACACCCTCCCCAGCCACTGAGAAGTCTCTCAACAGACTTCTGTTTCATTTTCGCACGGGGACGTAGCACAACTTCCACCGGTCTCTCTCTTGGGGAGTTTCGGTGTTGAAACAAGAGGACTCCCACCCTAGTCCTCGACTTCTTTCGGTGCACTATCGAGTCTAGAGTCACTTGCGAATTTACTTTCTTCGGCTAGGACATAATCCATTACTGCGGCTACCGTCGAGATTCTCCGTGACTCGACCAGAACACCCCGAGTAACTCTACCACTTGGTGGATTACGAGGATCGGGTGGAAGTCCTGCCACGGCTAACATCATGCCAACCATGAGCGCGGGCAGTACATCGATGCAATCCACCGTTGTTAATATAACTGGCATTCTACGTGAGCCAGGCGTTAGTGTCCCGGAATTAGTCTCCAAGGAGTATCTGCAGGAGTAGATGGACTTCATTAAAAGATCTATAAAAGGGAAAGAGGTCCTGACCGAGCCACCATCCTAAGCACCGACTCCACCTCTGCAATCTCAGCCAGCCTCACAGGACATGAGCATCGAAGATCTCAAAGATGCTCTGCTAGATAAGCTCATGTCCCAAACCAATACCGACACGTCTACCGAAGCTGATCTTGTGAGCCTCCTCCGATCACAAGGTCTGGCCCTAGCCACTCAACCTGATCCCCAAACCCAGATAAATGCCAAACTTGACAGACTCACGTCCACCCTTGAAAATGTTCAACGGACCCTTTCTACTCTGTTCGAGAGGGTTACCAGCCTTGAAACAACGTGTAAAGGTCAAGTATAGGGTTTAAAGCGCTGACATGATTATCAGGATGATCCCGATCAACATGAGGGGGAGAAGCGCTAGAGAATGACCGAGCTGACAATCACAGAAGCAACTACTGAAACTCCAGCTGGTACAGAGTCGATTAATCAAAGTTCAGATCAGACTATGGTCCAAGATATGGAGTTAGCGTCACCAGTCAGAGAATCGCAAGTGATAGAAACAGAAAACCCAACGATTAAAAAGCCCGAGGGAGAATCAGACGAGCTCATAATGCTTACGGTTCCTGAAATAACATATCTGGAATTTATTGATGATGAATCTGAGATTGATCCAGAGACTGAAAGACTATGGAACAAGAAAGCCATAGTAACAATCCGATCAGAGACAAATATGTTATGGCACTTCGCAGATGAAGAAGCTATGGATGATGAAGACTACGATCAATTTCTTCTTTAGAGTGAATGGGTATCTGAAACCCAACAGCAGACAGATCAAGACATCGCGGGAACTTCCTCTGAGATACCAATCCCACAACCAGAAATGGCTCAACCTCAGCCAAACCAACCGGTACATTGGGAGAGAGTCAGAATTCGGGTACCACATCTTGAGGAATCCCATAAGAAGATCTGTGTGCATTGGATTAGACCTCTGGACCGGTTATGTGCTACGAAGTATCCAACTTGATCGAACCAGTTTGATCTCAGTATTTGGAAGTTATGAAAATGATTAGAAAGGTGAGTGAAATCAAGACTAGTCACCGGATTATAGAGATCAGCGACATTGTTTTTGACAAAGTTTTGAAGGTTTGGCTAACCGTCTTCACAGTGAAAAGAGATGATGGTAAAGAGTGGACCTTCTCAGAAGCATATTTTAATAACATGAATCTGAAGGATTTCCTCGTAATAATGCGCGAGTTGAAAACCCGAACCATCAGACCGTTACCTATCACCAAAGCTCTGAAGACTATCAAATGCTTTATGAAGTGCACATTACCTTATCCTACGTCAACGACTTTCAGATGGGTATTGAGAGTAATCAAAGAAAAGTGGCTCAAGCCAAATCTGACGTTACCCGAACTTGAAGACTTGTAGGTACATTTTCTAGTGTCAAAGCCCGAAATCGGAATTGTGTATCTGAACGAGAATGGAGAAAAACGTTTCATGAGAGTTAGTGAGCTACACAAATTCAGTGAAGGAACGTTAATGAAAGTCCTTCAAGTGCTGAGGGGAATAATTGAAGAAAAAGAGAAGGATTCGTCTGAGAAGATTGTCAATCTAAGGAAGTTTCTAGCCAAAGAACTACTGAAAGAGATTGAAGACAAGCTAGAGTTCAGGAACGACATCCGGCACTTTGAAATACTTTTTCCTATCCGAAAGTGATACGTCCCAAACTTTCCCGCAATCGAACTTTAATTCAAAGGGGGGCATTGTTAGGTCGTATTTTAATGTTGAATAGAAGTTCATGGGCCTTTTGTGTAAATATCCCTTTTGGGGTATAAATAAAGATGGCTTTATCATAATTAGGGTTAATGATTCATATTACTTTCTTAATTGCTTTGTACGGCTACAAGGATTCTTTCAGCTAAATTCAATTCGGTTGATTACGTTTTGATTCATTGTGTTGATTCAATAGATTGCACTAATCATTTCCAAAAATCTTTGTCTCTCAAACCACAATTGGCCTTCGGCCCAAACCAAAAAGGTTTACCATCTCAAATATATTAACAAGGTTGGGGATGACCAAAATCCAACGACTCACACGTTTGTATTCTCAAAACCTCCCATAACACAAACCATGCATATCTCCAACAACACTAAAAATGCATTTTTACAAAATAACCTTAATTTATACAACAAATCGTCAACAACTTTCATTTATGATTTAAGTATCAAATTACCCAAAAAATCCCAAATATGAGTGTTTTATAAGATTTATAAAGTTAAACACTTTAAATAATCAAAACTCACCAAATAACTGAACATTTGATAGTTTCATGTAAAACACATAAAGAGTTCAAGATAAACATTTTTGGCATGTACAACGTTTTTACAAATCAAGTTGAACTCACATTGCTAGATTTAGGCTAAATCTAGGTTTTACCCCCAAACTTTGAGTTTTCTTTGTGAAAACTTGAATCCACAAACAACACATCCTGACTTTTAAATCCAACACTTACAAAGTGTTTCATTCACCTCCAAATATCCATAACCTAAGACAATTTGGAATGGAGATAAGAGAAAATGAAGATCACATCAAACCCAAGCTTGAAAATGTGAGAGATAAGGAGCTTACCACCACAAAACACTCTAGAATCTTCCAATAAACTTCCATACTCTTAGTCTATCTTTGAGGAGCTTTCAAAAACGAATCCATAGCAACTTGAATCAACAAAATCGGAATTGGGATGCAAAAGTTATGAAGAAATGAAGAATTAGGCTAAAAATCGGATTTTATGCAGTCGGGCACCTGCGTGCGATTGTGACATGCGATTGTGACACTGTCACAATCACGGGCACTATAGCACAGATTGTACCAAAAATTGTTTTGGCCATAACTTTTTCGTTTTAGCTCCGATTTTGCTCCGGAAAGAACCGTTGGGCTCGTATTTGAATTCTCCATCCAACAAGACTATAAAATTTAGGATTCAAGACCAATTTTATATTTCCTCTATTTCTCTTAAAAGATCTATTTCTCTTAAAAGATCTATTTCTACCGTAACTTGAAATTGTACTTACCCAAAAATTACGGGTGTTACAATCCTCCCAACCTTAGAATGATTTCGTCCTCAAAATTAAGTTCTTACTCGAAGCATAAAGACTACATTCAACACTCAAAGGATTTCCTCGGTTCCCGAAATAGCTCAGTCCTTTCTTACAAAACCAACCCTGACAAGAAATATCTCGAACATCGATGGTAGATAATCATATGGCAAAATTGTCATGTCGGTCTCCATGTTGACTCTTACGTCTAATATCCGTTTTGATACATTACACTTATATGAGAGTTAACATGTACTTTTCCCAAGTAGCTTCTATCTGCATGATGCTAGTTTTCTCCCAACCTTAGAATGATCCACACCACCTTAACCGTAGTTCACAACTTCAACTACTCAAATACACCACCTTTGTTCAAAATGAATCCACTCTTAAATTTCTCCAATAAATAGTTCGATTCAGATCTACACACTCTGAGATTAAACTCTAAATATCATAAGATACGATCACCACCAAATATCAACTTGTATCACCCTTAATTCAACTGTTCTCGATTCTGGACCATCAGTTAGATTTCAGAATGTACAAGTTGACTTCGACCTCCAATTCAAGGTTTACCACAACGGTGACTTACTTCTCAAGTTATCCAAAATTCCACGAGTAATACTTCAGCAACCTAAAGTAGATTGACATTTTCAAACTGAACCACTCGGACTCCATACCACCAAAATTCGGACCATCCAACACTTCCACTTTCAAGGCTTTCCAAGCCTCACCTTTGACAAAGGTTCCTTAACATTCAAGGTTCTAACGACTTCAAGGTTTTCAAGTGTAAGACTTAACAAATATGCAAATATGAAATTTTGTAAGACTTTTCAAACGCAAAAATCTTTATAGCAATTAATCATACGTGTAAAAATCTACTATCGCTTACTCAGTAGTTGTGCAAAGTGGGCACACTCGCCACACATATGAAAATAATTTTGAAAACTACTTGATCAATATTCAGGTTACTAACGAAACACAAAAGTATGCCCAACAAACTTTTAAAATGAATCGTTGTGGTCCTAACTTGTACTTACTTGTGTCATGCGCGTGAAATAACTTTCTTGCGTTAAACCAATATGCAATAAAATGTTTGTACACAAATCTAAAAGAGAAAACCCATGTAGTCAGGAACCAATATTTTTCTTCATTTAGTCACAAAAGGGTACGAAATGAAATTTCCCAACGAGACCCGCATACATTAACGTATTTTCTCAGAACTTAGGAAGACAATAAGCGCATGTGACATGATTGATACATAAAATAATTTAAATCGGCTTCAAATATGAAACTGTACAAACGTTATGCATATTTGTTCCAAAATAGTGGTTATAATGTCATGCATACCAATGAATCAATATATTGCATTTGCGAGAAACGATAACAAAAGTACCAACAACCGAAAGTGCATAAAGCAAAACATTAAGATAAACTATCATGGTACCCTTATATGTTTACTCACGCCATGGGTATACATCAATTAGTGCACTAAACAGTGTGCCACGAAATATACTAGCACAAAACTCAAAAGTGAAATCACACGCTATCAAGACCCCAAAACGTCTCTTTTGGTTGTAAAAAGGCATGGGATAACACCTCTCCACAAACTCACACGAGACAAAATGCTCAACAAAACTCATAAGTTAACACACACCAAAATTCACGCCTACGCATTTCAAAGTTCATCCATGCGTCGCAAAAATGTCGTAAAATAAAACTCCATAAGACTCAACAAAACATCCGTAAAACTCAATGAAACTCAATGGAATCCAAACATTTAAATGGCGCCAAAATTTTCGTTTCCAATAATCAAATCGCATAAGAAAAACTTATGTCTAAAATATCATAATTCCAAAAATTTCCCTTTTGTTGCAATACGATATAAAGTAACACTTTTCAAGAAAACACGCATGGAATACAATTCCCAATAAAACTCAAACACCAAAATAATGGAAGGTAACTCTTCATCCAAAATCTCAACATATGTGGAGGAGATCCAATGTTAAAGTCATAAATTGCAGTTACTTGTACAAGGCCCTAAACAACATTAAAATATGGATATCACAGTATCCAAAAATAGCGTTGAACAACAACGAAATTAAAGAAAGTCGCAACGAAGTTTGCAACCATCTGCAATAAAATAATTTCATGCATGCTTAAAATCATGGTTTAAAATCTTGTGCATGCCAAACATTTTCCAATATCTCGTAATACAACCCACATGATGATTTGGAAACATGAGAAATAACGGATGCAAGTTATTTTAGAAATAAATTTCGTGCATGAATTTGGTCGGCACTCAACGTCTCAAAACCACGCTTCTCAATCTCCCAGTCACACTATCGTCATCCGAATGCTCAAACTTCTTAAGACAATAACCTGAAGTTGCATCGATTAACCTTACAATTTCTTCTCAAATTAAGGCTGATTCAATAAGCCTATGGTTCTAATCCAACCAACAATTCCGACAGAGACGGTCCACTTAATGTAATCACCATACTTACTGTCACTCTAAGCGATAATTCCATAATCATCAATCTCTTCTAACGGCTACTCGCTTAGAAACTCCATTACTACCCCAACGGTCATCACATCAAAGCAGTCCAAGTATACACATGTAACTTGTAGGTTCACCATAACACTGGCCAGATGCAATTATGAACGTACCGTACATGATCATCCTTGCTACCCTAGACGTGATTCCCTTTTCTAGTGACTCCATCAACTTCAAAATATTCTATCTTAGAGTGTCTAATGGTGCAATTTCACTCTCATTTACTTAAAAGAACGCTAGCTTAAGTTTAGGTATCCAAAATTAACACCTAATTCTCTCAAACTTAAGCTCTGATACCAACTTGTAACACCCTCAAAATTGGAATGAGCAACTAAATAAAAACTTCGATGAAATAATCAAATAAGGATAATCCCTTCTACAAACCATCCTTGGAAATACCTCAATATTAAAAACATAATAACTTCAACATTCAATAACCCAAGTCATACGCCAAGACTACAAAATATCCTAAGTCATTTAAACAACCTATTTTCCGATGCACACAAATCTTGTGCCAAAAGCTCCAATATAAAGCATTTTTCAATAATGGACTCAAATTCCAAAACTCATTTAAAACGTGAATAAATATTAAATTTCCAAATAAAGTAGACTTGAATAAAACTCTATTACTCGAAACATCCCAACGCGAATGAGGCATTATACTCAACCCATATTTCTTGGAAAACAATCTATATAAATATAAAACGTCACTGAAAAGAGGGATTATGGTCAACACCCCAAGACAACCGATATAAACAATAAATAACATAGAAGGCGTCAAAATGTAAATAATTTTTGTCTCCAAAGAATAGATCCAAAATCCACCATTTGGTGACGGGGGAGACCCGATTCCATTGAATGTGACGGAACACGAAAGTAGGTCACACATCTATGTTATAAAGTTCCGCTATGGACCACACGGTCACCGGATTCAACCACCCACGATCTATAGCCCAAGTCCTCCGTCGATCCTAGCCATACTCATTCACTAGAAATAATAATAACTATGGTCTGATGGTCATCGAGCTCCAACACTTACGGTTAATAGCTCGAGTCCTCCGCTACGGCTCAGACGGTCATCAAGTTCAACCACCCACGGTTTGTACCTTGAGTCCTCCGCTAAGAATTACACGGTCATCGAGTTCAACCACCCACGATCTATACCACGAGTCCCCCGCTAACCCTATATATTTCTAGTTCCAAAACAGGGATAAAGTTCCCATTTAAACCAACTGACTGGCTCCTATGCCTATGTATCCATTGCATTACAGTCTAAAACATTACATGACTCTTACGAATGAACTAACGCATTCAGAACACGTAGTTCTCAAATAAGATGAAAAACATGCAAAACATAACCAAAGCTCTACACTGAGCTATCCAAATCGGACAAGTGTCCCCAAGACCGAACAGAGTCAAAAACCAAGCCATAAGCTCTACCGATCAAAATGGCCATTTGTTAAAAGTCGTAAAATGCATTAAAGTACATAATACATCCAAGGCTCCTTATCGAGCTATTAAAACTGGTCAAATACCCCAAAGACTCATTTGAGTATAAATCAAACCCAAAAGGCATAATTAACGTTTGGCTAAATACGGGAGCCAACTAGATTACATAAACCCAAAATACAACTTTTCCCAAATCTTTGTCTCTCAAATCACAATTGGCCTTCGGCCTAAAACCAAAAAGGTTTACCATCTCAAAATTATTCACAAGGTCGGGGGATGACCAAAATCCAACGACCTACACGTTTGTATTTTCAAAACCTCCCATAAAACAAACCATGCATATCCCCAACAACACTAAAAATGCATTTTTACAAATAACCTTAATTTATGGAACAAATCATCAAAACACTTTCATCTATGATTTATTTATCAAAATACCCAAAAATCCCAAATGTGGGTGTTTTATAAGATTTATAAAGTGAAACACTTCAAATAATCCAAACTCACCAAATAAATCAACAATTGATAATTTCATGTAAACCACATAAACACTTCAAAATAAACATTTTTGGCATGTACAACATTTTCACAAATAAACTTGAACTCGCCTTGCTAGATTTAGGCTAAATCTAGGTTTTACCCCCAAACTTTGAGTTTTCTTGGTGAAAACTTGATCCACAAGCAACACATCCTAACTTTTAGATCCAACGCTTGCAAAGTGTTTCATTCATCTCCAGATATCCAAAACCTAAGACAAATTGGAAAGGAAAGAAGAGAAAATGAAGAACACGTCAAACCCAAGCTTGAAAATGTGAGAGATTAGGAGATTACCACCACAAAAAACTCTTGAATCTCCTAATAAACTTCCATACTCTTAGTCTATCCTTGAGGAGCTCTCAAAAACGAATCCATGGCAACCTGAATCAACAAAATCGGAGTTGGGATGCAAAAGTTATGAAGAAATGAAGAATTAGGCTAAAAAACATATTTTATGCAGTCTGAACCTGCGTGCGATTGTGACATGCGATTGTGACAACCGTCACAATCACGGGCACTATAGCACAGATTGTACCGAAAATTGTTTCTTTTTCGTTTTAGCTCTGATTTTGTTCCGGAAAGAACCGTTGGACTCGTATTTGAATTCTCCATCCAACAAGTCTATAAAATCTAGTATTTCAGACCAATTATATATTTCCTCTATTTCTCTTAAAAGATTGATTTCTACCGTAACTTGAAATTGTACTTACCAAAAAATTACGGGTGTTACAGATAAATTGATGAAATTGTTTACTTTGATGAAATTGTTTCATATCGTTTTTTTTTTCTTGATGAAATTGTTTCATATCGTTTTTTTTCTTGATGAAATTGTTTCATATACTTGTGTTTTTTATGTAAAAATGAAAAAGTTTCACCGGACTGAGAAAATACATGAAACGGTTTCATTAGAATGAGAAAAATATATGAAACCGCACAAAAACACAAATATATGAAACAATTTCATCAAGAAAAGAATCATATCAAACAATTTCATCAAATTAAACAACTCCATGAATCAATTTTAGTAACTTAACCATTGAAAGCAACGGTTTGCACGGTTTGCAAAATTAAAGTGGTTTGCATTTGATCTCTCTCTCTCTCTCTCTCTCTCTCTCTCTATATATATATATATATATATATATATATATATATAAGATGATAATAAAATAAGAACCACAAATATGTTAAAAATCCGTAAGAACCAATATAAAAATATTTTTTTACATCATGTCTTTTCCTCAAAACCTATGATTTACGATATTGTTTTCCATATGTTCGTGTTCACCTTGTGAAAAGATTAAATATGGAAATTTAATTTTATTCATCCATCGAAACAAAAAAATACACATAAAATATATTAATATGGTGAAACAAATCCATATGAAACAAATATATGCGAAGCAAAATATCTTAAATCGAAGCATTTGATGAAAAAATATTATGTAAAAATATATTTTTATATCGATTCTCACGGATTTTTAACATTTTTGTGGTTCTCATTTGATTTAACCCATATATATATATATATATATATATATATATATATATATATATATATATGGCCAGGTTCACGGGAAAACCTCAAAAAAAGCGAAAAACTAAATAGCACCTTGTTAGCCCTTTATCTGGACGGTATGCACTTGTGTATACAAGTAGTTTGTAACATGCACACGTGCATCTGCACAAGTGCATACAAACCAAAAAAAACAATGCAGAAGTGCATAACGTCGAGATGAAGGGCCACCGGTGTGTTATTCTGTTTTTCGTTTTTTAAGATTTTTTACCCTGAACCTCTGTTAGTACACAATGTATCCAAGATTTAGTCTAATTGTAATTAGTCAACAAAGGTCAAAGTCAAAATAGCTAGGTTTGGTCAAAGGGTATATAAACCTAAATGTTAGGGTTTTGTGAGGTCATTTTGAGTATAGCCACCAAGAGTGTGTGGGTGTGGCCTCCAAGAGAGAATTGTTGTTTTCATTCATATCTTATCAATTCTCTCAATCTATTGAAGATATTGTGTTTAATCTTGTTACCTGATTACTCTCAATTGGTATCAGAGCCTAGCAGAAAGGAATTTGTGCATCAATCCATTGTTGTTTATCAATTTTTGAGAAATTGATGAGTTTTTGGCTTTTGGGTTTTTGAGATTTTATTGAAATTTTTCAAAAATCTAGAAATCGTTTGAGTTTTGATTGGATTCAAGTTCATAGATCGATTCAATTTGTTGATTGGAACATTTTGCTATTTAGAAATTTAAATTTCATCAACAAATCAAGTTTTTGGAAACTGGAAATTCTTAAACAGTGTTCTTAGTGTTCTTCATGAATATTTTTGTTAGATCTCAGATTTGATTGTGTTTCACTATGATTTGATTCCACATATCTGATTGTTGTGTATTTTCTATCAAATTATAGCTTCCAGATTCAAATTCCAGTGACATTCACAGATCGATCTCCAGATTGAAAAAAAACTGATTTGACGGTGTTCTTCGGTGTCCAAAGTGACAGTGGTGATCGATCTCCAGATTGAATGTGTTTTGATCGATTTTAATGTCACATATCTATTCGTTTTGAAGTTTCGATCATCCAGCAACTTTCAGGATCGAAATCCATCAAGAAATCAGTAAGGAAAGTGTTCTGAAAGTCGTCGCCGGAATCTGGGTAACCTTCGCCGGAAAAACGAAATCTCGCCGGAAACTGGGTTTTCTTCACCGGCAAGTTCATCGGTGTCGCAACTCAAGTGAAAGTTGTGTCGCAACAAACCTGTTGTCGCAACAGTTGCGATATCGCAACATTTGCGATATCGCAACAGGTCGCAACCCAAACGTCACCGGAATGTCGCAACTCAATGGAGATGAACAGTAACTAACGGCTCTTCGTTAGTGCCGTTAATTTTCTTACATTTTTGGTCCTTTTTTCGTTAGTGCTATTAGTTTTTGTTTGTTTTTGTTACATTTGAGGTCCTAGTTCTGTTAAGTCCTAGTTAGTCCGTTAGTGTCACTTTTACTAACTGTCCGTTAGATTTTTCCGTTAGTTTTCTTAAATTTTTGGTCCTTCCGTTAAGAGTCCGTTAAGTCCGGTTAATGTAATAGATTTTGACACTTTTGGTCCCTAGACTTAAGGTTTCAAAGTCTGTCAATTTTAGTCCTTGGACTTAAAGTTTCAGAGTTTGTCTTTTTTTTAGCCCCTGTAGTTTTAACTTTTAGATTTTTACAGTTTTAGTCCCTAGACTTCTAAGTTTTAGATTTTTACATTTTTAGTCCTTGTTTTTCATTTTAGTTTCGTAAGTTGTCAGTTTTAGTCCTTATTCTTCATTATTTTTCTTTTTTCATTGTTTTTATCAGTTTTTGCCTGCAATTATCCATAACTAATATATCTTTCTCATATTTTGCAGGTTTGTCGATTTAAAGTCTAGTTTTCCGCATTAATTTTTTCGGAATTAATTTTTGGGAGACAAATTTACAATTTGTTTTTCAAAATTTATTTTTGAGAATATTTTTCTGACTTTAATCGATATTTTTTCTCTGATCGTACAAGCGCACAAATTCTACTTCTCACGAAGTATCTGTTAACGATCCGGCATTTTAAATTTACAGGTAACTATGTCTCTAAATGAAGAAGATGAGGTAGATCTCTGCACCATTAATCATTATGGTAATCAGTTTAAAGTTTTTCAATTAAAACTTGATGAACAAAGTGAGAAACTCAATAAGGCACATAAAACAATTGAACTTCAAAGACAGACAATCATTGACCATAACATGCTAAAAGATGATTTGAAAAAGGAACGAGTTGAGATCGAACAATCTCGAACTTCTTTCCGAAGAAGAATGGATGAAATGGGAGAAAAGGTAAGAATTGCTGAAAATAAGAAGAATGAGCTTGAACAAATGTTGCGATCTTATAAAGATATAAACAACGAATTGACCGAAAAAGCAAGTGATCTAGAAGCGAAGCTGTACAAACTTGGTCAATCTGAGCAAACAATTTTTCTAAACACTCCAAAGAAATTCAGATATTACAATTCGAAATGGGGTTTGGGATATGACAATCCTCATTATTTGGAGAATGCTTTGAAAAAGGCACCTTGTTTATACAAGTTTCAATGGCTTAAGTGTATAAAAGATCCTAAATTCAAGATCAACTAGCTTAATGAGGAAGAACAAGGAGTTGAGGAAGAAACTAAAAGAAAGACAACTGTAACCATGCAACTTCCTTATTTTTATGATCAGGCAAATAGGAAGGTAATGCAAGAAAAGAAAACCTTGCCTAATGACTATTTTGAAAGCTATGTTGTTCAGCCACCAAAGGGAACTGTGTCAACACCCGTTTGTGAAGGAAAAATATATTACCCTCCTTTGGTACTCGAACAGAAGCTTGTCGATCTTGAGTTGAGTATTAAAAGCAAAATTAAAGAAGTCAGAAATGACGATCAACTCGCTTTTGATATTGAAAAGGAAGTTATGCTAACTGTTTTGATAAATAGCATGAGAGATAAGTCTGAAAAGGTTGTTTCTGAATCTTCAAAGCAGAGTTTAGACGAAAAGAAAGCTGTAGAGCTTCGATGCTTAAAACTTTCACAATAAGTTTCTGATTTTGAAAAGGTTTTATTTTTAGAAAAGGAAAAGCTTGTGAAAAAGATGTCTGAGTTTGACATTGAAAGAAAAGTTTTTGAATCAAAAACTGTTGAGCTTTCAATGAAAATATCTAATTTGGAAAAAGAATTAGACGTAGAAAGAAAAGAACTTGAAAATAAGAAAGTTAAAGATTTTCAAGCAAAGAGTGTGAAAGATGTTTATGCGCATGAAAGAAAGATTTTTCAGAATGAGATAAAGAAGCTCACAAAGAATTTATCTGGTTTATCTGCGGAAATTATGCAAGAGAAGAAGGTCAAATATGGGATTCAAAGAAAATTTGATTTGTTATCCAAAGAGAGAAACGTTTTGTCCAACAAAGTTAAAGAACTTGAAGACATTATCTTTAAAGTTGAGGTTTCAAAACAAGCAAGTCCTGACACGATTGTTCAGACTACACTTGTTGGCTCAACTGGTTCTGAATGTTCATTTAAAACGGCTTCAAGTTCAATCAATACTGAGGTTTATTCAAAGGGATTTGATGAATCAAAGGGTCTTTCAAAAGATCAGATTCGTCCTTCCAATCTCTTCCATAATCTTTCTGCTGATAAGTCTGATGCTTCTACTTCAAGGCCTACAGAAAATCCCGTTTTCAAAAGAGTCAAGATGGTTTGGAGAGTAAAAGGTTCAACTCCTGAAAAAGATGCCCCAAAATCATCTGTTCCTCCACCCACCGTGAACAAGAAGAACAACGCTCCAAAAGGTAAGTCTTTTGTTAAACCTAATCTTGTTTATTCTGCAAATCATTTGATTAGGTTAGCACAAAAGCAAATATGTTGTTCTTATTGTGGAACTCATGATTTTGTTAAGAAAGAAGATGTTCAGTACTAGTATGGTACTTACAATATTCCTTCAAATCGAACTGCACATAACAAGCCAGGACCCAATTGGCAATGGGTACCAAAATCTACTTAATCTGTTTTGCAGGTTTATCATGTGTGGTGCTGATTGTCAGAACTATACAAACACATGACTGGGAAACAGAAGAGAATTGTGCAGATTTGAAGAAGAATACCTGTGCTGAAACCATCTGCATAATTTCAGGGGGAGAGATTCTAAACTTTTGATTGTTTGTGCTTATTGATATATCTTTCTACATGTTTATGGTTTCTGAATAATTCAGTTCAGAACCCGCTTTTCAAAGAGATTATGGTTTCTAAACACCTCAGTTTAGAACCCGAACATAAAAGGTTAATGGCTTCTAAACACGTCAGTTTAGAACCCGAGCTTTCAATGTTTTTGACTTCTGATCATATCAGATCAGGACTCGTTCTTAATATCTAATAATAAAAAAATTATAATAATAAAAAAAATAATAGACTTTGACTGTTACATGTGCTGATTTTGTTAAATTAAGATCTTTGCAGATTTTGAGGGGGAGCTTATCCGATTCTTAAATCAGTCGATCATAATTTGAGGGGGAGATAATACTGATGACTGTAAGTATCTTTTGAACTTGATCTGAGATTGTTTGAAAGAAGAACAACTTTCAAGCATGAAAAACGTGTTCTTGAAAGTATAAACACTTCTCTAATTCAAACAGATTTCATAAATTTAGAAGTGTGTTATTTAAATGTTTTTCATGCTTATCTCAGATTACATCATTATTTCTGACCGTGTGTTTCCAAAGATTAATACTTGCGTATTATCTTGTCTATACTTTCAAGTATTCATACACACCGGTTCAGCTTCTTTTTGACTTTGTTATTACCATGTCTCAAAACGAAACAAGTTTTCGATGGTAATACTCCTGTTTGTAATTCCAAGTTTGTTGAGCATCATACATTCATTCAACGTGAGAACTTAAACGTTTCATTCAAATATTGTTTATATTTGTTCATATAAACAAAATTCAATTCTTTGATACCCTAAGCGTTCATGATTATCTTTCATATTTTATCTGATTGATACATTGTCAGATTCTCAAACAAGTCTTTTGAATTCATTTCATTCTTTCAAATATTCTTGTTGTGATAAATCTTCAACGTTCAAATGCTCAAATATTTCATGATATTATTAAGGAGCATACATTCTGATGACAATGTAATTCAAATGCTAAAGATTCTTATTTGTTCAAGATAAACTGTTGAACAACACATCTTTTAGGACAAAATTTCATGGGATCAGTGTGTGAGATTAAAAGAACTTCTATGGATCCACGTTAACCAGTGTTTCCTACCCAATAAGTTATCCTTGAGTGATTGAGGGGTGAGGGGTGGAAATCAAAGAGTGGAGGAGATAACTCATCCAGTTGAGTAATCTCATTGTGCTGAGGTAAAATGAAAAAGAGAGTTAGGTTAGAAGTGAGCGATTTAAAAAAAAGAGGGTGTGTGAACAGAGTTAAAAGAATACGAGAACTCTGCACCAGCCACTTTCTGAGCCGGTCAGCTACATTGCTGATTGGTTCACATTCTTTGGTGACCATCATTGAAACAGGCAACTAGCCCATGCCAACTCTTGCATTAAACCCCACCAGCTACTCATTTCTTTCTCAACAAAGAAATGTTTCAATTTTCTTGGGGATGCAGCATATTATCTATCCAATCTTCACTCGGAAGGTTTGGATATTGAAAAAGAAGGAAGTTTGCCCCACCTTCGCACTTCAATCATGCACATTGAGTCCGTGGAAAACTTGTTATTGTCTCAACAGTTTACACAATTTGAGCCTATATTCAAGCATAAGTTGCTTCAATCATTTCTACACTTGCACGTACACACAAGGAATAAGTTTTCTTGTCATAACATTCATAGAAATTTCCTTTGTGTTTTTCGATGATTGAATGGAAGCCCTGGAGGAGTGAACATCAAAAAGCTCCTTTCCAAAGTGCATTCGTTGTACTAAGTGGCTTTGTGCAACTTACAGGCATTTTAACTGTTTCATTCGTTGATTCAGGGTTACAACTTTCATATTATCTGAATTTGAAAAGATTCGGATAAACTTTTTTTTTTGGAATTGACGGTTAAACAGATCAAAAGGAGGAGATTGTTTCTGGTACTCAAAGAGAATGCTGAAATTGAACAAGAATTTTGATGATCATGATGCTCACAATCATCAAAAAGGGGGAGAAATATCAAACCGAAGAAAGAGGGAGATAATTTGTCAAAGTCGAAGAAGTTCAAGATAAAGTGTTCAAAGAGAGAAAAGTTCGAGACAATTTGTTCAAGATGATCAAATGCGTGAAGATACAAAGACAGTTCGTGCTTAAAGATTATTCAAGAATGTCTTAAAAGTTCAAAGCCCATTAAACCTCAAATCATGTTCATAATTCAAAGACTGCAGAAATTTTCAAAAGTCAAAGCTGCAAAGATCAGTGATTCGAAGATAAAAAGATTTTGTTTGAAGACCTTGATCAACCTTACACAGATTTGAAGTTCGTTTTTCAAGACTTGTTGACTATTTGACTTTAAAGAGCCTAAATGAAGATTAAAGCCGCCAAAGTGGATTCCTGAAGATAAAGCCTATCTGAAGATTAAAGTGCTGAAGACTATCGTCATATTTTTTTTAAATCTTGAATCCATAGGGGGAGATTGTTAGTACACAATGTATCCAAGATTTAGTCTAATTGTAATTAGTCAACAAAGGTCAAAGTCAAAATAGCTAGGTTTGGTCAAAGGGTATATAAACCTAAATGTTAGGGTTTTGTGAGTGAGGTCATTTTGAGTATAGCCACCAAGAGTGTGTGGGTGTGGCCTCCAAGAGAGAATTGTTGTTTTCATTCATATCTTATCAATTCTCTCAATCTATTGAAGATATTGTGTTTACTCTTGTTACCTGATTACTCTCAACCTCCTTCAATATATATATATATATATATATATATATATATATATATATATATATATTATAGGATACAAATTAAATACAAACCATGTATTTGTTGTCTCCCTTACAAACCAATGTGCATATGTGAACAGTGTATGCATAATCTGAGATGCATATATGTATTATCCCATTAATGTATGTTCATTATATGTATATTCTTGCACGTATGCATATGCATATGTATATGCTAATTGTTCACATATGCGCACTGGTTTGTAAGTGATGGAACAAATACATGGTTTGCATTTTACGGAGCATATATATATATATAGGCCCACTATTTTGTAAAAACAAATTCGTGTAAACTTTGGATTTCATAGATTTTCTTGATGAAATTGTTTCATATAATTGATTTCTTGATGAAATTGTTTCATATATATGTGTTTTTTATGCAGTTTCATTTTTTTCCAATTATATGAAACTGTTTCATATGTTTTTTAAGTTAGATGAAACTTTTTCGTTTTTACATAAAAAACACAAATATATGAAACAATTTTATCAAGAAATGAATGATATGAAACACTTTCATCAAAATAAACAACTTCATAAAACAATTTAATCAAGGAAACCTATGAAATCTAAAGTTTATAAAGTTTAGGGGTTTACAAATTATCATCCCTATATATATATATATATATATTACTGTTTGCGTCATTGCATGGTGAAACCTTTCTTAGCTCACAAGTATTCTCAATCCTAAAGAACAATTAATTTAAACGTATACTTAAACAACCAAATTAAAGTTCAATTAACAATTAACTACCACAACTTAAACGTGAAGAACAAGATTAATCTCAGGTGTTGTGATGAACACAAGTTAACATGCCTTTTATTTATTTATTTGATACATCCAATTCGCTATTAGTAGTATAAATATAGGAGGTATTAATTATGTTGTACAAATTACATCTAGTTAAAAGCATAATCCAAAATAAAAATGAAAGAAATGGAACTCAATTCGATTTTGAATGCTAATCTTAGCAAACAACGATGGGTCGATCAAATCAGCAGGAATTTCAAAGATGAAGCTGGTGTCGACATTAAAGATGTTCCGGTCTGCGTTTTTAACGTCCCTAAATCCATAAGTCGGTTCAAACCCGAAGCTTACGCACCTCACGCTATAGCTTTGGGACCTTATCACCATTTTGAGACTAATCTCTACCAAATGGAAAGGTACAAAGTTGCTGTTGTTTAAGCATTCTTGAACCCTGATCAAGTCCTTTCCTTCAAGCCATTGGTGATTGATAGACTCAGAAAGATCGAGCCCTTGATTCGTGCTTGTTACCACAAGTATCTAGACCTCGATGATGACACGTTAGCATGGATTGTGGTTATTGATGGTTTGTTCTTACTCAAGCTTTTCGGAAATCAGGGTGAATTGGAGCGATTCATACCTAAAAAGTTGTTGAATTACGCTATACTCTATAGAGACATAATGGTACTCGAAAACCAGATGCCATTGATGATCTTGAATGAAATACGAAAGATCCTTGATGATGATCATAATAATGGCGATTCTGAGTTACTCTCGATGTTGAGAGGGTTTTGTGAGGTACATTCTCCGCTTAAATTATCCTGCGATTTAGATTATTCCAATGAAACGGCGACTAGCTATTTGCATTTGCTCGATCTTATGTACCATTTAATCGTCAATAACCACTCGCCTAAACAAGCTTCTCAGCAAGAATCATGGCACCCGGAAAGAGATGATGATGATCGGCAGATAGCAAACGAACACCACGTTATCGGAAACATGGGAGCGATCATGGAATTAGGGGAGAAATTGGGGAAGGTGAGAATACTTGGGAAAGCTATCAATGTCATAGTAAGCATCCCGTGGGACAAAATATCGAGTTTACTAGGGTTTGGTAAAAGTCTAGACAAAGACGATGGCGATGATCATCCTTGTGTCACGGAAATCGAAATTCCCTCGGTGTCCTCTCTTAGCAAATACGCTCGGATCAACTTCAATCGTACAAATGGCGGAATTAGGGACATAAAATTTGTGGTAACCGAAGCCACTTTATACCTTCCGGTCATCACTCTCAACACTTACTCGGAAGTCGTGTTGAGAAATTTGGTTGCGTATGAAGCCGCAATCGCAAGATCGACCATGGAATTGGCACAATTCGTTGATTTGATGAGTGGGATTATAGATCAAGAAGAGGACGCGAGGCTGCTAAAAGTAAAGGGCGTAATCGAAGGGAATATGACGAATAAAGAGATTGCGGATCTCTTCAATGGGATGAATAAGTCGAATGTGCACGCAAGGAGTAGCGAGATTGTTGAACAACTTAACGAATACTACAACAGTAGGCCGGCGATCAAGGTGTGGAAGTTCATGAAGAAACGCATGAGTGGCTCGCGAAAAGTACTAACCATTGTGTTTACCATTTTGGCATGCTTGTTGATGATCGTGTACTCGTTTTGTGAAGTCTACGGGTGTCCGAAGTTATTTAACAAAATAACATAGCATTGGTACCCGATATACGACCTCGTTAACTCAATGTGCAACGTAAAAATTGCAATTTCCGGTCATGTAGTGTGCGTTTTATTGTGTGATGTTTGTAAATCATGATATATCATTCGAGTTCTATATTTGTAGTATTTTTTATGCGGGCCCATGCGTGGATGACCAGACCTTATTGTCCTTGGAAGTCTATGACTGGATCAACGGTGCCGGTCACAGTTTCAGACCTAAAAACGTCATTTAAACATGTTTTAAGACACTTGTGTTTTTTTTTCCTTCCTATTTTTCATTTTTTGTTTAGGTTTTTATGTTTGCTTCATCATCTCTCTCGTGACCCATTTAATTCGGAGTTTAAGCCTAAAGCTTGGAATTAATTCAATCAACAAGCTTTAGAAGAGACTATTCCTGGGCATTCTTTGGTTTAATTTTCATACGATGTATAAAATTCTATGAGCATATCGCAAGTGTTATGTGTGTTCCATGCTACAACAAATTCGGTTTTATAGTACTCAAAAAATGTCAAAATGATCGGTTGCCTTAGATCTAAATTTATATGACAAAAAATTGTACATGTAAATATGTAAGAATAAGTTAATAGGAAGTTTTTAAGTTGTTACCAAATTTTTAATGATATTATTTTATAAATTGTTCTATTAATATTTTAACATGGTATTATATGAAAAAAAAGAATATTTTATAAAAATAAGTGTGTAATAAAAATAATATGATATTTTTTGAAATTGTTATATATATATAAGAATTCGTAGAACGCTTTTATTTCAAAAAACTTCTAAAAAAACATGTTGGGACTTGGGATGCCTCAAATCCTCATGCTGACATTCAGTAAACTTTACATATGTCATGTAATTAAAAAAAAGTCCAATGACGCGTAGCTCAGTAACCCAGTTGATAATGGGTGGGGTATCTTTGTAAAAAAAGTATAAGGTATTGGGTTTAATCTTAAGACACCCGCATAGCCACAACCGTTGAGTGAGTCAGGTATGCCTCCCACATTATGGATAGGCAGCCGATTATGGGCCGGTTGGGGTTGCCGGTATCAACCTTTTTGTACAAAAAATAATTAAAAAAAAGCTCTAGTAGCTAGAATCAATTTTCTGTAGGGTGGTCCAAAGGATGGAACAAGGTTGACATGAATCACTACAGTAATGAAAACAAAATGTAGAATTTTCATTGACGGATTAATCCATATGCAACTCGATGATCTCAATCAGAATGTGTCATTTTCTTACAAATATATCCATATATATATATATATATATATATACTTACACATATACACAGCATCTTCATGACCACAGTTCATAAGATTCATAATAACAATGGTGTCATCTATCTCTCCACTTCTATCTACTTCTCCATCTTCCATTGAAGACCTGCAACAATGGGCTGATCGAATCAGCAAAACCTTCGGAAACCATCTTTTGGTGGACACTGATCTTCCTGTATGCATCTTTCAGGTACCTGAAATCCTAACCACTGAAAATCCAGAGTCTTATGTTCCCCAACGCATTGGTCTAGGGCCAATCCACCATTTTCAAACCGAACTCTATAGCAAACAAGAACAGCGAAAACTTACGACAGCGAAAACAGTGCTAAAACCCTACAGAATCACATCTGATTTTACCAAAATCGTAGTTGAGATTCTCAAAGAACTTGTTCCAGAAGTCCGATGCTGCTACGACTTATATTTTGATATCAGCGACCATAATTTGGCATGGGTTTTCGCTATAGATGGCCTCTTCTTGCTTGATATTATATCAAAAGTGTCCGAGGGAGATTCGTTGGAGTCTTTCGAAGATGTTGTGATGCTTGAAAACCAAATTCCGCTTGTGGTATTGGTTGAACTCCGAACTGCACTCGAAGAACGCTTATCTGGTCATTGTAACAATTCTTTTGTTTCGAATTTGTTGGTTAAAATTTGTGAAACAAGATCACCTCTTAAATTCAGCAGGCGAATATCTCGGCTTGATCTTGACATCAACTGCCGCGTTCATTTGCTGGACTGCATGTACCATTTGATCGTAAACCATAATGTAGCAGCAAAAAACCAGTTTCTTCGACCTAATTTCTTGGATGATATAGATCTCGAAGATGTCGAAAATGCAGTTCAAATGGCAGGAGAATTATGCCCTGGTGCAAATGCTTTTTTGCAACCCCTTTTGCTCATATTGAAATTGCCATGGGACAAGATTATTTCTTGGATCAAGAAAATGTTGGGAGAAAACCCTGCGGTTCTTGAAATCGATATCCCTTCAGCTTCAGAGCTTTCAAGAGTCGGCAAGATCGAATTTTGCATGACTCCAGGAGGCATTCGTGACGTTGAGTTTGACGATGAAACACTTACTTTTTACCTCCCGATACTTGGTCTAAAATGCGACTCGGAAGTTATTCTACGAAATTTGGTAGCGTACGAAGGGTTAATGTTCAAGAAAGGTAACTTTACTAATCTTGATTTCACCGAGTACGTGGACTTAATGTGTGGGATCATCGATAGTGTGAAGGACGTGAGGATCCTTCGTGAAAAGAATATAATCGAAGGCGATTTGGATGATGAGGAAATCGTGAAACTGTTCAACGGAATTAGCAAATCGAGCATGAAACAAGATGAGATGTCCGGGTTGCAAAAGACTGTTGCGAAAGTTAATAAGCATTATGGTAACGTGCCAAGGGTTAAAGCATATCATTTCATCAAGAAACATTTTCTTGCATGGTGGAAAGTTATTGCTATCTTGTTCACTCTTTTGAATCTAACGTTCTTGGTCCTCCAAGGAGCGTGTCAAGTTTACGAATGTAATGGTTATTCAGGGTTTGGCATTGTTCGGTTGCTCTTCGGAGTCGGTATGTAAAACAAGCGGTTACTTGATTTTTAGGTGACTGAGCCAATAGACACAATGTCGTTTGTATGAGAGAAGAAAGACTTGTTAATATTTTGTTAACACAATGAAGGCTATTTATACATACATTTACAACTCATTGAAAGGGAAACAAATCAACCTAATTAGGACTAATTGACAAGAATAATTATAAATGATCAAATAATATATTGGTATCCTTGATTGAAGCATGAATCGTGGTAGAGATTTTATCCTTATCACGCCCCTCAAGTAGCATAAAGAAGCGAAAGAAGCGAAATTTGGGTAGTGGTTTGGTGAGGACGTCTGTTAACCGATCATTGTCGGGAATAAGTTGAACTCGAACTGTGCTAATTGTACTTGTTCACGAACAAAGTCAAAGGCCAATTCATGCAGTAGTGAAAAACAGTATTTGCGGAGTAGTGTGTGGCACCAAGATTATCACAGTAGATAGAATAGAAGGTTGATGTGTTGGTGTAGTCCAAGCTCGGTAAGCAAGGAACGTAGCCAAAGCACTTAGGCCGTTGTGTTAGCAATTGCCTGAAATTACACCCGAATGGATAAACGAGCCAAGACACGTTGCTTCTTGGAGCTCCATGAAATTGGATTATGACCAAGATAATCGGTGGTAGAAATGTATTTATTTGTGTCACGAGTGCAATCTGCATTTGTAAAGGCATGGAGTCGTAATGGAGAATCACAGCAGAGTTGAAGCCATAGTGAGAAGTACCATATAAGTATTGTCATAACCGTTAAAGAGCATGTCATTGATCATTAGAGGGGTAATGCATATAGTGTGATAGTTTGTGAAGCCCGTGTTCCAGTATGTGTTATTTTATAAATTTTAAATTTTCGTTTATCGTAGTTTCGTTATCGGGATTAGACGGGAGTTAGCGAGTTAGACCAAAAACGAAAAAAATGGGAAACTTTAAGTTAATTAGCAAAGAGATTATAAGGTAGGGACCAAAAATATCATTTGTGCATTTTAACTTTTAGGGTTGCATGGGATCGGTATTAGAAACCGACCCCCTCCCCTCTAACTCTCTTCTTGGCCGTGAACTCAAGAAAGCACCACTCAAACCCTACCTTTTTCTCCTTCTTGCATCACCACCGAACCCCCTAGCCGCCGCTGTCGTGTTGCTTGCCGGCGTGATCGAAGAGCATCGAGAGAGAGAGAGAGAGAGCGGCGAAGAGAGAGAGAACGGCGAAGAGAGAGAGAGAGAGCGGCGAAGAGAGAGAGAGAGGAGTTTGGTCGTGGTTGCCGCGAGTCGTCATCGAGGTAAGGTTCTTCCCCCTTTCGTTATGGTTTCTTTTCGTTGGTTTCGTCGGGGTGCAGTCAAACCGCCACCGTCGGCGGCGGCTGCCGCCTTCTTGCTGCCGCTGACCGCCACTGCTTGGGGCGGCCATGGGTGGTGTGGTGTGTTCTTTAGTCGAAAGCCCCCAAGCCAAGTGAGGAATTGCAGGTCTGTTTGGATTAAGTCTTGGCTTAATAGAAGGTTAAGCCAAGTTATCATTTTATGTGATCAATATCGCTTCTATCCAGTTCGTATTTCGCCCGTAACTTTCTTTTCGTAGCTCGGTTTGGACGAATCCGGTGCCCACGGTTCACATTCTGTGTCGGGCACACTTTTCGTGTTTTAGCGAAAGTCTGGTTCGGCCTCTAGCTAGGCGTAAAATGGTTGTTTGTACAGCAGGTCTGAATATGACAGTTTCGCGTCCTGTTTTTAGAAAATTCATAGTAAATTGTAGGAAAATCGTTAGAACGCGTACGATATGTCCCTGGAACCCTAAGTCATGGAACTAACTGATTATGGAATAATAATTCTGGGTTGATGAGTTTAAGAGGGGCTAAACAGGTCCCGAACAGACCTATAAATCTTAGAGTGAAAGCTGGATTTTTCGTGTGTAAGCTTATAGTTGTGACTTTGGGCTAGGACTTCGTTGTGACGTTTGATATCACTTATTTAGGTGGAAAAAGGTGAGTTGGTGTTGGCCGGCTCGTTTTGCTGTTGAGGACATCTACTTTGCGTTTAGGTGAGTTCTCTCACTGTGTAGATAGGAATTGTATGCATGTTATGGTAGTTTGTATGTACTACTGTACTTGTGGTGTGAACTAGTTGTTTGTGGTGTGTAATATTTGCTTGGGTTAAATGCTTAGTATAAATGTGTGTTACATTACATCTCGGTGAGACCGAGGACTCGATGGGACCGAGGAAGTGGATAGAAATGTTGTGGGAACTCGGTGGGACGAGTGTGTTACAATACAACTCGGTGGGACCGAGGAAGTGGATAGAAATGTTGTGGGAACTCGGTGGGACGAGTGTGTTACAATACAACTCGGTGGGACCGAGGACTCGGTGGGACCGAGGAAGTGGATAGAAATGTTGTGGGAACTCGGTGGGACGAGTGTGTTACAATACAACTCGGTGGGACCGAGGACTCGGTGGGACCGAGGAAGTGGATGGAAACGTTGTGTGAACTCGGTAGGACCGGGAACTCGGTGGGACCGAGGAGTTGGGTACATAATTACTTGTATGTGTTTACTTACATTATGTAACTGTGGTGTTGTTGCTCATGTGCGAATAGGAGTGATGTGTATATAATTTCTACCTGCGCATGTGATGGAATTCACAAAGCCTTGTGCTTACCCTTTCCTATTTTAATGTGGTTTCAGGTGCTTGTGGCTCCAAGGCGTGACAGGTACACACTGGCGCGCGTGAAGAGCTTTTATAATCATGAGATTAGAGTTATTATTAAACGATTTAATTTCCGCTGTTTATTATTATTGAGAATATTTATTATTTAATTTGCAAACGAAACGGTGTTGGATATTTAATAAGGTTTTATTTATTAAAATGCCTATTTTTAAAGTTGAAATTTATTGTAATTTTTGGGACGTTACAACTTGGTATCAGAGCACAGCTTGAGTGAATCAAACACATCTCGGTGTGTTTGATCTCAAGTTGCGGCTATGAAATTCTTCTCTTAAAATTTTTGGAAAATAAAAGAAAGGAAAACCCGTTTGAGAAACGGTGATCGAGGGCGCAGTGTGTACAGTCAGCCGGAGCCAAAGGAAAAGGTACAGTACTTAGTGTATTTATTGCTTTCTAAATCATAGGGTAGGCATGCTAGATTGCCTATGTTGGTTATACGGTACTGTATGATGATTGCTTGCTAGTAGGAATTAATACTAATTATAAAAGGTTGTTAAGTGAATGCCCTATAGGTTGTATGCAGTAAGAATCACATAGCCTTAGAATATTTGATTTAGTTCTATTGCGCAGCTCTTGTTTGAGTCCAACCGTTCTAGGATAGAATCTTGTATTCGAATGTCTATTTGATTCACGCTGCATGCGACTGGGTATTCGCGAGGCAACTCGTTATGGCTAATAGGGATTCCGTTGTAGCAAGGTAGTGGGATGAGATGAAATTCCTAGTGAGCTGGGAAGAGTGTTTACATATGAGTATGTATGCTAGATTGCTTTCTAGAACATAGGAGTATGTATGCTAGATTGCTTGGTGCTTATTACACTTTACTGCATGTTTGTTGCTTGCTAATAGGAGTTTATGCTAGCCTTGATAGGTTGTTAAGTGAATGCACTATAGGTTGTACGCGGTAGGAACCGAATAGCCTTAGAATGTCGGATTTAGTTCTATTGCGCAGCTCTTGTTTGAGTCCAACCGTTGTAGGATAGAATCTTATATTCGAATGCCTATCTGGTTTTACACTGTGTGCGACTGTGCATTCGCGAGGCGACTCGTCATGACTAGTGGGGATTTCGTCATAGCAAGGGTAGTGGAATTGGGTGGAATTCCTAGGGAGCTAGGAAGAGTGTGTACATATGCCGGTGCGGGCATATGTGTACAGTTTTTCGGCAAGGAACTACTTGGGCACTTCGGGACGGGACTCGAAACGAGTGAGGATAGGTGTGGAAGGTAGTAGTAGAGCTCCTACTATCTGAAGCACAGGATCCGTGCTCGAGTCGGGGAAAGTCACGAGGAATCCAAGGAGTTTAGCGTGAGCGTTGTTAGTGTGAGTTATTATGTGCTAATAACTCGTTGTAATATCTACCCAGAATAGCCATCACAAGGAGGAACAACTATAGTAAACCTGCTAGTACAGGTGTGTACTTGATTTGCTTTGATGTGATGATCGTTGAGGGGTAATGATGAAGGTTCTAATCTAGTAGTCGTGGGAATAGAAGGACGATTCTAGTATTAATCACTTGGAGTGACGATAAGGATGATGTTTGTTTTAAGTAGACCATTTCGGGCCAAGATGGATGATTGTGCTAGAATCATAGGCTTATAGAGCCGACCTTGAATTGAGGAAAAACCGTAAGGATTATCTGACGTAATTTCCCAACTTGCCTAAGAGGTTTAAATGTCCGGATGACGTTTGTGGATCGGAGAGTTTTGGAGGGGTATGAGTCGAGACGTCGAATGCCGACTGAGTCATGCACAAGTTTATTTTGAAAATAAATTGCATTAACTAATTCTTGTGTTTCCAATCCTTTTATGGATTGTGTTTTGGAATTTTGGGAAATGTTCAGCACACACACAAGATTTCGAACTATGGTTTTGAAAGTACATGAAACCGTTTTATCACGGGAGTTGCAAACTTTGTTAGAATTTGTTTCATTTTGTTATTTTCCAACGGTTCTTTTGGGTAAGATGATATCCGTGTTTTGTGGTGTTTAAAATGTTTGGCAAATGACTACGGCTTGTGACTTTAACATTGGAACTCCTCCACATATGTTAGAGTTGAGACGGAAAGTTACATTCCACGATGTCTGTATAAAACTATTTTGGTGATTTGTTTAAAATGAGTTTGTTAAACAATGTTGTTTATGGTTTTACCGTGGAAAGAGATTTTTGGGATTTTGGCGTCTCATACATGATTGTGCTTTTAACAATTTGACTTTGGGGGCACAATGTATGGTGCTATTTTATTGACTTAGAGTCATTGAGTTCGTTAAGGTTCATGAAGTTTTGTTTTACGGCATGTTGAGTCGTGTGGGTTTAATTTCACGAGGTGCATATCTTATTTGTTTATGTGACCATTTGGGGAAATTTTGGGAAATCAATTTAAAGAACCCCACCTTTTGAGATTTGGTGTGAGTTAATTGGAGCATGTGTGTCATTGCAAGAAATTTTAAGGAAGTGTTACAAGCTTGCATGTCTACCCTCAGTTAGAGATTTTATGAGGTTTTAGTCGATATTTTCAAATGATAGAAGCGGATTGGTTTCTATCTTTAAGTTTGAAACTTATACGAGACAGTTGTGTTTTAACAAAAATATATTTGTAAACCGTTTCATCGTTTGTATGACTAACTGACGCGCGTAAAAAAATTTATTTGTGAACCCTGTGCCACAACATTTTATGATTTAAAAAGAGAAATTTTGGGGTCAAACGTCGTGGAACTGATTTTGAAATTTTGTGCACACTTTTGTCACACCCTGTGTAAGGTCGAGTGGTTATTTTAAGTACAGGTCATGAGCCAATCCATACTAGAACCGTGACGGTTCATTTTTAAAGAAATTATTTACTTCGCTTTGCGTTTTGTGAGTAAACGGAGCTGCAATGGAATAATTTTCAACATGATTTTCATATGTGGGACGAGCGTGTCCATTTTTGCGTAACTACCGACCTGGTAATAGTAGTTTTATTGCATACGATCTTTTTTAGATGAAAAATCTTGACGTTGAAAATATTTTGTAAATGATTTTGTAAACCATTTGGGAAATGCGCTTTTAAGTGTTATGTGTCATTTTGAGAATTTTAAGGGTGTAAGTCCTTTTGGAAAACTCTTTCGTTTAACCCGTGTTGAGTTTGGGACTAATGTTGATTTTAGAGTATTGCTTGCTTAAACTTTATTTAAACGCGTTTTTGACCGACTTATGGGTCTAGCAAGCGTGGAGCATTTTGCTCGGTTTTAACTTTGAGATAGTCATGGGTCAATTGCACGGTTTTAATGGCTCGATGTGGAGTCTTGTTGATGGGTTGTTTTTGTTGCACAGTTTTGTATTTATGGCATGGTGAGTATTTACATGTTTGGGTGAGTGAGTCATTCCGGGATAGGCATGTTGTTGGTAGACTGTTTTGCATTAGATCCTTAGACACGTTAGTCAGTCGTTAGTAATGGTCGGTTGGGTATCACGGGGTGGGACCCCGGTATTCATGTGTTATGACCTTGACTTTCCAGTAGGCACTGGGAGGATATAGTCTTGGGCACTTACCTGGGAGGTAGTTCCGATGTGCCGGGCCTTGAGGCGTTACGTGGGAGGTAGACGTCAAGGTGTATCCTCGATACGGTGTAACTTGGCTTCGTTGAGCAAGTGTGGAAGATACGTCGACGGTGGAAGGTTGGGTATTCCACGCGTGTTGGTACTGTAGGCCGAATAGTATCGGTTAAGGGAATGATGCCCTTTGTAATTAAGAGAATAAATGCGCAGTAACCTTTTTAAGGTAAGTGGTATATTTAGGTGTCGACTTTTGGGCTTGAGGCCAAACACCTTTAGTGTAATCGGAGAATTGTAGCCGATTTTAAAATAATTATGGTGATAGTAGTAGTAACCCTGAAATGCTCACTTGTGATGAATGGTTATGGTGGAATGATTTTCGTGTGTGTTTATAAATTTACTGATTTGATGATTCGTGTGAAATAAATTTTGGGAGTCTATTAGAACTCGTGAAAGTTAATCGACAGTTAATGGTAGGAATGATCGGATTCGAGTATCCTGTAGGAAATATTGGTGAGCACCTTTAGAATGGTTAGAGCTTGAAATTTGAATCGGGATGCATGGAACATCTAAGGTTGGGAGGCAATCGAAGTCGTTTAACTAGGAATGATTCCAGTTGTTGGAGTGTTCTTCCGATCATGATTTCGGTGTTCTTGAAGGAGTTTTGTTGGTAAGAAAAGTATTCGAGAAATTTTTGGACGGTGTGAGAAATTTAGATTCCAGATAGTGAAAGTCCAGTGGCAACACAGAAAGGGTTCCGAGTGGACTTGGGAACCCGAAGTTGAGATGCGGGGGAACTATCCGGAGCTATTCGTGGGCAGAGACTTCGAGGACGAAGTCTAATCCAAGCGGGGGAGAGTTGTGAAGCCCGTGTTCCGGTATGTGTTATTTTATAAATTTTAAATTTTCGTTTATCGTAGTTTCGTTATCGGGATTAGACGGGAGTTAGCGAGTTAGACCAAAAACGAAAAAAATGGGAAACTTTAAGTTAATTAGCAAAGAGATTATAAGGTAGGGACCAAAAATGTCATTTGTGCATTTTAACTTTTAGGGTTGCATGGGATCGGTATTAGAAACCGACCCCCTCCCCTCTAACTCTCTTCTTGGCCGTGAACTCAAGAAAGCACCACTCAAACCCTACCTTTCTTCTCCTTCTTGCATCACCACCGAACCCCCTAGCCGCCGCTGTCGTGTTGCTTGCCGGCGTGATCGAAGAGCATCGAGAGAGAGAGAGCGGCGAAGAGAGAGAGAACGGCGAAGAGAGAGAGAGAGAGCGGCGAAGAGAGAGAGAGGAGTTTGGTCGTGGTTGCCGCGAGTCGTCATCGAGGTAAGGTTCTTCCCCCTTTCGTTATGGTTTCTTTTCGTTGGTTTCGTCGGGGTGCAGTCAAACCGCCACCGCCGGCGGCGGCTGCTGCCTTCTTGCTGCCGCTGACCGCTACTGATTGGGGCGGCCATGGGTGGTGTGGTGTGTTCTTTAGTCGAAAGCCCCCAAGCCAAGTGAGGAATTGCAGGTCTGTTTGGATTAAGTCTTGGCTTGGCTTAATAGAAGGTTAAGCCAAGTTATCATTTTATGTGATCAATATCGCTTCTGTCCAGTTCGTATTTCGCCCGTAACTTTCTCGTCGTGGCTCGGTTTGAGACGAATCTGGTGCCCACGGTTCATATTCTGTGTCGGGCACACTTTTCGTGTTTTAGCGAAAGTCTGGTTCAGCCTCTAGCTAGGCGTAAAATGGCTGTTTGTACAGCAGATCTGAATATGACAGTTTCGCGTCCTGTTTTTAGAAAATTCATAATAAATTGTAGGAAAATCGTTAGAATGCGTACGATATGTCCCTAGAACCCTAAGTCATGGAACTACCTGATTATGGAATAATAATTCTGGGTTGATGAGTTTAAGAGGGGCTAAACAGGTCCCGAACAGACCTGTAAATCTTAGAGTGAAAGCTGGATTTTTCGTGTGTAAGCTTATAGTTGTGACTTTGGGCTAGGACTTCGTTGTGACGTTTGATATCACTTATTTAGGTGGAAAAAGGTGAGTTGGTGTTGGCCGGCTCGTTTTGCTGTTGAGGACATCTACTTTGCGTTGAGGTGAGTTCTCTCACTGTGTAGATAGGAATTGTATGCATGTTATGGTAGTTTGTATGTACTATTGTACTTGTGGTGTGAACTAGTTGTTTGTGGTGTGTAATATTTGCTTGGGTTAAATGCTTAGTATAAATGTGTGTTACATTACATCTCGGTGAGACCGAGGACTCGGTGGGACCGAGGAAGTGGATAGAAATGTTGTGGGAACTCGGTGGGACGAGTGTGTTACAATACAACTAGGTGGGACCGAGGAAGTGGATAGAAATGTTGTGGGAACTCGATGGGACGAGTGTCTTACAATACAACTCGGTGGGACCGAGGACTCGGTGGGACCGAGGAAGTGGATAGAAATGTTGTGGGAACTCGGTGGGACGAGTGTGTTACAATACAACTCGGTGGGACTGAGGAAGTGGATGGAAACGTTGTGTGAACTCGGTGGGACCGGGAACTCGGTGGGACCAAGGAGTTGGGTACATAATTTCTTGTATGTGTTTACTTACATTATGTAACTGTGGTGTTGTTGCTCATGTGCGAATAGGAGTGATGTGTATATAATTTCTACATGCGCATGTGATGGAATTCACTAAGCCTTGTGCTTACCCTTTCATATTTTAATGTGGTTTCAGGTGCTTGTGGCTCCAAGGCGTGACGGGTACACACTGGCGCACGTGAAGAGTTTTTATAATCATGAGATTAGAGTTATTATTAAACGATTTAATTTCCGCTGTTTATTATTACTGAGAATATTTATTATTGAATTTGCAAACGAAACGGTGTTGGATATTTAATAAGGTTTTATTTATTAAAATGCCTATTTTTAAAGTTAAAATTTATTGTAATTTTTTGGACGTTACATAGTTTGTTGACAACATAGGCAACATAGGGACGGGTGAGAGACAACTATTGTAAGCTTCCAATGATAGCTTAATATTATGTATGGTTGGGAATGGGTCGGTTCATGGCATAAGTGAGGGGCGGATTTTGAGACAGGGGGTGGATACTAACACATCAAAAATGTATTTGGTTTGGTTAAGAAAAATTCCTTGGGTATTAAGGACGACTTCAACACCTAGATAGGAGAGGGGAGCAAGGTCTTTGAAGGAGAAACGATGAACGAAAGAAAAGATGAAATCAGTTAGGTAAGAGGGAGAAGGGCTAGTGATAATAATATCATCAAGGTAGAATAAAAGGTTTAGGTTGTTTAAGGCTGTAAATAGCTTTGTTAAGTTTACAAACATGGGTAGGAATTTTTTTGTCGATAAATCTTGTGGATTGATACATATAAACACTCTCGGTAAAGAGTACCTTGAAGAAACGCGTTGTTTATATCGAGTTGACGGAGAGACAAACCACGACAAACGACTAGGGATAGGATGAGGCGAATAGTTATGAGGTGAATAGTGAGAGGATTTTTGCGATTGGCCAAAATGTTTTAGAGTAGTCAATGTCGGGGCATTGGTGAAAGCCTTTTGCAACAAGTCAGTCCTTGCACCATTCAATGGAGTCATCAGGGTTATATTTGACACAAGTGCCC
Source organism: Saussurea involucrata (assembly GCA_033807775.1). Classification (NCBI taxonomy): domain Eukaryota; kingdom Viridiplantae; phylum Streptophyta; class Magnoliopsida; order Asterales; family Asteraceae; genus Saussurea; species Saussurea involucrata. Next base: position 15,627,674 of record CM066324.1, read on the forward strand.
ATTTACAACCAACGATGTTGTTGAGAAGCATGAGGAGGAACAAGGTCCCAAGTGTTGTTACGGGTAAGGGAATCAAATTCAATTTGCATGGCTTAACTTTATGTTGGATCTTTGAGAGCTTTTGTGGCACTTGTAGGTGTGTGTGGAGAAATGAGAGAAACATGGTTAAGGTATATAGGATTGGGTTTGATGATGTTATTGGTGAGAGAAGTGATGATGGTACGGGTTAGTAGAGGTGAGGATGGTGGAGAGGAGGATGTAGGTGACTTTGATAGGATGTAGGAAGATGGAGTACTTTGATGGGATGAAGTGGGTTGAACAGTAGAATGAGGAGAGGACATTCCAACAGAATTATGTGAGGGTGAAGGAGGATTGTCAGCTAAAGTGGTTGAGGGAGTGATGGATGGTAATGTTGGGGGTTGGTTGGGGCGACATTAGTGTTGCAATTAAGAGGTAGAGAAAGGGTGCACCACCCATGAGCATTTATATTTGGGTATTTGGAGGATGGTGCAAAACATATAGTAGAATAAGAAAATTGTTGAGTTAATAAATTTGACATGACGAGAAGTGTAAACTTTGTTTGTTCTTGGATGGAGACAATAATAGGCACTTTGAGTGGGAGAGTAACCAACAAATATACAAGGGGTGGATTTTGGTTGCATTGTGGGTGTTGTATAGCTTTAACCACGGATATCAAAGACAACCAGAACTACTACAATGTTTGGTGTAATTACGGGTGATATTTAAGAGTTTGAGGTAGGGAGAGATTGTGGAGAGTAGGTGTAGGGAAACGATTGATTAGATATATGGTCGTTGTAAAAGTGTGGGGCCAAAAGTTAAGATGGAGGTTGGCATGTGATAAAAGTGTGAGACCATTTCAACAATGTGACGTGTTGTCGTTCGGTGTACCCATTGAAGAGATATTCCCTGCCATTGTCAGAGAATAATTGACCAATAGGACGATTAAAGAAATTTTCAACTAGAGCACGGGAGTGTTGAATAGTGGAGGCGGTGTCCGATTTTTTTTTGAGGGGGTATAATCAAATATATTTTGTAAAGTGATCACCGAAAATGTAGTATTTGAAATTGTCATATGAAAAGATAATATTAGTTCTAATGGAGCGCTAGAAGTAAGAATAGATTGGGAGAAGGGTAGTTTATGACTTGTTATTGTTGCAAGAATTACAACTAGACTGAAATAGGAGAAACTTTAATGGCACTTGAATCCGTAGGGTTTTAATAATATCAATAAAGGGGTTACCTAACCGTTGATGCCAAGTGGTGGAAGGAATGACCATGCTTGAATGAATAAGAGGATGTAACGGGCTCCATTCATAGATGTGCTCGTTAGTTGGCCCCTAACGATCCTATATACAGAAAGAAGTACGTAAGAATTCAACCAGAGCATAATTTTCCATGCAGAATTGAGAAATGGAGAGGATGTTTCGAGATATAGATGGTCCAAACAAAATATTAGAGAATTTCAATAATTTATGAAAGGTGGAGAGAGAGAGAGAGAGAGAACCAATATGAGAAATCGGCAAAGAGGAGCCATCACCGATGATCCGGAGCCGTCATAAGGGGCATGTAAATCTAAGTTGGCCAAATCATTTGTGACATGGTGGGTAGCACCACTATCCATGAGCCATGAAAAGTAAGGGAGATTAGCAAAGGTAGCGACATTAGTTTGGATTTTTATTTGAGAGGGGAAAAACAACGTGAGGGAAGACTTGTTTGAAGATGGGACATTGAGAAACGACGTGACGCACGTAACGACAACATTGACACTTACCGAGATAAGGTTTTGAGGTGCGGTTGTTGTTGTTGGTGTTCGGGTAGGAAGGAGGTCGAGGTGGTGGTGTTCCCATTGCTTACCATGACGATCAGAAGCTGGTTGAGAATAAAATTGATCGAAGATCTGATACCATATGAGAGAAGAAAAGCTTGTTGATATTTTATTAACACAATGACGCTATTTATACATACATTTACAACTCATTGAGAGGGAAACAAATCAACCTAATTAAGACTAGTTAATAAAAAATATTGACAAGAATAATTATAAACAAAGGAGATATTGCAACAATAATATAAATGATCAAAATCAAAGATTGTTATCCTTGATTGAAGCATGGATCGTGTTATAGGTTTTATCCTTATCAGTTTGTATCATTGAACAAATAATAAGTTTAGATTTATAAAACTTAATTTATATCAGTAAAGATGATAAGTCTGGTGTTGATCTTCTCAAGAAGTCGTGGTTAAACTAGCTAGTATATGAGGGCATGTGAAAAAAGATATGGAACTTAATTTCAACCAATTTTAAAATGAAGTACTTAAAACCAAAATTTATTTGATACAAGAAATTACTTTCATAAAATCAAAACTTTGGAACTTAAGCATGTAATATTGGGGAATATAGAATTCAACATCGAAACTTTAATGGAAACCAACATCCTTCATTCTTGCTAAAAACATTACAAAAAAATTTGGTTTATAGGATTCCACCAGTTCAAAGTGTCCTAGTAGACAGTTTAATAAGATTACATTTATAGGACCTGTTAGTGCTTAATATTGATTATACCAAGTAGAGGGACCTATTATGTAATAGGGTCATAGTTATCCCTAGGTATATAATGTTTGCTAATTTCCTCTTTAGGAAATTAGGTCATCTTCTCCACACATAGTAGCCACACACACTAGCCTTTGCATTGCATTCACCATTGTGAGCTACTTTGATTATATTGAATATAGAGATGGCTTCCTTTATTGATATTATGGATTGATTACTTGTTCTGGGATCACATTTGATATCAGAGCTTGTATATCACACTGATTTAATTAGGTTTGTTAGGGTTTTTGCAAAAGTTGAGAATTCTTCATATTTGTCATCTTTTTGGTTGATTTTAGCCATCAGAGTTCTTCTAATGGATTAGAATCGATCAAGGGTTGTTAGTAGACTATTCCTGAGTGTTTTTATTCCGCAAAATCACTAGGTTAGTAGCTCAGATTGTGCATTTTACCCATTTTCGGACTTTTAATTTCTGCACTCTGTTTTGGATCGAAAAACTATTTTCTGTTGGTTTTTAGACAAAACATGAAGCATTAAAGTTGCCCAGAATAGTGTCACGAACCTGCGTACCAAATTTCAGCCAAATCCGATTTCTTTTAAAGATTCGACTCAAGAACATCTTGAATCTTCATAACTATCGCAACCATCGAAATTTCATAACTATCGCAACTGAACAGTACCATATCGCAAGAGTCACTTGCGACAAGATTCTTATCGCAATCATCACAGTTTGAACAGTAAACTATCGCAACCCTCTGTTGCGATAAGACCTCTTTTTCCTTTGCGACAAGAATTTCTTATTGCGATATACTTTCTTATTGCGATATACTTTCCTATTGCGACAAGATTTCCTTATTGCGACAAGTTCCTTATTGCGACAAGTTTGTTATTGCGATAAGATTGTTACTGCGACAAGAATTGTAATTGCAACAAGTTGTGTGTTGCGATATCCATTGATTGCGACAAGGTTTGGGTTGCGACAAGCTGTGGGTTACGACATCAGTGGGTTAAGTTAAAAAAAATTTGTAATCAGTATTTCCTAATCAGATGAGAACGATATTAAAAGATCAACGACAAGTAATCTAAACATGACTACCAGAGATATTTTGACCATAGGTTCAAAAGATAAACCGCCAGTTCTATTCCCTAAAGACTGTAAAATATGGAAAGACAGATTTCTTGACTATGTGGAACGACAAGAAAATGGGGCTCTAATCTATAATTCCTTAAAAACCGGGGTACAACAAGCATTATATCGCACAGACCCAGATGGTACTAACAGACGACTTCTTGACCCGACAGAATACACCGGTGATGAACTACTGAGACACAAAGCTGATAAAGCAGCTAGGTCATTGGTTATGCAAGCCTTAACCAATAACATTTATCAAAAGGTTGAGAGTTTGAGTGAAACCGGGAAAGGAATGTTTGATGAGTTGATCAAGTTATATCAAGGTTCAGAAGTGGAAACTCAAATGAGAGTCTCAAACGTCATCAACAAATATGAGAATTTCAAACAGAAGAATGGTGAGAATCTAGACGAAGCATATGATCGTTTCACAACCATCCTAAATGAACTCAGCAGATACAAGATAAATAAATCCATCATCGAGACTAATGTGAAGTTCTTGAGTGTGATTCAGCCCGAATGGAAAAAGTATGCTCATAGAATGAAACAGAATTCTAAGCTGGATGAACTTCCGCTACAACAGATGTTTGAAACTTTAAAGCAGGATAAGGATGATGCTGATCTGAAAAAAGAAGAAGTTGATGAAAAAGGGGAAGAAGGATAAGAAGGAAAAGAAGACAGAGGTGTCTGAGAAGAAAGAAGAGGATGATGAGTTTGAAAGTGAACTGATAGCTTTGATGTCATGAAAGTATGCTGATAGGGTAAGAGTATTCAGAAAGAGGATTATGGGATAGACCAGGATAATTTAGATGAGGCGGAAAGCGTGAAGCAGGCAATGATGCTTCTATCTAGGGACTTCCAGAGGAAATTTGTGAAGACTCCGGGATCAAACAATCAACGTTACTCATCTGGTTCTAAAAACTTTGAGCACAAGAATCAGATTGAATCAAGGAAACAGTTTGATGACCAAAAAGAAGATGGTAAAAGGTCAGAGGTGAAGAAGTTTGGCGAAAGAAAGGATGAAGAGCAAAAGTGTTACAATTGTGGGAAGTCCGACCATTTCTCCAAAGAGTGCTGGAAACCGAAGGTAAGGAATTCTGACTACTACAAGAAGAAGGCGTTGTTGGCAGAGCAGCAGGAGTCTGGAATAGCACTGCTGGTGGAAGAAGAGTATTGGTTGGATCAAACTGATGATGAAAGAGAAAAAGAGGAGACGGCTGCGATGGCAAAGATGTGCTTGATGAGCAAGGATGGTGAGGATTCAGAGGCTGATGCGGCGCCTGAGACAAATGAGGTAGATTCCTGCACCATTAATCACTTTGCTAATCAGTTTAAAGGCCTCACATTAAAACAAGATGAATTAACTGAGAAACTCAATAATACGCATAAGATGATAGAATCGCAAAGACAGATAATTATTGACCATAACAAGTTAAATGATGAGTTGAAAGAGGAACGAGTTAAGATCGAACAATCTCGAACTTATTTCCGAGAAAGAATGGATGAAATGGAAGAAAGAGTAAGAGTTTCTGAAAATAGGAAGAATGAGCTTGAACAATTGTTGCAATCTTACAAAGATATTAACAACGAATTGAACGAAAAAGCTAGTAGTCTGGAAGAGATGCTGTATAAACTTGGTCAATCTGAACAAACCATTTTTCTAAACACGCCTAAGAATTTCAGATATTTCAACTCGAAATAGGGAGTGGGATATGACAATCCTCACTATTTAGAAAATGCTTTGAAAAAGGCACATTGTCTTTACAAGTTTCACTGGATGCACCTTCCATCCATAGAACCTAAATACAAAATCAACTGGCTTAATGAGGAAGAACAAGGGGCTGAGGAAGAGATTAAAAGAAAGACAACTGTGACAATGCAACTTCCTTTTGTCTACGAAAATGAAAATAGGAAGGCACTGATTTGGAATTGGAAACAAACCTTGTCTAATGACTATTTTCAAAGCTATGTTGTTGAGCCACCAAAGGGTACGATATCAAAACCCGCTTTTGAAGGAAAAACATATTATCCTCCTTTGGTACTCGAATAGAAGCTTGTCGATCTAGAGTTGAATATTAAAAGCAAAATTGAGGAAGTCAGAAATGACGATCAACTTGCTTTTGTTATAGAAAAGGAAGTTATGTTCACGGTCTTTTCAAACGGTTTAAAAGAGATGAAAGCCAAACATAAAGAAATGTCTAAAGAAAACCATTATTCAGAGTCAGACGTTTCTTCATGCAAAGCTTTAATGGGAAATACTATCTATAAGAGTATGATAGTTGATGACCAAGATGATCTTGAATCTTGGGATTTGGAAAGTCAACTTGACCCTGAGATATATATCCCCACAGAAGAAGATAAATCATTTCGAAAAGAACAAAATAATTTTCTTTATCCGACATCTTATGATATCTTCCACACATCTTCCTCCGATAACAATAAGGTTGATTGTGTTATTGATATTTCTTGTGATGGGAATGGTAAGAAAGCACAACAAAAGGATGTTCAATTTGATTTTGGTGCTAAGCTTCCACATCATTCTGATTTTTTGATCAAGGAAGAGGAACCTAAGAAGAATTTCTTCGAAGGGGAATCTTCTAAAACCGTTGAGAAAAAGAAAAAGAAAAATAAGAAAAATAAGCGCAAATCTAAATCTTCTCAAGTTCAAAATTCCTACGCTTACAATTCTTATTTTGATGCCATTTCAGATCGTTATTTAAGAAACAACTCGCGGTTAGAGTGGAGAATAAAGGAGTCCACACATGATGTGGCCCATAGAAAATCATCTAATGTCACTTTTCATTCCAAGAAAAACACTTTTGTTTCTACTGTTAGTAATCGTGTTGCTTCCAACAAACAAATTAAAACTTGTTACTCCTTACAAGATTTCTTCAATGCAACAACTGATTAATTTAGCACATGATTAAATTTGTTGTTCTTCATGTGGTGTAGATGATTTTATCTGCAAGTCTGATTATTCTTCATGGTTTGGTTATAATTTATATGGTTCTAATTGTTTTTATACAAATAGATATTATAACTACAACACTTCAACAAAAAAGGTTAACCCAAAATCAGTTAATTCTCCTAATCCGAAAGGACCCAATTGGCAATGGGTACCTAAAACTGTTTAAATCACATTTTGTAGCTCCGTCATGTGTGGTATTTGGATTCTGGTTGCTCAAAACACATGACAGGTAGAAAGGAGCTGTTGAGCAATTTTGTGGAAAAAGATGGAGGGAGAGTTAAATTTGGGAATGATCAGTACTCTCCGATCATGGGTTATGGAGATATAGTAACAGACAACGTCAGGATAACCAAAGTTAATTATGTTGAGGGCTTAGGGCATAACTTGTTTAGTAAAGGTCAGTTGTGTGACAAAGATCTAGAAGTCCACTTCAAGAAGACCCGGTGTGCAGTTCTAACCGATGAAGGGAATGAACTTCTAGTTGGTTCGCGAAAGTCAAATCTTTACACTATTGACCTATCAAAGCTTAAGCCGAAGAACGACGTGTGTCTGATGTCTAAGGCAACAATGGAAAAGAGTTGGTTATGGCATAGACGACTATCTCATATTAACTTTCGTTACATTCAAAAGCTAACGTTGGGTGATTTAGTTATAGGTCTACCAGTTCTGCAGTTTGAGAAAGAAAACTTCTGTACTGCTTGTGAGAAGGGGAAGATAAAGCGAGCTCCTCACCCACCGAAACCTGAGCCTAGCACAAAGAAAGCTTTGGAAATCCTTCATATGGATCTGTGTGGTCCGATGAAGACTCAGAGTATCAGTGCCAAACGATACGTGTTAGTCATTGTCGATGATTATTCGAGATATACTTGGGTCAAGTTTCTTCGATCAAAAGACGAAACACCTGACTTGATCATCTCGTTAATCAAACAGCTTCAAGTGAATCGTCAACAAACAGTTCAGACTGTTAGGTCAGATAATGGGACAGAGTTAAAAAAACAAGACTCTTGATGATTTCTTTAAGTCATTAGGAATATCTCATCAGTATTCTACGGCTAGAACACCTCAGCAGAACGAAGTTGTTGAAAGACGAAACCGCACACTTGTTGAAGCCGCCAGAACAATGTTGTCCTATGCTGATCTACCTCTGTTTCTGTGGGCTGAAGCTGTATCGACTGCATGCTATTCACAAAATCGTTCTATCATCCATCGACGGTTTGGTAAAACTCCATATGAACTGATTAATAATAGAAAACTTGTAATACACTACTTTTGTGTTTTTGGTTGCAGGTGTGTTGTACTGAACGATAAGGACAACTTGAACAAATTCATTTCTAAGGGCATTGAGGGCGTTTTTATTGAATACTCGCTCACGTCAAAAGCATACAGAGTCTATATCAAGTCTACCAGAACCGTGAAGGAAATCATAAACGTCAGATTCGACGAAACCGAAGATATGGCTTCTGTGCAAAATAGTACAGAACCAGCAATATCTGGAGTACTAGCATCTAGAAAAATTCGTCCTATGATGACTAGATCTTCAAACAAGGATCAAGCTTCCACTTCTAACTCTAAACCTAATGATCTTGATTTATTGTTTGAATATTTTTATGATGATTATTTTGGTAATGATAAACCTTCTTCATCTATTACTAACAGGAGCAATGTTGCTACACCACCAGCTCATGCTACAATGTCAGGGCCTTCACCGGTACTGACTACTCCTACAACTGGTACAACAACTCCTGCATCGTCTTCAAGTAATAAACATATGGCATCTCCACAAGCAAGACATCGTGAATCTACGAATGATGTTTCTTCGTCAGGTACAACTTCTAATGCCAATGGTGAGGACTCTGCAAGACAACCTGAGTCATCTTCTGAAGCAATTCCGGAGGCAGTTCCTGTTGACCCTTCTGTCAATGAACCCGCCCCACAACCGGAACCTACCTTGACGATAGAGTTGAATTTTGATAAAGATCCCACCTTAGTGGATCCCAATGAAGATGTTGTATCTCTCCACCCACATTCTACAAAATGGACTAAGAGTCACCCCATTGAACAAGTCATTGGTGACGTATCCGCACCTGTAAAGACAAGATCTGCAACGGCTAACGAAGTCCTTTACGTGCTCTTTCTAAGTCAAGTCGAGCCCACAACAGTTCGACAAGCCTTAGAAGATCCGGATTGGATCATTGCCATGCAAGATGAGCTGAACTCTTTTGAAGCATTGAACGTGTGGAGACTAGTTCCTAGACCCAAGGGTAAGACGGTAATTGGTACCAAGTGGGTCCTGAAGAATAAGAAAGATAAAGATGGGATTGTTGTGAGAAACAAAGCACGCCTTGTAGCGACAGGGTACATGCAACAAGAGGGAATCGACTACGACGAGACGTATGCACCGGTAGCTCGTATAGAGGCAATCCGGATGTTTCTTTCATATGCCGCTTTCAGAAACTTCACTGTCTATAAAATGGACGTTAAGAATGCTTTCTTGAACGGTGTCTTGAAAGAAGAAGTATATGTTTCTCAACCGGATGGCTTTGTGGACAAAGATAAACCAGATCACGTCTACATTCTTGACAAAGCTCACTACGGTCTCAAGCAAGCCCCTCGATCCTGGTACGAAGTTTTATCTACCTTCCTACTTGGTACTGGCTTTCGAAAAGGTAAAATTGACACAACTCTCTTCACTCTGCAAGAAAATGGTGAGATCCTTCTGGTACAAATTTGCGTTGATGATATTATTTTTGGTTCAACTGACCCTGTATTATGTACTTGGTTTTCGGACATAATGAAAACTAGATTCCAGATGAGTATGATGGGAGAGATTAATTTCTTTCTCGGATTACAAGTCAAGCAATTCTCAACAGGTATCTTCATCAACCAATCAAAGTATGTGTTTGACATCTTGAAGAAATTTAAGATGAAAAACTGTACCACAATTGGTACACCTATGGCGCCTGAATCTAAAATTGGTCCGGATCCAGATGGTGTAGATGTCGATGTTAAGAATTACAGAGGGATGATAGGCTCATTAATGTACCTTACTGCGAGTCGCCCAGATATAATGTTTTCAACTTGTTTATGTGCAAGATTTCAGGCACAACCAAAGGAATCACATTTTGGTGCTGTTAAATGGATCTTTCGATATCTGAAGGGGACACCGTACCTTGGTCTGTGGTACCTAAAGGGAACGGAATTCGAACTCACTGCATATTCTGATGCGGATTATGGAGGTAGTATGCTAGACCGGAAGAGCACATCTGGTCATGTGCAGTTTTTGGGAAACAAACTGGTAAGTTGGTCTTCGAGGAAACATAACTGTTTTTCAACATCAACTACGGAGGCAGAATATGTTGCCGCGGCCAGTTGTTGTTCACAGGTTCTGTGGATGAAGACTCAACTGATGGACTACGGTTTCAAGTACAAGAAAATTCCCATCAACTGTGATAGCAAGAGTGCAATTGCAATATCAGCTAACCCGGTCCAGCATACAAAGACCAAACACATCGACATCAGGTGTCATTTTATTAAAGATCATGTCGAAAAAGGTACGATTGAATTATACTTTGTCACAACTGAGTTTCAACTTGCCGATCTCTTTACAAAAGCCTTGGATGAAAAACGATTTAATTTCTTAGTATCCAAGCTCGGCATGTTGAACATGAAAGTTTAATACTCTATATTGATCATATAATGGATGGAAATATGTGTACGTCAATCTAGTTATTTTTATCTAGATTGATACATTCAAATTTTCCTCACATTCTATTCTCAATATAAAATATTTTATTTTTCATGTCCTTGTTGTTTTTCATTGTTTATTCTATTTGTCACTTTACATTCTTGTTATGATACCTATGTCTGCATAAGGTGTGTTCATAGTCTCAGGGGGAGTACATTATAAGAAGTATGCACAAGAATAGGGGGAGTGTGCATATCTGACAAAGTTGTAAGTGTTGATATCATGTGCTCACTACTTGATGACCACGAGGTATGTTCTCTAATTTGTTTTGCACAAACTCTTAAATGATGAAAATCAAATTTTCAAAACATACTTACATCATTTAAGGGGGGTGAAAATATTTCAAAAACCTTGAGTGCTTAATCAATTGGAAGTTGGACATCTTCCAATGTGATAAAATCTTTCAAAATTTTATCTGAAAAATGTCCAAGTTTCACTGTTATCGCAACCTTCACTTGCGATACATGGTGAACAGTGTTTTATCGCAACCTTCTGTTGCGATGAAACCAAGTGTAATTCTTATCGCAACCATGCATTGCGATAAGAAGGCGTACACAGTATCTTGTTGCAACCCGCTATTGCGATAAGATTAACAGTTTATCGCAACTTGTTCTTTGCGATGAGCTGACACGTGGCAGGTCAAACTTTGGACCAATCTTGTGATGCCACGTGTCACTGAATTCAAATTTCGTATAAATAGTAGTGGGTTTCTAAAACTTGTCTCAACTCAAAAACCCTTTACTCTCTCTCTAAACTGCTACTGTGCCTTTCGATTTCCAAGACGTTTTTCGTGATTTCATTCCGTGCATTCGATTCAGACCACTTTCGAGGTACCAAATCCAAACTTTTGTTCGATATTGTCCATTAAATCTCGATTTACAGTTGCTTTTAGGGTTTTTAGGGTCGGTTTCTTTGATAATCTGCGTATATCTGTGTGTTTGTGTTGTTAGAAGTCATAGGGTTTCACTGTCGAGTGTTTTGCGAACATGGTAGTATAGGTTTTAACATCAAAATGTGAGAAAAAGACAAATCTAGGCCAGAACACTTAATTTTTCTTCGATGTTCAAACTTATCGCAACCAACTCATCTTCAAACCTTCAAAACTATCGCAATGGTCTTAAGTTCATACTTATCGCAACTTTGAGTTGCGACAAGATCTTATCGCAACCAATGTGTTGCGATAACCTCTTGTCACACACTTCACGTTGCGATAACCTCTTAATTGTGATATCTTTCTGTTGTGCATTGCCAGAAGCCCAACACTTAGGGTATTTTTTGAAAATTATTTCAAGGCAAATTCAACTTTGGCACTATACTAAACTGTTAAGTGGTTCAGATGGCTCAACATGATGGCAACGCTTCGGATGATAACACCATCATCCGTTCACATCGTTCATCCTACTCGTCCGTCAATGCTCGTGACCGGGATGAAGAGATTTTCCCGAGGGCCAATTTTTTGAGATTCGATGATAACAACCATCATCTGGATCTAGCGGTTCCATTCGACTATCAGATAATCATAGAGATCATCCGCGACCATCCTCTACGAACTGCGCTTACAAGAGTTGAACTTGTACCGGCCATTTACCTTCAACAGTTCTGGGGTACAATTCAATTTCATCCGACTAATCGTACACCACATTTTACGGCCAAAGTTGATCACTTTGACGCCCGAATCACTCTACGAGGAATCCGATGTGCACTTAACCTTCTATATTCCGAGAACTTTGAGGATCCGGCTCCCGAAGAACAATTATTCACGATATCCGCAGTCTTGGATATCAAGACCCAGACATCCCAGTTCTCACCGGCTCTTCATAATTCAGACGAAAGAATCTTCCAGGGTGGTACACTCGATGCTCTATATTTAACCGTTGTATGACTTCCAAACACACAGGGCTAGACAAGACGAATCTGCATATCCTACGGTTGTTTCATGCCTTCGCATTCAATCAAAACATCGATTACGCAATCCTGCTTTGGAATGAACTTATTGAACTAGTCGAGGATCAGGCTCGCCCGAAAAAGAAACGCAACTTTGTACCTTATCAGAGATTCTTCCAGATTTTGATTCATCAAACCATGGAAGACAACGACGAAATTCCCCGACGTACGGATACTCCACGTGGCCCGAGCCGGTACATGCATTACATAAAGATGCCCAAACACGACGATTTTGCTCACATTGCCGTTATCCGAGAAGACGTACTCGCATATGCTAACCAACAGTCCTGGGTAGTTAGGCAGTATAGGCTAGAAAATGCATTGGTGGTCCAGCCAGAGCCGGAGGGACCTCCCCACGATGCAAACCTACTAGGAGGTGTGGGTCAGAATGTCGAGGGGGTTCAAGAACACAGGGTTCTTGAACAACGAGAGGTGAGGAGACCTAAAAGAAAGAGAGTCGGGAGAAGATTAAGAACGGTTGTCCATGCATCTTCTTCAAGACCAGTTCAACCACCACCTCGACCTCCTCCAGTTCGGATATTTGATGACGATGTCTCATGGAACTCAGCCGATGTTGCTGCTGCATCATCTTCCGATGATGATGATGTAGCTTCTTTGATACCGTTTGATGATGATGATGATGATGATGATGATGACTCCGACCATGACCCAGAAGCCGATCTAACTCCAAGAAACATGGGTCGGAGACGACGTGTCTTGAGTTCTGATGCTGATTCCACACAGAACATCGGACTCTCCGACACTGCTACTGATGCCGCAGGTCCTTCAAATGTAAACGAAGGAGTAGAAGTAGAAGTGGAGAATGTAGTTAGTGGTGAGGTAAGAGGGAGAAAAGAATTGAGTGAAGCTATGATAGAGTCGGACAAAGTTTTAACTACCGCTCTCCCCAAACCGAACGAAGTCGGGTAGCCACATCTTCTGCCGACGAGCGTTTGTCGCTGTTGTGCATTGAAACAAACATGGTGGACCCAACCATGCATAGCACAACCCCTCCAAGCCACTCATCGGTCTCTCAACAGACCGGTGTTTCATCTTCCACAGGGGTTTTAGCACAAAGTCTATCGGCAACACAATCGGTGTTTGCTGGTATTGAAACAGGTGGGCTCACTCCCCGGCCACTGCCCTTCTTTCAGTGCACATCGAGTCTAGAGCCTTTTGGAAGAACTTATTTTCCTAGGACATGTATGATGGCACCACACCAAGTTGAGAGCTTACGTGCTCCAACCGGAACACCCAGAGTGAGGCCGTCGTTCGTCGGTAGCCCACGAGAACCGGGTGGAAGTCCTGTCACTGCTAACACTATGCCAACGGTGAACACAGGAAGTACGGTTGCTACAACCACTACTTCAACCGAGAACTTACGTGGCTCGGGTGTTAGATCCATTAGATCCATGTTTCCTTCCTTGACTACTCAACAGGTGGCTCAGAACCTTGGTCCTTATCCGCACTACATCACATTGGAGGTTCTGCGAGCTTCACTTGCATCTATTGACACCACTTACAGGAAACACACTGACGAGCTGAAAAAGATTGTTGGTGACCTATCTGCTGAAGTTAAAAGAGCAGTGAGAGGCAAAGGCATTGCATAATCGTCATCAACACCTCAGAATCAACCATCCCGCGCTGAATCCGATCCACAAACACCACCACCAGTACTATTACACCTAATCCCAGAAGACCAGCTCAAATCAGAGTTGTTAGCCCGACTCTTAGCCAAAGGCGATACTAACACGGCTGAAGAGGTAGACCTTGTTGGATTACTACGCCAACAATCCCAACCTCAAACCCAAACTCCAACCCAACCACCTTCTAGCATCGACTTCCAGCATCTAACTGATTCAATGACAGATATGACGAATGCTATGATGAACGTATTCACCTCCATCACTAACAGGCTTAAGGCTGTCGAAGAGAAGTGTGGGATCCAAGCTGAAGCCTCACAAAAGAAAAGACATGATGATCAGGACGATCCTGATTAACCTGAGGGGGAGAAGAGAGCAGGGGTTGGTGAGTCTAGTGTTGATGCTTCTGCTGGTAATGTTAGGGAACCCGAAGCTGAGGGAAATACAGGTTAAGGTGGAACGGAGACTGATGTGGTACAGACAGATGATACTGAAATGGTTCTAGCTGATGTCATAACCGGGGTTGAAAAGGCTTCGGTTGTTGACAATAGAACGTCGGACGAGCGGATGGCCGACGATATGCTTATTGAGATCATCTACATTGATTCAGAGGAAGAGCCAGAGCAGTTGAGACACAAGATCAAAGAATAAATGGTTGATGCTCTGGATGATGAGTTTGACACTACTGGGGATCAGGATATGGAAATTGAATCTGAAGATGATGCTCCTCCATTGCTTGAAACAGCAGGTCCGAGTACAGGTACTTCAGCTCCACATGCACCGATAATTCCGGATGGTAAGATCAGAGATCCAGTACTTGAGGCAGAACTCCGAATCTATCAAGTAGTCATTGATGCTGAACCAAGGTACGTGGCCACTGTAGAAAGAGTGACACTCCTGACTCCGTATCTAGGGACCCTAAGGAAAGAACTATATGTACGGGATGTTCAGAAAATCAACTTGGAAAAATTTACGGGATTGAGGACTGGCCATCACTGAAGAAGATCGAGTTTTTGTACGTTTTGAGAAATGAAGACAGAGAAACAAAAGTAGTCAGATCAGACAACGTGATAATGAAGGTGCTGAAGGTTGAATCTCAAAAGCTGTTCAATGTCTTCTATCCTGAATTCACTATCTTAAGATCTGATGGTACTGAATTTGTGTTCTCTGAGGCCTTTTTCAAGAGTATGAAACTGGATGATCTTCTAAGTCTTTACAACCTCCTAGCCACCCATCCAGAGAAGAAGATTGAATACGACGTTGCTTACCAGAGTGTGAAGAAGTTTATGAGAAATATACTGAAGTTCTCATACCTTACCGATTTCCAAATGGCATTGGAATCTCATCAAGATCATGTGAACATCAGAAGACCAAACAGACGCCTGCTTGATATTCAAGGTATCCCCGCCTACACCGTACTGAAAAAGCCTGAGCTTGGGGTTGTTTACATTGATACTGACTCAAAGAAGAGATTCATGAGAGTTATTGAAATCAACAAGTTCTGTGAGGGTACTTTGAAGATGATTTTGGTTCATCTGGAAAGCAAATTTCGTCTGGATACAAGTGGAGAGGTAAAGCTCACAGAGAAAGAAAAGGACTTGATCAACCAAGTGATTGAAGCCATTTCCTACCGGAAGGACTACCGACTTGCACTGCGAAGATTCGAGATCATCTTTGGCATTCGAAAGAAGTACGTGACCCCGGTGGACGTCTAAATCTTTTGCCTCTACATTGTTACAAAGGGGGAGATTGTTAGTGCTTAATATTGATTGTACCAAGTAGAGGGACCTATTATGTAATAGGGTCATAGTTATCCCTAGGTATATAATGTTTGCTAATTTCCTCTTTAGGAAATTAGGTCATCTTCTCCACACATATTAGCCACACATACTAGCCTTTGCATTGCATTCACCATTGTGAGCTACTTTGATTATATTGAATATAGAGATGGCTTCCTTTATTGTTATTATGGATTGATTACTTGTTCTGGGATCACAGGACCAAAAACTAAATGGTCATATATATCTAAATGCGTTTCTTAACGAGCTTTTTTTATGACATTTTTAATACAAAATGCCGTATTAGCTATTTTATATGACAATTTTGAGAAAGTGTCCAATAATCCGATTTTTTACAGGACACTTTCTCAAATAGCGTCATGTAAAATAACTAATACGACGTTTTTTTTTATAAAAAGGTTCTAAAACCTTGTTAAGACACCCAAAAACGTCCTATAAACTTATTACAACACATTTAGATAGGACGTCTTATTTTTTATCCTTAAATTAAGTTCTATAAAGTGGTTTATTAGGACGCTTAGAAATTTTTGGCGTCCTATTAACCCAGCTTTGTCATAGTGTAAACCAAAAATAGCAAAAGAAAAGCGTAGGATTTTTCAGGCCAGTTAAAAATACGATTAATCGTGTTTTTCAAACTGGGCATTTGGGGTCGGGTTTTATCATAAAAAACAACTAGGCTTGATCAAGCAACGCATAACAGTAAACCATATAATTATTGCTAACTTATCGTCATCGAACATTTAATCAATAGATTTCATCTACATCACAAGGTCATCGAAGAAATTCATATGGTGTTCAATGGTTGATTCTCTTACATCATGAACATAAAAAGGGTGTTCGTCGAAATCACTGGTCAAATAAAGATCAATGAACTTACTTCAAATACCGTATTGTCACTCATGGTAATCTAAAATCTCAATGTGGCCTTAATTTTCATTTCAAGCATGTTTATGTCAAAGTATCCGGATTCGAATCCTCTTGAGCATAAACAATTGTGTGACAATGATTGGCTCCAAAATAACTTTTTCCTTCCATTGCCATTTCCCAAAAAATCGTCATCATTATTCCACTTTGTAATGAACAAATAACACACAAAGTGTTGCAATAACCAAGGCCGTTCCAATCTTTCTAGTTATAATGTTGGCACGCAGATACAACCAATTGTAAGAATACCTTAACACAATAAACGATAACAAATCAAACACCAATAAGGTATCATATCGTAATAGTAATCTTTTGATAACATATGTATTTCAGTTCTAAAAATGTAATAAGAAAACTTACCTTGATACGATGTACGATGAAATAAATCTTAACCGACACGAAGGATCGAAACCGAATGTGAATCTTAAATCTTGAAAAAGGAGACTTAACACTCAAAATTTCCAATTCTTCATCTTGGGAGAGTAGACCACATATACGTTCACTTTATGAAAATTTTGGGTTTCGGAAATGACTCTCCAAATCAAAAGAGGTGACTCATATTTATATATAAGAAGTCATTTTTTCAACCTAAACCCTTAACACAAACCAAATTACATTCTAAGCTCATAAACATTCAAACTTTCTAAAGAAGATGTCAATTCAGAATTCGCTGTGTGTTTTCCTAGTGGAGATGTCAATTTATACACAATATTCTTGTAACCAGCACCCAATAATTATGTATGTATTAAAACAAAATATAAACCGAAACTGATTTATGATCATATCAAAACCGAAATCCGGTTTTAATTACTATTATAAACCCGTCGGTTACAAAGCGAAAAGAAAGAAAATTAGCAATTACACTCTAAGCCCATAAACATTCAAACTTTCTAAAGAAGATGTCAATTCAGAATTCGCTGTGTGTTTTCCTGGTAGAGATGTCAATTTATACACAATGTTCTTGTAACCAACACCCGATAATTATGTATGTATTAAAACAAAATATAAACCGAAATTGATTTATGACCATATCAAAACCAAAATCCGACTTTAATTACTGTCATAAACCCGTCGGTTACAAAACGAAAAGAAAGCAAATTAGCAATTACACTCTAAGCTCATAAACATTCAAACTTTCTAAAGAAGAAATGGGGTCCTATATTAACGTTGACAAAAGACAAAATGTCTTAAGTCAACTTGTTGATAGAATGTCTTTTGTTTCGTTTAAAGGTCAACCCTTATCTCATTGATCTCCCTTCGGTCATCAATGTAGGGTTGTTGTTCAGTGTTATTGTTGTAAATTCAGAATTCGTTGTGTGGTGGAGATGTCAATTTATACACAATGTTGTTGTAACCAACACCTGATAATTATGTACGTATTAAAACAAAATATAAACCGAAATCCGGTTTTAATTATTGTCATAAACCCGTCGGTTACAAAATGAAAAGAAAGAAAATCAACAAAATGCGTCAGAACTTTTTCTGATTAACCGGTGGTGCATTCGTGTCCACATGACGCACGTACAGAAGTTCAATTAACTAAAGCAAAATTCAATTCACATTTGCACCCCACCCCCCTATGCACGCAAGAGAGAGCCTTTGTGTTACAAGTGTTAATTGAATTTCCTTATAAACCCACTTTCTTTTCACTTCTCCACCTATATGGGAAAGACATTTACCCACTTTGCAAATCTCTTCAAGCACCCTGCGTATCATGAAGGAGATCACAAATCTATAATTAATTATTTAAAAAATATTACGTGATATTATATTAATTTTGTATTAATTTTGTATTATGTTTTCCAAAATGGAAAAACCCATTTTGTTAAAATGGGTTTGGTTTTTTTCCAACAGAAAATGCACCCCAACAAAACATATATTAATATCGTAACTTCTAGTATGCCTTGTCGGGATTTCTCCAAAATTTATACCTAAATGTCCCAAAATACTTAAAATTTGTGTAAATGACCTAACAACTTAAATGTAGAAAGAAAACTACCCATAATGATATATTACAAGTCACTAAAATAATGCTAAGCAAAGTAAAACAAGCATATTAGAAGTTACGATAAGGCATAAACTTTTAGGAAAATGGTGGAGAATTTGCAAGCTTGCAATTGGGCTTTATTAGGGAAATGGTGGTGGCCGTTTTATAAGGATAAAGAGGCTCTTTGGGTAAAAGTGGTAAAAAGCATCTATGGAGATGAGGGGGGTCTTAAGGGGGAGGGTGGGTTTAAGGTGGGGAGGTCATCGGTATGGTCGAACATTGGTAATATAGGTAGAGTTGGATAAAGTGGTACTTGAGTTTTCGTCGTCTTTTGGGGTAGTAGTAGGTAATGGTAGTGACACGAAAGTGTGGGAGGATAGATGGATACGAGATTTGGAGTTGGGGAAGAAATTCAAGAGGCTATTTCAACTTGAGTCTTGTAAGCAGGCGAAATTTTACTAAAGGGGGAGGTGGGTAGGAGAGGAGTGGGAGTGGTGTTGGGAGTGGAGAAGGGAGCCAAGGGGGAGAGAGTTAGGGGAATTATAGTCTCTCAATAATGCTTTGGTCGGGTGGAAGCCGAGAGTAGGTAGAAGAGATCAAGTGAGATGGGGCTTGGGGGTGGACGGTTTGTTTTCATTGCAAAAGCTCAAATCTTTAATAGAAGAAGAAGAGGTGCCTAGAGGTACCATTCCAGTAACAACTTGGTGGTCAAAGGTAATCCAAAAAAAATGGTATTTTTGTGTGGAGAGTTAGACAATGCCGAATACCTTATAGCACAATCCTAAACAAAATGGGGTTAGATATCCCGTCGGTTTTATGTCCAAGATGCGAGAAGGAAGGTGAAATGGTTGATCACGCATTGGTAAAGTGTCACGAGGTGCGAAAATTATGGCAGGAGATGTTTCTGTAACACCCTAAAAATCAGGGTAAATTTAAATCTTAATTCTAACAGGGTTAAACATAATATCTGTCAAACTTTTATACATAACAGAGAATTAACCTTGAGGATTCATATATACACCAATGCAAATTCAAAATAACCTATTAATCTAATCCTGTCAACTAAGATCAGATTAAACTGGTTATCTAGGATTTACCAAAAACTCCTCACTAAGGCTAACTTCTCCACTTTTCACAAAAAGTATATACTCGAATGCACTCTTCCCACAGCCCTTTACTTTCCCGAGCTAGTACCTGGTAAGAAAATATAATTTGAAACGATTAGGCTAATGCCTAGTGAGAACATTCAGTTTCAAAATAATACTTTTAAAAACAATGTAAACAAGGCATAACAAACCTGGTTTACCCTTTTCTTACCATATGTTTCAACATCTTACGATGACGGGGTTAAACCCGATTCCATGAATATGACCGACACCAAGTCAGTCATGATATCATGTTCAAGAGCCCACTACGAATATCCACGGATTCTAGATTAATGCCCATATCCAAGAAATCACAATTACACATGTCAATTTTTTGGAAAGGAAGTAGAGATTACAATTAAGCCGCCTATCTCTTTCCTTCCTATAGAAATCGGGAATTACGATTAGTCCACGCCTATCCCACGATTTCTCATCAATGTGAAATAGGAATTACGATTAATCCACGCCTATTCCTCATTTCACCTAAACGGGAATTATGATTAGTCCACGTCTATTCCACGTTTATCACACACACTGGAATTACGATTAATCCACACCTATTCCATGTGTTCGTATAAAAACTAGTGCATATGGATCCCTTACACTTATTTGTACGCGTGAAGGTTATTGCTTAATATAACTCATTTCCAAATAACATTTAAAGAAATTAAGGAAAACCTTTAATTTAAAGACAACTAGTGTGGGCCCGCGCGTTGCGCGACAACGATAAATATTTTAAGTACTTGACCAAGTTAAGATAAAACATAACTTTTCCGTTAATAGTTAATGAGATACAATTTTAACAAAAGAATGTATTTTCATAAGTGGTACATTTTCATATATTGATAATCGTTTGTTGTTACCAAGACTTTGAGATGTATCGGCAATATGGGACAATTTAAACTCAACCACAATCCAACATTTAAAATACTCAATTATCACAATATCACGTCAAATACCTTTGCCTGATCACCTCAAATATCATTGGTTTTTTTCTATTATATATATTGATTGATGTTGACATATTGACGCTTTAATAAATATTTTTATAGAAATATAGTTATATATTTTGAAAATAACCGTTGGAAAAAATACATATATAATCAACCCACTTTTTAATTTTCAATCCATTTTCTACTCATTTATAAAGTACCCATTTTTCTAATTTACACTCTTCATAACAACGGGGAATAACCTAAATCAAACCATAAAATTTTCAAATTTAGATGTGTCATATCACCTATCCAATTTTTTTTTTAACTTCTCAACAATGTGAGATAGCTAAAAATCAATCACCCCACCATTTGCAAAATACTCAAATTTCATGGTGTTACTTCATGACCTTTAGCTCAATTATTGGTTTTTTAATATTTTTATTGATTGATATATTAATCGATTGATTTTTTATATAATAAGAATTTTTTTGTTGCAAAAAATTCATCCAAAATAAAACAATATATGAATCATAAACCAATAGATCATAGATGGGCACAAAGGTACCACATTCACATTTATTCTAATTTTTCAACTATTCACCAATATGAGATAGACAATAACTCAGTCACACAATTCACCACTTGAGAATACTTATATATCATGGTGTCATCTCATAACCTTTTGGTTCTTTTAATATATACATATACATATATATAAATATATTGATAAGTGATGATATTTTTTTTTTGTAAAAATGGTCATCTAAAATAATACAACCTTATGTGTCAAAACCCATGAATAAACACAAATGCATCACATTCACCTTTCTTACACACATCTTTATTCTATTTTTCAACTTGTCACCAATGTGAGATAACTAAAAGTAAACTACAATTCACCATTTGAGAATACTCAATTTTCATGATGCAAAAAAAGGTCATCCAAAATAAGACAATTGTATGAGAATGGACACAAAAACATCACATCGACCTTTTTATACACCTCTTTATTTAAAATTTTAAACTTTTCACCAATGTGGGAGAGCTAAAGCTCAACCACAATCTATCATTTGAGAATATTCTCATGATGAAAAATAAAGGTCATCCAAAATAAGATAACTCTATGAGAATGAAAACAAAGTCATCACATCCATCTTTCTTATACACACATATTTGTTCTAATGTTTCAACTCCTCACCAATGTGGGATGGTTATAACTCAACCACATTCCACCATTTGAGAATACTCAATTCTCATGGTGCCACCTCATTCCTCTTGGGTTTTCCTTTTATATATATAAAGATAAAGATTAGTCTTACCTCGTATAATCGTTCATCAAATTCATCCAGAAAACATTTCATTATAAAAATGTACCTTACCATAATTTAAATACGTTATAAAAAGGTAAGGTAAGAATGAACTCACCTGATAGCAGTAACGTCACTATTACTTCACTTCTTAAAGTTGTAAAGACTTTCCGCTACTAAACTTCCCAAAGTCTGAAACATCCAAATACATATTGTACTGATATCAATCTACTGTACAGGACTCTTAAAGACTAAGAATCCTAAATAATCAAAATTCTCGACATTTATCGCAACCCAAAGGAATGCACCTACACTTGTCGCAACCTACTACTTGCGACACCATACTTATCGCAACCCATTGTTGCGATATCCCTCTTATCGCAACCAACTGTTGCGACATAACATCTTATCGCAACCAACTGTTGCGACATAATTCTTATCGCAACCAACTGGTTGCGATATACTCACTTATCGCAACTCGTTGTTGCGACAATCATCTTTGTCGCAACACTCAACTTTATCGCAACTAACTGGTTGCGATATTCATCTTTGTCTCAACTAACAGAAATCATATTTAAGCCAAAAATCTATATTTTTAAGCCATAATAATTTCTACAAAAGTGCAGATATGCTTAACATCATTAGCAGAAACTATTCATAACTCCAGATTTCTCATATCTTTCCAAAATCATCAAAACCCAATTCTAAACTATTAGAAAGCTTTAGTTACATGAGATGAAGGATTTATGTGAGAGATATACCTTTTGTTTCCTCAGATCGCGCCTTAATTTCCAGCTAAAAAATCTGCTTTTCTTCTTCTTTTCGGTTCTCTCTCTCTCTCTTTCTCTCTTGAACGATACACACACACACATATAAACTAAAGTGAAGAAAATATCTCACTCTTCTCCACATATGTTTGTAAATGAGGCGGTGGTGGTGATACATGTTTCACCACTTAACCAAACAACCCCCTCTATTTTCATCATTTGACAACTTCCACCCTCAAACTTATAATTTTAAATTAAAGTTTACCCCTTAACTTTTAACTCCGTAAAACAAATAACGTAACTTACTCGGGGATAAACTCTAAAATTAATCTATCAAATAATTATACTCAAATTATTCAATAAACCAAACATAACACTTTATATAGAAAATCGAGATGTTACAGTTTCGATGGTGGAGAAGAGACTATCACTGTTTGGATTCGTTAAATGATGTGCTGCAGTTTTCAGACTCGAATGTGGAGAACCAATTTAGGCCGAACTACTGGACAGACGTGGTCTGGTCGTTCCTGTACCTAATCTGGGGAAATCACAATATTCAAAGGTGAAGATAAGAGGCTAGAAGATTCATTTTTTGGGTTCCAAAAGAGGAGTTTCGAATGGATCTAGAGAAGATGTAACGGCAAAAAGATCGAGTGGACGGTGTGGCTAGCGGAACCCGAAAGCCTTCTGCGATAGTTCTCAAGGTCGTCTACGTTGTAAGTCAGTTCGTCTACTATTTTTTTACTGCTTCGGGGCTGTTTGTAACTGATCGTATCTGTTCGTTCTTGTTAATTGTCACTGTGGGGCTGTTCGTTCAGCTCAGTCTGTAGTCCTTTGTTGCTGCTGTTACTGTTAGCTTTTCGAGTATTTTCCGAGATCAGTTGCAATCCTATTGCCCGCGCCTTTGTATTCATATTGGCTGTCGTTGCAGCCGGGTTTGGTTTATGGTATTGTTGCTTTTCAAAAAAAAAAGTAAAACAAGCATAGTAATTTACAAGCATATAATGTGGTTCCATGGCTTTTGAAGCGTGCACACCTTAGAACAAAACTCTAAATTATGTATTATATTGATCAAGTAGTAGGTTACCAATAGGTACTACTTTGAGGTTGACTAACAGAGATCATCAACTGTTTACCAAATAATGTGTATAATAAGCCTTACCCACTCATGATAGTTCTACAAAAATCTCGAATACTGTATTTTAGCTTATGCCATTGACCAATCATCCGCAAGTTTAGTTCTCTAGTCTCTTTTTCTTCCCAACAATGTGACAGTGTCGCCCTAACTCAAACCACACCAGAAGCCATTGCACACTTCTAACTCAATCTTCCTTATTGCTTAATCTCATCCTTCTCATGAATTTGGACAAACAAAAACTTCCATAAAATATAAATTATGATATAATATTGCCAAAGCACGAGCCTCTCAAAAGGGGGAAATAATAAACATCTGTTAATTACAAGTTTGTAATTAAAAGAAACTAAGTCAACAACCTAATAATCTAATTTCTTCAAAGAATATAAGATTACAAATTGGGTGTTGCTCAATCTTTTAAAATAATGTTCTATCCCAAAAATAATCTTCCCCAAGCTCGCTCTACCCGTCTAGACCTTCTTAGAGATGACACCGCTAGAACCTGAGATACATGTCGACACCAAACAAAAGTTAGGCCAAAAAGCTTAGTGAGTTTGAATAATTAATAACATCCAATATATATATAATGCGATAACGTTTATCCAAGTAAGCAAACCAATAAATCCGAATCAATGGCAGAGACCCATATCACCAATCAAGTTTTACCCAAAGAGCCGATATACCTTAGTGTCAAACTACCATGAGTGACACCAAAAGGCCCGGCACATCCGAGGACTACAATCATGGCATTACCTCGAACGGCGAAGATCTAGGCACACACCCGCACGGTGGCACCCAAGACTATATCCTCCTAGTGTCTATTTGACTTGATTCATCCAACATATCAAATGGGCCATAAGGCACGTTAATTCCTAATGAGCATATTCATTACCATCATAAGCAACTCGTGGCTTAAATACCGCTTACAATATAAATACATATCATAAAACAATCTGATATGCTCGAACTAAGTATTAGGCACAAATATGACATGAAATGTGTCCAAATACCATGATTTACTTGCATATTTATATAATAACTCAAGTCAAGGCCATCCATGAACCAATAAGCACATTGTGGGAGCATCTCTCCAAGTTTAGGTCAAAACCCTAAAATATGATTATTTGTGTAAGAAGGTCATATACCAATAGGTTTTCATGAACATAGATTATAAAACTCTCAAACCACCAAGTAAAGCATTTTTGTCATCTTAAATAACATATTCTTCAAATGTGTCTAAAATGGCCATTTAGCAAAAATAAGATATTTTCCACACAATAAGTAAAGAAAATGGTATGAAATCAAATAAAGACATGTATCTAGTTTTTATAAAGGTTTAGAAGCTCACAATCTAGGTCAAAAACCTAGAAAAGTAGTAAACCCTAGAAGTTGAAGAGATGAAGAACATGAGCACTTGATCTAGTTTTGATGTTCCACAATAGGTGCTCCAACAACTATCTTGTAGTGCAATAAATCATGCTAACAAATCCTAAGTAAGCATTTAATGTGAGAAGAGGTTTAGAGGAGAGTGAGAAATGAGGTTTAGAGTGAGAAATGAGCTAAAAATGGTCAAGGGTCGAGTTTTATACCACTTCCCGCGGAAGTGACATGCGAGAGTGCTTTATGGCACAATCGCTGTCACTTTCTCCTACATTGTACTGCAGGGTCCAAAGTCCCGGCGATTGTAACATGCGAGAGTGCCTTATGGCACATTCGCTGTCACTCACGCACGCAAGGTACCGAGGGCCAAAATCCCTTAAAACTCACTTGGTCATTTTCTTGCAAGGCTTAAAGGCATAACAAAATTTTATTAATCTATACGGAGCCAGATAACGAAACTCAAGACAAAACTCCACTAACTCATCTTATCTATGAGAAAATACGGGCGTTACATGAACAAAATGGCAAATGGTTTGCCATTGAGAACCAATTTTGGAGGTTAATCCTTCCTTTCTCAACCGTTCCTACTTCATGCTTTTTCACCTTCGACAAATAACATGAGTCGGTGTACTTTGCTTAAATTATGAACAAAAAGGATGGGGTAACTATCGATTACACTTGTTGATTACCAAGTTAACTTGGTCAATTTAAATGGTAAGATCTAACTGGTTTTCTATAAATTTGATACTCTTACATAATTGCTCAATCAACTTATATAATTTTAAGTTGGGCAAAATGCGTCTAAATGTAATAAACTTTTGTTTAGTTTGTATTTAATGTAATGAAGTTATTTTTCTCAGTTAATATAATAAACTTTTATTTTTTACTCTTTTATACATATTTTACCTAATAAACAAGTTACTAACCTACATGTTACCAATATTTATTGACATATAATTTTTCTTTTTTTTTTCTAAATCAATGTAATTTAAGTCATTTTAGTACTTTCCTTATTATTACTACTACTACCACCGCCACCACCACCACCGCCACAACCACTGTTACCGCCACCACCCCTACCACTACTGCTACGGCTAGCTACTGCTACGGTTCGCTACTGCTACGGTTCGCTACTGCCACTGCTACCGCCACCGCTACTGGAAACCGCCAACGCCACCACTACCCCCACCGCCACCCCTACCGCTACCTCCACTATATAATAATTTTCTATTACAAGTTTATTTATATAATAATTTATTTGATGTTATATTCATGCAAACCTTTATATCTACTTAAGATTTTAAGATTAACAAAGTGTGTAAGTAATATGAGTTGTTTTTCAGTAATTTGTGTGGGATAGATTTTTGAAGTGTGGAAGTTTAATAAAAGAAATCATATTTAATAGAAAATTCGGTAAGACATCACATCACTACTATACGAAAGACTTTCACCTACGAACTTTCCCTTACAAAATATGTCGTTAAAGAGTGATTCGTCACAAAAGTTGATGGGTAAATTTTTTGTACGTAATGCAAATCAGTGACGGATTACCTAGGGATTCTCTGGGTGATCTATGGGTATTTCCTCGAAAGACAACAGATTCTACCGATCGTATCAAGTTTATCACAATTACGAGTCTAGTGTGATAGGCCAAAATTATTTTTATGCGTTTTTTGAAAAATCTGGGTTGAACACTTAGCATATTTCATTGTGTTCAAGTTTATCGCAGTCATGTTCATCATTATCGCACCCAACATATACTCAACTTTATCGCACATGCCTGTGTGCGATAACTCTTTGTCGCAGACAGTTCCATGCGATAAACATTGGTGTGCGATAACCACTTGATGTACCTTGCGATAAAAACCAGACTTAGGCATTTTTTGACAAGTTTTTCATCAAAACCATTTTTGGGCACTTTACTGATATTACTCTATCCAGATGACACACGTGAGAAATGTTGATGGTAACTCGTCAGATGAGAACACCGTAATCCCATCTCACCGATCCTCGCGCTTATCGGTGAACGCTCGGGATCTTGATGAGGAGTTATTACCCCGGAGGTATTTTCTTGCTTTGTCTGACAATAACCATACCTTAGACCTTTGTGTTAACTTTGATTACCGTATCATCCTGGAAATAATCAAAGGTCACCCACTCCTCACTGCCTTAACCAAAACTGTAACCGTACCTGTCATATACTTACAACAGTTTTGGAATACCCTAACTTTCTGATAAGTGATAATTTTATATACATTTTATATCAAGTTTACCCTAAAATAATTTTAATTAGATGTTTAAAATACCCCTATTAATTTGAATTGATGTTTATTTGTGAAGAACCAATTAAGATCAGAAACAAATAAAAAGATGTAATCTAATGCAAAAAGCTGATTTTGAGACGTTCTGTATACAGCCACTACCCACTGCGGACACACTGGAAAATCAAGTGCCACAGAGGGCACTCTTGAAATACATCCACCGCCCAAAACTTTTACAAGTTGATCATGTTGGTGCTGGGATAAAGATAAGGCACACTTTTCAACCTCCATCCTCTAACTCAATTTCTATAAATAGAAGAAGGAGGCAACGAAAAATAAAAAAAATACAACGAAGAAGGAGGAGAGCAGGAGGAGAATTGAGGAATCTCTTCTCTTCTTTTAGTAGGTAATTTAGATTAGGTTTAAAATTATTTTCCTTAGCTAATTTTTATTTTCAAGCAATGAGTCTGTAACCTTTTGGCTCGGATTGTGTTGAGACTTGTTGCACTTTTTACTGTCATTTTTCTTCCATTTATGCAAACTTTGAATTAATCGTTTATCATAGTTCGGTCGGTTAATTTGAGTAGGTACCCTCGAATTGTTGAACCTAATTGTGAATTGCTAGATAGAGTTATGAATCCGTAATTGTTCTAAATTGTATTTTAGTATCAAATAATACTTCAATTGATTGGGCGTCTAATTACTTTTAGTATTGTGAGTTTGCTTAATCTAGTCTAAATGGTCGGCGTCGATCATTGGCTAGGAATGCTGTTTGTGTAATCTTAAAGCAACCGGTAATTGAATTCTATGTTCGTAACTAGATTAGATTAACCGGTTAGAAATTAGTTACTGAGCTTCTCGTGCTAATTGATGTTTGACAAACGGTGTATCGATGCGTATCGATACTCGAGCCATTCTGGAAAAAAAAATGAGAAAAATCTTTTTAAGAACAAGTCTATGATATACGATTCGGTCAATGGTTTACACTCATTGCTAGTTTATAATTATTTAATTTTCGCTTTAGTTTTATATGTTTAGTTTAGTATATAAATCCAAACCCCCTCTTTTTACATAAAGCGTAGAAGTTTAACACTTTCACATCCAATCCCTGTGGAATCGACCCTACTTGCCACTATTTCAATCTTGGTTGTAATTTGAGGTAATAGGACTTTATTATTTGTCGGGCTCGGCACCCGTCAAATTTTTGGCGCCTACTATCCGAGGTGGAAAGACCATCCAAATTCGAATGAGTACGAGTACGGATGGCAAGAGCATTCATTCTCTAGTAACGAACAGGAACCACCGACAACAAATCACGTTTCTGAGAACTCAGGTATGTCTCTTGAAGAGATGGTTCAACTAATTGCTCTTAACACGCAATTGTTTTCATTTCAACAGGAGACTCGGGCTCAAATTCAGAGCTTGGAGAATCAGATTAGTGCGTATATATCATCTCAAAGTCGTTGGGAAGCTAAAGAAGAAGAAGCAAGATTGATAGATGAGTTAAATTTGGAAGCCTCCATAGATGAAGAGAATGGAGAAACGACCGCGTCTGATTCACAGTATTGTAACATCAAGGGAGAGGACGTTGTAGATACAAAATCGGTGGTGGTACATCCTTATTTTCTTACACCAATAGTTGATCTCATCAAGGAAAATGAGGAATATGTAGATACTTGGGAAACCTTCACGGAGCTTGAAGAACCGATGGTTGAAGATAAGAAGGTGACCCCAGGTGATGGTGCCTTTGCCGACCCACAAAAGGTATCATCAGAATGCAAAGGACCCACACTTGAAATTCGGACGGACTTCAAGACGCCCCAACATGTAGAGAAGAAGCATGTATGGGGTATAGATTTATTAGACATCGGATAAATGTGAAAGGCGTCTAGCCAAAGACGTAAAAGAAAGGCGCTGCGCGGGAGGCAACCCACGGATTTCAATTTCTTGTCTTTGCTTTATGTTATTTACTTATTTTCGTTAGATTCTCCAATTCCGCTCTTAGTTCTTATCCATATTTTCCAGGATTTCCTTCTCGAAATGGAGCTTAAATGGACGTACCCATCTTCACGTATTCTTACATTGGAGGCCACTCACCGAATATGGGGAGTTTTTTTTGTTCCCCCTTTCTTTTATTGCTTAGAGTGTCCTATATTTATTGTATACATTAAGGACAATGTCGGAATTAAGTGTGGGGGCGGGGGTTATTTGCATGATTTGGGTAGATACATGTTTTTAGGTGTAAATTTTTGCATTTTTTTTGCAAAATTTGTGCTTAAACGTGGGTCGTTGTCCGTTTTGAAAATGTGTTAGCACGTTTTTAATGAGCTTAAATGGTTGATGACAATGAGTTTGGATGCATGTATAACATGATTGAACTTGATTGATAGCACTTAGAGTTGATTTGTAGTAGTATACCGGTTTAAGTTAGACTTTTGCTAATCTCTTGAACTGGCTTTAATATCGTGAGACTTTGAGCATATTAGACTAAACATTTAAATTAGTCTCGAATTCATTTCTTGTGTGATTACGTCATGCCTAGATGTGTATCTCTATAACTTGATTTGTCTCTCCGTAAGATTACATGATATTTACATGCTAATAAATATGATAAAGGCCATCGTTTTCGCATTTTTATTTTAGCCCATTAGCCTTAAGCCTACCCTTATGTTATTATTATCCAATTTGTGCACCTTTTTTAGCCTTAGCCTATTTCTTTTGCTACCCGCATTATAAACCAAACCAAACACGACTCACCCGACCAACCACCAATGGAGTGTCTCGGTATCCCCATATGCTTGAAAGGGAAACATATATGTTGGGAAATAAAAAAAAATCAAAATAAAAAAAATGTCGTCAAGAAAAGAAAAACAATATATAAAGTAAGATGACGGAAATGATGATTTGGTTGATTATAAACATTTCATCTTTATCCCCTAACATCCAAAGGGAAATGTGCTTCAAAGATAAATATCTAAAGTCCTTTGCTGGAAAAAAAAATCATTGTCGAAGAACCGATTTCTCCATTGGTGTAAGGTCTTTAGCCACTTTTCCCAAATAAATCCCTACCTTACCCAAAGCCTTATTTTACACTACACCCATAAAATTCCTTTTGATTTATATGCATGTATTATATCCAAATAGTGGAGAGTGAGAGACCTTTCAAGATTATGGTAGGTACATACTAGCGTAGTGACGGTTTGAGCGATACACTTTGAACCCAATGAGTGAATTGAGTGTTGTTTTAATTATCCCATTCGTGAGAGTTCTCGAGATTAGCTTATGTCTCTTTTAATCGGTATGTGCTATAATTGATGCTAAGTTGCAAATCTCGTGTTCATGATGTGCAATATGTGTTGACACTCTCGTTGGATTCGTTTTTTATACCACGTGCTAACTTAAGTCATAGTCGGGACGGACAATGATCTAAGTGTGGGGGAATTTGATAAGTGCTAATTTTATATACATTTTATATCAAGTTTACCCTAAAAATAATGTTAATTAGATGTTTAAAATACCCTATTAATTTGAATTGATGTTTATTTGTGAAGAACCAATTAAGATCAGAAATAAATAAAAAGATGTAATCTAATGCAAAAAGCTGATTTTGAGACGTTCTGTATACATCCACTGCCCACTGCGGACACACTGGAAAATCAAGTGGCCACGGAGGGTACTCTTTAAATACATCCACCGCCCAAAACTTTTACAAGTTGATCATGTCGGTGCTGGGATAAAGATAAGGCACATTTTTCAACCTCCATCCTCTAACTCAATTTCAATAAATAGAAGGAGGCAACGAAGGGAAAAAAAATACAACGAAGAAGGAGGAGAGCAGAAGGAGAATTGAGGAATCTCTTCTCTTCTTTTAGTAGGTAATTTAGATTAGGTTTAAAATTATTTTCCTTAGCTAATTTTTATTTTCAAGCAATGAGTCTGTAACCTTTTGGCTCGGATTGTGTTGAGACTTGTTGCACTTTTTACTATCATTTGATTTCCATTTATGCAAACTTTGAATTAATCGTTTATCATAGTTCGGTCGGTTAATTTGAGTAGGTACCCTCGAATTGTTGAACCTAATTGTGAATTGCTAGATAGAGTTATGAATCTGTAATTGTTCTAAATTCTATTTTAGTAGCAAATAATACTTCAATTGATTGGGCGTCTGATTACTTTTAGTATTGTGAGTTTGCTTAATCTAGTCTAAATGGTCGGCGTCGATCATTGGCTAGGAATGGTGTTTGTGTAATCTTAAAGCAACCGGTAATTGAATTCTATGTTCGTAACTAGATTAGATTAACCGGTTAGAAATTAGTTACTGAGCTTCTCGTGCTAATTGATGCTTGACAAACGGTGTATCGATGCGTATCGATACTCGATCCATTCTGGAAAATAAAATGAGAAAAATCTTTTTAAGAACAAGTCTATGATATACGATCCGGTCAATGGTTTACACTCATTGCTAGTTTATAATTATTTAATTTTCGCTTTAATTTTATATGTTTAGTTTAGTATATAAATCCAAACCCCCTCTTTTTACATAAAGCGTAGAAGTTTAACACTTTCACATCCAATCCCTGTGGAATCGACCCTACTTGCCACTATTGCAATCTTGGTTGTAATTTGAGGTAATAGGACTTTATTATTTGTCGGGCTCGGCACCCGTCAAATTTTTGGCGCCGCTGCCGGGGATTGGCATCGGTTATTGTTGTTAATTTTTACGCTTTATCTGTTGTTTATTTATTTTTACTTTTTTTAGTCTTTAATTTTCAGTTTTTATTTTGTAATCCTATCGTATACCTAACGCCAAATTCTTTTGAGTGGTTTACATCTTTTATGGCATATTTTTATTCTTCTAACGGGTCACGATACACCACCACTGGATGCGATCCAATGGAGGTACGTCTCTCTTCACTTGAGTCAAAAATTTCCGACTTAACCGATATTGTGGAACAGTTGGGTTGTAGAAAGGCACCATCGGTGGGAATCTTTGGGACATATGATCAACATGCCCATCTAATGAACACATGTCCAACTTTCCATTACAACACCGAGCCGGTCTACACTTACGAAAAATTTCCATGCCTGAGCCAAGATTCTCTAAACTCGTACTCAAGCACCTACTATCCGGGATGGAAAGACCATCCAAATTCGAATGAGTACGAGTACGAATGGCAAGAGCATTCATTCTCTAGTAACGAACAGGAACCACCGACAACAAATCACGTTTCTGAGAACTCATGTATGTCTCTTGAAGAGATGGTTCAACTAATTGCTCTTAACACGCAATTGTTTTCATTTCAACAGGAGACTCGGGCTCAAATTCAGAGCTTGGAGAATCAGATTAGTGCGTATATATCATCTCAAAGTCGGTGGGAAGCTAAAGAAGAAGAAGCAAGATTGATAGATGAGTTAAATTTGGAAGCCTCCATAGATGAAGAGAATGGAGAAACGACCGCGTCTGATTCACATTATTGTAACATCAAGGGAGAGGACGTTGTAGATACAAAATCGGTGGCGGTACATCCTTATTTTCTTACACCAATAGTTGATCCCATCAAGGAAAATGAGGAATGTGTAGATACTGGGGAAACCTTCACGGAGCTTGAAGAACCGATGGTTGAAGATAAGAAGGTGACCCCAGGTGATGGTGCCTTTGCCGACCCACAAAAAGTATCATCAGAATGCAAAGGACCCACACTTGAAATTCGGACGGGCTTCAAGACGCCCCAACATGTAGAGAAGAAGCATGTATGGGGTATAGATTTATTAGACACCGGATAAATGTGAAAGGCGTCTAGCTAAAGACGTAAAAGAAAGGCGCTGCGCGGGAGGCAACCCACGGATTTCAATTTCTTGTCTTTGCTTTATGTTATTTACTTGTTTTCGTTAGATTCTCCAATTTTGCTCTTAGTTCTTATCCATATTTTCCAGGATTTCCTTCTCGAAATGGAGCTTAAATGGACGTACCCATCTTCACGGATTCTTACATTGGAGGCCACTCACCGAATCTGGGGAGTTTTTTTTGTTCCCCCTTTCTTTTATTGCTTAGAGTGTCCTATATTTATTGAATACATTAAGGACAATGTCGGAATTAAGTGTGGGGGCGGGGGTTATTTGCATGATTTGGGTAGATACATGTTTTTAGGTGTAAATTTTTGCATATTTTTTGCAAAATTTGTGCTTAAACGTGGGTCGTTGTCCGTTTTGAAAATGTGTTAGCACGTTTTTAAGGAGCTTAAATGGTTGATGATTGAACTTGATTGATAGCACATAGAGTTGATTTGTAGTAGTATACCGGTTTAAGTTAGACTTTTGCTAATCTCTTGAACTGGCTTTAACATCGTGAGACTTTGAGCCTATTAGACTAAACATTTAAATTAGTCTCGAATTCATTTCTTGTGTGATTACGTCATGCCTAGATGTGTATCTCTAGAACTTGATTTGTCTCTCCTTAAGATTACATGATATTTACATGCTAATAAATATGATAAAGGTCATCGTTTTCTCATTTTTATTTTAGCCCATTAGCCTTAAGCCTACCCTTATGTTATTATATTCCAATTTGTGCACCTTTTTGAGCCTTAGCCTATTTCTTTTGCTACCCACATTATAAACCAAACCAAACACGACTCACCCGACCAACCACCAATGGAGTGTCTCGGTATCCCCATATGCTTGAAAGGGAAACATATATGTTGGGAAATAAAAAAATTCAAAATAAAAAAAATGTCGTCAAGAAAAGAAAAACAATATATAAAGTAAGATGACGGAAATGATGATTTGGTTGATTATAAACGTTTCATCTTTATCCCCTAACATCCAAAGGGAAATGTGCTTCAAAGATAAATATCTAAAGTCCTTTGTTGGAAAAAAAAATCATTGTCGAAGAACCGATTTCTCCATTGGTGTAAGGTCTTTAGCCACTTTTCCCAAATAAATCCCTACCTTACCCAAAGCCTTATTTTACACTACACCCGTAAAAGTCCTTTTGATTTATATGCATGTATTATATCCAAATAGTGGAGAGTGAGAGACCTTTCAAGATTATGGTAGGTACATACTAGCGCAGTGACGGTTTGAGCGATACACTTTGAACCCAATGAGTGAATTGAGTGTTGTTTTAATTATCCCATTCATGAGAGTTCTCGAGAATAGCTTATGTCTCTTTTAATCGGTATGTGCTATAATTGATGCTAAGTTGCAAATCTCGTGTTCATGATGTGCTATATGTGTTGACACTCTCGTTGGATTCGTTTTTTATACCACGTGCTAACTTAAGTCATAGTCGGGACGGACAATGATCTAAGTGTGGGGGAATTTGATAAGTGCTAATTTTATATACATTTTATATCAAGTTTACCCTAAAAATAATGTTAATTAGATGTTTAAAATACCCTATTAATTTGAATTGATGTTTATTTGTGAAGAACCAATTAAGATCAGAAATAAATAAAAAATTGTAATCTAATGCAAAAAGCTGATTTTGAGACGTTCTGTATACAGCCACTGCCCACTGCGGACACACTGGAAAATCAAGTGCCCACGGAGGGCACTCTTGAAATACATCCACCGCCCAAAACTTTTACAAGTTGATCATGTTGGTGCTGGGATAAAGATAAGGCACATTTTTCAACCTCCATCCTCTAACTCAATTTCTATAAATAGAAGAAGGAGGCAACGAAGGGAAAAAAATACAACGAGGAAGGAGGAGAGCAGAAGGAGAATTGAGGAATCTCTTCTCTTCTTTTAGTAGGTAATTTAGATTAGGTTTAAAATGATTTTCCTTAGGTAATTTTTATTTTCAAGCAATGAGTCTGTAACCTTTTGGCTCGGATTGTGTTGAGACTTGTTGCACTTTTTACTATCATTTGATTTCCATTTATGCAAACTTTAAATTAATCGTTTATCATTGTTAGGTCGGTTAATTTGAGTAGGTACCCTCGAATTGTTGAACCTAATTGTGAATTGCTAGATAGAGTTATGAATCCGTAATTGTTCTAAATTCTATTTTAGTAGCAAATAATACTTCAATTGATTGGGTGTCTAATTACTTTTAGTATTGTGAGTTTGCTTAATCTAGTCTAAATGGTCGGCGTCGATCATTGGCTAGGAATGGTGTTTGTGTAATCTTAAAGCAACCGGTAATTGAATTCTATGTTCGTAACTAGATTAGATTAACCGGTTAGAAATTAGTTACTGAGCTTCTCGTGCTAATTGATGTTTGACAAACGGTGTATCGATGAGTATCGATACTCGAGCCATTCTGGAAAATAAAATGAGAAAAATCTTTTTAAGAACAAGTCTATGATATATGATTCGGTCAATGGTTTACACTCATTGCTAGTTTATAATTATTTAATTTTCGCTTTAATTTTATATGTTTAGTTTACTATATAAATCCAAACCCCCTCTTTTTACATAAAGCGTAGAAGTTTAACACTTTCACATCCAATCCCTGCGGAATCGACCCTACTTGCCACTATTGCAATCTTGGTTGTAATTTGAGGTAATAGGACTTTATTATTTGTCGGGCTTGGAACCCGTCACTTTCCATCTCGTTCACCCTCGTGGCCAACACTTTACTACTAAAATCGATCATTTTGACACCAAACTCACTCTGAAGCGTCTTCGCACTGTACTTGATCTGCCTTATCAAACCGATTTTGAAGACCAAATTCCCGAAGACGACCTATGTGCCGATATCCACAGTCTGGGATATCAACCTGCTGATAATGTGCTGCTCACACAATCATCCAAATTCAAACGTTAGTACCTACCCCGAATCTGGTACACCCTATTCTCCATAATCAACCGGTGCATGACTCCAAAGCACACGGGATTGGATAAGTGCAACATTGCTACGTTACGCCTATTCCATGTCGTGGCGTTCAAAGGGAAAATTGATTATGCAATCATCATCTGGAACAAGCTTATTGAGCTGGTTGGCGACATGTCAAAGCCGCACAAAGCCAGAAAATTTGTGCCCTATCAACTTTGCATTCAGATAATCATCCAAAGCATCATGGACTCAAACCCAGAGATTCCCCGCCGACCCAATGCCGAACAAGGACCAAGGCAGTGGATGCATTTCCTCAAAATGCCCGCTGAAATCAACTTTGCTCACACTGTCGTTATACCTGAATCCATTCTAGCTTATGCCGATCAGCAGTCCCCGATTGTGAGAGAGTATAGGTTAGAAAATGCACTGATGGTCCATCCAGATCCGGAGGGACCTCCCCACGGTGCAAACCTTTTAGGTGGTGAGGGTGTACTAGTTGAGCAGGTTCAAGAACAAGGGATTCTTGAACGGGAAGAGGTGATGGAAAATATTGTTGAGGGGGTACAGGAGTTGAGGGTACTGCTGGTCTGGCATCCACGTCTCGAGCCACCCATACTCAAATATTTGACGATGATGTTTCTTGGGATTCCCAGGATAATGCTAACAACGTTATATCTGCTTCTAGTTCTGAAGATGAGGCCTCTACCCATCCCAAAAATAAGGGTGATGATGATGGTGCATCCGACTCCGACTCAGATTTAGATCACGACCCAGATGCTCAGTTGATAGTTAGATACGTTAGTATGCGACATAATATTGAGAGTTCCGATGCTGATTCCACCAGGAACATCAGACACTCAGGAGATATTGGAGACATAAGGCGGGATAAGGGAGTTTTAGCCAAAAATATTGATAATGTGAGCCGAGAGAATGCGAGAACAGAAATTGGAGAGGCTGTGACAGAATCACACAAAGTTTTAACTAGTGATTCTCCCCAAACCGTTGCTCATTGAATAAGCCATAGTGGACCCAACTATGCAATGCACAGCCCCACTAAGCCACTCACTAGTCTCTCAACAGACTGGTGTTTCAATTTCCATAGGGGATAAGGAATTAGGTCTGATAAGGAAATTATAAAGGTGTTGAAGATAGAGTCGAAGAAACTGCTGAATATCTGGTACCCACAGTTCACTATCAGAAGATCCGATGGCAAAGAATGGTTCTTTACTGAAGCAGACTTCAAGAGTCTAAAGCTTGACGAACTTTTGAACCTGTATCACACTCTAGGAAGCATCCCTGATAAGAAGATTGAATGGTCTGTTGCTTACCAGTCTGTCAAAAGATTTATGAGAAATATGGTGACGTTCTCTTATCTTACCGACTTTCAGATGGCACTGGAAGCAAATCAAACCCGAGTGAACCTCCGCAGACCCAACAAACGACTTTCAGATATCCAAGGTATCTATTTTACACCGTGCTAGATAAACCAGAACTCGGAATTGTCTACTATAATCAGGAGAAGATGAAGAGGTTTCTGAGAATCACTGAAGTAAACAAATACTGTGATGGGACGTTTAAACTGATTCATATCCAATTGGAGAGTAAGCTCAGGCTCGATGAGAAGGAGGAGGTCAAGCTAAACCCGAAAGAGAAGAAACTGATTAACTAAGTCCTGGAAGTCATCAAGAACCGGCAAGAGTACCGAAATGCACTGAGGCGTTTTGAAATCATCTTCGGGATCCGAAAGAGATACATTGCTCCGGTACAAGCCTAAATTTGTTGCCTCTACTTTGATACAAAGGGAGAGATTGTTAGTGCCATAACTAGCACCTTGTATCAAGTAGAGGGTCTTTTATGAAACTTTCCTATTTACCTACAATGTATTGTTTTAGCCCTTAGTTTTCTCAGTGTGTCATTCCCATTTACCAAGTACTATTGAACTTTCTCTTTACATTTCATCACATTTGTACTTAGAGTATTTGATCTTAATGAGAGGGATGACCAATTAATCTTCATAGTGATATTGAATGTTTGTTCTGGGATCACACTGGGTGATCTGATCCGTGGGTAATCATCAACGAATATTTCTCTTAGTAAATTTTATGGGTAAAACTCATTTATTTTGTATGAGTCATTTTTTTACAATTAAATTAATGAAGAGTGTAACTTATGCTTTTTTTTTACTTTAATAGCTATATAATACTTTTAATACTATTCTTTTTACTCATTGAAATTATTAATAACTTTTTCTAATTACTAAATAAACAAGTAATAACAAAATAGTGTAAATATATTTTAGGGAGTTTTTTAATTTATGGAAATTAAACTTATGACAAAAATTTAATATGATAGGGTTGATGTGCATCACCTTGTTAATTATTCCTCTTTGGAACGATGTGGATTCGAATCCTATGTCTTGCTAACATTCTTTGTTTTTTTAGTTTGGGTTTTTTTTCCTTAGCTTTTGTTTTTCGATTTTTTTTGAAATAAGAGGGGCGTGACAATTTCTTAAAAAGGAACTAAGACCATATGTATGCTTGTTTAGAGATTCAAATTGAAGTATATAACAAGTTTGATTCTGCTCAGGAACATACACATCGTTTCTAGTGTTCGAACTATCACCGACATTGCTTCCACCATACATCAAAAGATCAATATACACTTAAAGTGTTGGTGGATTTTTTTAACCCAACAACAAATTCCATGAAAGAGAAAACTAAAGAATGGTAGAAATCTCGCTTCCTTTCTCATTGATCATATCACAATATATACAGCAGAGAATCCCTATAAATAAGGGAAGGATATACACAAATAAATGCAAAGATAAATACTAAGAATATGATATGCTAACAGTCCCCCGCAGTTGGAGCGGAGGAGGTCGAATGCTCAAACTGGATCTAAAGTCAAGAAATAATTGTCGTGGAAGACCTTTCGTGAACACGTCCGCATATTGGAAGGTGGATGGAATGTGAGAGACTCGAACTTGTCCCATAGAGACTTTTTCACGAACAAAGTGTATGTCCAGTTCTATATGTTTTGTTCGTTGGTGCTGGACTGGATTGCCGGACAAATAAACAGTCGATACATTGTCGCAATACACAAGGGTGGATCGCTGAAGGGGCATGTGAAGTTCAAGTAGTAGGTTTCGAAGCCAACAAGATTCGGGGACTGTGTTGGCAACGCCTCGATATTCAGCCTCGGCGCTGGAACGTGATAGAGTTGGTTGGCGTTTGGCGGACCATGAGATCAAGTTATCGCCTAAGAAAATGCAGTAACCGAAGGTAGATCTGCGAGTGTCGGGGCATCCACCCCAATCTGCATCGGTGTAGGCAATGAGTTGGGACGTGGCGGAGGGGTACAAGTGTAGACCGAGATCAAGGGTACCTTTGAGATACCAAAGAATACGCTTGAGAGCGTTGAAATGTGGTTCATGCGGAGCATGCATGAAGAGGCATATTTATTTGACCGCGTACGCAATGTCCGGGCGAGTGAAGGTGAGGTATTGGAGTGCGCCGGCTAGGCTTCGGTAAGTGGATGGATCGGTCACGGGTTGACCGACGTTGGCATACAATGTTCTCGACCACATCAGCCCCAAAGCCGATCGCCAAACCGATATCGATGAAGCCACTTGGAACCGCCTCGATGTCGTTGTGAAGCAGTGGATATACGCTACCATCTCTACCGACCTCCTTCAAACCATTATGAAACCAGGAGCTTCTGCCCAAGAACTGTGGAATTGTCTCGAAGAAATCTTCCAAGACAATAAGGCCACTCGTTCGGTCTACTTGGAAGAACAGTTTAACACCACCCGTCTCGACGCCTTCTCCAATATCTCCGACTACTGTGCTCGTCTCAAGAACTTGGCCGATCAACTCGCGAACGTCGGTAATCCTGTCTCCGAAAATAAAATGGTTCTCCAACTCGTCTCTGGTTTGACAAAAGGCGACTATGACACTATAGCCACCTTTATCCAACAATCTGATCCCTTACCAAGCTTCAACAAGGCCCGCTCTCAATTGTTGTTGGAGGAAACACGACGCTCCAAACAGGAATCGCATGCTTCTCAAGCCCTCATCTCCCAACGGCCCGACACTCCAACCGCCCCAAACGACTCGCCTACACGAGAAACCATCAATAACCACGGTCGTGGCAGCAACCGTGGTGGCCATCGTGGTGGCCGTCACTCGTATTCACGTGGAAACCGAGGCCGCGGCGGTAGCCGAGGACGTGGCCGACCAAGTGTTCAGCCGCAATACCCTTGGCCCATGGCCGCTTGGTATCACCCACATCAGTGGGCTGCAAATCCCTGTCCATATCCCACGGCCCAACCCAATTCACAGTCGGGCCTTCTTGGGCCTAGCCCTCGTCCAGCCTACCGTCAACCGCAGCATGCTCCTCAAGCACATCTTACGACTAGTTCCAATTACCATAAAGAATGGTAGAAATCTCGCTTCCTTTCTCATTGATCATATCACAATATATACATCAGAGAATCCCTATAAATAAGGGAAGGATATACACAAATAAATGCAAAGATAAATACTAAGAATATGATCTGCTAACAAAAACATTGTCGGTATCACGTAACTCATAAATCTCACCACAATACTTGTATGCGAACCTAGTCATACCAATAGAACAATCGGTGTCACATTTTCTTTGAACGCCAAACCTAACCAAGCTCGGATGTGTAATGTTTAGGGGAAACATCATGCAGAGCGTCGATTGAGTAGAAACATACTCCCACTCATTAACTTGTTGCCATGAACCACCACCACAAAGAATGAACCTAATTTTTTTGGTTGCATAACTCATTTTGAAATAGCACGGAAGAAAAGAAAAAAAAGCTCAAGAAAGAAAGAAGGATGTTGAAGAGAAAAAATTGATTGATGAATTAATGTTTTACATATATTCAACAATAATCGCTCATTGATTTATACCTCGAATACAGAATCAAGTTGTACCAATGTTTATCAATCAATATACTGATAAAGTTGTACAATTACTATACATGTTGACAAAAATAGTGTACATCCACAAGTAAAATATACGAAAAATGTGGAAAATGGGATTTTTACCAAAAATTGTGGAGTGTCAACTTGCGGATGTCCGCAAGTTGCGGAGGTCTATTTGCGGATCTGATTAATCAAAGCAGAAACATTAAGGTTTCATCAGAGTGTCGACACGTGTTACCTCCGCAAGTTAATGAGACCCTAACTTGCGGACCCACCAACATATATGAACATTTTTGTCTTTTATCGTCTACTTGCAAAGGTATTGATATTTTGGAAAACCCGAAAGAGAATGGCAAAGAGATGAATTGAGGGGAGAGAAATGACTATTTCTGCCAATTTCCCCAGTAATTATCATTATGACAAATATTCTATGAAGGGTCGCTCAGAACCCGAAACAAAGTACCTATATGTTACAACTTGGTGACACTACAACAAATTATTGGTCTTTTAGATAGCGTTTGATACGCAAACATGATTGGACGGAACTGGACAGGACTGGACAAGACAAATGTCTATCTTGTGTTTGGTACGACTAGGACCGGATATGACAGGATTAAACAATATTCCCTAAAAGTTGTTTGAAGATTATATATATATATATATATAACGGTTATAAATGACACAAATAAAGTATATATTTAAATAGTTTAATTAAAAGCAATGTTAGTTTTTTACATAATTTTCATACACATAAATACATACAAAAATAATGGTACAAAATTTAAATGTAGAATTAAAATAATTGACGGCAGTTCTAAAAAGATCCAATAATATATTTAAAATAACTTTATGAGAATGTAATTAAATTGGTTTTTAAGTTTATTATAAGAATCAAAACTTGTACATCTTATACAAATGCATTACAATAAGTTATTAGTTGGTCTAAACAGTTTTCCATTAATAAAAAAATAGGGTGTTAAGAACTAAGGGTGAGCAAAACCCGACCGGTCCGATAAACCCGACCGACCCGATTGCCCCGAACCCCGTTTGCCCCCAACTGATTGCCCCGAAGGGTAAAGTAGGATCGGGTTGGGTCTGGGTTTTCCCACCCGATCCAACCCGAATATCCGATATTTTAAAAAAATTAATTTTTTTACTATATTTTAAAATAACTTATCTATATATGGTTTTGATTGAATGGCTGAAACCATTAAGGTACACATGTTGGAAAGGAGTTTTGAGGAAGAGAACAAGGTGGAGTCGAAGAGGAAGACAGAGCTGGCATAGAAGCTTGGATTGTGCAGTGTGTGTATATAAAAGCTATCATAACACATTTCATCATCCAAGCATTATTTAATTACCTGATGCACTAAGGGGGTGTTTGGGAGTGCTTTTTTAGTCCAAAAGTGCTTTTGGCCAAAAGTGCTTATTGACTTATTGCTTTTGGAAAATGAGTTTTTATAAAAAGTGTTTGGATTAGCTTTTGAGATAGGAAAGTGTAAAATGACCAATAAGTCAATAAGTCAGGAAAGTGTGACTTCTTGAAAATGACTTTTCCAAGGCAAACCAAAAAGCTGTTTTAAAAGTGTTTTTGCATTTGCCAAACAAGCTTTTTAACTCATTGACTTTTTGAAAAGCCAATAAGTCAATAAGTAGATTTAAAACACACTCCCAAACACCCTCTAAACAGTTAATTGAAGGATGTCTTCATAGGAGATTATGGATTAGAGCACAAATTTGATAGCAATTTGCTATCTTCTCCAAAATCCAACTGGACCAAAATCCAACATCCACCATGGGCCAAGCTGCAGGCCCAACCCGAAACCCCGACTTCCCCGACCCGAACCCCCCGAAACCCGAGATCCCCGAAACCCGATCGGGTGGTGGGTTTTTGGCCCCGACCCGACCGACCCGACCGAATGCTCACCCCATAGACGGAAATGGACGACCAAATAAAACGGGAGAAGTAATCGTTTTTTAATACCCTTTTTTAAAAATGTTTCACAAAATCGTTCCAAAAGGTTTATTACAACACTTTTCTTTAAAAAGTGTTACATTAAAATACCAAGTTTCCTATGGATGTGTTTGGTATGCAGACATGATAGGACAGGACAAGGTGAGACAGGACAGGACAGAACTGGATAGAACAACTGTTCCACGTTTGGTAAGACAGAACTGGACATAACGGATAACATTAATCAATTTACCCTTCTAAAATTTAAAGAATAAATAAAATATGAAATAGAAGGTTTATTTGATGTTTAAGAAGAGAATTAGATTTTATTTTGAGGCTATATTGGTAAAATATAAGTCTGTTCCACCTTCTTTCATGGGTGGGGGTGGAACGGGTCTGTTCCGGTTTGTTCCACCTTGTTCCAGTCTGTTCCATATAAAATTTCTGTCAAACATGGGACAGTAGACCGTGTTCTGTTCTGTTCTGTCTGTCCAATGTACCAAAAACACCCCTATAAGGTGTCAATTTTATCTAGAATGATTGGACACCATACCAAGTTACATAAATGTAATATATATAATTCAAGAAAAACAAATCATTTGGGTTACATGTTTTCTATATAAACAAATATAAAACAGAAAAACTATCCATCAAAAACAACAAAA
Organism: Saussurea involucrata; assembly: GCA_033807775.1. Taxonomy (NCBI): domain Eukaryota; kingdom Viridiplantae; phylum Streptophyta; class Magnoliopsida; order Asterales; family Asteraceae; genus Saussurea; species Saussurea involucrata. The sequence continues at coordinate 15,671,671 of CM066324.1, forward strand.
TGTCCTCCTCCACCACTCCACTTCTATCTTCTCCATCTTCCATTAAAGACCTGCAACAATGGGTCAATCATATCACCATAACCTTCGAAAACTATCTTCGTGTCGACACCAATCTTCCCATTTGCATCTTCCACCTACCAGAAACCCTAACCACAGAAAAACCAGACTCTTACATTCCCCAACACATCGGTCTCGGACCAATCCACCATTTCCGAACCGAACTCTACAATAACCAAGAGCAACTCAAACTCATCACAGCAAGAACCATTCTAAAACCCTACAAAATCACATTAGGGTTTGAACAATCCGTACTCGAGACTCTAAGAAAAGTTGTTCCAGAAGTTCGAATTTGTTACGATTTCTACTTCGATATTGACGACAACATTTTAGCATGGGTTTTGGCCTTAGATGGTTTCTTCTTGCTCAATGTTTTATCGAACGAAACCGAAGAAAGTTCATCGGAATCGAGTTTTAAAGATGTTATGATGGTTGAAAACCAAATCCCACTTGTGGTGTTAACCAAACTCATGAATGCTCTCCAGGTACCTTTCGACAATTCTTTTCTTTTCAATTTGTTAGCTACATTTTGCGAAACTCGATCGCCTCTTAAGTTTTCTATGCGAAAAACCCAACTCGATCTTGATATAAACAGCAGCTTTCATTTGCTTCATTGCATGTATCATTTGATCATAAATGATAAGTTAGCACCTACAAACCCTTTTCTTCGATACAATTTGCATGTATCATTGCTTGATGTACATATAGAGGATGTAGAAAATGCAGTGGAAATTGCTCAAGGGTTATTCCCTGGGGCAAATGTATTTTTGCAGCCTATTATGCTCATATTTAAGTTGCCATGGGACAAGATTACTAGTTTGTTCAAGAAAATGTTGGGAGAAAACCCTAATTCACTTGAAATCGATATCCCTTCGGCTTCAAAACTCGCAAGAATTGGGAAGATTGAATTTTGCACGACGCCCGGAGGGATTTGCGATATTGAATTTGACGAAGGAAAGCTCACATTTTCGCTCCCCGTGCTTGATTTAAAGTTTGATTCGGAAGTTATATTGAGAAATTTGGTGGCCTACGAAGGGTTAATGTTCAAGAAAGGTACCATTTTGAATCTTGATTTAACCGAATATGTGGATTTAATGTGTGGGATTATTGATAGTGTTAAGGACGTAAAGATTCTTCGTGAAAAGGGTATTATTGAAGGCGATTTGGGGGATGAGGAGATCACAAAACTCTTCAATGGGATTACCAAATCTAGCGCAGAAAAAAGGAACTCCGCGTTGCAAAAGACCATTGCGAAAGTGAACAAGCATTTTGGTAATGTACCGAAGGTCAAAGTTTATCGCTACGTCAAGAAGATGTTTCTTGCATCGTGGAGAATTTTCGCAATCGTGTTTTCTTTGTTGAGTCTTGTGTTGGTGATCATTGAGGGTGTGTGTCAAGTTTACGGATGCAAGGGTCAATTTTCCATAGGAAACTCTTGGTATGCTATCGGGAATAACCAACTTTCGGACTTTTAGGTCATTAGGTCGATGAACGGCAATGTGAAAAATCTCGATCGTTGAGTAGAACACGAGATTGTGTTGTACAACTTATCAACGTATTAATTAACTGAAGTTAAATAACAATCTAGTTGTGTTATAAACAACTTATTGTAATGTTATGTATCATTTGATTTGATGAATAAAATGAGGTGGGCTAAATGCATTCCTATGCGTTACTAAGGGGTCGTTTACAAAACGCTTACCTGAGTAAGTGCATACCAAGTCACATTAGTTTACCGGATGAATATGGAAAGGACTAAGAATCTTACCCGGTAAGAGCGGAAGCAAGGACCGAGAGTCGAAAATAAGGACCGAGAATCTTACTCGGTAAGTGAGTGCGACGGCTCTTAATGCTTACCGGCTAAATTGTTGTATACGATACCATTTTGGTGGACTAAAATCTTACTCAGGAAGTAAGTGATAGTATTGAATTTTCCCGATAAATATTTATCCGGATAAGTGATTAGGTACCGAATAGATCTCTGACTATTAATTTTGTCCTCTCGCACGAGTCAGCATGAATACAAATTTTTTAAATTTTCAATGCATCCAATAAAACTTTTTGAGTAAATTACACTTTATTTCCCTATAGTATGTTTGGTTTTTCAGCTTTCTTTTCCTAACATCATTTCTTATATTGGTGATCACTATGAGCTACATTTTACGACGATTTTTATCCCTTAATTAGCTCTGTTAAAGATGTTCGTTAAATCAAGAGCATTTTGGTCTTTTTATCTATTTATATGTTTTTTAATAAAAAAAGTGTATTAGTATTATTATTTTATTATGAACAACAATATTATAATTACGGATTTTCTCTATCTCCTCTGTCCCAGTCTTTTCCCTCTATCTCACCTAACTGAAATCCATTAGGGTGCGTTTGGTTGTAGGACAGAACAGAACAGTTGTCCACCGTTTGGTAGAACATAACTAGGCCGGATAGAACAGGAAACATGACCAATATACCCTCGAGCTGTTTAGCATCCAAGAAACATATATATATATATATATATACACATACACACATACAAATAAGCATCAAATAAGCATCAACCAATTCGATTTTCAAATAAGCATCAAACAAATTGATTTAGGTTTAGTCGAGAAGAAATCGATTTTAGATTTCAGCAGAAAATAAGCATCAAGAAATCAAACAACATCAATTTCAAACAGCAGAAAATCAAACAGAAATCGATTTAGGTTTAGTCGATTTAGGTTTATGTCGATCGATTTTGGATTTCAGAAACAGAATTCGATTTAGGTTTAGTCGAGAAGAAATCGATTACCTGAAGTCGAGATGAGAGGGAGACGATCTCTGTTGGAGAGGAGATAATCGATTACCTGAAGTCGAGATGAGAGGGAGACGATCCCTGGTGAAGATGACATGAGAGAATCGATCTCTGTGGAGAGGAGATAATCGAGCTCTGTTGGAGAGGAGAGAGTCGATTGAGGGAGGCGAAGTCCACGCGAGGGAGACGAAGTCCAGAGGAAAGGTTTTTGAGGGTATTTTGGTCTATCAGATCCTGTTCTACTTAGTTCAACTTATGTTCATGCCAAACATGGGACAAGGCTGTTCTGTTCTGTTCCACCTTGTTCTGCCTACCAAACGCACCCTTAATGCCCCTGTTGATCTCAATGATGGTTGTTGGCAGAAAAGCCCAATCTATTAATCATCAGAATCTATTTAACATTTTTTAATTTCACTTATTTGAAATCCGTTACACACCTTAATCTCCACTCTCATCAACCCACCGCCTTCACGATCGACCATTGTTAGTTTATGGGTTCAGATGGGATAGCCGCCAACCAAGAACCACCACCACCATTGCTTCGTCTTGTGTTATCCAACCTTGGTACCCCTGTCTTCCGTCTACGATGATTTACTTGTAGATGTATTTCATAATCAAATTCACATAGTTAGTGTTATAAATTGCACATAGTTACACTGGTTGGTAATTTAGGGTGAAGTTTACAGTCTAGATTCGGTTTGGAATTTGCAAGATGGGAGGGGCTAGGCTAAGGGGTTGCCAAAGAGGGTCGGCAGTGTGGGGGAGGCGAGGGAAAGAAGAACAGAGGTGGGGTGAAGTGATGGTAGGGTAAGGTGCATTAACGGATTGTATAAATGCTTTAAACGTATTATACATTGAAATTTATTTAATAAAATAAGAGGAAAAAAAGAATAAAAACGGTGTAATTAAAAGTAGGGTGTTCAAAACCCGAATAATCCGAAATCCGAACCTGAACCGAAAATAAAGTATTTTTGCATTACCCAAATACCCCGAAATCCGGAAATCCGAAACCCGACTTTTGGGGGAATATTTGGGTTCGGGTCGGGTTTGATCTTTGGCCACCCGACCCGTCCGAAAACCCGAAATAATATACATATATATTTTAAATATTATATAAATATATTTATTTATCTAATTATCTTTAGAAAATCGTAAATTATAGTCGGTAGAAATGTTGTTTACTTTTTAAACTTATTATCGATTTCATCAATCTCTCGTTTGATTGAATACATCCTTAAAATCGATTGAATTTATATGTATATACTTTTTGTATTATAATAATACCCGAACCCAACCGACATTAACCCGAAACCCGACCAACCCAAACCCGAAGAAATCCGAAATCCGAAACCTAAAGTTTGGGTCTTGATTTTCATATCCGAAATCCGATCGGGTTTTCGGTTTGTTCACTCAAACCCACCCGACCCGCCCGATGCACACCCCTAATTAAAAGCCCAAAATGCCTTCACGTACTTCTCACGTGAGGGTGCTTAATTGCAGGGGCGGACCCAGAATTTTTTTTCATACGGTGACACACACAAAAAATAATTACGAAAACCACGGTTTTTATCGTGTTTTCATCTTTTTACCGGCGTTCAATATTGTTTGATGTGTTTTTAGCCTAATTCCACCGTTTTGAGAGATTTTTTAAAGTTTTTGCTTTATTTCGAGAGATTTTTAGGTTTGTTTATCGATTTCGAATCATTTTTTCCCTTTTTTGGTTGATTTCAAGAGTTTTTCCTGATTTTTTGGTTGATTTCAATAGTTTTTTTTTGTTGATTACAAGGTACGGTTGCACCTTTTGAAGTTTCCAAAATAATACGGTATCACTTTCCAAAATAATACGGTATCACTTTCCAAAACGATACGTTTGCACATTTCACGTACCTAATTTTTTTTACCCTTCACTGGAAAAATAATACGGGAGCACGTGCCACCGTAACCACCCACTTGGATCCGCCCATGCTTAATTGACCTCTACTAATAGCCGTTGGTCATAGAGACGAAAGCAGAAACAAATTGCACACCATAGTGATCATTTTTGTAATAAATGACGTTTATAATGATCATTTTCTAATAATTGGAACATACCACAGGGACCAAAAATATAACTTACTCTAAAATGTTCATATGTTTTCAATTCGTTTGGCAGGTTATGAGACCTTACAAGATTCGTCCTGAAAACTACATTATTGTGCCTGTAGCATATGATGTGGACCATACATATAGAGGACTGTAAGTAGCAGTTAAAGTAAAGCTTTTAAGAACCTCGCCACCTAATTTTGTACGATTCATGATGTCTTCTATGTTTGATAATTTGTGGTTTTTATCAAAATTTTATAGGGTAAGTTTGTTCTTGTATATCTTAACTTAACTTAATTACCAGATGAGCATAACAAAAATTGAGAAATTTACCCGGTAAATGAGAGAAGACTCTTACCTGATAATGTTTACCGGGTAAAAAAAGTTTACCAACAATCAATTTTGATGACCAATAATGTTATAAAGTAAGTTGGTGTAATGACTATTGCTGGTAAACACTTTCATGTTAAGCGTTTGGTACATGACCCTAAATTAAATACATGCATGGTATTACTATGACTTCAGTAGTATCATTTGAAATGTTAACAAATGGTTTAGCTTGAAAACTATGAAATCACAAAGCTTATTAACCGATTAATGTCGTAAAAAAAAGATAGGCAGTAGCAAGAAGAAAGAGAAAAAACTTAGTACACTACAAAATAAATGACTTTTACCCACAAAATTTTTACCTAGGGAAATTTCCGTCGGTGATTACCCTAGGATCACCCAGAAAAGCCCAATGATTTTGTAGAATTCGATGTTTTTCAAGAAAATGCACATGGATCACCTAGAGAATCCATGGGTAATGTGTCACTGATTTGCATTACCCACCAACTTTTCTGGCGGGTTTTGTGATGAACCACCCTTTAGCAACTGATTTTCCAGGGAAAAATTCGTAGGTAAAAGTCTTTCGTTTAGTAGTGACATTGTTTTAGGCAATTTTTGAATTTCAGATGTGTTATCAGTTTTATTCTAGTTTGGCGTTGGAACGAACCAATGATTGTTTAGATTTTCAGTGTTCGCTTTTTTATTTATAAGATTTTCATTATTTATGTTGGTTTTTACTTTTTAGTATAAATGTCATAAGATTTCCATGTTAATTCAATTGCATATTGTTGCGGTTGTTACTATATTCAAATTATTCAGATGAATTTAATTATGACTATAATTGTATTCGTGCAATATATTGCGATATATCTCGATTTTAATATTTTGTTTTATTTTTTATCTTTGCCGATTTCATAAAACAGTTTTGAGAAAGCCATTATGTTTTTTTAAAGTTTATGTAATTTAGTTTTTATTTAATTTAACTTAGATTTAATAATGATGTAATTTATTTTAAGTTTAATAATATAATTTTCGTTTATAAAAATAATAATCAAGTATTCTATTAAAATTTAATAGTTATTCTAATTATATTTTAGTTTTTCTATATTTAAAATGAGATGTTTATTATTTATTTGATTATATTTATCAGTTAGTTTTGAATCAAACATGCAACCTTAAAAAGTTATATACATACATCAATTAGTTGTAAAGTTGAAATTAAATAATTTAGCATTTAAATAAGAGTACATAATGTTTAAAATATTGTTTTTAAGACTTTGAAAAAAATATTTATTATATAGTGTATATATATATACATCTATATCTATACTCCCTTATAAACCATCTTAATAAAATGTCTTAAAAAGTCTTAAATACAACTCATATTGCATAGAATACAACTATTTTATGCATAAGGTCTTAAAAAGTCTTAAATACAAGTGAGAATGCATGATGTACAAGCTTTCAATGCATTCTTTAAATACCGAGTATTTCTATTCATGTCTGCACCATACCTCTTGACACACACACAAGTCTCCCCTCACCATACCGAGTACTTCTACTTATGCACGTCTGCACCATACCTACAACCTTACCTTTCTTCTTTCTTCTTCTACTTCTTCAAGACCATACCTTCGTACTTCTTCTTCTACTTTGCACGCCTTCTTCATGTTAAATATAAATCAAGAGTTTGGGTTCCCTGCTCCTTGTCGTCGTCCCCTGGTGCTGCTTGTCTTCGGTATGATTTCACTCATTCGATTTGTGCTAATTGTTTTGCTTTGCCTTTTCTTCAAAACTTTGCTTCAAGTGTCGATATTTGGTATATTTTATTGAAGGCTGTTAGTATGTTTATTGGAATGGAAATTAGGGATTTTAAGTTGTCTATCTTCTCTACTGGTTATCATTTTCCTGTTATCATTGCTTAAAATTGGATGTTCTGCACAGTATAAGTTCTTTAATCTTTTGGGTCTGGAAATGTGTTGATAAGAATTTTGGGTCCAAATCTGTTAATGCAATTTGGTGGAATATCTTAACTGTCATTATGTTGGATTTAGATTATTAGGAGCCTGTTGTGTTTCTCTTCTGCTTTGACTCTATGCACATGGGATTAAAATTTGCCAATAATCATTCTCCCAAACAAGTTGATGTTCTTGGTTTTGTCCTACAAGATTTCGTTATTTTTCTTTATTGAAGTGTATTTATGCATGTAAACGACTACTGTGATTACTTCAATGTTTGTTATCTTTTTGTACCAATGTAGGTTGGAGATAGGTGTCAAGTTGAATCATGGTAAAAAAGAGGTGTCAAATTTGTGGGCTGGGCAAAAATGCTTGGACTTGCCTTCTCGAATCTGAGGACAATCTTTGATGGTTTTGCTGCTGTAGATTTTGTTATAAGTTTTAAAGTAAAATTACAAATTTCTCGCTCCTATTTCTTATTCTGCAGATTTAGTACATTGATGTTTTTCGTTGCATGATTATACCTATCTATCTCTAAATAAGGACTTTAAGCACAATAAAGATTCTACCCGTCTTTTGTGACATAACTTCTCTTTTAAAATAAAAAGTTGTAATTGGAAATATGTGCATTTATTTTCCTTTAATATTTGTATGAGATTGCAAAATAATGCTATTAATATTCAAGCAGGTGATGGCATCTAGCCCCATAATTCACTTTAGCAAGACTAACAATGTATATTTGTTGGCCAAGGGTTGCGTTGGTTCCGTAAGAAATTGAGATTAACGTGAGAAGTGGTTATCAACCGCTCTATGAGAAAATGGACGAACATTAGGATGAGATGCATCGAGATAAGATTCGCCGAGATGCACTGGATCAATTCTCTTTTAAGCCGCAATTCATGGGAAGTAAAGTAATCAATGGTTTAAAAGTACTTCTCACCAGAAATGACACTTCACATGTTCCCATACCTGTTTACCAAATGCTTACCTGATCAGTTAACTTTTTGGATTAATATGATAAAGGTCGGGTCTCTTACCTGGTAATAGAAAAGGCAACAATTGTTGCTGATAAGGTTAGTGTGAGAGTGATCACTTATCGATAAAAGCTTACCCATAAACATATAGAAAAGCGGTCTGTAAGTTGACAAAAGTTTGGATTCAGAATTTACAAAAAAAAAATTGACATCTCGCCGCATTGCGCGGGTATCCAACTAGTATATATATATACGCCTTTGTTATAAAAATAAGAGTGAATTGCATTTTTGATCCTGTGGTTATAGTATTTCTTTGAAAGAGGGACCTAAACTTCAGTATCTCAAGAAGTGGTCCCTCAGTTTCCAATTTTGATCCAAAATCAGGACCCCAACACTAACACCGCTTATTTCCTCCGTTACTAGCAGGGGTATTTTCGTCCATTCACCTTTCAGGTCCCTCTTTTAAAGAAACCATATAACCACAGGTACCAAAAATGCAATTTACTATTTGTTCTATTTTGATTTCAAAGTTACATTTCATACCCCTGTAATTATTTACTTAGTTTACTTTATACCCTTTACTTTTTTAATTTTAATTTTACACTTTTATTATATTAACACATAATCGTATATTAACTAAAATACGTTATAAAAATATGTTTTAATTTTAACAAGTTACACCATTGTACTCGTCTCTTCGATACCTTCGAAATTAGCCCAATATTGAATATTTTTGGATTTATTTATTTTATTGTATTACGTTTTAACATATCATATTAACATACATAATTACGTTAAACTATGTTAAGGAGTTCGATATATTACGTTTTAAAGAAGAATGCATACGCGTTTTGTAAAACAGCTATTTATACACCACAAGCTTATGGTCATTATGACTATAAAAGGAAAAAATTAAGAAAAAGTACAACATATCAAAAAGGATACAAACCCAATTATAAAAATAAATATGTCAAAAAACCACAAACACGAAAATGTAAATGTTTCATCTGCGGAGATGAAAAACATTTAGCTAATAAATGCCCAAACAAAGGTAAAAATATAGAAAAAAGTAATCTAATAGAACAAATAGGGATTACGAAATAGAATCCTTGACAGATAATTCAGAAAATGAATCAGTATACAACATATATAGCGATAGGGATGAAGAAAATCTAACAATAATAACATACACATATGTTAATACATAAATAATAGAATGTGAACATGATTGGATAAACAAAAGAGGTACTAACTATATAAAATGTTATAATTGTGGATATTACCCTAGCATAGATAAAAGGTCACAATGTAATATTTGTTTCAAAAAAATATGTTATTTATGTCTTAAAAAGTTATTTAATCAGGAAATAACAACAACGAATGAAACAAATAAAACATTAAAGAATAAAACATTAGACACGGACATATATTATGAAAAAATAGAAAAACTAGAGGTAATGATAGAATTACATAAATTAAAGATCGATAATATGGAAAGAAGACTAAAACATGTAGAAGACATGGTCGAAAAGAAAAAACAGAAAGAAGACGAAATAGAAATAATTAAAATGTCGGAAGAACATGAACACACTTATATCCAGACAAAAGGATTCACAAATATGATTCATATACAATGTAGATTATGGCTAGATAATAATAAATTTGTGGATTTAACAGCATTAGTGGATACATGAGCAACAAAAAGTGTAGTATCCTATAATTTAATCCCTAAACAATATCATAAAGCGTTATCTTACAAATTAGTCACCAGAACAATTGAAAGTAGACTAATCACAATTACACATTATGTGGAACCAACTGGAATACAGTTTTTAGACTTTGCAGGAAATTACACTATTAAATATGAAATACCACAAGTAAATATTAATCCAGAATATATAAAATCCTCAGACTTTGTTTTAGGATTAAACTTCTTATTCGGATTAAATGGTGCTATTACCCTTACAATAAACTTTGTCACACTAAGTAAACATATTTACAGCTTTCCGACAATGAGATATACAATTACATCAGAGTTCGCTCGAAAGCGTGGTGGACAAGGACATTTAGAATTTTTAAAAAATAACCAAAATAAAACCTTCGTTGAAAACGAATCTATAAAATTACTCACAAATTTTCTGACACACGAATTAGAAAAAGGAATAGAAATTACAAAAGGTATAAATCACCCTATGATTTTACATCTAGAAAAGATAGGACTCATAGGAGAAGATATAAAAAATTCAAAGGTTAAACATATATGCAAATTTAAAATCAAAAATCCGGATATAACAATTCGAACTACTAATATAGCATATAGCCCTTTAGACAAAGAAGAATTTAAAAAACAGATACCAGAAATGTTAGACCAAAAATTAATTAGGAAGTCTGAAAGTCCTCATAGATCAGCAGCATTTATGGTAAGGAACCACGGGGAAATAAAAAGAGGAAAAGCCCGAATAGTATATAACTATAAAAGACTTAATGATAATACAGAAGATGATGGTGATCTATATAATTATATCGTTTAATTGCCATTCCAATCCTGCTAATTCTTCAGGATCTATTTTTACTGGATCTATCATTTGTATTGATTTTGAAGCTATTGTATTTACAATTCCTTCAATATTAACTTTGTATTTCATTCCTGACCGGTTGCTAGCTTTTCCTAGCACTCCTATACTTATCACTATATTATTTCCTTCATAATTTTCGTATCCCTTTGTCTGTAGAGCTATTTTGATATTTTGTAAATCATTTATATCTTTTAGAATTCCGGGTGTACAATAAAATAACGCTGTATTTTGGCTCAGGTCGATTTCCATTCCTGGAATTATTGTCTTTTTTAATTCTGTCTTCCAACTTTTGTCTAGTAATAGGGCTAATAATTTTGTCCCTAGATTTTTTCTTCCTAAGGCTTTAATTCCTATGATTACTAATCCGACGTGTGCAAAGTGTTTCCCTGATTGTTTTATTTTTTGTATAGTATCAGGTGAGAATAGATCTAATGTTACAGATCTGTCTACTACTCTTAGGCTTTCTTCTCTACTGCTTTGGATTAACATTGTATTTATATTTAGCAGTCCTGTCTGATATAATACTCTAGGATTTAAAATATCTAACTGGTGTTGATTGTAGAGATTTATATTTCTATCTAAATCAATCTCTTCTTCTAATTGCATATTCTGTTGTGAGGAGTTTGAACCTGATCCTCTTCTAACTATTCTGTTTAAAAAAGATTCTGATGAAATTGTATCCTGTATATTACTTGTTGAACTTCTTGCTTCCTGTATAGTTCTGCTTCTTCCTAAGAAACTTCTATTTTGATTATTCATTTTCGGGGTAACCAGTGTGTATATGGTTTTGGTTTTCTATTTATTTTGATATCTCCTAAATTTAGTTTGTTTATAGCTTCGGTGATTTTATCTATATCACCTTCTTTAGTTGTATCGGTCTCTTTTTTATCTTCTAATATGTTTATAACCTTATTTATTTTTTCTAATAAATTTCTGTTTTCAGTTTCTATCTGTTTTGGTTTATTACTTTCTAGCAAATAGCTTAACTGTTGAATTTCTTGTTTAGTGGGAATCACTTTTCTAATTTCTCTTAATTCTTCTAGAATTTGGTTGTTTTGTTCTTTAATATATCCTAATTTCTCCGTTAGTTTATCAAAACGTTTTATTATTGCGGTCGAAGTATTTGAATCAATGATTTTGAGAAAAATCTATCCCTTAGTATCTATCCAGATTTCTTACTCCTTATCATAATATATTCATATATCCCATTAAAACTTTAAATAAACAATAAACAATGATTAAATGTAAAAATTATACTGGGGTTTATCTTGACCCTTAAATTCATCATATCCTTTATATTTATATCTTTGCATAATATGATCCCTGGATTTTCACCTTAGCGGGTTCTCGTAAATTGTGGACTTCAACTGCCACCATCGAGCCTGACTAAGTCTTTTAAACCAAAGAATCGTACCATGCTCTGATACCAATAAGGGGGGTATGGCGGATTTTTTGGGTTTCCGTTAAACCACTACGACAGTAATTTAAGAAAACATATAAAACATATACTTACAGTGATGGCAGAAGCACCAGAGTATAGTGATCAGAGGTGATGAGCGGAAGCACCAGAATGGTTATAGACAGCGGTGGTCCTTTTTTTTAAAGTATGGGATATACTATGAAGATCTTAAAGGAGCATAAGAAATACTGGGATTATACTAAGGAGATAGGAGGAGAGAGTTTAGAGAGCCATATGAGAAAATGCCTTCTAATATTTCTCTGGTTTTTCTCGGTGTGTCTTACAACTGAAATCGAGACTACAATTTATAGGCAAAATGAAAGAACTATTCTAATGACACGTAGATAACCTATACTAGGCTAAATTATTACCTATACGAATTATTACACCCACTACCATAAAGGGAATCTTAAGGCAAATATTGACAAATGAATTTATGCAAAAAAGTCTAAAAGCAGAAAAGTTGTGTCGGCCACTGTGCTTTTTGAATTATGGGTGTGTAGTCGACCGGTGTAATTCTTTGAGTTGTGTCGATTGTCTTCTAGAAATCTTTGTGTGTGCTGTCGATGGACTGTGGTGATCCTGGATCTGTCCCATCATATTCATCTCTGTCATCCATGTTTTCGATGATAATCGGACTAGAGTCATCTTCTCCGATGAACGGAAAAACCATGATCCAGTTGTTGTGGACAAAGATCTGTGTATAGTGTCCTTCTGCAATTAACTTGTACTGTTTGCCCCAATGTCTATAGAAGAAATTTGCTGGGATTATTGGTGTTTTCTGTCCCTGTGTAATCATCTTCTCTATTTGTAGTTGGAGTGATTCTTTGCTGTTAATGTTATCCCACCATGTGTACTCGCGGCTGCATGCATATCTTATCAGTGCAGTTTGTTCATCTTCATGTTGGCTGCTGAAGATACGTTTCCTTGCAGGCCTGTATGTGTGTCCATTTGCTTCAGGAAAGGATGCAAAGATTTTACACCCTATCAGTGTGCTGGATGAATGTGATGCGATATTTCCAGCTGCTAAAATGAACTTTTCTCCAAATTTATTAAGGAGTGCTTCTGTCTTTGGGTTTAGGCTGAATTCAATGTAGTCGATCATCCCGTTGTGGTAGAAATTAAGGATTTGATCGTTTGTCATGTCTGTAATTTTCAAGTTAATTTGAAGTAGGAAAATGTTAGTTGGAACCTGTCCTGCATCTTGATGTGTTCTTTGAACCACTGTAACGTCTTTGTATATCTTCTCTTGAAAGGCCATGTCGATGATATATTGCTGTAACTGGTATAGCAATAATGGAAAATCTGTGCACACCTTGTCGGAAACCATTTGTTCGAATTCTGGGAAGTTTTCGAAAATGGTTGCATCGTCTGCTTCAGTGGCATATCCAGTATTATTCCTTTAAAGTTGTCGAGATTTCTGTGTATAACTGTATTTGTTTCTTTTTTCTCAAGCTTTTGTATAAGCTGTGTATTTTTTGCTTCGAGAACAGCCATCTTTTGTTTGAGAAAACTGTTTTCAATCTGGATTTGTGTTATCTGTGTATTTTTTCCAGATTTTAGGAGTTGTTCCTGTAACTGGGCAATTACATTTTCTTGAGCCTTAATAAACTGGTCAGGATTAGTTTTTGCCATTTCTGCAAAAAGTTTTTACTTCTTCTGGTTCAATGAAGAAGGTTTCAACTCCAAAAGTCTCTCGAGCTACTTTCATAGCCTCCGCAAAACTGTGATATCCTTTATAAAGTGGACTATCACACTGTATATACTGTGTAACTGTTTCCCATTTATTGAAAATTCCAGTCTTTGTTCCCCTAAAAATGATGTAATGAGAAAAACGTTTGTGTTGTTTTTCGGGAACCTTCTGGCTTTGTTCTGAGAAATAAATACTCAGAGCGTTTAGGATTTGTACTTTAAATGAGGTTGCTTGTGGCATGGTTTGAATATGCCAGATATTATCAAGCAAACATTGTTGTTTTTCTGTTAAAATTGTCCCAATCATGGGTCTGAGTTTTTTCTTTGCATCAAAGCATTTTTGTAACACATAGTTACCAAATGCTATCATAGCATCTTTCCGTATATCCTTTGTCCTGCTAGACTGTGCATATCCTCTGGTTGGGGTTTTTGTAGGAGTGTATGGTGCAATACTAGTATTTGGTATGCTTTTTGAAGACCGTGGTTAAAAGACTTAGCATCTTGTAACATTTTCTGTGTATCAATTTTCTGTGTACTTCTTTTTTCCTCATCAGATGAGATACTCATAGCGGATGAATACCTGAGAGACTGTATAACTTTTCTTTTTCCCTTATCTTTTTTCTCCATCTGTAATATATAACTTGTTAAGATTCCTGGATAACATATCTGCTATCCCATTATCTTTTCCTTTAATATGTTCAAAATTTATCTTGTAACCACATCCTTGAATAATGTTTTGTAGATTTATCCATCGTGTCTTATTTACTTTTTTGCTTTGATCGTTTTTTATAAAGCGAACTATCGCTTCACAATCTGTTCTGACTGTGAATTCTTTTTGTAAAAATATTTTAAATTTTTCCAAAGCATTTATTAATGCTTGTATTTCAAAATCTAGGCTTGTTAATTCATACCAATTTTGTTAAAATTTCCACTGGCATATGAACAAATCTTTTCTGTTTCTTTTGGATTATACTTATTAGGTTTAGAAAGAAGAACTGCTCCCCATCCTTCTTTACAACCATCAACCTCTATGACTATATAATCTGTAACTAATGGAAGTTCCAAAGGTTTAATATATTTTACCTTTTCTTTAATTGTTTTGACAAGCTTCATGTCTTCTAGGTTAAAATGTCTTTGACCATTTTTTGTTGTTTTACTGTATAAAGGTCCTACTAATTTTGAAAGATTTGGGATAAATTTTCGAGCATAATTTATCAGACCTAAAAAGACTTGTATTTGTTTAAGGCCTTCGATTTTTTCTGGAAACGGGGTCCGGCCCATAATTTATCAGACCTAAAAAGGCTTGTATATATATATATATATATATATATATATATATATGTTTTAAAAAATACGTCTTAACGTAATTATATATGTTAATGTGATATGTTAAGGAGTTCGATATATATATTTTAACGTAATTATATATGTTAATGTGATATGTTAAGACGTATTTTTTAAAACATATATATATATATACGTTTTAAAAAATCGTTTTGACGTAACAAGTCGCGTTTTAAAAAATCGTTGTAACAAGTCAATTATGCAATGCAGCGAGACGTATAATCCAAATAATTTGACGATTTAATCATTTAAATCAAAAAATATTCTATATTTGGCTCATTTTGAAGGTATCGACGAGACGATTATAATGGTGTAACTTGTTGAAATTAAAAAGTATTTTTTTAACGTATTCATACCCTATTTAATTTATGGTATGTCTCTTATTCTTTTCAATTTTGTTTTACACTCTTATCACATTAACATAATAATCTTATATTAACTAAAATATGTTACAAAATACGTTTTAACATATCACAATAACATACATAATTACATTAAAAATACTTTTTAGTTTTTACAAGTTACACCATTATAATCGTCTCGTCGATACCTTCGAAATGAGTCCAATATAGAATATTTTTTGATTTAAATGATTAAAACGTCAAATTATTTGGATTATACGTCTCGCTGCATTGCATAATTGACTTGTTACATATCACATTAACATACATAATTGATTAAATCGTCAAATTTACAACGATTTTTTAAAACGTGACTTGTTACGTCAAAACGATTTTTTAAAACGATTTTTAAAAAATACGTTAAAAAATACTTTTTAATTTCAACAAGTTACACCGTTATAATCGTCTCACCGATACCTTCGAAATGAGCCCAATATAGAATATTTTTTGATTTAAATGATTAAATCGTCAAATTATTTGGATTATACGTCTCGCTGCATTGCATAATTGACTTGTTACAACGGTTTTTTAAAACGTGACTTGTTACGTCAAAACGATTTTTTAAAACGTATATATATATATATATATATATATATATATGGGAGGTTTCTTTTAGAAACCGGTACATTTGTAAAAACTATGCAAACCACTTCTCCACCAATCATTTTAATAAAATTAATTATTAATTAATATATAACCAAAAGGGTATAGAGGTCATTTTACATATTAATTTTTTTTTCAATATACCGAGAATTGTTATCTAATTAGGTAATTTCCTAAATTAATGGGATTTGTTAATATCCCATTTGATTTAACATATTATCGGGTCTTCTTCATCTGGGTATGAACCCAGAATACAACCCATAAAATCTTCATGAAGACAAAATCTTGAATCTTGAATCTTGAATCATAAACCCAGAAATCTTGAATCCATAAACTCAGAATTCTTGAATCTTGAATCATAAACCCAGAAATCTTTGAATCATAAACCCAAAAATCCCTGAATCTTGAATCACGAAAAATCATGAATCCATGAAATTCAACCCAGAAAATCTTCATGAAGACAAAATCTTGAATCTTGAATCATAAACCCAGAAATCTTGAATCCATAACCCAGAAATCTTGAATCTTGAATCCATAACCCAGAAATTCAACCCAGAAGAACACCATGAACATCATAAACCCAGAAATTCACCATAAGAACATCATGAACATCATAAACCCGGAAATTCAACCCAGAAGAACGTCATGAACATCATAAACCCAGAAATTCAACCCGCCGGCGGTAGTGGTGTCTGTTTCCGGCGGCGGCGGCGGTGGATTTGGTGGACAGCGGCGGTGGTGGTGCCTGTTTCCGGCGGCGGCGACTGGCGATGGGGGGTGGTGTTGTTGCCGACGGTGGTGGTGGTGCGTTTGGCGGTGGTGGACAGCGACTGGCGGCCTCTTCTCGCCGCCGACTTCTTAGTCTTCTTTCTTCCATCTTCTTGCAACCATCTCCATGGCTGCTTTTTCTCTCTCTATCTCTCCTGATTTTGTGGGATTGCTTATGGGCTGAGACGTTTTGTTTTCACGTGTATGACCACAATACCCTTATGCCCCTCTTTTATTTATGAAATTAAGTATACAAATCTCCTTAATTACAAAATTGCCACCCTATGAATCTGGTACGTTGATTTATTTTGATATATTTAATGGATGGTGATTAGGATGGTTCTATAGTTTCTAAGAATGGGGTGGTTTGTAAAAAATACCACCCCTATATATATATATATATATATATCGAACTCCTTAACATATTTTAACGTAATAATGTATGTTAATGTGATATGTTAAAACGTATTTTTTAAAACGATTTTTTAAAACGTATATATATTTATCGAAATTATGTATGTTAATGTGATATGTTAAAACGTATTTTTTAAAACGAATAATTTAAAACAATTTAATCAATTAGTTAATATATGATTATTATGTTAATACGATAGGAGTGTTAAAACGTAATATAATAAAATAAATAAATCCAAAAATATTCAATATTGGGCTCATTTCGAAGGTATCGAAGAGACGAGTACAATGGTGTAACTTGTTAAAATTAAAACGTATTTGTTAACGTATTTTAGTTAATATACGATTATGTGTGTTAATATAATAAAAGTGTAAAATTAAAATTAGAAAAGTAAAGGGTATAAAGTAAACTAAGTAAATAATTACAGGGGTATGAAATGTAACTTTAAAATCAAAATAGAACAAATAGTAAATTGCATTTTTGGTACCTGTGGTTATATGGTTTCTTTAAAAGAGGGACCTGAAAGGTGAATGGACGAAAATACCCCTGCTAGTAACGGAGGAAATAAGCGGTGTTAGTGTTGGGGTCCTGAATTTGGAGCAAATACAAAAACTGAGGGACCACTTCTTGAGATACTGAAGTTTAGGTCCCTCTTTCAAAGAAATCAGATAACCACAGGGACCAAAAATGCAATTCACTCTAAAAATGAGGATATTATAATATAGAGTAAATTACACCAGAGGTCCCTGTGGTTAGGTCAAAATCTGGATTTGGTCCCTAAAATGAAATATTTACATCAGACGTCCCTATGGTTGTCATTTGGTTTAATGTCAGATCCCTGTGGTTGTCATTTTGTTTCAAATTACTCTTTTTTTAATCTAAACCATAAGGACCAAAATTGAAACAAAATGACAGAAACAAAATGACAATCATAGGGACGTCCGATGTAATTATTTCATTTTAGGGATCAAATCCAGATTCTGATCTAACCACAGAGACCTCTGAGGTAATTTACTCTATAAAATTCAAACTTGGTATTTTAAAAAAAGATTAATACTCGATGTGTCCCAATAAAATGTGAGGTTTTCTATTTTTGACTATACAAAAAATGCTATATTTCATTTTGAGTGAATTACACTGGTGGTCCTTGTGGTTTACCTAAATCTTGAACTTGGTCCCTAAAGTATAATATCTATGATGGTGGTCTCTAATTTTTTTAATTTACTTTCACTCATTGTACTCTTATGTTTAATTTACTTTCATTCATTGTTCTCCTATGTTTACTTTACTTTCACTTATGATCCTTCAATGTTTAACATATAAGGACCATTAGTAAACGTAAATAAAAAAGTTAGGGATCACCACCGTAAATAGTGTACTTTAGGGATCAAATCCAAAATTTGAGTAAACCACATGAACCAGCAGTGTAATTCACTCTTTCATTTTTATTCAAAATTTCTCCAACATGATTTACTTTTTTGCAATCAGTGGTTATACTCTTAAAATGGGCAATTTTGATTATGAATCACTAGTTTTCCTTCTTTATTCATCCATTAAGAGATATCTTAATTATTTAATTAAAATCAAACACTTTTCATTAATGGATCAAAGAAAAGATATACCAAAAGCCTTTTTGGTTGGTTTTAAGCTTAGAATTAACCAAACATTCACAATCTATGTTATTAAAAATGATGGTAAATGGACACTAATTTAAACTTGTCTAAACGTTTCTCAGTAACAATATTCGTAACAAATATAAAGCTATTAACGTTGACACTAACTGTTTGCATATTATATTTGAGTTCCGATATCAAATTGTTAACTAACTTTTCTAAAGTTATCAAGTTATGATTTTTACGACACCACTTCGGAGAATTAAATCATGGTCAAATCAACGAGTTAAATATATTCAAATAGTTCAATAAAAATTAAAATAGGTACAAAGTTATGAGTATTAAGGGGCAACTTACTATTTTCTTATTTTATATTAAGCCTATATGATTTAAATTGTCTGTTTAGATGAATCTGGTTGTGTGAAAACTAGAGACCAGTGGGTTTGAGAAAGGCAAAAGGAGAGTGTTGAATTATTTTTGGCGTTTCTGGTATTAATTTGTTTGAGTGGCTTAACAGGGATAAGTGAACGGTCATGACTATATGTTACGTGCGAAATATGTGTTTTAATCGCAGTGGGTTGCAAACTGTCCACAGTGGGAAGTGCAAGTGTACACTGTCCACTATGATCGTCACAGCAAGTAATAGTTGGTAAAATACCAGAATCGAATCCACATGGACTGGACAATCAGGACAATATGGTTCTCATGAGCTCCTTTTACAGGTTTCAATTAGAGAGGAAAATAATACTTTGGTTTGGTTGGCGAAATAGCTACTTTGACGATTTTACTAAGATTAAAAGAAGGAATGGAGGTTAGATTTTCCCTAGATTTTATACTAAATACTCGGTCCTAAAAAATGATCCTTGTATTCGAGGTAGACATTTTCGCTAGAAAAGCCCGGTTACAAAATACTCACACCGTTTAGATAAAAATCTCATACTCTTAGTACTTATTGTTTTGTCAATGGTAATCTCAAGAATGGACCTTTTCAGGTCTCGATGGAATGTGTAGAGACAAATACTCTAAGTGTTTTTAATACACAAATTAGCTTGCCTACTCCTCCAGTGGGTTGAGATTTGCTCACTGTGCCGACCTCATTTTCGTAAGTGTCATAAGAATTCTTTCGAATCCCCTAACATCATTCAAGCTCGTGTCACTACGTTCTACTTATTTCTAAGTTAAGAACTAGACTTTAGATCCTTGCAAGTGATCGGTTTGTTCGCATCCTTGGGTAAATATCGAGAATGAATGACCAAAACAACAAATATTCTAAGTATAAAGATTACTCAAGCATTTTTAATAAAATCCAGGTACTTCTCCTTCCTACATCCCAAAGGATGTTTAGCCCATACTTGAAGTAAAGAAAGCAAAAGAGTAGAAGTTGCACATAATTAAACTGAAAGTGACTTGAATAGAACTCACAGTGGGGAACGAGGGTTCGTCCCTGTCACTGTGTATTGCGAACTACAATTAAGCTAAGAAAGTAAATTACTGAAAATTAAAGCTAGTTACTGCAGTAAATAAAAGACTAAAGCTAATGTGGTAGTTGAGAGAATTTAAGGCTAAGCAAATACTCAAGGATCCTCATAAATGATACCCAAGTGCTCCTTTATATACTAGGAGAAGGAGTTGGGTGTTACACAAAAGAGGTGGGTCTTCCAATGGGTAAAGACTGCTGTGTTGTGGCAGAAATCAGTTCCTTGTGTAATCCTTTTACCCAATGGACCCTTTTCCAAGTCAATCTCCAAGTACAAGGAGGTGTACTTGATGCTATCTCCAATGAAAACTACCTTGTACTTCTCCAACCCATATTTTCCTGTCATTTGATCCTTCTAAACTCCAGGTTTTATATTTCCAGCCCATGGTTTTCTTTTGTTTTCTTGATCTGCTCGAAGAGTGGGGAACCGGAGTGGGCACAACAGTGGTCACTGCAGGATAAAACGTGAAAAACACCCAAATTCTACCAAATAATTTATTAAAGACCATGGTTCACTCCTTTTGCTCGTTTTCGTGAAATATACCAAGAATTGGGGTTTTAAGAAGTGAAATGGCTAAAATTGACAAAATAAAGTGGAAAATAAATGGAAATAATAACTCTAAAAATAGAGTTATCACAACCTCAAACTTAAACCATTACTTGTCCCCAAGTAATAAAAAGAAAGAAATAAAATGAACAAAATGCAGTAGAACTTTTAGGGACTTACATACTTCTTGACTTGAATGGGCGTTGATCTCCTTCCTTCGATACTTCCTTCGGTTCCAAACTTGAAATTTTCACTTTTGTGTTTGCCGAAATCTTTCCCTTGTTTTCCATTAATCAATAGGGCTTTCTTGGGTTCGACGGGTTTATGGCTTTGAATATTTTCCCAAGGTTTTTTTTGCAAGTATTTCCAAACATGGACCGAAAATCTCGCTTGGAGATTTTTATTTCAAGAAGTGGGTATTTTGGATTTTTATTGGGTATGTACGCACACTTTCAGGCTTTATTTAGGTATGGCTATTTTTGTGAAAGTGGGTATTCCGATGGTCCAGAATAGGCACACCATCTTTTTCTGGGAGTGAACACTTTGATGGTCCAGAAAGGCACACCATCAAGTTTGTTAGTGACACTCCGTTTTTCTTCTGTTTTTGTATTTTTGTGTTTATCTTTTTTTTTTGGGAGGTGGGTATGGTTTACCCACCTCAAACTTAGACTTCAAAGTGTCCCCACTGTGGGCAAACTGGAAGTCACTCTGGAAGTTCCCACCTCAAACTTAAAATCTCACAGTGTCCCCACTGTGACATTGAATTAACGAACAAAGGTGGTGGTTTAGGGTACAAAAAGGATCGTGTTTGGATGCGAAAAAACGGCCTATATCATTTCATGGTACCAAGTTGAGATTCGTACTTACAAAAGGGACCTTATTAAGTCGGAAGCCGAAAGTTGTACCTTGAAATGGAAACGAGATCAAACAAGCATTCAAACAACAAATACGTTAGTACCCAAAAGTACCTTGTAACACCCCAAAAACGGGGGTCAACAAAAACTTCCATAAAACGGAAGAGTGGTACGCATTACTAAAGTAAAAGTATACATAATTATCTTTACATAACCATTAATACTAAGATTTAGATAATTATAACTATTAATGGACCACTAGCTTATCTAATCTCTACTATAGAAATCAAATTACAAAAGATGTCGGAAAGTTCTATCATAAATCTTCTAATCTTTAGCTCTCCAACAATGATTCCATGCTCACAACCCATGTCTAAACCTTCTTGTGTCCGGAACCACTAATATCTGTAACACATAAAACACATAACAAGTGTTAGGCTTTTAAAGCCTAAGTGAGGTTTACACATAGCACATAGAGCATAATCATAGCATGTAGGAATAACAATTCGATACATTCACAAATTGGATTCCATGGAGAAGGTCCATATCACTACCCAGTTACATCATAATCGAAGATATACCTTGATCGGTACCCCACGGTATTGTCACAAGGCATAACACAACGGAAAACCCCACGGTATCCGAGGGTATGAATCAATTACACTTACCCCACGGTGTGTAAGAATATATCCTCCAATGCCTACTAGGTGCTCCTCCAATTACGTGAATACCAAATATGTTAATCCAAATAAAATTCAAAGCATATTTAGCACTTAACAATGGTCCAACCATTTAACATATCAATTCTACTTCCATGTAGTTCATACACATCCATATGTATCAAATCACATTCTATGTAATATCAATAATAAACATCCATGTTTACAATTCAATAATATGTCCATTTTGACCATTAAGCCATCTTTGCTTCATTAAGACATATATTAAGCCATCATCATAATCACATACCAATGATATATAATCAAACCCAACCTTTAACACTAACATTACCATGGCATTCTAAGTAATAAAACACAATTAATCCTCCATAACTTACTTGAACTCTTCTTGTTTCCCCCTTAACCATTAAGAGCTTATTAATCAAGATTTCTCATTATCAATACCAAAATCAAGATAAAGAATAGTAGTAAAGTATAATACAACCAATTAGATACAAGTTACTCACCTTAATTCTTCAATTGGTATAACCCTAACTTGAAGACTTGAACCCAATTACTCCAATCGAGATGAAATGAAGATGCAAAGCCCTAATTGAAGTTCAATTGGTAAGATTCATCTACTAATTGCTTGAATTGGATTAGGATTAATAGAAGTTGATTTACCTTAGGTTTAGATGAAGAAGTCGTCTGAGAGTGAAGAGCAGAGCAAACTATCTATTTTAAGAGTTCTAATTTAAGAAATGAGTGACTAAGAACTAAGAGGTGGGTTTTAACCCCCTTTCAACACGTCAGGTGCTCGGCGCCCGCGCCCGCGCCACCATCCGCGCCAACCTCTGTTTGTTTGCTTCCCATTTTCCACTAATTTGGCCGTAACTTCTTCGTTAGAACTCCGTTTTTACCCCGGAAAGTACCGTTGGACTCGTATTCAAATTACCCATCCAACTAATCCATAAAATCTAATATTTAACTTTATCATCTATTTTTCATTAATTTCCTTAAGGAATAAACTTACGAATTTCTATCGGAAGTTCTCAAATAACAAGTAACAATCACGGAAATTACTTAGGAAATCAATTATAATTTAAGAAGTCAAAATATAAAGAAATATTAGGACTATTATTACTCACAAGGATTTTCCGGGTGTTACAATTCTTCCAACCTTAAAACGATTTCGTCCTCGAAATCTATATTCTTTACAACCCAAAGTCAACTGACTCACTGTCGACCAAAATTCAACAATTCTTAACGGGAATCTAAATTCCATCCACACGGTCTATAAAGACAATTCCTCGAACAATTGTTTATTAACAAAGTCCCTACACATACGTTGTACTTATGTACGGATAAACGTTCCAACCATAGAGAAACTCCCAACCATGCAACTTCAGTCGTCTCCCAACCTTAAAATGTTCTATACATCTTGATTTCAGTTTCAAACTCTAAATCTATTTAAGGCTCAATTAATACTGAGACCAACCGAATCTCTAATTTCAATTGTCCCTATCGTTAACGGCCATACACATCCAAAGAGCTCTAATAGACTCCAAAATCCATCTCAATAATTAATCATCAAACGGACAAGTTCATTAACCATACACAAAGATTAGTTCATTAAAACCACTCATCACAAATGAGTATCTTAAGGTTACTACTACCATCACCATCATTCTTTTTAAAATCGGCTACAATTCCCCGATTACACTAAAGGTGTTTGGCCTTAAACCCAAAAGTTGACAACTTATTATCACCAACCTTTGCACTCTAACCAAACCCACACATGAGTTCCATTCACAAATAAAAATCTAGAAGGAACAAGGATTCGTCTTTCATATTTCCTGAACCTTACTTCTTTCCTCATTATCCGCTCCCCAACTTAGATTTGTAAGTCTCCTTAAAGTAACCGTTTATCATTAAACCTTTATCCGAATATTGCTTGGTCTTCCATACCGTCATCATCCACATCTCAATCTCCAGGTCTAAAAATAACATTAATGTATACTGCTTGAAAATCCATACTCACTTTAAATTGAGCATACTCACCACTTTTGAATACTTCTATATCTACGGCACCCATCACTACATCTATGACCCACACGTTTCTTCAGTATAAAGTACTACCACTTCCTCACATCAATATCGTACTACGCGACCACATTGCAACCAAGCACTAAAATATTATATATCAAAGGTGATAATTCCATTGAACCTGTAGTATAACTACATTCTTAGGTCCGACCTTTCTATCATTACTTCCTACGTTAGCATGAAGTACTACCCTTCAATCATTATTTGTCTCTTTCTCCCAACTTTTCCACATACCGATAATACTTTCTCATCTTTATTAAACTTCCTATGATTCAAAATCATAAACTCATTTAACGACTCACACAACCCAAAATCACTTTGGATAAACTCACACTACCGCTCGACATTCTATTCCAATTTTAGCCAAATCACTACACCATCTTACAACCACATATTCCAACAGCTTTATTGACAACTAGTACTGTTCATCTGGAATCCCCGAAAAGACTTTCATCTAATGTTCCCTCTTTATAACTTCTTATTACTGGTTGACACATTTATCTTGACAATTAATGCCACTACTCGATCGTACATTCTCCACTCATAACATCTCACAGCAGACCAGATCCCTCATGGTCATTCGTACACAATTCAAATTTACCTTCATGCTCTCCCGCACAATTAACCGAATCTATTTCATTACTTTATTCCTCCCCAACTTTAGTTTGAACTACAACTCACGAGTTTCTAATTAACTTAAACTTACTCGCTTCTTACTAATTCTTTGTGATTCCAAACCATTATATATACAGTGCACACTCCATCGCAAATCGACATAGTCCATACCCTTACCATGTTCGTGCCTAATTCTTCATTCTATATAAACCATCTACATCATAAGTAGAATGTTCATCTACAACAATAGTCTTTCACTATCCTAACACCCCCCACAAGGTGATCCTTCAACTTTTAATCTTCCGATTCTAACTTAACATTCATACATGATCTCAAAAGAAAATCAATGTATTCACATTATGTAAACTTTAATTATAATACAATTCATGTAATTCCAACCCCCAAGCCTATGTCGAGTTAATTAAACCGACGAATACCCTTAAGACTCAACCGAGTCCAAAACCAAGCCATCTACTCAAAGGGTCTATTGACCATTTATCAATATCAACTCATGAAATTTAAAATACATCTAATCCCACATCATGCAACACACGCTTCGAGACATGATAATCTCACGACCCCTTCATTGCTACTTTCCCAATGAAGTCAATTCATATATGTATCTATATGTACACGTATATACAACTCTATATACTTCACATTATATATATATATATATATATATATATTATTTTGCCAAAGTTCATTAATCCCAAAGGTACTAAAAATACAAGATCATCAAACGGTCCTCACACATAAGACCAATATTTAAACCGACACTTATTAAAAAATGCGATTAAGCATATATCACACCATAATTATTGCACAACCACAATAAACTTCTAAAAGTGTACTTTGACCACCTAACTTTCACTTATGTAATAATTTAACCAAAACCTCTTCCACTCGTGATTTATTCGCCAATCACTCAAAATCCCCACATATGGTGTTTCACAAGATATGTATTGTCCGCATTCTATAACATTCTGTAACATCCCCAGTCCACCGTACACGATATTGTCCGCTTTGCGGATACCCTCTGCATAACAGCATACCGGCACCGCTCACGGTTTTGTTCCTGCCCGCACTGGCATACGCGGGACGCACCCAGACCGCACCCTGTGACAGGCAAAAGGCCTCATACATCTTACACAACTGCAGATTTCAATGTCAATAGTCGACCTATTGATACTTCTTTAATCTATTCATTAACAAGGACTGAACCTAATCCTTTCAACATAACATAATTCAATTTACATCTCATCGTCTTCATTTCAAACTTATTCGTGCAATACTAATATCACAAAATCACCATAAATTCTTATTTAACGTCGAGGGTATTTCCTTTCTGTCTCATCACACTACTCATAGCAATTTGCTAATTCCATCACCTTGATGACTACTAATCCTTCCTCCGGACACAACCGTCCCTTGCCAACTGTATTTCTAGTTACCAAACAAGAGTATAGACCTTCTTACAATGACACTAAAGTCCACTTTCAACTCTCCCATTGTTCACCTTCTTCTTGAACACAATTACCAAAACTACAACCATTCTCCCATGATTTATCCAACACCTCTCCAATCTCAGTGTTCTTTCTTAGCTTATAGTAATATTTTACGACTTAGTTCGTTCATAGCCTTCAGGCATAACAATGTATTAAATATATTATTTCGCACATTTCCTCATTTTAAAGAATAACACTTAGAGCAACTTGGGTACACATGACCCCAAAATTC
This sequence comes from Saussurea involucrata, assembly GCA_033807775.1. Taxonomy (NCBI): domain Eukaryota; kingdom Viridiplantae; phylum Streptophyta; class Magnoliopsida; order Asterales; family Asteraceae; genus Saussurea; species Saussurea involucrata. The sequence goes on from CM066324.1 coordinate 15,698,726, forward strand.
TTATAACTTCAGTGTACTGCACAACGATCACGAGAATTGTTTGCATACTACTTTCCGAAAAACTTACTCTTTTTCAATCAAAACGATGTTGTTATGACCGTAATATATTTAATGAAAATCTTTTCATATGACAAAAGTTGAAAGAAATTACCGACACGAAGTAAGCTAATCGGTTCTCCCACTCATTTATATTTAACTTTTCTTGTAAAGTATGAAGTATTTTGCAAATTGCTAAACTCAAAATTTCACTGTGCGACGTAAATGGTATTGCCTTTTTCTTTAAATACCCACGTGCACATACTGACTCATCATCGACTAAATTGCTATTTATGCATTTGTTTTGAAATCACGAAAACCCATGTAACACACACTCGAGGACACCATGCATAAAACTCTACCTGTAATTAAAGGCTATTCACTCAAACAAGGTCTATCGTTTAACTCACGCAACTTATCATTGATGCTCTATTTCCAACCAGTGGTTACCCTCTCAGCCTTCTAAAACTTGTTATACATGCCTTCCAAGGCTCACTTACTCAACCATTTCATACTATTCCCATCTTGATCAAACATTTTACATTCTATTTCCACACATTTCAATCCACTTATTTAAGGTTGTCTCGGCGGACTTTCATGAGTCTCGCCAGTTCTAGGTTGTCCTTCCAACCCTCAATCATTTACCGATCTGTCCTCCAAATAATTGAAAGACCTTGGTGGCGTTTTTACCATCATTATGCTATAAAACAAAAGATAACCCTGAGAAATGGTTATATAAATATAATCACATGAAACGTACTTTACCGATCATTAGTCACTGGAACAATTTAGAAACAAGTATGCTTATGTAACAATATATTCATAATAACAGTAGCTAATTGAGATTGTGAATATATCATACATGAGAATCCTCATTACCGTCGTTACCGTACTAATTTCACGTATTTCTGTCGACCCTAAGGCCATCCCGTCTTAATACTTCTACCCAATCTCACGATTCATAACTTAATTCATCTCAGCTTAAGTCTAAGTACCTCCTCATCATACTTAGTTCACTTAAACTAAAGCTCTGATACCAACTTGTAACACCCCAAAAACGGGGGTCAACAAAAACTTCCATAAAACGGAAGAGTGGTACGCATTACTAAAGTAAAAGTATACATAATTATCTTTACATAACCATTAATACTAAGATTTAGATAATTATAACTATTAATGGACCACTAGCTTATCTAATCTCTACTATAGAAATCAAATTACAAAAGATGCCGGAAAGTTCTATCATAAATCTTCTAATCTTTAGCTCTCCAACAATGATTCCATGCTCACAACCCATGTCTAAACCTTCTTGTGTCCGGAACCACTAATATCTGTAACACATAAAACACATAACAAGTGTTAGGCTTTTAAAGCCTAAGTGAGGTTTACACATAGCACATAGAGCATAATCATAGCATGTAGGAATAACAATTCGATACATTCACAAATTGGATTCCATGGAGAAGGTCCATATCGCTACCCAGTTACATCATAATCGAAGATATACCTTGATCGGTACCCCACGGTATTGTCACAAGGCATAACACAACGGAAAACCCCACGGTATCTGAGGGTATGAATCAATTACACTTACCCCACGGTGTGTAAGAATATATCCTCCAATGCCTACTAGGTGATCCTCCAATTATGTGAATACCAAATATGTTAATCCAAATAATATTCAAAGCATATTTAGCACTTAACAATGGTCCAACCATTTAACATATCAATTCTACTTCCATGTAGTTCATACACATCCATATGTATCAAATCACATTCTATGTAATATCAATAATAAACATCCATGTTTACAATTCAATAATATGTCCATTTTGACCATTAAGCCATCTTTGCTTCATTAAGACATATATTAAGCCATCATCATAATCACATACCAATGATATATAATCAAACCCAACCTTTAACACTAACATTACCATGGCATTCTAAGTAATAAAACACAATTAATCCTCCATAACTTACTTGAACTCTTCTTGTTTCCCTCCTTAACCATTAAGAGCTTATTAATCAAGATTTCTCATTATCAATACCAAAATCAAGATAAAGAATAGTAGTAAAGTATAATACAACCAATTAGATACAAGTTACTCACCTTAATTCTTCAATTGGTATAACCCTAACTTGAAGACTTGAACCCAATTACTCCAATCGAGATGAAATGAAGATGCAAAGCCCTAATTGAAGTTCAATTGGTAAGATTCATCTACTAATTGCTTGAATTGGATTAGGATTAATAGAAGTGGATTTACCTTAGGTTTAGATGAAGAAATCGTCTGAGAGTGAAGAGCAGAGCAAACTATCAGTTTTAAGAGTTCTAATTTAAGAAATGAGTGACTAAGAACTAAGAGGTGGGTTTTAACCCCCTTTCAAACTAAACACAAAATAAAATTGTTTTGGGAGCAAACGAGATAAACCATTGTTTTAACAAACCATTCAGGGGGTTGGGGTTGCATCTGGTGAACTGGCGGCGTCATCTTCATCAAATTCATCATCGCTAGCATAAGTCGGGCAAATATCCTCAGGAAAATCTGGGAGCTGAGCAGCTAGCACCGGGTTGGCCTCCTTCATCATCAGGCCCATCACCTCATCCCGTTCTCTTGTGTACATCCAAATTTTCTGCGTGGCCCGGTTCTGATATCGCTGCTCACCTTCCAGCAACTCGATCCTGTATGTGAGCTTCTTCAAAGCTGCCAAGATCTCTCCCATTTGGTTGCTTGACGATCCTGCCTCGGTTGAATGGAGTGGTGTATGCGGCGTTCTCACAACATTCTCCTCAGCAATGGTCACAGTGGGGTGAACAGTCCCCACTGTGGGGATATCTTCTTCTGGTTCAGATGGAGGAGTGGTGACGTACCTTCCCATCTTGCGGATGGTTTGTGCGCTGATGTTGCTTGTGGAGTCAAACCACTGATCCTCCACCGCTGAGGGTACACCTGCGTCTATCATTAGTAACGTAATGAGGCAAGGAAGGGGCAAGACTACCTTCTTTCGGTTCCGAGCTTGATCGATGGCCGCATGCATAACAATCCCGACGTTGATCTTTCTTCCAGTGAGGAGGCAGTACAACAAAGCACATTTATGCATAGACAATGTGGTATCGTGCGATGTTAGGGATAAAGAGGCATGGAGAAATTGGAACCAAACAGCGGCCTCGGTAGTGAGGGAGCTAGCGTTTAGGCACCTTCTCTGGTCGTCTTTATTCCACGGCTTCCCCTCGGCTGCTATTTCGAGCAAAACGAGATCCTCGTCCGCCGGGGTCATTTTCTTTAAAAACTGGGCAAACTTACACACAGCCGGGTTCCTTCTTCCTAATACCCGGTTAATCGTTCCTGGATTATAACTCACTTATTTTCCCCGAACTACCACAGTGGGATCCTTTGCTTGAGAGGCCTCGGCGTAAAATTCACGCACTAACGAGGCATTCGCGCGTCGATTGGCTGCGGCCAAAATCGACCAGTCTTGCGCTACAATCCTATTCTTAACAAATGGGTTTGCCTCAACAAACTCAGGGTCGAAACCCCTCTCCAACTTCAGTTTCTGTGTAGCAATGCACTCATAGTGGGCAACCACCTCCGGAGTGGTGAACTGCCTGGGCACCCCACTGGGGGCATGCGCAGTGCCCACTGTGGATTGATGTGGGTTTTGGGTTTGAACTTGGTCATCCCCAACATCAACCTCAACAGAAGATGAACTCAAAGAGGGTTGAAGATTTGTACCTTTCTTTGACGGTTGTTTTGCCGGCCTCTTTGTCGGTTTTTTCAGAGCTTTGGTCACCGCAGACTTGGTGACCACGCCTTTCTTCCTCATGACGCCTCCTCTCGACCTCTTCCTTTCTTTTTCTAATGGCTTCCATTTTCTGTTTGAACTCCTCTGCTAACCGCCTCTCTTCTTCTTCGGCTAGAAGCGCCTCAGTCTCGAAATGGGTGACACTGGTGTCTGAGACCCGCGAGGATGAAATACCCTTTGGGCTTTCGTGCCTTGAAGAACCCTCATCGGTCACACCGGAGATGATCGGGTTTTCGCCGGAGACCGGCGGCGGTTCGTTTAGGTCGCCGATGACAGTTTCCGGCGGTTGTTCCTCGGCGGTCCTGCGGCGGATGGTCGCACGTGTGGGTGCATCGGGGTTGGTGTTCATCCTCTTGGTTCTTGCCATTTTTATGGTTTTAGGAAGGTTTTTTTTTAGATTGGGTTTCTTGGAGAGAAATGGAGAAGAAAGAGTGTTTTTGAATATTTTAGAAGTGAAAGTGGTTTTTGAGGGGTTAAGGTGGTTTTTGGAATTTTGGAAAAGGGTTTAGGGTGGAACCGTCGGTTTCTAGGAGAGAGAGAGAAGGACTATGATGGTTTTTCTTGAAAGTTGAAGGGGTTATGACAAATGGCAGAAAAGTAGACTTTGATGGCAGAAAAAGTTGAAAGCTTGTCAGCATTGGGCCCCAAAAATGGTCCCATCTTCCGTCAGATTTAAGAGTGGGGAGCGCAGTGACCTGAGCCTTCCCCACTGCGAAGCATTTTCTTCCATAAAACGACAATTTCGCCTACACACATAAAAACAAACTACCATGCAGAATTAAAAAGACCAAAAATAATAAAAAGACAGCAAATAACTGAAATAAAATATTTACAAACGATTTGTGACTTTGCTTAACCATAGTGGTATGGAGAGTGGGCTGGAATGTGGGCACTTTCATTCAGAAAGTGCTTCACCCTTTGCCCATTGACTTTGAACGTTTGACCAGATTGTGGGGACTTCAGCTCCACTGTTCCAAAGGGACTTACCTTGACAATGGTATATGGTCCCGTCCAACGAGATTTTAGCTTACCTGGAAAGAGTTTAAGACGAGAATTGAACAATAATACCTGTTGTCCCTCCATGAACTCCCTATGGTTAATTCGACGATCATGCCACATCTTGGTCTTCTCCTTATACAACTTTGCGTTTTCATAGGAGTGATATCGCAACTCTTCTAACTCATGCAACTGTAGAGTCCTTTTGATTCCCGCAGCACACTCACTCATGTTAAGCTCTTTAAGGGCCCAAAATGCCTTGTGCTCCAATTCAATCGGTAGATGGCAAGCTTTGCCAAAAACTATTTTAAATGGAGACATTCCCAAAGGAGTTTTATAGGCCGTTCGGTAGGCCCAAAGAGCATCATCGAGTTTGGTTGACCAATCTTTTCGGTGCGGTTTAACAACTTTTTCTAAAATTCCTTTGATCTCACGGTTTGAAAGCTCGGCCAAACCGTTGGTTTGCGGATGGTATGCGGTGGCCACTCTATGATGTATGTCATATTTAGCAAGAACCGAGGCCATGACTTTGTTTATAAAATGGGTGCCTTCGTCACTAATCAATGCCCGTGGTGTTCCAAATCGAGTGAAAATATTTTTATGCAAAAATTTCACCACGGTGTTGGCATCATTAGAGTGACATGCGACGGCTTCCACCCATTTCGAAACATAGTCTACCGCAACCAAGATATAAATATTATTATTGGAATTTGGAAAGGGTCCCATGAAATCGATCCCCCAAACATCAAAAAGTTATACCTCTAGAATGTTGTTAAGAGGCATTTCGTTCCTTTGCGAAACGTTCCCGGTGCGTTGACATTGCTCACAACTTTTCACAAATTCATAAGAGTCTTTAAACATAGTGGGCCAAAAATACCCACTTTGCAAGATTTTTGCAGCAGTGCGGTTTCCACCAAAGTGGCCACCGTAGTGGGATGTGTGACAACCATGGAGTATTTGATGTTGCTCACTCCCGTGGATACAACGCCTCAATATTTGATCCGTCCCTATCTTATACAAGAAAGGGTCGTCCCAAACATATTGTCGTGTATCATGTAAAAACTTTTTAAATGGTTGTCCACTTATCCCATGGGGTTTTAGTCCACTTGCTAAAAAGTTGGCAATGTCATCATACCAAGGAATATTATTTTCGAGATGTTGGCCTGATAACAATTGTTCATCGGGAAAATTTTCTCTGACCGGAGTGGGATCAACAGTGCCCACTATCTTCTCGAGCCTGGACAGATGGTCAGCTATCTGATTACTTGTTTATTTCCTATCAACGATCTCAAGGTCAAATTCTTGCAGCAATAAAACCCACCTAATCAAGCGTGGCTTGGAATCAGCCTTGTTGATCAAGTATTTTATTGCCGCATGATCTGTGTGCACTATGACCTTTGTCCCTATCAAGTATGACCTGAAACGATCAAAAGCAAACACCACTGCAAGTAATTCTTTTTTAGTTACTGTGTAATTAATCTGAGTTTCAATCAGTGTTCTACTCGCATAATAATGGGGTGAAAAACTTTGTTCTTTTTCTGTCCAAGAACAGCCCCCACAGCCCACTCGCTGGCATCACACATCACTTCGAATGGGAGTGACCAGTCTGGAGTGGTCACTATGGGTGCTGTGACTAAGGCTTCCTTGATTGTTTCAAAAGCATTTTGGCATTCTTTTGTAAATATGAAGTCTTTTTCATGCTGCAACATGTTGCATAATTGTAATTTTTAAAAAATCCTTGATGAACCTCCTATAAAAACCTGCATGGCCTAAAAACTTCGAATGCCTTTCACAGTTGTGGGTTCGGGAAGTTGTGCCACTACCTCAAGCTTGGCTTTATCGACTTCCAACCCTCTTTTTGAGACAAGATGACCTAGGACAATACCTTCTTCTACCATAAAATGACATTTTTCCCAATTTAAAATAAGGTCGTGGGTCTCACATCTCACTAAGCTTTTTTCTAAATTCCACAAGCAGTTGTCGAATGATGTCCCTATTACAGAAAAGTCATCCATAAAAACTTCTATGGTGTCTGGTACGTGTGAAATGTGTGTTTTAATCGCAGTGGATTGCAAACTGTCCACAGTGGGAAGTGCAAGTATACACTGTCCACTATGATCGTCACAACAAGTAATAGTTGGTAAAATACCAGAATCGAATCCACAGGGACTGGACAATCAAGACAATATGGTTCTCATGAGCTCCTTTTACAAGTTTCAACTAGAGAGGAAAATAATACTTTGGTTTGGTTTGGTGAAATAGCTACTTTAAACGAATTACTAAATGATAAAAAGGAGGAATGTAGGTTGGATTTTCCCTAAATTTTATCTCAAATACTCGGTCCTTAGAGTGATCCTCGTATTCGTGGTAGACATTTTCGCTAGAAAAGCCCGGTTACAAAATACTCACACCTTTAGATGAAAATCCCATACTCTTAGTACTTGTTGTTTTGTCAATGGTAATCTCTAAATGGACCTTTTCAGGCATCGATGGAATGTGTAGAGACAAATACTCTAAGTGTTTTTAATACACAAATTAGCTTGCCTACTACTCCAGTGGGCAGAGATTAGCTCACTATGCCGACCTCACTTTCGTAAGTGTCATAAGAATTCTTTCGAATCCCCTAGCATCATTCAAGCTCGTGTCACTGCGTTCTACTCATTTCTGAGTTAAGAACTAGACTTTTAGATCTTTGCAAGTGATCGGCTTGTTCGCATCTTTGGGTAAATATCGAGAATGAATGACCAAAACAATAAATATTCTAAGTATAAAGATTACTCAAGCATTTTCTATAAAATCCAGGTACTTCTCCTTCCTACATCCCAAGGGATGTTTAGCCTAACATTTCTGAAGTAAAGAAAACAAAAGATGAAGATTTGCACATAATAAAACTGAAAGTGACTTGAATTAACTGCTCACAGTGGGGAACGAGAAGTCGTCCCTGCACTGTGTATTACGAACTACAATTAAAATAAACTACTGAAATTAAATGCTAAGTTACTGCAGTAAATGAAAGCTTACAACTTAAAGAAGTACTAGATAAAATTGCAAGAAAGATGGATGCAATAAATGAGACCCAACACCCCTTTTTATACTAAGAAGGAGGTGTTGGTCTTTACACAAAAAAAAGTTTATCCAAGGTGTAAGGACTGCAGGGAAATGCTGAAATCAGCTCAAAGGATAATACTTCAATCTTCCATGTACAACTCTCTTTACCCAATGGTCCTTTAGAAGTCAACTTTTGCAAGTACAAAGGTACAATCATTATGTAAAGCCTTGAGGAACACTTGTAACAGCCAAATCTCAGCTTCTCTGCCATTTGAACCTTCTTAATCTCCAGATTTTATATTTCCAGCCCAAGGCTTTCTTGATCTGCTCGAAGAGTGGGGAGCAGAGTGGGCACTGTATACGTCACTGCGGATAGAAAATCGTGAAAAACACCCAAACTTCCACCAAATAATTTATTAAAGACCATGGTTCACTCCTTTTGCTCGTTTTCGTAAATCATACCAAGAATGGGGGTTTTTAGAAGTGAAATGGCTAAAATTGACAAAATAAAGTGGAAAATAAATGGAAATAATAACTCAAAAAATAGAGTTATCACAACCTCAAACTTAAATCATTACTTGTCCCCAAGTAATAAAATGAAAAACAATGCATAAAGATCTTTGAGGGACTTACATACTTCTTGACTTGAATGAGCGTTTGATTTCCTTCCTTCGATACTTCCTTCGGTTCAAACTTGAAAATTTCACTTTTGTGTTTGACGAAATCTTTCTCTTGTTTTCCATTAATCAATAGGGCTTTCTTGGGTTTTACGGGTTTATGGCTTTGAATATTTTCCCAAGGGTTTTTGGCAAGTATTTCCAAACATGGACCGAAAATCTCGCTTGGAGATTTTTATTTCAAGAAGTGGGTGTTTTGTATTTTGCAAGGGTAAGCACGTACACTTTCAGGCTTTATTTTGGGTATGGCTATTTTTGTGAGAGTGGGTATTCTGATGGTCCAGAATAGGCACACCATCTTTTTCTGGGAGTGAGCACTTTGATGGTCCAGAAAAGGCACACCATCAATTTTGTTAGTGACACTCCGATTTTCTTCTGTTTTTGGGGTTTTTGTGTTTTTTTTTTGTTTTTTTTTGGAGGTGGGTATGGCTTACCCACCTCAAACTTAGACTTCACAGTGTCCCCACTGTGGGCAAACTGTAAGTTCCCACCTCAAACTTAAAATCTCACAGTGTCCCCACTGTGACATTGAATTAACGAACAAAGGTGGTGGTTTGGGGTACAAAAAGGATCGTGTTTGGATGCGAAAAACGGCCTATATCATTTCAAGGTATCAAGTTGAGATTCGTACTTACAAAAGGGACCTTTTTAAGTCGGAAGCCGAAAGTTGTACCTTAAGATGGAAACGAGATCAAACAAGCAATCAAACAACAAATACGTTAGTACCCAAAAGTACCTACCCAGTGGTAGGATTTTCATGCATCAAAACGCAAAAAAAAATGTAGCAAACATTGTCAAAGCCTAGCCATAGGCACAAAATATAAAACAAACCGAAATTTAAAATTGTTTTAGGAGCAAACGAGATAAACCATTGTTTTAACAAACCATTCAGGAGGTTGGGGTGGCAGTTGGGGTGACATGTCGCCAGAATTCTCCTCCTCGAAATCATCTTCTTTTCGACCCTAATCCTTTCCTCTTCCTCTCTTGCCAACCGTTCGGCTTCCTCTCGTTGTTTCCTCTCCTCCTCTTCCTTTGCCAGCCTTTCTTCCTCTTCCTTCCTCTTTCTCTCAACCTTTTCTTTCTTCTTTTTAAGCGCAAGGATTTTTTTTGTAGGGTTGGGTTGGAGCGGTTCGAGAGAGAAAAATGGAGAAGAAGAGTATGTGTGTTTTTGAATATTTGGAGTAAAGGTGGTTTTTGGAATTTAGAATGGAAAGGGTTTATCTTTTGGGTAATAAAATGGAGGGAAACGGTCCTTTTTGGAGAGAGAGAGAGTGATAATGATAGCTTTTCTTGAAAAATGGAGAAATGGGTGTAAGATGGCAGCAAAAGTTGACTGATTTGTAAGAAAAAGTTGATGTGTGTCAGCCTTGGGCCCCTCAAAAACCGTCCTATCCTTCTTCAGATTTGGAGTGGGGAACGCAGGGACATGCATCTCCCCACTGCGAAGCTTTTTCCTCCAAGAAGCGGCAATTTCTCCTACACACATTAAAACAAACTACCATGCAGAATTAAAAAGACCAAAAATAATAAAAAGACAGCAAATAACTGAAATAAAATATTTACAAGTGATCCCGATGTTTCTTAACCAAAGTGGGATGGAGAGTGGGATGGAATGTGGGCACTCTCGTTCAGAAAGTGCTTCACCCTTTGCCCATTGACTTTGAAGATTTTTCCGGATTGAGGAGCCATTAAGTCCAGAGTTCCAAAAGGACCTACCTTGACCACAGTGTAAGGCTCTTTCCATCGTGATTTTAAATTTTCCGGAAACATCCTTAACCTTGAATTAAAAAGTAGCACTTTTTGTCCCTCCCCAAACTCTCCATGAGTGATTTTTTGGTCAGGCCACCACTTGATCTTCTCCTTGTTGGTTTTTGCATTTATGTAGGAGTGATGACAGAGTTCTTCTAACTCATTGAGGTAGGCATATTTTAAGTGGGAAGGCAATGGCTTCAAATTCAAGTCAGGGGGATTTTTGGATGGTAGTTTGACATGTCTATCTTTGAAATCTAGCTGCTCAAAAGCTGCCAAGATCTCGGTACACTCATCCTCAAAAGTGTTATCATTCTCAGATTCGGAGTGCTCACTCTCACTCCCCACTGTGGGCACTGTGTCAAGACGGTGGGTTCCATTAATCGAACTCAAAGCAAAACAGTCTTCGGTTTCCATATACTTAAGGGCCTTGAAGACATTGAAAGTTACCTCTTGGTCATTAACCCGCATCGTGAGTTCTCCTTTGTGCACATCAATCAAAGTACGTCCGGTTGTAAGAAACGGACGCCCTAAGATGATTGGGATTTCTTTATCAACCTCATAATCTAGAACTAGAAAATCGGCAGGGAAGATAAACTTATCCACTTGGACCAGAACGTCTTCTATTTTCCCTTTGGGGTAGGCAATGGACCGGTCGGCTAGTTGTAATGTCACGGTTGTGGGTCTAGCCTCTCCAATACCTAACTTGTTAAAAATGGACAGCGGCATCAAGTTGACACTAGCTCCTAAATCACAAAGTGCTTGACCTACTTCTTGTCCTCCTATAATGCATGGAATGGTGAAACTACCCGGGTCTTTCAACTTAGGTGGAATCTTGCTAGTAAGGAGGGCACTACATTCTTCGGTCAAAGTCACAGTTTCAAACTCACCCAACTTTCTTTTTTTGTTCAAAATATCCTTTAAAAATTTAACATAGCTTGGCATTTGCTCGAGAGCCTCTACCAAGGGTATGTTAATGTGAAGTTGTTTAAAAATGTCTAAGAATTTTTTAAATTGAACATCGACATTTTTCGGCTTCATTCTTTCAGGAAAAGGAATACTTCGTGGGTCAATTTGAGCTTGCTGTGATATTGGCTTTGGAATAGTAGGCTTTGGGACAGGTCCAAGAGTGGGAAGGTCAGGGATGTCGGTCCCCACTGTGGGGATCACAGTGACTTGAGGAGTGCCCACTGTGGTGCTCACAGTAGGTTTTTGAGGCGAATCATCAGATTCAAAAATGATATTTTTCAGATCCTTTCCACTCCTCAGAGTTATGGACTTGACATGTTCTGGTCCTTTTCCTATCACCCTAGCTTGCTCGGTATCACTAGGTAACGTTCCTGGTGGTCTATTCTTAACTTCAACGGCTAGTTGTCCTACTTGGGTCTCTATATTCCTAATGGCTGCTTGAGTTTGATTCATAAAACCCTTGAGAATTGACTCGATCGATTGTTGAACCTCAGCTGGTTGGTTGGATCGTGGTTGGTATGGTTGTGAGGACTGCCCTTGGTAAAAGTTCTGTGGTTGCTGCCCACTGTGATGTGAGGATTGCCCACTGTGATGTGATTGAAATCCAGGGGGGTTGTGTGGTCTTTGCTGGATATGACTCGGCCCTTGGGGTTGGAGTCCTTGATTACCAGACCAAGAGAAATTCGGATGATTTTCCAACCTGGATTATAAGTCTGCGAATAAGGGTTGTTCCTCGGGTTGGTCCCTATAACATTAACAGATTCGGGATTTGCTGGACAATAATCAAAAACATGCTCCTCTCCACAAAGGGAGCAGTTATCAGCGAGATGGGTTGCGGAATTGACTTGGCCTCGATTTTGATTTAAAACGATTTTTGTCAAGGCCACTAATTGTGCATTCATGGTTTTGAGTGCCTCGGAATCGATGGTGTTGGTCTTTGACATTGGTGCTCTCGGATTTGACCATTCGGTATTGTTGTTGGACACTTTTTCTAAGATTTGATATCCTTCGTTGTAAGTCATACTCGTAAATGTTCCACCCGCTGTTGCATCTAAGATGATTTTGGCTGCATTGGAAAGACCATTGTAAAAGGTCTCCAATTGGATGCAATGTGGGATGCCATGATGTAGGCACTTTCGAAGTAAATCTTTAAATCGTTCCCATGCATCCGAAACAGCCTCATCTTCCTCTTGCCTAAACAAAATTATATCATTTCGAAACCTAACATTCCTTGTTGGAGGAAAGTATTTTTGCAAAAATCTATCGCAAGCTCTTGCCAAGTGGTTATCGAGTGAGGTGCATGTGCGTTCAGCCAAGACTTCGCCTTGTCCCTTAATGAAAAAGGGAAAAGCCTTAGTCTTAATGCCTCATCACTAACACCTTGCAACTGAAAGGAATCGGTCATTTCTAAAAAAGATTTTAAGTGCGAGTGTGGATCCTCAGATGGCGATCCTCCAAATTGACCCATGGGTTGGATCATTTGAAACATCACCGGTTTGAGTTCAAAATGTGTTGCAACAATATTGTGTCTCAAAATTCCGGAGCTTAAATCACCAACTCCGGAAGTAGCATAGTCCCGTATTTTTCGATCTTTGCTATCGGCAATCGTGATTGTGGTCTCCACTACAGGTGGCGGTATTGCAGCCATGTTCACAGTGGGGATCACAGGGGGTTGTCGATTTTTGTTTTTGCGTCTTCTTCGAAAAGTTTTCTCTATTTCAAGATCGATTGGTAACAAAGGTTCGTGTTGTTGCCTTGGCATGCAACACGAAAAGCTTAGAAAAACGAGTTACTCGGGCTCGAACAAAAACTAATGTCTTGAGATTTAAAATCACGCCAGTCCCCGGCAACGGCGCCAAAAACTTGGTACGTGCGAAATGTGTGTTTTAATCGCAGTGGGTTGCAAACTGTCCACAGTGGGAAGTGCAAGTGTACACTGTCCACTATGATCGTCACAACAAGTAATAGTTGGTAAAATACCAGAATCGAATCCACATGGACTGGACAATCAAGACAATATGGTTCTCATGAGCTCCTTTTACAAGTTTCAACTAGAGAGGAAAATAATACTTTGGTTTGGTTTGGTGAAATAGCTACTTTAAACGAATTACTAAATGATAAAAAGGAGGAATGTAGGTTGGATTTTCCCTAAATTTTATCTCAAATACTCGGTCCTTAGAGTGATCCTCGTATTCGTGGTAGACATTTTCGCTAGAAAAGCCCGGTTACAAAATACTCACACCTTTAGATGAAAATCCCATACTCTTAGTACTTGTTGTTTTGTCAATGGTAATCTCTAAATGGACATTTTCAGGCCTCGATGGAATGTGTAGAGACATATACTCTAAGTGTTTTTAATACACAAATTAGCTTGCCTACTACTCCAGTGGGCAGAGATTAGCTCACTATGCCGACCTCACTTTCGTAAGTGTCATAAGAATTCTTTCGAATCCCCTAGCATCATTCAAGCTCGTGTCACTGCGTTCTACTCATTTCTGAGTTAAGAACTAGACTTTTAGATCTTTGCAAGTGATCGGCTTGTTCGCATCTTTGGGTAAATATCGAGAATGAATGACCAAAACAATAAATATTCTAAGTATAAAGATTACTCAAGCATTTTCTATAAAATCCAGGTACTTCTCCTTCCTACATCCCAAAGGATGTTTAGCCTAACATTTCTGAAGTAAAGAAAACAAAAGATGAAGATTTGCACATAATAAAACTGAAAGTGACTTGAATTAACTGCTCACAGTGGGGAACGAGAAGTCGTCCATGCACTGTGTATTACGAACTACAATTAAAATAAACTACTGAAATTAAATGCTAAGTTACTGCAGTAAATGAAAGCTTACAACTTAAAGAAGTACTAGATAAAATTGCAAGAAAGATGGATGCAATAAATGAGACCCAACACCCCTTTTTATACTAAGAAGGAGGTGTTGGTCTTTACACAAAAAAAAGTTTATCCAAGGTGTAAGGACTGCAGGGAAATGCTGAAATCAGCTCAAAGGATAATACTTCAATCTTCCATGTACAACTCTCTTTACCCAATGGTCCTTTAGAAGTCAACTTTTGCAAGTACAAAGGTACAATCATTATGTAAAGCCTTGAGGAACACTTGTAACAGCCAAATCTCAGCTTCTCTGCCATTTGAACCTTCTTAATCTCCAGATTTTATATTTCCATTCCAAGGCTTTCTTGATCTGCTCGAAGAATGGGGAGCAGAGTGGGCACTGTATACGTCACTGCGGATAGAAAATCGTGAAAAACACCCAAACTTCCACCAAATAATTTATTAAAGACCATGGTTCACTCCTTTTGCTCGTTTTCGTAAATCATACCAAGAATGGGGGTTTTTAGAAGTGAAATGGCTAAAATTGACAAAATAAAGTGGAAAATAAATGGAGTGAAAAACCACTGCAGGTAATTCTTTTTCAGTTACTGTGTAATTAATCTGAGCTTCAATTAGTGTTCTACTCGCATAATAAATGGGGTGAAAAACTTTGTTCTTTTTCTGTCCGAGAACAGCCCCCACAGCCCACTCGCTGGCATCACACATCACTTCGAATGGGAGTGACCAGTCTGGAGTGGTCACTATGGGTGCTGTGACTAAGGCTTCCTTGATTGTTTCAAAAGCATTTTGGCATTCTTTTGTAAATATGAAGTCTTTTTCATGCTGCAACAGGTTGCATAAGGGTTTTGTAATTTTTGAAAAATCCTTGATGAACCTCCTATAAAAACCTGCATGGCCTAAAAAACTTCGAATGCCTTTCACAGTTGTGGGTTCGGGAAGTTGTGCCACTACCTCAAGCTTGGCTTTATCGACTTCCAACCCTCTTTTTGAGACAAGATGACCTAGGACAATACCTTCTTCTACCATAAAATGACATTTTTCCCAATTTAAAATAAGGTAGTGGGTCTCACATCTCACTAAGCTTTTTTCTAAATTCCACAAGCAGTTGCCGAATGATGTCCCTATTACAGAAAAGTCATCCATAAAAACTTTTATGGTGTCCTCAGTCATGTCGGTAAAAATGGCCATCATACAACGTTGGAAAGTGGCTGGGGCATTACATAATCCGAATGGCATCCTTCGGAATGCAAAAGTACCGTAGGGACAACTAAAGGTGGTTTTTTCTTGGTCCTTGGGGGCGATGTGGATTTGGTTGTATCGGAGTATCCATCTAGAAAGCAATAAAATTCATTCCCCCCTAACCTATCAAGCATTTAGTCGATGAAAGGTAAGGGAAAATGGTCTTTCTTAGTGGCCAAGTTGAGTTGTCTATAGTCCATGCATATTCTCCATCCCGTGACAGTCCTAGTGGGAATGAGCTCGTTCTTTTCGTTCTTCACTACGGTCGTCCCTCCCTTTTTAGGGACACATTGGACGGGGCTCACCCAACTACTACTAGCAATGGGATAGATAATACCGGCATCTAACCACTTCAAGACTTCTTTCTTAACTACCTCCTTCATGATGGGGTTCAACCTTATTTGAGGTTGGACTTTTCCAGTGTGGTCACTCTCCAAGTTAATCTTATGTTGACATAAAGAGGGGCTAATTCCTCTAATGTCTGCTATGGTCCAACCAATTGCTCCCTTATGCTTCATCAACAAATCGATTAGAAGTTGTTCTTGTTTCTCACTAAGTTTGGAAGAGATAATAACGGGAAGTTTATTATCCTTAGCGAGATAAGCATATTTTAAATGGGAAGGCAATGGTTTAAGCTCTAACTCAGGAGGTTGTTCTACTGAAGGGGGTTGAACATCTCTATCCTTAAAGTCCAGAGGTTCAAAAGCTGCAACCATTTCGTTACACTCATCCTCAAAAGTGTCATCACTCTCAGATTCAGAGTGCTCACTATCACTCCCCATTGTGGGAACTGTATTCCCCATTGTGGGCAGTGTGTCAAGACTGTGGGTTCCATAAATCGAACTCAAGGCAAAGCAATCTTCGGTATCTATATATTTAAGAGACTTAAAAACATTGAATGTCACCTCTTGGTCATTAACTCTCATCGTGAGTTCCCCTTTGTGCACATCAATCAAATTACGTCCGGTTGCAAGAAACGGACGCCCTAAGATGATTGGGATTTCTTTATCGGCCTCATAATCTAGAACTAGAAAATCGGCAGGGAAGATAAATTTATCCACTTGGACCAAAACGTCTTCTATTTTTCCTTTTGGGTAGGCAATGGACCGGTCGGCTAGTTGTAATGTCACGGTTGTGGGTCTAGCCTCTCAAATACCTAACTTGTTAAAAATGGACAGCGGCATCAAGTTGACACTAGCTCCTAAATCACAAAGTGCTTGACCGACTTCCTGTCCTCCTATAATGCATGGAATGGTGAAACTACCCGGGTCTTTCAACTTAGGTGGAATCTTGCTAGTAAGGAGGGCACTACATTCTTCGGTCAAAGCCACAGTCTCAAACTCACCCAACTTTCTCTTTTTGTTCAAAATATCCTTTAAAAATTTAACATAGCTTGGCATTTGCTCGAGAGCTTCTACCAAGGGTATGTTAATATGAAGTTGTTTAAAAATGTCTAAGAATTTTTTAAATTGAACATCGACATTTTTAGGCTTCATTCTTTGAGGAAAAGGGATACTTCGTGGGTCAATTTGAGTTTGCTGAGTTATAGGCTTTGGAACAAGTCCAAAAGTGGGAAGGTCAGGGATGTCGGTCCCCACAGTGGGGATCACAGTGACTTGAGGAGTGCCCACTGTGGTGATCACAGTGGGTATTTGAGGCGAATCATCAGACTTAAAAATGATATCTTTCAGATCCTTTCCACTCCTAAGTGTTATGGAATTGACATGTTCAGGCCCTTTTCCTATCACCCTAGCATGCTCGGTATCACTAGGTAACGTCCCTGGTGGTCTATTCTTAACTTCGACTGCTAGTTGTCCTACTTGGGTCTCTATGTTCCTAATGGCTGCCTGGGTTTGGTTCATAAAACCCTTGAGAATTGATTCAATCGATTGTTGAACCTCAGCTGGTTGGTTGGATCATGGTTGGTATGGTTGTGAGGACTGCCCTTGGTGAAAGTTCTGTGGGTGCTGCCCACTGTGATGTGAGGATTGCCCACTGTGATGTGGTTGAAATCCAGGGGGGTGTGTGGTCTTTGCTGGATATGACTCGGCCCTTGGGGTTGGAGTCCTTGATTACCAGACCAAGAGAAATTCGGATGATTTCTCCAACCTGGATTATAAGTTTGCGAATAAGGGTTGTTCCTCGGGTTGGTCCCTATGACATTAACAGATTCGGGATTTGCTGGACAAAAATCAAAAACATGCTCCTCTCCACAGAAGGAGCAGTTTTCGGCGAGATGGGTTGTGGAATTAACTTGGCCTCTATTTTGGTTTAAAACGATTTTGGTCAAGGCTACTAACAGCGCATTCATTGTTTTAAGTGCTTCAGAATCGATGGTGTTGGTCTTTTGGTACTACTGCTCTAGGATTGGACCACTCGGTATTGTTGTTGGACACTTTTTCTAAGATTTGATATCCTTCATTGTAGGTTTTACTCGAGAATGTTCCACCGGCTGTTGCATCTAAGATGATTTTGGCTGCATTGGAAAGACCATTGTAAAAGGTCTCCAATTGGATGCAATGTGGGATGCCATGATGTGGGCACTTTCGAAGTAAATCTTTAAATCATTCCCATGCATCTGAAACAGCCTCATCTTCTTCTTGCCTAAACAAAATTATGTCATTTCGAAACCTTACGTTCCTCGTTGGAGGAAAGTATTTTTGCAAAAAATTATCGGCAAGTTCTTGCCAAGTGGTTATCGAGTGAGGTGCATGCGAGTTCAGCCATGACTTTGCCTTATCCCTTAGTGAAAAAGGAAAAAGTCTTAGTCTTAATGCTTCATCACTCACACCTTGTAACTGAAAGGAATCGGTCATTTACAAGAAAGATTTTAAGTGCGAGTGTGGATCCTCAGATGGCGATCCTCCAAACTGACCCATGGATTGAATCATTTGAAACATCACCGGTTTGAGTTCAAAATGGTTTGCAACAATGTTGGGCCTTAGAATCCCGGAGCTTAAGTCATTAGCTCCGGAAGTAGCGTAGTCCCGTATTTTTCGATCTTTGCTATCGGCAATCGTCACTGTGGTCTCCACTATAGGTGGTGGTATTGCTGCCATGTTAACAGTGGGGATCACAGGGGGTTGTCGATTTTTGTTTTTACGTCTTCTTCTTAAAGTCTTTTCTATTTCAAGATCGATTGGTACCAAAGGTTCGTGTTGTTGCCGTGGCATGCAACACGAAAAGCTTAGAAAAACGAGTTACTCGGGCTCGAACAAAAACTAATATCTTGAGATTTAAAATCACGCCAATCCCCGGTAACGGCGCCAAAAACTTGTTACGTGCGAAATATGTGTTTTAATCGCAGTGGGTTGCAAACTGTCCACAGTGGGAAGTGCAAGTGTACACTGTCCACTATGATCGTCACAGCAAGTAATAGTTGGTAAAATACCATAATCGAATCCACAGGGGCTGGACAATCAAGACAAAATGGTTCTCATGAGCTCTTTTTACAGGTTTCAATTAGAGAGGAAAATAATACTTTGGTTTGGTTGGCGAAATAGCTACTTTGACGATTTTACTAAGATTAAAAGGAGGAATGGAGGTTAGATTTTCCCTAGATTTTATACTAAATACTCGGTCCTAAAAAATGATCCTTGTATTCGAGGTAGACATTTTCGCTAGAAAAGCCCGGTTACAAAATACTCACACCGTTTAGATAAAAATCCCATACTCTTAGTACTTATTGTTTTGTCAATGGTAATCTCAAGAATGGACCTTTTCAGGTCTCGATGGAATGTGTAGAGACAAATACTCTAAGTGTTTTTAATACACAAATTAGCTTGCCTACTACTCCAGTGGGTTGAGATTTGCTCACTGTGCCGACCTCACTTTCGTAAGTGTCATAAGAATTCTTTCGAATCCCCTAGCATCATTCAAGCTCGTGTCACTACGTTCTACTTATTTCTAAGTTAAGAACTAGACTTTAGATCCTTGCAAGTGATCGGCTTGTTCGCATCCTTGGGTAAATATCGAGAATGAATGACCAAAACAACAAATATTCTAAGTATAAAGATTACTCAAGCATTTTTAATATAATTCAGGTACTTCTCCTTCCTACATCCCAAAGGATGTTTAGCCCATACTTGAAGTAAAGAAAGCAAAAGAGTAGAAGTTGCACATAATTAAACTGAAAATGACTTGAATAGAACTCACAGTGGGGAACGAGGGTTCGTCCCTGTCACTGTGTATTGCGAACTACAATTAAGCTAAGAAAGTAAATTACTAAAAATTAAAGCTAGTTACTGCAGTAAATAAAAGACTAAAGCTAATGTGGTAGTTGAGAGAATTTAAGGCTAAGCAAAAACTCAAGGATCCTCATAAATGATACCCAAGTGCTCCTTTATATACTAGGAGAAGGAGTTGGGTATTACACAAAAGAGGTGGGTCTTCCAATGGGTAAAGACTGTTGTGTTGTGGCAGAAATCAGTTCCTTGTGTATTTCTTTTACCCAATGGACCATTTTCCAAGTCAATCTCCAAGTACAAGGAGGTGTACTTGATGCTATCTCCAATGAAAACTACCTTGTACTTCTCCAGCCCATATTTTCCTGTCATTTGATCCTTCTAAACTCCAGGTTTTATATTTCCAGCCCATGGTTTTCTTTTATTTTCTTGATCTGCTCGAAGAGTGGGGAACCGGAGTGGGCACAACAGTGGTCACTGCAGGATAAAACGTGAAAAACACCCAAATTCTACCAAATAATTTATTAAAGACCATGGTTCACTCCTTTTGCTCGTTTTCGTGAAATATACCAAGAATGAGGGTTTTAAGAAGTGAAATGGCTAAAATTGACAAAATAAAGTGGAAAATAAATGGAAATAATAACTCTAAAAATAGAGTTATCACTATATAACCATTTTATCTTAATGGCTTAATGATTAAGTCATAAGAAAATATTCGCTAAAACAGTAAAAATACTCATTAAAATGTAAGTAAACAATTATTTAAATGCGTACACAATATTACCATTACTAGAAAATAAAAATACACATAACACATTTCGATTCTTAGTTGAAAATTTGAGCTGAATTGGCCCAATTTAAATTGGGCCAAAATATAGAAAGCCCAATAATCAATGAATGAGAAGATTTTCATAACCTTTTTGGATCATTTTTTGAT
Source organism: Saussurea involucrata (assembly GCA_033807775.1). Taxonomy (NCBI): domain Eukaryota; kingdom Viridiplantae; phylum Streptophyta; class Magnoliopsida; order Asterales; family Asteraceae; genus Saussurea; species Saussurea involucrata. Next base: position 15,719,222 of record CM066324.1, read on the forward strand.
TTTTTTTTTTAAATTAAGTTATAATTGCATGCCACTAATATTAATAATATGCCAAAAATATAAAAACTTACGATATTATCTTTATACTATAGAACCGATGGTTCTATCGCGCACCTCGCACCTATGGAGCAGGGTCTCAGTATTGTAGAATGACTGATCACTAAAGCAATAACTAAAGTATTTCATATTTGCTAAGAATTGGATTAATAATAAATTTAGGGGCCGTTTACCTAATTACTTATTCCGGATAAGTGCTTACAGGTAAAATTCAACACTATCACTTACTTCCCGGGTAAGGTTTTAGTCCACCAAAATGGCATCGTATGCAACAATTTAGCTGGTAAGCGATAACCATGGTAAGAGCCGTCGCACTCACTTACCGGGTAAGACTCTCGATCCTTACTTTCCACTCTCGGTCCTTGCTTTCGTTCTTACCGGCTAAGATTCTTAGTTCTTGCCATAGTAAGCTAATGTGACTTGATAAACACTTACTCAAGTAAGCGTTTTGTAAACGACCCCTTAGTGTCTTAATGGATCATATTTGTTTTCAGTGAGTCATTTAAAACACGTACATAAAACATATATACATACATTCCACATGTATGTATAAATATGTGTGTATATCAGTATATGTTAATTTGCTTACATATTATATAGAGTCATCTTCGTTTACTAACCATCCTATTAGTCCTAACTACGTTAACCAAATTTCCACCAATCACAATTTATTTCTCTTTTATGTTGTTTTACACACCTCATGTATTAAATGGGGTATATTTACCCAATCACATATTTTTCTTTTTTCTTAACTTTGGTAGTTATTTTATTTATTGTTTGTGTTTTTCTTTTGACCGTATTTTAAAGCTGTTTTTCAATTTGTGAATATATGCACAAATTAAGGTTTAATATTATGTATTAATTTATATGAATTTGTGCATGTATGCATAAATTAAGTTTTGATATTATGTATTAATTTATTTATTTTTACGAATCTCAAGTAATGGTTTAATGTTTGTATTTAAATTTGTTCATGTATGCATAAATTCAAGATTCACTCCATGTATTGTTTCCATATCTTTTTTTTTAAATTTGGTAGTTATTTTATTTGAATTTATTCATGTATGCACAAATTAACTATTTCGGGAACCAGTTACTGTAGATAGCACTTGTCATTTTTATGGTTATTGTGTTTTGTCAAAATTACCCCTATGCGCATATGCACAAAGTGCAAAGCGCGTGTGACTTACCAAATCAATTATGAAAATAAAATTTTAACCCTAGCCATTGATCTGATACATCTACGGTTGTGGTTGGTTAACACAGTTAGTACCAATGAGGTGGTTAGCAAAAGAAGGGGACCCAATGTGTATATGTAACTAGGGTGTAAGCGGGTTGGATTGGGCGATTTTTGGCATATTTACAACCCAACCCAATTATGGCGGTTTGAAAAATCTCAACCCAACCCAACCCATTCAAAAGTATAACCCAACCCAACCCTTGCGGGTTAGGGCGGGTTAGGTTGGGTTGGCGGGTTAGAAATATACACAAAATTCACGATTGAAATACGATAAATAAAACTAAACATATACCCAACAAATTTAAAGAATACTAAACAATTTTTTTACCATTATAATAATAGTCTTTTCCACAAAAATTACAAACACATGTAGAGTCCATTTTTGAAAAATGATCCCAAACATTTGAACTTCTACCACCCTTTTTCTTAGCCGTGTTTGGAACGTTTGGTTCATCGTTATCTTCAATTTTTGGAAATTTAGGAGAATTTTCCATTGTTTCTATACTTAGGAAAAACATGTAAAAAATATTGAGTTTCAACGACGGGCGAGGGAGCAAGTGAGCAACAAGTCTGAGTCGTGTAAATTTTCCTTGACGTAGGTTGATTGAGTTTGAGCTTATAAGTTAAACTGAACTAATAATACATGTAGTTAAATTTGGGCTGTAAAATGTATATTAGCATAAAACTATATGTATGCACTTATTTTTTTGGCTATAATTCATAATGATATAAATACAATATGTATAAATATAATTTTATTAAAATAATAAATAGTAACGGCGGGTTGGTGGTTCGGGTTGAGTTGAGTTTTTCCAACCCAATTTTAACCCTTATAATTAGCGGTTTGACGGTTTGATGGTTCGACGGGTTGAGTTTAATTGGATTTGGGTTTGTCAGATTTCACGGATTGATGGTTTTTTGTACATCCCTGTATATAACTAATATGTATATGTATAAAGCTACATCGGTTCTTGACTTAACTAGCACCGTGTAAAAAAAATTAAAAAAATAACCAGCTTTAAAAAAATATCCAAAATAACTATCAATCTATCATTTAGATTCAATGGGGAGAAATTGCCTACAAAGACAAACAAATTTGTCAAATGGACAAAAAAATATGACATGATGTGATTGTACTTTGAAAAATGACGACAAGACTTATTTGTTTGTCTTTGTGGGTCATCTCTTCTCACTTGAAACTAGAGGAGAGATCGACTATTATTTTGTTTTTCTCGCTTAAATTTTTTCTTTTAAAAACAATTTATTTTTATTTAATTTAATCATTAATATATATAATGCAATAATTTATTTATATATCTATTTATTACTTTTAATTTATATTGTTATTATTTTTTCGTTGTCTTGATACATTAACTATTAAAAACTAAAAATCGTACCATTTTTTATAAGAATAACGTTTATCATTTATTTCTTATATTTTAAATAAAATATGACGTATAAATTAACTTTTTAACTTTTGGATTTTTATATATTTAATAATGAATTAAATAATTAAAAATGCTAACATTAACATATTAGGCTATACTCAGCGCTCCGTAGAAGCCCTCAAGCTCTCAAGCGCCACACCAGCGCCACATCAGCTAAGCTCTCAAGCCCTAAAGACCCCCAGCGCTACCATCAAGCCCTCTTGCCACCTCATTTTTTTAATTCTTTTATTTATGCATTTAATTATTTAACAAAATAAAAATATTTATATATTTTTTAATAAATAAAAATAAGATAAATAATAAAAATAAAAATTCATATCATTCATTCAAAAATTAAAAATTACAAAATACAAAACACTACCAATTATGAAAATTTTTAATTTGCTCTTTCTCGTTAAAGTAACCCTCAAAACGTCTCCCGTAAGGTGATCATGCAGGGTCATGAAAAACGCGAAGTCTTTCTCAAATCGTTTTTCTCGTTCGATCTCTCGTTCGTGTTCCAACCTTTGAACTTCGAGATCGAGTTTTTTCATTTTGTATTCCATTGTATCATCAATCTTGTCGTTGAACGTCGTCAACAACTGAGTAACACTTTCGTTCGTATTCGTCCCGGACGTATTACTTGTTGATGTTTTTTTGCCTTGTTTCTCCCGATGGGTCGTTGAAGTTGCTCGATGAAGTTGTCGTCATCGTCATCATCGGAAGGTTTGGTACGTTTTGAACCCCGCGATGAAGTTGTCGACATCGTTGGAACGGCTCCCCATTTTGGACATTTTTTTAGGACTTCCCAAGCTTGTTCGTGAGTGAAAGCAAACCCAATTTGTGCTTGGTAGCATTCGTGTGCCATTCGTGAAATGTCGGCCTCACTCATTCCGCTTGATCTATTAGTGACAAAGTTGTTGTAGAAGCCGCCAAAAGAATTTATTCTTTTATTAAGGTTGTTGAACTTCGTGTTGAGTTGATGAGTTGTTCTATAATTTCCGCGACCCATCGAACTAAAGAACACTTCCCCGATTCGGGTCCAAAAACTATCTACATTTATGTAAATTCAAGTATAAGAATATTAACAAGAATAATAATAATAATAATAATAATATTAATAATAACAATAATAATAATAATAAAAATAAAAATATTACCATGGGTTTGTGCGTTACCGATAACGGGGTCCTCCGAAACGTCAACCCACGCCGACACTAACGCGAGTTCCTCATCTTTAGTCCACATCTGTTTGGGGGCTCTATTTTCATATTGTTTGTTTTTTCCTTTTCTCGATGGTTGAGGGTTTGATGATTGAGGGTTTGATGGTTGTGTGTAGATGGATTGTGGTGTGTGCGGGCTAGAATGTTGGGTTTCCGGAACAATGTCGTCGGCGAGATTGATGAAGGGTGAAGGAGGATTGAAGTTGGTCGGAGTAAAACCTTGTTCAATCATACCGGAACGTATAAGTTGGTAAGGAATTTGTTGCGGATGGCCTAATGAGTTGTAAAAATATTGTGGCGGATTTTGTTGCGACCATTGTGGCGAAACTTGTTGCGAAATTTGTGGCGGAATTTGTTGCGAAAATTGCGGACGATAACCTGGTTGTGTAAACGCTTGGAAACCAAGCTCCGGGTCTTCTTGCGGTTGCGGTGTATCTGGTCGGTTACGACGGGATCTAGGTGTTTTGTTTGGATTCATGATGAAATTTGAGAGAGTTTGAGAGAATTTGAGAGAGTTTGAGAGATTGTTGGTGTGAAAAAATAAGAGGTTGAGGGTTAATACATGTAGTGTGATTAAATTGAAAAAAAAATTAATTTTTTTTATAAAAGTAGCCGTTGGATTTATTTATTTTCAAGATTTTAAAAAAAATTACAAAAGTAGCCGTTGGAGGCAATCGGGTTTCTCGGGTTTGAAAGCCCAGCGGCCGAGCCCGCAGGACCCCACCACTACCCGAGGGAGCCCGCAGCGAGCCCGAGCCCGTTGCGGATGGCCTTACAGGGAATAAAAACTTATGTTAACCATAAGTTCATAAAAAAACTAAGTCACGAAAAAATAATTTTTAACATAAAATATCTAAAATTAAATAAAAATTGATTTATACGTTATTTCTATTGAAAATATAAGAAACAAAAAACTTTTTGATGTTAAAAGTTATTTTGTAAAAAAGATATGATTTTTAATAAACATAATAAACTAAAAGTTAATAAATAAATATATAAATAAATATTGCATTATATATATTAATGATTAATTTAAATAAAAAAGATATTTTTTAAATGAAAAAAAAATGAGGGAAAAAACAAAATAAAAGTCAATTCCTCCTCTAGTTTCAAGTGAGGAGAAATGACCCATAAAGACAAACAAGTCTTGTCGTCTTTTTTTCAGAGTACGGTCATATCATGTCTTTTTTTTTGTCCTTTTGATATTTTTGACAGATTTATTTGTCTTTAGGGGCCATCTCCTCACTTAAAACTAGAGAAAATATTGATGGTTATTTTAGAATTTTTTTTAAAAAATGATTATTTTTGTAATTCTTTTTAACAAATGGTCTGTTATGTCAAGAACCCAAAGCTGAGTAGTATGTATGCATATATGCATGTATATATAGATAGGCAACCGACGTAGGCTACACATACATATATATAGATATAGATATAGGTCACGGTTATTTTGCAACCCAATAAAACGTTACAACAACCTTCATCTAAACCGTCTATTGTATTTGAATTCTCACTGATTCTCTAAATGAAATTACCTTATTTCGTCAAATTTCGTCGAATTTCTGCAAAATATGTCGATGCACATCGGTTCATGTGATGTATCAGATGAAGGTGACACTTTTATGAAACAGTGTGCATTCCATGCATTTAATGAAATACAATGCATTGTAGGCAAGAATATTGCATGAAACCAATAATCATTGATGCAATATGGTAATCAATCCACTGTATACATAATGAATGAGCTAAATGAATGGTTTAAATGAGAGTTGCATGAGGTTGTAACATTTTACTGGGTTGAAAAATAAACCATCCACACACACACACACACACACACACACATATATATATATATATATATATATATATAGAGAGAGAGAGAGAGAGAGAGAGGATTAAACGAGAACAGTAACTATTTAAAAGAACATGAGAACGAACAAAATCGTTAGTGATTTTACATTAACGCGCAAAAAAACCACGTGGACCTGAAGCCGCGGCTAAAGTCATTTTTTCATGCGTTATTGTAAAATCACTAATGATTTTGTTCGTTCTCATGTTCTTTTAAATACGTATTGTTCTCGTTTGAACCCGACTATATATATATAAGAAGATTCAAACGAGAACGATAACTATTTACGAGAACGACCGACCATGTACAAAATCACTAGTGATTCGCGTACAAAATCACTGGTGATTAAAATTCTGGACACGTGCACTTTGGGCCACGACTTGCAAGTCGCATGCCAAGTCGCGCGAATCACTAGTGATTTTGTACGCGAATCACTAGTGATTTTGTACATGGGCAGCCGTTCTCGAAGTTCTCGTAAATAGTTAGCGTTCTCGTTTGAACCCACCTCTCTCTCTCTCTCTCTCTCTATATATATATATATAGTGTTAGGTTCATTTGAGAAGTCTAAATATTTTGAGAAATAGAGAAGTGATCGTGACTCTTCGATTAAATGCGCTGATTTTGAACACGGAAGGGTATTTTGGTAATTAGTCATCCCGTTTACAAAAACGCGGGCTGAGTTCATATATGAATCTGTGTGATTCACATATGAACTATACGTTCATATATGAACCTTCGTAATTCACATATGAACTCTTTATAACTAATTCATATATGAATCTTGTGATTCATATATGAACCTTTGTGTTTCATATATGAAACTAATTAATTGTAGGTTCATATATGAATCAGTTGAACCAATTAACTGATTCATATATGAATCTTTGTGTTCATATATGAACCTTTGTAATTTACATATAAACTTTTTTTAACTAATTCATATATGAACCTTTGTGTTCATATATGAACCTTAATGATTTATATATGAATTTTTTTAACTAATTCTCATATGAACAAATTAACTGATTCATGTATGAATCACAAAGATTCATACAAAGATTCATATATGAATCACAAAGGTTCATATATGAATTAGTTAAAAATATTTTATATGTGAATTACAAAGGTTCATATATGAACACAAATGTTCATATATGAATCACACAAATTCATATATGAACCTGTCCCGCGTATTTTTTACGAAACTACCGTAAATACCCCTGAGCGTCGTTTATTAATTAATGTGGACGCGCGCATTAATCAGGTGTAACGCGAATTTCTTGACCGTGGATTATTTAATCCAATGGATATGATCACTTCTCTATTTCTCAAAATATTTAAACTTCTCAATTGAACCTTCCCTATATATATATATATATATATATATATATATATATATATATATATATATATATATATATATATATATATATATCGGGGTGCTATATTTTGAAACCCTTAAAAAAGTTGAAAATAGTGCAACCCATGATCTCACCATTGATTACTATATAGATGGCTAAGATTAATTCCTACCTTTTTTATTAAAATTCAATGTTTTTTATTATTTAACCTTCCATTAATAAGGCGCTAAAGGGTAATTTCGTCAAAACATGATTTTACAGGAATCGGCTAACGATGGCAACCGATATTCATCAAGATCCAAATCCCGAATTTCAATCCATAAACACGATTCAGAAATTCACTCCACAAACACGATTCACTTCATAAACACGATTCAGTTTCCAAAAAATATTAATCACTGTGTTGGGTTATTTTTACAAGAATCAGGGGTGTTTGTCAATTGTTACAATCATGATTCTCTTATCATTATTTATTTTACATAGTTGGTGAATCACAGTTACAAATGATTCTTGAGTTTGAATTCATGGGTTGGTGTGTCAAAATACATGCGGTAATTTCAACCTGTGAATCATGACTTGGAAATCTTGGATTCCAAATCATGATTGTGTATATGTGGATTCATTGAAGCATTAATCATGAATAAACAATCATAAAGTTCAGTGAATCATTAATCTTGATTGGTTAATCATATAATTAGGGTTACAATCTTCAAATTGACAAACATAAAAAATCTTAAAACAAAAACTTAATAAACAGTTACCTGCTTCTAAACTAGCATCTAAGCCTTCGTCATCTTCAATAGTCTGGTTTTGTTCTTCGGCTTCATCGAGTAAACCATCACCATCGTCGTCGTCTGTTTCATCTCCAAGACGTAATCATCTACGGCAAGACGTAATCATCTACTGTAACATCCCATAAATACAACAGGACATACATAACATTAAATCATAGCATTTACAAAACTAGGTTCAAAATTTCATTACATCAATCTCGAACTAAGGTTGGCGGAAACAACCTATACACAACTGAGAATAATCTAGCTTCTACAAGTGGCACTTGCACTGTCTCTAGCTGCATCTGTACTCTATCTTGCTCTTGCTCACTTACGTGAGTCTCCTACTATTGGCTTACCTGAAAAGGTTTTAGTTTTGAAAAGCGAGGGTTAGACCATTAGGTCTAGTGAGTCCCCTCCATAAACAGCGTACGTCAACATTAGAAAATCATTTTATAAAACTCTTAACATCTTCCACATAAGCATCAAACATGGTACTGCACAGTGTTAAAGGATCACATAGCTAACCACGATCGGGGCCCAAGCAGACTCCCCTCTCGCCTCGTATCGGGGCCCAAGCAGACTCCCCTCTACCCGAATAGGAGGGAAACAGATTCCAACCTATCGGCTCATTACTCATGTCCAAGGGATCATCGGATCCCGAGGCATATCGATCCCACTGTGCAGACCAAATTCACATAACATACACATAGCATAACGTAAATCACAAACGTGAAATCCTTGCACATCCTTCCATATTGCTAAAAGCCGTCTTTTAAAATAAAAGTGTATATTTCATGGATAACATGCGTAACAGTTGTAAAGCAGTTCATGCTCGTAAACGAACCATAATCCGAAAAACGTTTAACTTTCATTTAGGTAAAAATCATGTAAAATAACATGGCATTTCCACACAGTCACTTTCTTTGGAAAACACGTAAAATCACGTATTTTAGTTAGAAAAACTCACCTGGTACGTTTAACGTCTTGCTTTACTTTGCTTCTGACTTACAATCGGGTTACCTGAGATATGGATGAAATATCAACTGCTCAGTTCCTTATCTAACTTTCCGGACATAACTTACCGGATACTATCTTACCGGACATAATTTACCGGACATAACTTACCGGACACAAAAGCTTACCGGACACAAGCTTACCGAATAACTATCCGGGAACTATTTCACCCGGACACCACAAAATGCCATCTGGGTTCTCTCCCGGTAACATTCAACCAAGGGACTTTCCGGACACGACGCTGGAATGTTTCTCAGAAACGAAATCCTATTCAATTCCCCTTAATCCATACGATAGAGCGTTAAATGACTTAATGAACATTAAATATCCATTTCTTACCCTTCTTTGCTACTCAAACACAATTAGTTTGCTTAATCTCTCTCTCTAGACCTCATTTGCACTTTCTCACCAAGAACTCTCAAAACCCACCAAATCTCAGCAGAAAATCAAGAACAAGAAATGAAACAGAAGATTACCTGCTACGATTTCGTGTAGAATCGAACCCCAAATCCACTTTCTCTTCTAATTCGATCGATGGGTGAAACCTTCTCTTCAATTTGCATTTGAACCTCAAGAATTTATTTCTCTTCTCTCTATTTCTCTCCTTCTCTTTTCTTCTCTTGCTAGCCGCCAACAAATGGAGAGAAATCTCTTTCTCTAGGGTTTTGGCAACCATTAAGTATATTTCTTAAATTGCTAAAAGGTCCCTTAACTCAAGCTTTCAATTCTTAGATTTTAGCCACCAAACCTTCACAATTTACTAGAAATTCGGGTTGTTACAACACTCCCCCCCTTAAAAGAATTCCGTCCCCGGAATTCCTCATTGGGAAAAGATGCGGATCTCTTGCCCACACCAAAAACTGAGATTTCCCCAAGGTAAAGCCACATTCGGACTCAGTCAACCACTCCATTAAACTCGAAACATGGAACATCGGTTGCATTCCCTTCAGTTCTTACGGTAACTCCAACTCGTAGGCTACTGTTCCTACTCGATCATTCATGACAATAGCAGATTAAATACGGCTTCTCATGCATCTATACTTCCTTTAAGAAGGAACTTGGCTGAATCCCCCGCCACAACACGGGATTCTTCTACCATTAGACAATCACTCACTTGACAGCTTGGTCACAAGGCCAACCCTGTACATCCCGACAACTCACAACCCAGAGTTCCTTCATCGTAATACAAGCAATTCTAGATTACTTCTCCCAACCAACAATCGTCTATACAGATAACGTTTCCCTCTCTCGGACCATCTCGACCACAGTTCGTCAACCATCTCTCACATCCTCACCACTTCACTACTCCATACTATTATCACTAGCTTAATCACTACACGACCATTTCGTTTAACCAATTCTCACAAAATCACTAACTTAACTCATTCAGTTGCCTCATCCACTTCTTTCCTGCACAAAATCATACACAATTCCCTTCCTCAATACTCTTTCCAAAAATTCGCACACTTATCAGTTACATTCTACACATCACTGCACCTTTCGGCATTACTGTCAAGCTTACTACTTCCAATTCACTAACTTATTCCGACATACTATCTTCTCCTCCCCACATTAGCGTGGAGCACCACCCACCAAACATTACTTGCCCCTCTCTCCCGACCTTTCCACATGCTGATATCACTTTCTCATTACTTACATAACCAAACAGTTGCACCACGATCCTAACTTAAGACATTCAACCAAGTCGTCTTGAAACGACACCAGTTTTCGACGTCACTATACATTCTTTAAAGATTTTGCATCTACTCCACCATATTTTGACTAACACACCCATCATCTTCTGTAAACTTTCAATGATCCCAAAATATGCTTACTTAGCGACTCTTACAACCAAAAACACTCGGTTTCTCCTTTGGTAACCACCCACCACCACTCCGTCATTCTATCCCAAACATAAACATACCACAACGTCAACTTACACCCTACGTGCTCCAACAATTGGGTTAATAAACCGTACGCCTCATCCGAAACCCCTAAAAGGTTTCTATCTGATGCTTCCTCTCTCTCTAACGTCACATCCCTACGACACTAGCTGGCACATTTAGCTTGACAATTACTGTCACTACACATCCGTCCACTCTTTGCCCATATCATCACACTGCAGACCAGATCTCTCATGACCATTCACACAATTCGAACTTGCCTTCATATCCTCCCGTATACATAATCGAGTCTATCTCACTACTTAGCCCTTTCCCAACTTGTTGAATTTTAACTCACGAGTTCCCACTTAACTCAAACATAATCGTTCTTGCTGGCTCTTTACGATCCGAGCCCTTTCATAGACATAGCACATTTCCTTACTGACTGATACAGTCTATACTCACTCCGTTTATGCTACACACCTTATCCTTCTATGGACCATCCACACCTCGTAAATAGAACTCTTAATCAACAACAGCGGTCTCTCACTAACTTAGCACCCCCACAAGGTGTTCTATCAACTTTTGCTCTTCTGGTTCAAGCCTTCGGCCTTAACCATCTTGCACGGTTGCCGACTTCAACATCAATAGTCGACCTGTAATTACTTTCTTAACCTATTCTTTAACATGGGTTCCCCTACCAACATATCATAATCACTTCATAATTCGTCTCCTTCTTTTCTGAACTTATTCCTGTAACATCAATATTACAAGCTCACCTCAAAACTCATATCCAACACCGAGGACATTTCGCCTCTGCCTCTCAACACTACTCATAACGAGTTGCTAATACCAACACCTCGATGACTTCTACTCCTTCCCCTGGACCCAACCGTCCCTCGAAAACCGTACTTCCAGTTACCGAACAAGGGTACAGACCCTCATACAATCGACACTATAATTCACTTCTGACTCTTCCACTGTCCAACTCTCTTCTTGGACACATACCACAACTACAAACGTCCTCCCCTGACTTGACCAACGCCTCTCCACTCTCGGAGTTCTTCCTTAGTTTAAAATGTAATACTCTATGACATAGTGAGTTCATAGCCTTCATGCATGACGACATGGTAAATAAATCGTTTCGTACATTTTATCCTTTTTAAAATAAATAACATTTGGAAACAACTTGGGTACACATGATCCCATTACTATTATAACTTCAATGCCCTGCACAACGATTCGAGAATCGCTTGCATGCACCTTCCCGTGAACCTCAATCTTGCTCAATCCGAACGATGTTATTACGACAGTAGTATATTGCATGAAAATCTTTTCATATGACACAATCCTGAGAGAAATTACTGACACCAAGTAAACCAGTCGGTTCTCACATTCTTTTGTATGATATCAACAGGTCAATACTCATTTGTTTGTGAGAGTTTTGCTGGCAAACGTTTTCTTGACCTTTTTGTAACAATTTAACTTATCATTAAAAGTGTGAAATACTTTGCAAATCGTTAAGCTCAAAATTTCAACGTGCAATGTGAATGAAATCACATTTTCTTTAATAATACGCGTGCACATTCTGACTCATTTTCGATCAAAATTTATATTTACACATTTAACTTCAATCGTGAAAATTTCATGTTACATAAAAGAACGCCATGCATGAGACTCTACTTGCAATTGAAGGCTACTCACTCTAACAAGGTCAACCGCTTTACTCACGCAACTTATCCTTGACACTTACCTACGACCAATAGTCGCCCTCTCGGTCATGCAACAACTTGTTGTACATACGTTCTATATCTCACTTACTCAACCATTTCAGACTACTTTCGTTCTGATCAACTATCTCACTTTCTACTTCTACATGCTTTCATTTCACTATAGGTATCTTCTTTCATTTACCCTGCCATTGAAAAGCTCGATTAAGAAGTCAGAGCTCCATTGACACTTTCAATATTTCGACACCGTCCTTTCTTACCATCCCAAGTGATCTATCCCATGATTTCTAGAACTGGGACTTCCCCGAAACAGGAGTCTTACTCGAACTCAAACATTCATCCTCTCCGAATTCACGAAGAGCTACCTCTAGACAACTCATAACACTCTATACAACATTTCTTCTCTATGATGTATACATACATCACATCATAAGTGACTTCTCATGAAACTTCCCCAACAAGGGGTCTCAGTGTACCCCTCAGGGATCTTGCTGACATTCTAAAGTACTGGAACACGACATAAATACTAGCTTCTGACTACCACTTTGGAATAATAAGGCAGGTTAAGTACATACATGTACCTGTAAGTTCGCAATTACACTGGCTAGGTGGAATCTCAAACTTACCTTACATGACAGTCCTCAGTACCCTATTAGTCCTATCTCTACAATAGTGTCCTCCTAACGCAATTCCTGTATCTAAAATAGTGCCCTCCTAACGCGTTTCCTGATTCTCAGTTGTGATTTCTACTCCCAAGTTTAAGTTTAGGCCCGTCCGGTCACCTAAATCCCTTAAACTATGGCTCTGATACCATTTGTAACATCCCATAAATACAACAGGATATACATAACATTAAATCATAACATTTACAAAACTAGGTCCCAAAATTTCATTACATCAATCTCGAACTAAGGTTGGCGGAAACAACCTATACACAACTGAGAATAATCTAGCTTCTACAAGTGGCACTTGCACTGTCTCTAGCTGCATCTGTACTCTATCTTGTGTAACTACCCGATTCCCAAACATACAACAAATAACATATATTTCATAACAATGTTTCATAACAAAAGATACATCATATAACAAGTCCGGTCCCTTAGTCTTTACAACCATAATACGCATTTCATTACAAACTTTTTGCTAATTAATCTTACATTATGACTAACAACAAAGTTATAAGTACAAAACACTTCTTGATCTTCATAACATAAGTCTTCCCAAAAGCAATTCACAGAGTATCCTTCTTACTTGCTCTTACTGGATCCATGACCTGGAACACATATTTTTAAAACAAAATGAGGGTTAGACCTAGTGGTCTAAGTGAGAAAATCCCAGTCAGTTTAAAACCATTTGCACAATTACCATATACATAACACAAATATGAATACCAATTATGACTTATGCATTGTGTACTTTCTTGTCTCATTCCCATGGCCATATATCTGGTAGAGAAACTGCCTGATCTGGCGTAACTAAACACTTTTGAAAATTTGATACGTGAAAAGCGTTGTGGATACTGCTTAACTCAGACGAAAGGTCTAACATGTAAGCTACTTCACCTATTCTTTCTGTAATTTCAAACGGTCCAATGTACCTTGGGCTCAGTTTACCTTGTTTCCCAAATCGAATGACTCCTTTCCAAGGTGAGACTTTTAACATTACAAAATCTCCAACTTGGAATTCTAAAGGTTTTCGGCGTCGGTCAGCGTAGCTTTTCTGTCTGTCTTGAGCCACTTTCAATCGTTCGCGAATCTGAGTAATCTTATCCGCGGTTAACTGAACTATATCTGGCCCCGCTAATTGTTTCTCTCCCACTTCGTTCCAACACAGTGGAGTTCGACATTTTCTACCATACAGAACTTCAAACGGTGCCGCTTGTATACTGGAATGATAATTTTTATTGTAGGAAAATTCAATCAACGGCAAATGCTTATCTCACGATCCCCCAAAATCAAAAATGCAGGCCCGTAGCATATCTTCCAAAGTCTGAATTGTTCGTTCGCTCTGACCGTCAGTTTGAGGATGATACGTTGTACTTAACTTTATCTGCGTTCCCATTTCTTTTTGAAAACTTCTCCAAAATCTTGAAGTAAAACGACTATCACGATCAGAAATAATCGAGATTGGAACTCCATGTCGAGTTACTATTTCGTCAATATACAATTTGGCTAGTCTTTCTAACGAATAGGTTTCTTTGATTGGTAGAAAGTGAGCTGACTTTGACAATCTGTCAACAATCACCCAAATGGCATCAAATCCTTTCGGAGTCCTTGGTAGCTTCATGATGAAATCTGTGGTAATCTGATCCCATTTCCACATAGGTATTTCTAAACGTTGTAACTGACCAAAAGGATTTTGATGTTCAATTTTTACCTTCTTACAAGTGGTACAACCTTTTACATGCTGAGAAATATTTCTTTTCATTCCCGGCCACCAGTAAAATTGTCGTAGATCTTTATACATTTTATTCGTACCTGGATGAATAGAGAAACGAGATTGATGAGCTTCTTGTAGTACCCGATCACGTAAACCACCCAAACGAGGCACCCAAATTCTGTTTCCCAGACACAGTAACCCACAATCGTCTTTTACGAGTGATGCTGATATACCCACTAACCTTTCTGGTTTCAAGTGTTCTTCTTGAAAGGCTTCTACTTGACACTTCTTCAATTCGTCAAAGATGTTAGGTAGAAGTTCAGCTTGTAATGCAATTGCTTTTATTGTTTCGCTTCTCTCTTGGCGACTCAATGCATCGGCTACCACATTCGCCTTCCCCGGATGATAGAGAATATCGCAGTCATAATCATTCACCAATTCTAACCATCTTCTTTGACTCATATTCAATTCTCGTTGATCGAAGAGATGTTGGAGACTCTTATGATCGGTATAAATTTGACATTTAGAGTCGTAAAGATAATGTCTACAAATCTTTAGTGCAAAAATAACTGCTGCAAGTTCCATGTCGTGTGTAGGATACTGTCGTTCATGATCTTTCAGTTGAAGAGAAGCATAAGCAATAACTTTTCCACGCTGCATTAAAACACATCCCAATCCCAGTTTGGAGGCATCACTGTAAACAACAAAGTCATTGGAACCTTCAGGTAGTGATAATATCGGTGCGCTACAAAGTTTTTCTTTTAAAATTCGGAATGCTTCATCCTGTTCTGCTTTCCATTCAAACTTTATATTCTTTCGGGTCAGCTTGGTCAGGGGCGTAGCGAAATGATAGAAATCTTGTATAAACTTTCGATAGTAGCCGGCTAAACCCAGAAAAGTTCGTACTTCGGTTGGCGTTCTTGGCGGTTCCCACTTTTCAATTGCCTCTACTTTCATCGGATCAACTTGAATACCTTTCTCGGAAACTACATGCCCAAGAAATTGAACTTCCCGGGGCCAGAATTCACATTTAGAAAATTTAGCATACAACTGTTCCTTTTTCAACAATTCCAGAATCAAACGAAGATGTTGTGCGTGCTCTTCTTTGGATCGGGAGTAGATATGGATATCATCGATAAACACAATAACAAATTTATCGAGATATGGCTTACATACCCGATTCATTAAATCCATAAAGGCAGTTGGGGCATTCGTCAGGCCGAAGGGCATCACTAAGAATTCGTAATGGCCATACCTTGTGCGGAAAGCAGTTTTCAGAACGTCTTCTTCTTTAACCTTCAGTTGGTGATGACCAGATCTTAGATCAATATTGGAGAAATAGCAAGCTCCAACTAATTGATCGAAGAGGTCATCAATTCTGGGAAGCGGATACTTGTTCTTGATCGTGCGCTTATTCAGTTCCCGATAATCAATGCACATCCTCATTGAACCATCCTTCTTTTTCACAAACAGAACCGGTGCACCCCATGGTGAAGAACTAGGTCTGATGAAGCCCTTATCTGAAAGATCTTGCAGTTGCGTCATCATTTCATTCATCTCTGGAGGTGCCAAACGATACGGTGCACGGGCAACAGGAGCGGCTCCAGGAATCAGATCTATACCAAACTCTACTTGTCTAACGGGCGGAAGACTATTCAAATCTTCTGGGAAAACTTCCGGAAATTCACAAACAACATGAATATCTTCCAACTTATTCTTTTCTAGCTTAGTATCTATTACATAAGCTAAGTAACTCGGGCAACCTTTATTAACACATTTACGAGCTTTCATCAAAGAGATAAGGCAAGACTGATGATTTCTACGGTCTCCATAAATCACTACCGATCCCTTCTCAGGTAAGACAACATTAATCAACTTCTTATCACAAACTATACTAGCCTGATTTTCGGCTAACCAATCCATTCCCACTACCACATCAAACTCGATCAAAGCTATAGGAAATAGTTGAATAGGTACTCTACACCCATCTATATTTATAACACAACTATCAAATACCTCTTTAACCGGTACTTGATTATCATTTGCATTACCTACCATTAAAGCATGATCTAACACTTTAGGCTTTAAATGCATATAAGCAGCAAAAGAAGGAGACACAAACGATCGGTTTGCACCAGAGTCAAATAACACTTTAGCACGTGTAGAGTTTATTAAGAATGTACCTGTAACCACATCAGGAGTTTCCTCCGCTTCTTGTGCTGTCATCTGAAAGGCACGACCCCTACCTCTTGGTAACTCTGGCCTTGGTACTACCGGTCTAACACCCGTTGGTCTCACTGACGTACCACCCTACTGTACTCTCCCCCATGGACAATCAGACTGAATGTGATCAGGAGAATTGCATGAGAAACAAAATTGAGTTACTCGACAGTCTTTAGCAATATGGCCCGTCTTTCCACACTTATAACAAACTCGAGGATCAACTTGACAATTTCCTTGATGAATACGGTTGCATTTTGGACAAGGTCTTTCAGCTGGTCTGAAAGGTGTACGACTATCAAATCTTTGAAATCTGGATTTCTTTGGATCATAATGTGGTCCTTCCTATTTTCTCTTTCCAGTACTTTTATCACTAGCATCTCTTCCTTTATCCCGTTCCACATTTTCCGCGGCATCTACTGCGGCTGAGAAGGTTTCCGGTCCCTTTGCAATCACTAGACTTCTGATTTCTGACTTTAAACCGAAGATAAACATTTCCATCTTAAGTGCCTCCGTGGCAACATAGTACTCTGCGAAACGAGATTTCTCCAGGAAACGAGCAGTATAATCCCTAACCGATAAACTTCCCTGTTGCAGGTTCATGAATTCTTCTTCCAGTTGTCTAACTGTTGCTTGCGGACAAAACTGTCTCTTGAAAGCTGTAGTGAATTCGTCCCAAGAAAAAGTAGAATACACATCAGATCCTCTATAGGTAATGAGAGGTTCCCACCAATATAGCGCATCCGCCTTCAGCATTGCAGTTCCATATAGAACTCTATCTTCGTCGGCACATTTACTGGTTTTGAAGATAGCTTCTATCTCTTTTAGCCACCAAATAGCCTTCACTAGATCTCTTTCTCCTGAGTAGGTTGGAGGTTTGCAACTTAGAAACATCTTATAATCACACTTCCTTGGCACCGGTATGACAGTAGGTGTAATGGGCATCTCGTCTTCCAGACTAGGATCTGGTATTTCAGTTTTCAGTATTACGAGTTCGGTCGAACATAGCCTGTATACTTTCTTGCAGTCTTCCCATTTCAGCCGTAAAGTCGTTTCTTGTAACAAATTCATTACCTCGCAACTGAACTCTGCCTCCAGTTCTGCCCCTGCCTCGTTCTCCCTCTCTTCCCCTTGTCCCGACGGTTGGATTAGTTCTGCCCCTATCTTGTGTAACGACCCGATTCCCAAACATACAACAAATAACATATATTTCATAACAATGTTTCATAACAATGTTTCATAACAAAAGATACATCATATAACAAGTCCGGTCCCTTAGTCTTTACAACCATAATACGCATTTCGTTACAAACTTTTTGCTAATTAATCTTACATTATGACTAACAACAAAGTTATAAGTACAAAACACTTCTTGATCTTCATAACATAAGTCTTCCCAAAATCTATTCACAGAGTATCCTTCTTACTTGCTCTTACTGGATCCATGCCCTGGAATACATATTTTTAAAACAAAATGAGGGTTAGACCTAGTGGTCTAAGTGAGAAAATCCCTGTCAGTTTAAAACCATTTGCACAATTACCATATACATAACACAAATATGAATACCAATTATGACTCATGCATTGTGTACTTTCTTGTCTCATTCCCATGGCCATATTAGTTGGTTGCGAGCCAACTAATCATTTTACTCCGCTGTACTAATATACAGCCAACACCGCTGTCCCTCCGTACAGCCAAACTCCACCGGTCCTAAGCCCGGCCAATGTGCACTCGTGTAGTGTAATGCTCATGAAAACATAATATACACCTCAATATATCATATTTCATACATATGCACATTATTACACTACTTATCACAATCTCAATCCACATATATGTATTCCAGTTTGAAAACATTTTAAAATAAAACTCACCTGATTGCTTATCAAAACGCTTCCAAGCCTTTTCCAAAAGATTCAGTCTTTCACCCAGGATTCACAGAATCTGTAATAATTTAAATACAATTATCTCCTTACCAATTAATCATGTAAGACTTGCTAGTAGGCTAAGAACTCTAGATAACTCTAGTCCTCAAATGTTTCCCCCAAACCTGAACTTAAGTCGAGTCAACAATATATTCAGTCCTCATTCATAAACTATCCAAGAGTCGACAAAACACAAGCCACCGGATACTTAAAAACATCTGAATTCTCATAAGTGACCAAACAACTAGAGTTTCCGGATACTACAGAACTATCCGGACAACACAACGTCCCGGACAGCATAAACAATCCGGACAACATCCGGACACCAAGGTAATCCGGATACCATCCGGTATCTAATTCCATCCAGAAACCATAGAAAATAGGAACTTACCGGATAATTGACTCGTCCGGACACCATTAGAACATCTTCCGGACACTATTAACCAAAACTACCGGACACTATCATCGCTTCCGGAAACCTCTGACGGTTTACCAACTATTACCCAGAAATCGACTGGAATTAACCCCGGACATGAAATCGATGATTCTACTCCGATAGAAACTATCTACTAGCAATTATAAACATAAAATGTAAAGGAACATACCTCAAAATCACTTCCAAGTACACCAATTGAAGCTCTAACCACAAGACTCTTTCTTCTTCTTCTTCTTCTTCTTCTTCTTCTTATCTCCAAACACACACACACACACACACACACACACACACACACACACACACACACACTAATATGATATTTTCTGGTGTTTGAAAATATCTGAATACCTAATGGTAATATTAAACCACTTTTACCATTTTAGACCTTAAACTATTCAATAATGACCCAAACACCCCTAAACTTATAAATTCACCTAAACTTACCCTAAACATTCAATTTTAAAGTTAACTAAAATTAACGGAAATAGAATTTAACTAACGAACTTACCCGGGGTATTACATCTTGCTCTTGCTCGCTTACCTGAGTCTCCTACTATTTGCTTACCTAAAAAGGTTTTAGTTTTGAAAAGCGAGGGTTAGACCACGAGGTCTAGTGAGTCCCCTCCATAAACAGCGTACGTCAACATTATAAAATCATTTTATAAAACTCTTAACATCTTCCACATAAGCATCAAACATGGTACTGCACAGTGTTAAAGGATCACATAGCTAACCACGATCGGGGCCCAAGCAGACTCCCCTCTTGCCACGATCGGGGCCCAAGCAGACTCCCCTCTCGCCTCGTATCGGGGCCCAAGCAGACTCCCCTCTACCCGAATAGGAGGGAAACGGATTCCAACCTATCGGCTCATCACTCATGTCCAAGGGATCATCGGATCCCGAGGCATATCGATCCCACTGTGCAGACCGACTTCACATAACATACACATAGCATAACGTAAATCACAAATGTGAAATCCTTGCACATCCTTCCATTTTGCTAAAAGCCGTCTTTCAAAATAAAAGGGTATATTTCATGGATAACATGCGTAACAGTTGTAAAGCAGTTCATGCTCGTAAACGAACCATAATCAGAAAAACGTTTAACTTTCATTTAGGTAAAAATCATGTAAAATAACATGGCATTTCCACACAATCACTTTCTTTGGAAAACACGTAAAATCACGTATTTTAGTTAGAAAAACTCACCTGGTACGTTTAACATCTTGCTTTACTTTGCTTCTGACTTACAATCGGGTTACCTGGGATATGGATGAAATATCAACTGCTCAGTTCTTATCTAACTTTCCGGACATAACTTACCAGACACCAACTTACCGAATACTATCTTACCAGACATAACTTACCTGACACAAAAGCTTATCGAACATAACTTACCGGACACAAAAGCTTACCGGACATAACTTATCGGACACAAAAGCTTACCAGACACAAGCTTACCGGATAACTATCCGGGAACTAATTCACCCGGACACCACAGAATGCCATCCGGGTTCTCTCCCGGTAACATTCAATCGAGGGACTTTCTGGACACGGTGCTGGAATGTTTCTCAGAAACGAAATCCTATTCAATTCCCCTTAATCCATACGATAAAGCGTTAAATGACTTAATGAACATTAAATATCCATTTCTTACCCTTCTTTGCTACCGAAACACAATTAGTTTGCTTAATCTCTCTCTCTAGACCTCATTTGCACTTTCTCACCAAGAACTCTCAAAACCCACCAAATCTCAGCAGAAAATCAAGAACAAGAAATGAAACAGAAGATTACCTGCTACGATTTCATGTAGAATCGAACCTCAAATCCACTTTCTCTTCTAATTCGATCGATGGTTGAAACCTTCTCTTTAATTTGCATTTGAACCTCAAGAATTTCTTTCTCTTCTCTCTATTTCTCTCCTTCTGTTCTCTTCTCTTGCTAGCCGCCAACAAATGGAGAGAAATCTCTTTCTCTAGGGTTTTGGCAACCATTAAGTATCTCTCTTAAATTGCTAAAAGGTCCCTTAACTCAAGCTTTCAATTCTTAGATTTTAGCCACCAAACCTTCATAATTTACTAGAAATTCGGGTTGTTACATCTACGGCCTCGTCTGTGCATGTTTCATCGCCAAGGTTAATTTTCAAAATATCTGTATCCTCTTGAGTGCGGGTTTCATCATGAAGCAGTTTATTGTGTGTTCCTTCTGTAATAACCCAGTTTTTGGTGTAAGAATTTAAAATGAAGTTTAGTGTCCAAAGTGTGATAAGCTAAAGTTTAGTGTTCAAGTGTGATTGATATAAATATGGGTAAAACCCTAATAACCCTGATTTTCATCAAAAATCAGTGTGTGCGGCTAGAGTGCGATTGGTGTGTGTATAGGATTGGAAGCCTCTTGCAAGGATTATCTAGAGTCAAGCATTCAAGGTTTCTCCAGGGTGTGTGGAATTTTCTCTCATTCAAGGTAATCATCCTCTCTTGCATTGTATTCATTTACATAATGGAATGTTATTTCTTCATAAGAATGCTTTGGGTGTGGGGCTGTAGGAGAAAATGTGATTGTCTGAGAGAAATCGATTGATCTCATTATGTAAGGAAACTTGATTATCTTCCTTTGATATTATATATATTGATTCCCTTGGCTTAGAAACCCAATAGATGGTAGTTAAGAGGATTTTTGGTTGGGGAATCGTTGGTTCGAGTGGGACGATAAAACCCTACGCGGGTACGAATCGTACAGTGTGTTACTTTTCCGGATGAGGTAAAACTCCGGAAGTTGAATTACCCGGAGTCGAGTAAAGAATCCGGAAGCTGGAATTTTCCGGAAGTCTGGCGTTGTCCGGATGTATGTATCCGAAAGGAATCTGGAAGACTTTCGGAAACCAAATGGGTTGTCCGGAGTGTGGAATCCGGATGTATCCGAAATTCGGAAGAGAGTCCGAAAGTGGTGAATACCAGAATCCGGAAGGGGAGTCCGGAAGCAGATCCAAAATCCGTAGCTCCTGTATCCAAAACTATGTGTGATGAGGGTATTTTAGAGAGGAATTTAGGGTGGGTCGGTAAGCTATGCAGTAGTTGGGTGACTTAATGTACTCTCGTGTGATTTGGGTGAAATGTAGGTGCGGATAGAGGATAGCAATTTCACGTAAGGACTCTTAGCATGGACGTCAAGTGAGTACTTTTAACCCAAGACTTTTATCAAGTGTGTTTATGTATGCTTATCCTTATTTAAAACTGTATGTTTTACTTGATGTTAATAAGCATATTTATGGTGTGATTTATAAATAGGTGATTACTCGAGGGCGGGCATACGATGGCTTATGGTGTGAAGATGGGGGGTGTGTCCCATAATGTGTGATATAGATATATATGATATTGTTTCATATAAATCATTATGGGCAAGTGTGTGCCCTAACACGCTGTCACGGGTGTGTGTGACCAGAGCGTGGGCCATCTGCATGGTCGTTTCTCGTTGAGCGAGTAAAGCTTGAACTTATTTCGTATATGGTTGGACGATTGTTGGACGCAACATGAGTTGGATGTGTGACTTCTGGATTGGTAGACACGTCAGACGATGGATTGTGGCGGTTTCCTGCTTTTAGCCATGTATGTGTGGGGTGATGACGTGGTGGGAGCGTATGTATAGATTTACACTGATGAGGTGTAGTCAAAGTTTCGGGAAAGGGAAGCACTATTTACGTGGAACATAAGTCGTATTGGGGAAGTAATCTAGAAATGTATGTTATTCGATGAGGGAACTCTTAACTGTGGGTTAACTGGGATATTCAAGGTTGGCCTTGTGCTAAGTTGGCAAGTTGAGTGGTTACATTTGGTAAGGATTTGACGTTATTGTAGCATGGAATTCAGCAAAGTTCCTTCTTTTAAGGAAGTGGTGTTGCTTGAGGAAACCCTGATTTGACGCGTTTTAAAACCGTGAGTCCAGGTTGTGGACAAAGCGGACAATATCTGGTACGGTTGGCCTGAGATGTTTCAGATGGGATGTTGTGGTGCAGTCAATCAGAGATGCTGCAAGTATGTTATATGAAATGACCCAACGCGAGGAAGTGGTGGTTAACCGAGGGGCTGTTCCGAAGGATTGGGAGTGACTATGATTTCAATCAGAATGGTTTGGGCAGCTGGGTGGAGCTAAGTTGATTAGGCTGAAAAGTGAGTCTTGTGAATCTCAAGTTGGGAGACAACTTGATGCGGGAGACATCCCTAGAGAATGGGGTGGTGCTTCCGAGAAAAGGTGAAGTCGGGCTGTATTTTGGGTCCATTGAAATTGTTGAATGAGTTGGAGATTTGGGTGTAAATTGGTTGTGCCTGATGAGATTATGGGGAAGTCATAATGTGTATCACGTCTCTACTCAAGGATGCTTGTTGGAAGATGATATGGCGATACTTTACCAAGGATACAGGTGGATGAGAAGTGAAACTTTGCCTTAAGATTGAAGGCAATATTTGACCGTAAGTCAAGCCAAGGGGTTGAGATACAAGGAACTTGATCGCGTGAAGATGCATTGGTAATTCCAAAGGACAAGAGGCATGAGGAGGTAGTGACGGACATGAGGTCCAAGTACTCAAGCTTGTCCGACGATGGAATTCCGGGGACAGAATTCTTTTGAGGGGGAGGTATTGTAATAACCAAGTCTCAAGTATTTAGAAGCATAAGAGTTTTGTGGGAGTATCTTGAAATTTTCAATTTCAAGGGGCTAAATTGTAAATTGGTGTGAGGGTATAAAAACCCTCAATGATTTCACAAAACCCTAGGATTATTGCATTTGAGAGCGGCTGAGCATTTTTGGAAGCAAGAAGGAGGAAATCAAGTTATCTCTGGAGAACTTTGAAGAAGGCAAGGAGGGTGTGTATCTGGGATTAATCCTATCATCATCTTTGTAAAGGTAAACCCCAATCTCATATTCTCATTGCTATGTGATTTAGTTTCCTGTTAATAGAAGTCCCTGGTGTGTTGAGGACTTGAGCAAGGAACTGTGGATTTAGTATTTATTCAATGGAAATATTTGTGATCTAGCGATTTCTATAATAGAC
Organism: Saussurea involucrata; assembly: GCA_033807775.1. Taxonomy (NCBI): domain Eukaryota; kingdom Viridiplantae; phylum Streptophyta; class Magnoliopsida; order Asterales; family Asteraceae; genus Saussurea; species Saussurea involucrata. The sequence continues at coordinate 15,743,791 of CM066324.1, forward strand.
CCTCTCAATAGCAGATTGAATACCTCTGTTTGGGTTGAGTTAGAGTGTCCAATGTAATTTATTTAAGCATGTCGTCTAATCCGGAACTGGTAAATCCCGAATCCGGAAAAGGATCCGGACTTAGAATCCGGAAGCAAGTGATCCGGTAAAGAAGATTCCGGAACAAAGTCCGGTATGGTAGGATTCCGGAATAAAGTCCGGTATAGTAGAATTCTAGATTAGGAACCGGATGCGGAGTCCGGAAGACATCCGGGATGTTTGGAATCCGGAATTTGATCTAGATTAGTAGTGGAGATCGGAGGTGAATCCGGAGCGAGGGTGGAGTCCGGAACTCTGGTTCCGGATTCGGTTGTCCTTTTTAGCAAATTTTGGGAGTATGTTGAGAATGTTGCGAGTGGCATCTAAGCCTTATTATTCTTAATCTTTTTAACCTCATAGGTGTTCCATCTAGAAATTGGGGTGCGCGAGGGAAACATTGTGCAAGTCGACAGGTGAGTGTTTCTAACTAAATACGTGTTTTAAACGTGTTTTCTGAAGTAAGTAAATGAATATGAAATGATCTGTTTTATTACATGAAAATGCGTGTATGGAAGTTTACTTGAGATGCATGCATACATTGTGGATAGTTGTAAATTGGCTAGGTCGGGGGGTGTGGCCCGCCAGTGCTCATACCGGGGGGTGTGTCCCGTTTATGCCATGGGAGGAGTGATCCAGTAGAGCAGTATGAGACTGACACGTCATCACTTCCGAGTGACTTCAGTGTGCCATTTACATGTGTTGTTATTACATGAAAGCTTTGTTAAAGTTGTTGTTTATAAATGTTGTGAAGTGTTTTAAATATTTGATAATGAAATTGTTGCCACTAGAGGGAAATCACTATACCTCATGGTCTAACCCTCGCATTTCCAAAAACTAAACCATTTCAGGTAAGCACTTAGTAGAAGGCTCAGCGTGAAGCCTTGGACTAGAAGGAAGCTGTTCTATTTAACATGTCAAGCATAGTCTTTAGAAATCTCAGCTGTGTAATAGGTTATTTCCGCAAACCTGGTAATGTACTCTTATGTTTATGATAGTACTTTGGAGCCGTTTCGGCGAGTTGCTAAATTCGCGTTGTTTAAGTTTTATTCTTTGAGTTGGGTTGTTACAGTTGGTATCAGAGCCATAGTTTAAGGGATTTAGGTGACCGAATGGGCCTAAACTTAAACTGTGAAGTAGAGAGGGAGCACAGCTGAGATATAGGATGTTGTAGGAAAGATCACTCTAAGTGCGCTAGTGATAGAGTAGCGAGGACCGTCATGTAAGGTAAATTTGGAATTACATCTGGCCAATGTAATCGCGAATTTACATGTACATGAGTGTGCTCAATTGCTCTTGTTGACAAGAACGATGGGGGAGGTAGCATGTAGTGAGTTTTGACCTTGCAATGATAGTAAAGAGTTGAGGTATCGTGAGGGATCACGCATGATATAATGTTTATATCTTTTTGAAGAAGTGCTGTTTGGAATGTTATGAGACGTCTAGAGGAAGAACTTCTTGGGTTCGAAAAGAATGAACAGTTGATTGAGGGTAAAACTCCTAGTTTCTAATGGGTCTCCGTTCTCGAAAATGTGGCATAGATCAGTTGGGATGGTAAGGAAGGACGATGTCGGAATCTTGAAAGCTTCAATTCTTGAGCGGATGGATGATTTGAGCCCTGACTCTTTAGACAAGCTTTTCAGTGGCAAGATTAATGAAGGGAAGGTATCAGCGTTGGATTAAATGCGTGAAGGGGGTTGAATGTGAAGTAATTGGTCAAGACGAAAATTGTATGGGATGGTTGGGCAAGTAGACGGTGAAACACATGTAAAACAAGTCGTTGCAAGGACGAGAGAGCGACCGTTGGTCCAGGGTAGAGCGCCAATGATAAGTTGTGTGGGTACAACGGTTGACCTTGTTAGAGTAAATAGCTTTCAATTGCAAGTGAGTTTCATGCACTGTGTCCTTATATATGTTACACGAGCTTTTTCATGATTAAAAATAAATGCATAAATAACGAATTTTGTTTGGAAATGAGTCGACGCGTGTAAGCGTGTGTTTAAAGGGAAAGATAGAACTATTTGTGTTGCACGATAAAATTTTTGAACTTAGTGAATTGCGAACTATATCGCTATTTTTTCATGTTGAGAAAAACCTTCGTTGCAAAAATCATGAAAGCGTTTGACTGCAAGACCTTTATAATCAAAATGAGTATCGACACGTTGATATCATAAATGAGTGTGGGAGCCGACTGATTTACTTCGTGTAAGTGATTTCATTCAGAACTTTTCTAGTCATATGGGAAAAGATTTTAGTCAATATGTTTCTGTTGTAACAACGTCGTTTTGGTTGAGTAAGATTGTGTTTTACTGAAAAGTTGAGTGCGAACGATTCTCAAGATCGTTGGGCAGGGCATTGGAGTTATGAGAGTGTTGGGGTCATGTGTACCCAAGTTGTTTCCAAGTGTTGTTTTCTTTTAAATGTTAAAATGTGCGAAATGATTTAAATTATCACGTCGTCATGCATGAAGGCTATGAACTCACTAGGTCGTAGAGATTACTACATTTAAGATAAGAAAGGATTTCGAGAGTGGAGGTGTGCCGGTTAAGCCGGTTGTGAGTGTCTTGTGATCTTGGTATTCCTTATAAGCAAGAGAGGTGAATGGTGGAAGGGTAAAAAATGGACCTTGATATTGTTTGTTTTATGGTAGCATGTACTCTTATTCGGTAACTGGAAGTGCGGTTGTCGGTGGACGGGTGTGTCAGGGGGAAGGACTGGAAGTCATCAAGGTATTGGTATTAGTAACTCGTTATGAGTAGTGTTGAGATGCAGAAATGAAGTGTTATCGGCGTCGAGCCTGAGTTTTGTGGGTGGTCTTGTAATGTTGACTTTGCACAAAGTAAGTCTTGAAAGTTCTCCTTCAAGTGAGGACGGCGGGGTATAAAGTTGATTATGATGCGGTGGAAGAAGTAGGTTCCGTTAGGAACCCTTCCTTTCGGGAAGGTTATGGGAACATCATCATGTTTCCTATTGATGTCAAAGTCAACAACTGTTTAAGATGTTTGAAGCCGAATACTTGAATCAGGAGGTTGAAAGTTGAGAAAATCGCCCTGGTGTGTGTAGACGTAGGAGGTCGTCCAGGAAAGATATATACTTGCATGATGGTGGACCACCTTGTGTGGGTGATGATGATGGAGAAAGATTGTTGTTTTGATGAGTGTTTCTTTGCGATGTTTTGACAGTTTGTAATAGGAGGAGGTATTTAGCGCGGCCGATGTGGAAGCATTGTTTATATCGATCTAAAAGGGAACGTGTCTTGTCGTTTGGAATGGCTTCTTGGAGATCGCAATAAACCGTTAAGGAACGAAGATTTATTTGAGTAGACTAGACTATCGCAATTTTGTGGTTCGTCTGGATTTGAGAAAGACAAGTCGTGAAACCGCCTTAGTTCAAATACACGTTGGTGTGTATGGAAACAAGAATCATTTTGTTACAAATAGTCATGAGAACTTTGTCCGTAGTGTGATGCTGGGGTGTAGTGATTGTGCGGATAAATTAGTGGCATCTTTTGCCAAAGTAAGCGCACAGAGCGTTGGGGTGATAATGTCTTGTTAATAGAGGATAAGCTTAGATGGAAGTTCGTGTTCGAAGATTTCCGATGAGTTATACAAGATGTTGAGTATGTTGTTGAGATGTAAGGTTTTTCAATTGGTTTATGGTAGAGCTTTTCAGAATGAAGAGGGGTGGAACGGTAGATGGTGGTTGTTAATGCCAAAAATCGCACCAAAGGGACAACTTAAGGTCGATGTGGACTTAAACAACTAAAGAAAGAATCTTTCGACGAGACGTGCGACGAGGATAAAAATAAAGAAACAAGGGATTTGATGACGCAGGAAAAACCTCAAACGAGGAAAAAACCTTCGGACGACAGTGGGTGTCGTCGCTATACCATGGTCGCCAATCAGGGGCGATGTCCTTGGATACTGGTGTCGATCGTACAGAGATTACAATACATATGAAGGAAATGCTTCGAAATGTAAAGTACAAGTGTTTGAATGTAAAAACAGGTGTTTGTCGTGTGCGAAACAAAGTGTGAACTGCTGGTCAAGGGCTGTTGTCGTGCGTCGAGAGCGATACTTAGAACAATGGTTCTTCACTTTAGGTGTTCTTGGATATTGCTTCGGTTGTTAATCGTCGGATCTTCGATGTGCATCGGATGTTAACTGATGTCCTTTGATGTGAAGGCTTAGCTTGGTATTTATAGTCTTCGCGTCATTAATTAGCTCCTTTAATGCTTTGATCAACAGCTACAACGGCTGGAAACGGTTGCCGGAGTGAATATCCATAATGATCCTCGTCCGTTACGGCTGCTCACTGTTAATAGCTTTGACTCCTGCATTAAATACTTAACATACGTAACAGTCAAGGTTAACGTTAGTTTTGCTCGAAGGTACAATGTTCTTACGTGATGGTCGTGCGGGACGGGCGACGCTGTGGTCGAGCGTCATGAGGGACGTACGACTTACCTTTTACGGGAGACGACGGATGTTTTCTGGGTTCTTGTTGAGACCTTATCTTAATACAAGATATAGCTTAGGACATGCTTCTTACCTGTTTTGGTTGTGGTCGTACGACGTGATTTTTTGCCCAAACAGTTTGCCCCCAAAATTTGAAAATTTAATGTCAAATTTAAGTTTTAAATTTTGCTTGTCGAACGCTTAGACTTGTGACCTGGTTTGAGGGACTTACCTGGTTGTCGTGGAACTAGACCGGTTCGCCTTTAACTGAACGAGAAGTCGAAAAGTTATGACGTCATACTGATGCACGATGATGCTTACCAGCTGTCGAAGACAGGTGTCGAAGATCTGTGAGGGTATGCGAAAAGATCGGGGACGCGCGGAAATCATCCAGGGATTCGATCCAACCTTGTTTTTCATTCTAAATAGGGATTTTGACGGATCGTTTCCTTATTTCGCCCTTGAAGAGTTTTGTGCTGTGATTTCCTTGCCATTCTTTGTCTGATATCTCCCGAACTTGTGAAAATCTTTGACTTGGTTAGGTTTCTTCGAGGATTAACGCGCCTATAAGTAAGGTACGATTTCTCTGACTTCTGCAAATTTTGTTTAGAAATGTCGAGGGATCCTGAGAGTGTTATTCAAGAGTCATCGGACCTCCAGGACTTTAGAAAGTTAGCGAAAATTCCTGCGTGGGTCGAATTGATCTGTCCAGGCCAGATCCGATCAAACGAGTGTCCTGAGGGGTACATCGTAATCTATGAATACCCTTTTAAGATAGGTTTTGAATGGCCTTTTTCTCCTCTGGCCAAGGCGTTTATGCTAGAGTTTGACTTGGCACCAAGTTAGTTGATGTCCTAGTTCTGGCGAGTCGTACGAGTGATCGAGCGTGCTACTAAGAAATGGGATTCTCCCATGAATGTACATGATCTCCTCTCGGCTTATCAAGCCAAGATGGACGGATGTCATCGATGTAGTTTACATTCTAGGTTCAAGGGCGATCGCGTTTTGGTCTTAGGGACGCGTGTGAACGACCGTGGGTGGAAGTCTCGATATGTTTTCGTGCGTAAGTTGTCCCTTGACTCTGAGAGTGAGTGGATTAGGACGAGCCGGAATACGTCGGGTGACCCTCGTTATTTCATCTGGCGTGCGCTGTGGATGATTTACATATGATTTTTAACTTGTTTTTTGTATGTTGTCATCCATAAAATTCGAGGTCGTGAAGCCAGACGCTGACTCTCAAGCGAAGATCAATTCATTTTTAGAATTTAGCGTCGCCGAGAGGTCTTTCGTCGTGCGACACTCGGCGGATGACGATGATTTAGAATCTTCAGGAGAGAATCAGGGGGAGAAGTGTGAAGAGAAAGGAAGAGAAGAGGAAGAAGATAAGTCGAGAGGAAGGAGAGGGATGGCGGGTAAGTTTTACTTTCCTTTTCTTCCTATGTTACCTCGAGTCTTTTTCCTTTGTGTGCTTTCTAACATTCCTTTTTTCCAGGAGAGTCTCAACCTAAAGTGTTGAATGTTTCTGCTAAGAGAGCAGCTGAGTTGGAGCGTACTCGTCAGGGTAGAGAGAAGAGGCTAAAAGCCATGTCTCCTGGCCCTGAAATTCCGAAGAAGACGAGGACGACGACTCCGAGGGAGTCGTCGGCAGGGGTTAATGACTCGTCGAGAGTCGTTACACCCGCAGAGGTAGGGGTCGCATCTCCCAAGAAGGTGATTGTAGCGACACCCATCAATTCTGCGCTTCCGGCGAAAATGGTGAAGTCCCCGTCTGCCGCATCGAATCCTTTGTCAGCCGACAAGGGCAAGGAACACACGACGGGAGGGGAGAAGGTCACGACGGTCAACTTTACGCTGCCATCGGACTTTATGACAGGTAACGTCCTAGACGGGACGAACCTGTTCCCTCACCTGGATAAATTCCTGCTTCCATCTTTCAGGGAGCGTTTTGAGGGTTTTCCTATCGAGGAGACGGGTGCCCATGTAGCCGGCTTGGTGTTCATGGTAAGTCTTTCTTTCAAGACTTAGTTTGTCTAGGCCCAGACTTCGTTGTCGTTGTCGTTGTCGTTGTCGTTGTCTACTGATGATGTCTGTATTTTATGATTTCGCAGGCACTTCAAGCTTCCTTGGCCTTGCGAAGTGAAACGGCGAAGGTGAAAGATCTCTTTTCTGCTGCACGCGAAAGGGAGAATGCAGCATTGGATCGAGCAAACGATGCTACTGGTCGCACGAAGGATCTATCGAAGCGTCTTGCTGACGCTTTAAAACATATGGAGATCGTTAATCATGCGAAGGAGGATCTTAGCCATCGCTTGACGCAGTCCTTGTCCATGATTGCCGAGCAAAGGGAGGAGATGGAAAAGATTAAGGAATCCTTGGCTGCTGTTTCGAAAGAGGCCGAGGATTATAAATCCAAGGTAGAGAGTTTGGAGAAAGAAGTGCAAGCTGCAAAGGACGAGGGTAAGTCGGTTTTTGCCATAGCTCGTCTGAATGCTCGGGCGGCGATCATGCGACGACATTTGCTGGGAAAAGACCCTCTTGCTTCGGCGAAGGAGGAGCTGGACATCTATCTGAATGGCATTGGGACCGAGAGGGATCTTGAATCGGACGATGAGAAGGACGCTGAGGAGGAGGTGGCAGGCGAAAGTCTTCAGGATGGGACTTCGGGCATGAATGCGACGGATGCTCCTCCTTTAATTTAGGAATTTTATTTTGTTTGTTTTGCTGCTCGACTGTTGATGGTCGAGCGCGTACCTGACGATCTTTTCAGTAAATTCACTTTTTGTTTGAACTTGTGTTTTCATATACTTGGTAAACAAATATCGCATCGATGGAATGTAAGATACATAGGAAATCATGTGACCAAGGTACTTATAAAATATGAGAACATACGATAAAAGCATCCATACAGGGTATAAGAGAGAAAAAATAAGGCATTCATTTAGAATATATGCCAATCAAAACACGACTAAGGTATTTATTCAAAACACGAAGTTTTTCTAAGTTAAGAAGCTCAGGCTGCGAAGCCGTCTATGCGATCGTGCGACCAAGTCGTTCGACTAGATGTAAGGTGTGATCAAGTCATGGACCTGATTGTCTATGTCGTGCGATCCTGCGATAAAACGATGTCGAGGGTTGGTCGTTGGCTCACCAACGACTCTCCGATGCTTAAGTCAGTAGCTGTTTGTGAGAAAAATTTGTATGGAAAAGAGTTAGAAATCATACCTTTCTCCTTCATGGGGTATTGCCCCCCTGTCATTTATTATCCTATTCTTTTCGGAAAGAAAGATAGGTTTTAAATGACAAGATGACACGACGATCCGATGAGATACTGTCTGTGATTGATCGTCGTACGACAGGGCACCATAGCGACGTTTTCGACTCATTCTCGATCTTCAGGATTCCTAATGGCATAGGGGATTTTAATTGACAACTTTTGTATGCTCGGGAGTCGACGGTCGATGGCTATTAGCTGGAATAGCGACATCGTCGATGATATCCTTGAGATTTCCTTTTGGGAAATGATACGCTAATTCCTTCTTCAATGCGATACAATCGTCTGTCGCATGACCATGATCGACGTGGAAGTCGCACCACTTTGATTTGTCTTTCTTAGTATCGTCCAGGTCGGACTTCTTTGGCCATCGAATGGTAGCTTGAGCGGTCTTCAGAGCTCCGACTAAGTCCTTTGCAGATCCTTTGAATCCGTAAGAGGATATCTTGGGGTACTGAGTGAATTTAGTCGCGGTCCTGGCCTCTGCTTTCGTCTTGAAACGAACATTTGAAATTTGGCGCACGGGCTCTGTTAATGCCAAAAATCGCACCAAAGGGACAACTTAAGGTCGATGTGGACTTAAACAACTAAAGAAAGGATATTTCGACGAAACGTGCGTCGAGGATAAAAATAAAGGAAACAAGGGATTTGATGACGCAGGAAAAACCTCAACGAGGAAAAAACCTGCGGACGACACTGGGGGTCGTCGCCGCACTATGGTCGCCAATCAGGGGCGATGTCCTTTGCTACTAGTGTCGATCGTACATAGATTACAATACAAATGAAGGAAATGCTTCGAAATGTAAAGTACAAGTGTTTGAACGTAAAAACAGGTGTTTGTCGTGTGTGAAACAGAGTATGAACTGCTAGTCGAGGGATGCTGTCGTACGTCGAGAGCGATGACTTGAGCTTTTCTTCGAGTGTTCTTGGGTTCGCTGTAGGATTCTGGCTTTCAGTACTTGATTTCCAGAGTTTGAGGGTTCTTGGCTATGAGCTTGAATGTTTTTCTCTGCTGTTCGGTGATGTTCGCCGATGATTGCTGATGTGTATCGGATGTTAACTGATGTCCTTTGATGTGAAGGCTTAGCTTGGTATTTATAGTCTTCGCGTCATTAATTAGCTCCTTTAATGCTTTGATCAACGGCTGGAAACGGTTGCCGGAGTGAATATCCATAATGATCCTCGTCTGTTACGGCTGCTCACTGTTAATGGCTTTGACTCCTGCATTAAATACTTAACATACGTAACAGTCAATGTTAACGTTAGTTTTGCTCGAAGGTACAATGATCTTACGTGATGGTCGTGCGGGACGGGCGACGCTGTGGTCGAGCGTCATGAGGGACGTACGACTTACCTTTTACGGGAGACGACGAATGTTTTCTGGGTTCTTGTTGAGACCTTATCTTAATACAAGATATAGCTTAGGACATGCGTCTTACCTATTTTGTTCGTGGTCGTACGACGTGATTTTTTGCCTAAACAGGCTCTATTCTGGAAACAGCCTTTGTCTTGAACTCTGGCTTTCTGACGCCTAACGACTTTTTGTCGTCAGTGTGCTTTCGACGAAAGGCGGCATCATCTTCGTCCCTCATATATGATAAGGTTCGAGCTCGGACGTCTTCGAAAGTCTCTAGGGGATACTTGGTCAGATCGATATATAGACCTGAACTATCGTCTAGACCACGCTTATAAGCTTCGATCGCAGTTTTGACGTCGCAATTGCGTATGCTGATCATTTCGGCATTGAATCTATTGAAATAACTTCGAATAGACTCATTAGCTTTCTTCACGATGTAATATAGGTCGCTGGTCTGCTTCTCCATCTTACGACTGCTGGCGAATTGCTGGGAGAACTGATTAACCAACTCAGCAAACGACCCGATGGACTTGGGTTTGAGATTGATTAACCATTGGAGAGCTGGACCAGTGAGAGTTGCTCCGAAACCCTTACACATGCATACTTCCTGGTACATAAATGGGATCGAGATCGTCCACATGAGCTGCTTGTACTGCGCGACGTGCTCAGTCAGATCAGTCACACCAGAATATTTAGGAGTGAAGGCAGGAATGTTATACTTCTTTGGGACCTCGACGGTGGCAATCTCGTCGATGAAGGGCGACACCTGATACCCCGAGCGAGGCTCGACGTCGACAGGCACTGCTGCCCCAGGCAACTTGGCGAACCAGGACAGGACACACTCATTTTGGTCTTCTAACATCTTCAAACGCTGGGCGACGGGATCGTTAAGATCAGGATTTGCCCCTATCGAGGGATTGGTCCCTGGACTAGTGCCATTACCATGCGATGAACCATTGATGTCCCCATTGAACGGAACAGAACATGGTTGCGACCCATAGTGGAATTGTTGCGGTCCATTCTGAAACGATTGCGGCCCATGCTGAAATGGCTGCGATCTCAGCTGGAAAGATTGCGATCCTTGCTGGAAAGGTTGTGATCCTTGCTGGAAAGGTTGCGGACCACTTTGGAACGGCTGGGAAAACGGCTGGGCGCCACCTTGCAATGGTTGGGATCCATTGTTCAAGGATGGTGGTCGGATGTGCTGAGGGGGAATCTGCCCAGACTGGGGATTCGGAATGAACGGACCCGGCTGCTGATTCTACATGAATGGACCTGGATGCTGATTCTGTGCGGACGGGCCTGGTACCGGACCTGGATTCTGGATGAATGATCTAGGACCATTCTGGGATCCAAAAGGATTCCTTAGCCGCGCGATCTCTTCAGCTGCTCTGCGATTCTGCTCTGCCATTGCATTGAGTTGATTCCTGGCAACCTCGAGCTCCTGATACATCTGAGCGACGGCTTGCTGCGGATTTCCAGGGGCTTCCATTTTCCTGCAACAGAAAATAGAAGAAACTCCAAGAAACTATTAGTAAAATGCACGTTCGTCGACGATTTTCTCTAGATGTAGTCCCACGGATGGCGCCAAACTGTTTATGCCAAAAATCGCACCAAAGGGACAACTTAAGGTCGATGTGGACTTAAACAACTAAAGAAAGGATCTTTCGACGAAACGTGCGACGAGGATAAAAATAAAGGAAACAAGGGATTTGATGACGCAGGAAAAACCTCAACGAGGAAAAAACCTGCGGACGACACTGGGTGTCGTCGCTATACTATGGTCGACAATCAGGGGCGGTGTCCTTGGATACTGGTGTCGATCGTACAGAGATTACAATACAGATGAAGGAAATGCTTCGAAATGTAAAGTACAAGTGTTTGAATGTAAAAACAGATGTTTGTCGTGTGCGAAACAAAGTGTGAACTGATGGTCGAGGGCTGTTGTCGTGCGTCGAGAGCGATACTTAGAACAATGGTTCTTCACTTCAGGTGTTCTTGACTATTGCTTCGGTTGTTAATCGTCGGATCTTCGATGTGTATCGGATGTTAACTGATGTCCTTTGATGTGAAGGCTTAGCTTGGTATTTATAGTCTTCGCGTCATTAATTAGCTCCTTTAATGCTTTGATCAATGGCTACAACGGCTGGAAACGGTTGCCGGAGTTAATATCCATAATGATCCTTGTCCGTTACGGCTGCTCACTGTTAATGGCTTTGACTCCTGCATTAAATACTTAACATACGTAACAGTCAAGGTTAACGTTAGTTTTGCTCGAAGGTACAATGATCTTACGTGATGGTCGTGCGGGACGGGCAACGCTGTGGTCGAGCGTCATGAGGGACGCATGACTTACCTTTTACGGGAGACGACGAATGTTTTCTGGGTTCTTGTTGAGACCTTATCTTAATACAAGATATAGCTTAGGACATGCGTCTTACCTGTTTTGGTCGTGGTCGTACGACGTGATTTTTTGCCCAAACAGTGGTTACCTAGAAGAGAAACCGTGTGCTTTTGGTTGGATGAGTTCATTCTCGATCATTGAAAGTTTAAAGAAGATGTTGGATTGGTTAGTTTACGATGTGGTGTAGTAGATGCGGAATCTTTAAGGAATGTGAATTGTTTCTTGTGTACGGAAGGACTATCTGAGAAGGTAACAGTTTGGAGATCAAGAAGTGTGTGGTGGCTTCGAATACCGGTGTCATTTTTGGATGACTTGGTTGGATACCTCAAGTTAGAATTTTGGTGAAACTGTTGGGCTATGAATAGTAATGAAGAGGTGTTATCGACGCTTGTAGAAAAGGTCGGAGGAGGAGGCAAGAAATGTTTGGTGGGCGGTGCTCCATGCTGACGTGAGAAGGTGAAGATATTATGTCTGAGTAAGGGAGTAGGTTGGAAGTAGGAAGTTTGGCAAGTGACACCGAAAAGGGTGGAGTAGTGTGTATAGATTGTAATTAGTGGGTATACAAACTTCGGGTAAGAGTATGGAGGAAAGGGTTTTGGATGTGTTATGGTTCAAGGGAGGTGGAAAACTAACTTAGGCGACTGGTCGAAAGCATGCACCTTCTAGTGGGTTGTTCGTTGAAGGCATTATGTTTCGAGGAGGAAGAGGAATAAGGTAGATTAACGTAGTACTCGGAATGAATGACCACTAGTTTTGACTTGGTGTGATTGTGAGAGGTGTTTCAAGTAATGTTGTTGGTCATTGCTAAGCTAATGGGAGTCGTTTCGGGTGAGCATGGTCGTTTCTCGTTGAGCGAGTAAAGCTTGAACTTATTTCGTGTATGGTTGGACGATTGTTGGACGCAACGTGAGTTGGATGTGTGACTTCTGGATTGGTAGACACGTCAGACGATGGATTGTGGCGGTTTCCTGCTTTTAGCCATGTATGTGTGGGGTGATGACGTGGTGGGAGCGTATGTATAGATTTACACTGATGAGGTGTAGTCAAAGTGATTCGGGAAAGGGAATCACTATGTACGTGGAACATAAGTCGTATAGGAGAAGTAATCTAGAAGTGTATGTTATTCGATGAGGGAACTCTTAACTGTAGGTTAACTGGGATATTCAAGGTTGGCCTTGTGCCAAGTTGACAAGTTGAGTGGTTACATTTGGTAAGGATTTGACGTTATTGTAGCATGGAATTCAGCAAAGTTCCTTCTTTTAAGGAAGTGGTGTTGCTCGAGGAAACCCTGATTTGACGCATTTTAAAACCGTGAGTCCAAGTTGTGGACAAAGCGGACAATATCTGGTACGGTTGGCCTGGGATGTTTCAGATGGGATGTTGCGGTGCAGTCAATCAGAGACGCTGCAAGTATGTTATATGAAATGACCCAACGCGAGGAAGTGGTGGTTAACCGAGGGGCGGTTCCGAAGGATTGGGAGCGACTATGATTTCAATCAGAATGGTTTGGGCAGCTGGGTGGAGCTAAGTTGATTAGGCTGAAAAGCGAGTCTTGTGAATCGCAAGTTGGGAGACAACTTGAGGCGGGAAACACCCCTAGAGAATGGGGTGGTGCTTCTGAGAAAAGGTGAAGTCGGGCTGTATTTTGGGTCCATTGACATTGTTGAATGAGTTGGAGTTTTGGTTGTAAATTGGTTGTGCCTGATGAGATTATGGGGAAGTCATAATGTGTATCACGTCTCTACTCAAGGATGCTTGTTGGAAGATGATATGGCGATACTTTAGCAATGATACGGGTGGATGAGAAGTGAAACTTTACCTTAAGATTGAAGGCAATCTTTGACCGTAAGTCAAGCCAAGGGGTTGAGATACAAGGAACTTGACCGCATGGAGATGCATTGGTAATTCCAAAGGACAAGAGGCATGGGGAGGTAGTGACGGACATGAGGTCCAAGTACTCAAGCTTGTCCGACGATGGAATTCCGGGGACGTAACTCTTTTGAGGGGGAGGTATTGTAATAACCAAGTCTTAAGTATTTAGAAGCATAAGAGTTTTATGGGAGTATCTTGAAATTTTCAACTTCAAGGGGGATGAATTGTAAATTGGTGTGAGGGTATAAAAACCCTCAATGATTTCACAAAACCCTAGGCTTATTGCATTTGAGAGCGGTTGAGCATTTTTGTAAGCAAGAAGGAGGAAATCAAGTTATCTCTGGAGAACTTTGAAGAAGGCAAGGAGGGTGTGTATCTGGGATTAATCCTATCATCATCTTCGTAAAGGTAAACCCCAATCTAAGATTCTCATTGCTATGTGATTTAGTTTCCTGTTAATAGAAGTCCCTGGTGTGTTGTGGACTTGAGCGAGGAACTGTGGATTTAGTATTTATTCAATGGAACAATTGTGATCTAGCGATTTCTGTCATAGACCCTATCACTAGCAAATTGAATACCTCTGTTTGGGTTGAGTTAGAGTGTCCAGTGTAAATTATTTAAGCAGGTCGTCTAATCCGGAACTGGTAAATCCCGAATCCGGAAAAGGATCCGGACTTAGAATCCGGAAGCAAGTGATCCGGTAAAGAAGATTCTGGAACAAAGTCCGGTATGGTAGGATTCCGGAACAAAGTCCGGTATAGTGGGATTCCGGATTAGGAACCAGATGCGGAGTCCGGAAGACATCCGGGATGTTTGGAATCCGGAATTTGATCCGGATTAGTAGTGGAGACCGGAGGTGAATCCGGAGCGAGGGCGGAGTCTGGAACTCTAGTTCCGGATTCGGTTGTCCTTTTTAGCAAATTTTGGGAGTATGTTGAGAATGTTGCGAGTGGCATCTAAGCCTTATTATTCTTAATCTTTTTAACCTCATAGGTGTTCCATCTAGAAATCGGGGGCGCGCGAGGGAAACATTGTGCAAGTCGACAGGTGAGTGTTTCTAACTAAATACGTGTTTTAAACGTGTTTTCTGAAGTAAGTAAATGAATATGAAATGATCTGTTTTATTACATGAAAATGCGTGCATGGAAGTTTACTTGAGATGTATGCATACATTGTTGATATTTGTTAATTGGCTAAGTCGGGGGGTGTGGCCCGCCAGTGCACATACCGAGGGGGGGTGTCCCGTTTATGCCATGGGAGGAGTGACCCAGTAAGGCAATATGAGACTGACACGTCTTCACTTTCGAGTGACTTCAGTGTGCCATTTACATGTGTTGTTGTTACATGAAAGCTTTGTTAAAGTTGTTGTTTATAAATGTTGTGAAGTGTTTTAAATATTTGATAATGAAATTGTTGCCACTAGAAGGAGCTCACTAGACCTCATGGTCTAACCCTCGCATTTCCAAAAACTAAAACATTTCAGGTAAGCACTTAGTAGAAGGCTCTAGTAAGGGCAAAGAGAAAGCGTGAAGCTTTGGACTAGAAGGAAGCTGTTCTATTAAGCATGTCAAGCATAGTCTTTAGAAATCTCAGATGTGTAATAGGTTGTCTCCGCAAACCTTGTAATGTACAATTATTTTTATGATAGTACTTTGGAGCCGTTTCAGCGAGTTGCTAAATTCGCGTTGTTTAAGTTTTATTCTTTGAGTTGGGTTGTTACATCAGTTGTAGTTTGGGTTATTTCCGCGAACCCAGTTTTGTAATCTTGATAGTGTGACTATGTTGGGCCATTTTGGCGTTTTGAATTAAAGAAGTAGCTTTTGGCATGCTTGTTTGGTGTGGGTTGTTACACCTTCCGTGGATTACGATTAAAAAATAATTCAAAATTTTTAAATTAAGATTATGGTTACCATATATATCGGATGCATTATCTTAGGAAGGTTTAAAAAACCGCTGTAATTAAAAAATAATTAAAATAATAGTTATAAAATTATGATATTACCCTTTTTTAAAGAGAGAACACTTAATTAAGATTAGAAACTAATATAACAAGATCAACGATTATAATGAGGGTTGCAACGGTTTCAACCTTTTTGAGGGTTGCAAAATAGTCTTCCTCGATATATATATATAGGGGCATAATCAAATGAGAACTGCGTAATATGTGATAACCGTGAGATCCAATATGGACCAATCATTTAAGATAATTAATTATATTTTTAATAGATAATAAAATGGTAACTTAGTAATTTAGGGTGATATTTTAAATTATTTTAAAACTTCCATTTGGCATTTATATCTCCCTAATTAATCTCACGTAATATTTGTTTCCTAAAAACTCTCATCTAATCCCATTTTTGTTGAAAAGATCGTCCTCTTCTATTTCATTTACCCTAAAAAAACTAGATGCAGCCGACTCTCTCTATCTCTCTCTCTCTCTAACCGATCAAGTTCATCGTTTTTTCTCTAGTGTCCTTTCTCCCTCAACTCCGGCCACCACATACCCGATACTCGTTCATAAAGCTTTAGCCTTGGTATCACGGTGGGTTTTAAAAAAGAAAAGAAGTGAAGGATTTTGGTTGTTCTAAGGTTATAAAAAACAAAACGAGGCTGCCGGTATTTGGGGAGGTCGACGACCGAAAAAATAGCCACCGGGACCGGAGTTATTTGTCCTCATACGCTCCATGTTCATTCAACTCTTCCATGGTGGATTGGGTTTTTCCGACTTACCGAGCTTTGGACCAACTATTCATCTCTTCCATGGCGGAGAAAACGATGATATCATCGTCCGAGTCAGCCACCTTGTTGGAAAAGGGAAGAGGTGGAGATGTTGTGGGGAAGGTGGTTTAGGGGTGGCGGAGTATGGCGAGAAACCATGAGATTGTTTTGAAGCCCACAAGTGGCATCACAATGATATCACGGTTGGTGATACATCTCTCTTATCCTTTTCACAGTGGTATCACAATTGATATCACGGTGGTATCACAGTTGGTGACACATCTCTCTCTAATCCGTCTCACGGTGGTATCACAATTGGTATCATAGTGGGTGTTATGGATTTCACAGCGGTATCACAATGGGTATTGCAATCAATATCACAATGGGTACTGTATTTATTTTGGGTATCACAATGGTATTTATGTATTTTGAGTATCACAATGGTATTTATGTCTTTTGGGTATCACAATGCCTATTGTGTATCCGGTGTTCGTCGGAGAGATGAGAGATGAGAGAGGAGAGAGGAGATAGGATATTTTTAAAATACCCAAAATGCCCTTTAATTAAAAATTTAAATCAAATTACCAAAATTATTAATTTCCTAATTTATCGTTTAATTTGTGGTTGAGATTGGATCTCACAGTTATCACAGATAACCTAGTTCTCCCTTGAATGGCCCCCCATATATGTGTGTATATATATATATATATATATATATATATATATATATATATATATAGAGAGAGAGAGAGAGAGAGAGAGGACGATAATCAAATGAGAACAAAAAAAAGGTTGTGAACCATGAAAGCCGATCTAAACCGTTTATTGATTTTAATCTATGGCCATTAAAGATGATGGCATTTTTGTGATTTTTTTAAAAACTGAAACCAATTATTTAATAAATGGCAAATTGAAAGGGGTATTCATGTCCATTTTCTATATCACATTTCTCTTTTCCATATCCTCTTTGTCAGTTTCCAGATCTATAACACCCATATTTTCGTTTGGCCTCCAAATTCAACAAGTCGATGTCTTCCTCCATATTTGTGTCACAAACCATAGGCAAACCACAATTTTGGTGTTCTTCTTCCATATCTGTCATAAATCACAAGGAAGAACCACAGGGACGAAAGCGTCGTTTTGTCTTCTTCCAGACACGTGCAACGCCGACGATGGAGGGTAGCACCGGCAATGGAGAAGCAGATCTGATCATCGGCCGTCGAACCTCTGAAATTGAATCATGATGACGACATTAGGGGAGAAATTGGACATCCAAAGTCTCTGGATCGGAACCGTTTGAGATCGAAACCATGAAAAATCCATCTTGCACTAGAGCTCCGACAAGCTCCGACGAAGATCTCGTACGCAGTTTCTCAAAGCTCGGAGTCGGATAGATCCAAACCTAGTTAGCCAAAGGGGTCGAAGAGGTCATTGGAAGACAATAGCGGGATCATATAACGAGCAGTATTCTGAATTGGCATGACGCCGTTAATGGTGAACTGATTTTAGGCTTCTCCGATTCTCTGGTAATTGCAAAAATTGAAGATCTGTGGGTATCAAAAAGGTAAAAAGATGTCAATCAAATTCTATGGGGTTTTTTACTATACAAATTTCACGAAAACATGTGAGAATTTAGGATTATAATTATTGCTTGGTGTGAGTTCCAGATCAGTGCAACAAACGATAGAAATCAATAGATAATAATAAGAACAATATGATTTCCAATGGTCATCCAATTACTTTCAATATTGAGAGAGAATTACAATACGCATATAAAAGTAAAATTGACAACTAGCTTAATTCTAAGCTAAAAAACACATTATATACTATGGGCCCATGGCAACAAGCCTATGGCCCGTTTACACAAATAAGGCTCAAAATTAGATAATTAACAATTCAGTCCTTGAACTTCTATTCAACCAAATATGACCCTAACAATCTCCCCCTTTGAATTGAAGTTCGAGTTCGCGCCAGTTCTCGACATATCTTTTTCGGAGCGCAAAATGGACCTCGAACATTCGGATGGCTCGGAGGTAGTCGATGCGTTCTTCAATCACTTCTAAGGCATTCAGAGCGGTTGTCTCATTAAGGTTGGAAACATACGAGATCTTTCGATTTTCGGATTCGAAAGTGATGATGTTACGAAGAGCATCTTTAACTTTGAGGAGAGTGCCATCGCAGAATCTGTCTACCTGACTGAAGCGTAGGAACCTCTTTTCTTTCTGATCGTTGAGGTATACTATCCCAAATTCAGGTTCTAGAAGCAGTGCGTTCTCGGGATACATCTTCAGTTTGGGCGCTTTCAGATTTGGTTTCAGCAGGTTTACCTTCTTAGCTCTGTTCTTAATTGCCATTTGGAAGTCTGTAAGATAGGACATCATAATTGTACGGACTAGGAATCGACGAACAGCTTCGAGCGTTTTGGTTACATGTAGCGGTCGGATAGTTCTGGTTTGGAGGTCTTTCAGAATAGCTTGGAAGTCGAATGGTCTGAGGTGCTTGAAGTCAGCTTCGGAAAATCTTCATTCATTACCATCTTCTCGTCGGACGGTGAATACCGGAAACATGACTTTAAGAATTCTACATGTTTGAACGTTGAGCACTTCGGTGATCTTGTGCTTGGTTCGGACTTGGCTAACTGGCAGAGACCGCTTCATTGCGTTTAAGTACTAGCTTTGGTATTCCGGGTCGGAACTGGAAATCCCAAGGCAAAATGAAGGCTCGATAGTGCGTAACCTGTGAACATACAACTTTTTCAGAGATTCCTCCAGGTGAGGAATGAGGATCATGATCTTCTCCTATCGGATTTGTTGCTGTAGGGGAGGAGGATGATCAAAAGCTGTCGGTTGTTGAGGAGATGTCGGATTTGCAGCAGTTGAGGTTTCGGGTATCGAAGAAGTATCGGGGGCCTGAGCTGTGTGAACGGGTGTACCATATAGGTTTTGCAGCAGAAACTGGTCGTAGTCAACGTTGTCGTCTTCATCAGTAGGAAAGATCAGGTTTACCTGGAGATTTATCGCACTGGCGGCTTTTTCGTACCGTGCATTTTCGGTCTCCGGGTAGATCTCAGAATCTGGATCAATCAGGTTAAGTGCGGGCCTATCTGATGCATCATGTGTGACCAATTCCTGTGTTTCTCCCCCAGGCTTTTCACCCATTGGGTCTTCGCCGTCTGAGATGTCCATGTCTATAACCATCTCGACTAGGCTCAACTGGGCTTCAGGTTCGTCTTCGGTTGCAGTTGCCGCAGTTGATGGTTCCGGTTGAACCACAGTAGTTTCAGGGATGATTGGAACGGACTCAGACAATCGTAGTCTCTTGTTCTCCCCCTCACGGTGATCAGGATCATCCTGGTCATCGTGTCGTCTCTTGAGTCCTCCAGCTTGACTCTTGCAGGTCTCTTCGAGTGAACCGACTCTTTCGGACAGCGTTTTGAGCGCTTGTTGAACGTCCTTGAGAGTCGTGTCAAGCTGGTCCAATCTAGTGGTTATGGATGACGAAGGAGCAGATACCTGTGATCGTAGAACGGAGATCAGGTATGCTTCGGTAGAGGCATTGGTATCGGTGTGTTGGAGCAGTTGAGCTAGAAGCATAGTCTTCAGGGTGTCCACCGTGTAAGTAGGCTGAGCAGGAGCCGGTGGAAGTGTTGGTACGGTTTCAGCTTCGACTACCTTCTCTTTACCTTTGATCAGGCTTTTCAGTTTGTCGAGATCAGTGGTGAATTACTGCTCCATGGCCTCGCGGACAACCTTTAGGGTGCTGTCCAGAGATCCCTATGACACAAAGTCGGGTAAGGTAACACCAGGATCACTTAGATTACCCATTGAGGCATCTAACTTAGAGGCAGAGCCACCTACGTTCACGGTTGGCGATGATGTGGCCGTGGTAGGATTTCCTTCCGATCCTCACGTTCCGCTTAAAGGCGGAGACACTACGGAAGTTTCGATCGAGTCACGAAGAGCATCGATGTTCGTTGCCTCATCTTGTGTCCTAGCCGAAGAAACAACATTAGCAAATGGCTCTAGACTCAAAAGTGCATCCAAAGAAGTCGAGACCGGGGGCTGCTGGTCTCTTGTTTCAATACCAGTACTCTCCGAGTGAGAGACCGGTAGAAGTTGTGCTATATCCCCGTGCAAAATTGAAACATCCGTCTTTTGAGAGACGGATGAGTGGCTTGGGAGGTTGTGCAGTTGCTTCGCTAGGTCCACGACGGCTTCTTCAATACCCCGTCCCAACAGATGAGACGGGATAGCAGATGTGGCTACCTGGATGACGCTGGTTTGGGGTTACTCAGAAGCCTGTATATTTTTACGGCTTATTCTTACTTGATTTGTTTTCGATCTCAATTCCCTCCGTCTCACATGTTCCAATTCTTCAACTAATACTCCCTCCTCTCTCCTTATGTCTCCTGTATCAGGCTGGGTAGTAGGGATTAGAGGGTTTGTGGGTGAGTCAGATGGGATTCCTTCGGTCACATGTGGGTTTGGTCCGATACGGGTAGGTATTAGGGATGCACGTATAGCATGGTCCGTATCGGATTCGGTGGAGTCAGATTCCACATCCTCAACCTGTCTGGTCGGAGAGGGAGGATCAGATATGTAAGGCTCCGGGTCCCGGTGAAGCATCGGTCTAGACGACGGTCCAACTTCGGTCATTGTCCGGGTGATAGGAATGGAATGTTGATGGCTTGTACCGGCTTGGTGGGATTGGGTAGTACCGGCACGCGTATCCAATGCACCGCCCGTGCCTGCTCCCCTCCCATGTAATCTCAACACACCCCGTCCGAGGGGCCCTGCGGCCCGGACTCTACCACCTCTCGTTCTCGGACCCTCACGTCTCTCAGTTCTATGTCCCGGGGGAGGTCCCTTCGGCTCTAGCTGGACCATGGGATTCCCTAACTCTCGCCTATATTCTATCACACCCGGTGCATTGGGTCCGCGTGTGCTAGTAATTGTTCAGGTATAGGCATGGTTGGGGTATCAGGTGGATTACGAATCACTAAGTACTGAAGGGTATTGTGAGGACATACCGGATGATTGATACGTCTCGGGATAAGGGGATTCGCATCCATGTGTTGTCGAACGGCCAGAGAAAAGAATCTCGGAAACGGTAGGAACTTCTTCTTAGAACCGCCAGTCTGTCGGATTGCTTGTACCAGTTCACGCCAGATGATTGATGAGTAGTCTATGTGTCGGTTGTAGCACACAACGTAAAATAGGCACAGGAAGTCGATGGTGCACTGGTCGATTCCCTTCCATCTGGAGGACAAGCATCTATTCAAGATTGTGAATAGTGTGTACCAGACGGGCGCGATGTATTTTATGTTGAATCCGGACGGACGGTCGAGATCGTGGCGATATCTAAGCGCGCGAATATCAGCACAAAATGTGACGTCATCGATGGCGGGTGCATAGTCGGCATGGCCTCCGGCATTAAGTTCCAGAAGAGACAGGAGTCGTCGAAATGACTCCAGTGTTAGGGTGAATGGATGATGGTCGATATTTGCCGTAATAGTCTGGATGTTGTTGATGGTGACAACTCTAGCCGTGCGCCAAACCTGGTAGACGTAGAGTACATGCACATCAGTTGTGGTAGTGAGCGCTCGACGAAGTGGATGGCCGAGCATAATATCAACGACCACTCGGTGTACGGGTCGGAATTCAGCGGCGTCAAGATGGTGGTTGTTTGGATTGATCTCAATACCATGGTCATCGGGAACCAATGCATTGTCGGCCACGTCGTCTATGATATCCTCAGGAGGTGGGATGTTCTGCTGTTGTTCCTCTTGTTGATCCGCCATTTAGAATACCTGTAAAACACAGTGTCAGATCATGGACGGGATAACACAACTTCAATGCGTACCTTAGCATTTGAATGGCTCAATCAGCGGTTGATTGAGGACTGGCTGTTGAAGCATGACATTGGGACTGCCAATGTTTGAAAAATGCAAAGGTAGTGGACTCGAGCAGTGTCCGGATAAACAGGGTATCCGGACAAGCAAAACTTACCGGGTAGATAGGGGTTACCGGATAACACAGGGGTTACCGGATGACACATAGGTTACCGGATGTAGTAAGTGACCCGGTGAGGTAAGCTTACCAGGTAAAATAGGTTACCGGATTGACACGTCATACCGGATACAAAGAGGTTACCGGGCACTGATCTCACCGGATGTCTAACTTACCGGATACAAAGGTATCCGGACGACATGGGTTACAGGGAGTCAATGTTTCCGGATGGGTAAAGCTTACCGAATGATTATGATGGTTACCGGTGACCTTGCACGTTACCGGGTAACATGAATGTTACCGGGTCATATGCTGGTTACCGGGTCGTGTAGGGTTTCCAGGCGAGTTACCGCAGGGCTCAAATCGAACAATCTTACCATCAAAAACCAAATCTACGGAGTTTAAAGAGTGCTAAGTCCGACTACATGTCACAGACCGTGTATTACACGAAGAAAAAATGCACACAAACTACCCAGAAACCGAAGTGACCTAAAACGGGTTTTTGAAAACTTCGGTCGATACATGACAGGACCAAATCGATGGTTCAAACGCGCATTTAAATAGCAATAAGTGATCGAGTAGGAATATGGAACACATACCGATTACGTAGATTGCAAGATCGATGAAAGATAGCAAGATCTGTGGGTTTCCGAGCGAGGGAGTCGAGAGGGTTTTTGAAAGGGTTTTGAGAGTTTCCGCGTAAGTTTGAAATAAATGAGGGTTTCCGGATGCTTAAATAAAGCGGATACCGGATGGGTTACCGGTCGGGTCACCCGGACACCACCGGGTCCGGTAAGTGTACCTGGTAACTTGAGGTTACCGGACACTTACCGGGTAGTCCAAAAAGTGTGTGATTTGACCATTTTGACCCTAGGTGAAAAATTCCCTGCTCCCCCTCGACTTATGCATGGATATTTCCCTACTCCCCCTCGGAACAGGAATGTGAGCGAGTTGGGAGACGTTGTCACAAAAAAAACTTTGACACGTTTAAAAAGAAAAAAATATGTGACGCTCCCCCTCAAATGATGAACACAGATGGTTGTGATCCCCCTCAGAATGTGCACGGAGTGTGATGTGAAGTGCACTCGGGAATGTCCTTACAGACATAAAAAAACTTTTTTGACAGTTAAGAAATTGGGTGCGACACTCCCCCTCAACAATAGATATAACATACCTGATAGCTGGTCGTGCTCCCCCTGAACACATGAACACTTGTGAAAGCATAGATATAAAGCCAAATAAACTAGACGACAGTAATAAATAAAAGACACACGTGGAAAAAAAGCAAACAATCGAAATCTACCTAATAAATACTAAGACTCAACCTAACTTTGTAACTGATACAAGTAGAATACAGATGTGAGAAAGTGTATGCTCAATCATCAGGAGTGTGAACAACGGATGATGAGTAGACAGTTTCTCGTAGATATATGGAACTTGTAACGGGCACACAATCATATCAAGTCTTCAGATTTAGCATACCTAACCTGGACACTAGATAAGTAAAGCGTTTTTCGTCTAGGGGTTTTGTAAACAGGTCTGCTAACTGATGTTCTGTATTTACAAAATAGAGTTCGACTGTACCTCTTTCAACGTGATCCTTGATAAAATGGTACCGAACGTCTATGTGCTTCGTTTTTGTATGCTGAACCGGATTGCTGGATATTGCAATAGCGCTCTTCGAGTCGCAGTAGATGGGAACCTTGACGTATGTGAAGCCATAGTCCTTGAGTTGTGTGCGCATCCATATCACTTGAGAACAGCAGCTTGCGGCAGCCACATATTCCGCCTCGGCAGTCGACGTATAGACGCACTGCTGCTTCTTGGATGCCCAACTCACCAAGCTATCGCCCAAGAACTGCACATGACACGATGTACTCTTCCGATCCATCATGCTACCCGCGTGGTCCACATCAGAGTATGCAGACAGCTCAAAACCATTCTTTTTCGGGTACCACAAGCCAAGATCAGTAGTACCGCGTAGATAACGAAAAATTCGTTTTACAGCTATTAAGTGAGACTCTTTCGGTTTTGACTAAAACCGGGCGTAAAGAAATGTTGATAATATGATTTCTGGTCTACTCGCAGTTAAGTACATTAAAGAACCAATCATACCCCGATACATTTTTGTGTCCACATCCTTTCCGTTAGGATCGGCGTGTAACTTTGTACCGAGTGCCATGGGGGTTTTCATCGGTGAGGACTGTTCCATCTGCAATTTCTTAAGAATATCCCGGATGTACTTGCCTGATTTATGAATATCCCGGTCGACAGTTGTTTAACTTGAAGACCGAGAAAGAAATTCATCTCACAAAGCATACTCATTTTTAAAAAATTCCCTATTAACTTGGCAAAGTTCTTAGCAAACTGAGGATTAGTAGAACCGAAAATTATGTCATCGACATACACCTGAACTAATAAAATATGACCTTTTCCCTTTTTGATAAAAAGAGTTGAATCGATTTTACCTCGTGAAAATTCCAATTTTATCAAAAACTGTGTTAACGTATCATAGCAGGCCTGTGGAGCTTGCTTCAAACCGTAGAGCGCCTTATCTAGGATGTAGACATGATCAGGCTTCTTCTCGTCCATGAACCCGTCCGGTTGTAAGACGTACACTTCTTCCTTGAGTTCGCCGTTAAGGAATGCGATCTTCACATCCATTTGGAAGACCGTGAAATTCTTGTGCGCGGCGTATGCAAGGAACATACGTATTGCTTCGATCCTCGCCACCGGAGCGTATGTCTCGTCGTAGTCAATCCCTTCTTGTTGACGGTATCCCTTAGCCACGAGACGCGCCTTGTTGCGTACTATAATGCCATCCTCGTCCTTCTTGTTCTTGAAGATCCACTTAGTGCCGATCACCGTCTTGTGAGATGGACGTGGGACAAGTCGCCATACTTTGAGAGCCTCGAATTGGTTGAGCTCCTCTTGCATGGCCATGACCCTGTCCGAATCTTCGAGTGCTTCGTGGACGGTTGTAGGCTCGATCTTACTCAAGAATCCGGAGAAGAGGCAGAAATTGGCCGATGCGCCTCGCGTTTGGACTGGAGTGGAGGGATCACCGATGATCTGGTGTAAGGGATGAGCTCTTGTCCATTTGGTGGTGTGTGGAAGCGGCTGCTGAGTTGAGTGTGAGGCGTCCGGATCCACGTAATCACCAGATGGAAGGTCTTGTACAACTTCAAGTGTCACATCTTGGTTTCTCGGAGGAGACGGGGGAGGATTCGTCAAAGGTTGAGCAACTTCTGGTTCCGAGGAATGCATAGACTGATCATTGATTGTAACAGATGATGAATCTTGAGGAGCGATCTCCGTATTTTGTGTTGGTTCCTCCAGGGGGATGGTAGTATCAAATGATGTTGAGGATGATGACTGAGGTGTCTCCACAGTAATGGATGGAGTGCTAGTCGAGGGCGGCGGACCGGAGAGATTCGCCGAATCCTCGATTTGAGCAGCTTCAATTCGTGGTTGCGCTGAGACACGAGGAGTAGAAATGTTAAGCACATCATCATAAAAATATTGAAACAGTAAATCTAAATCTGAAAGATCAGCATTTGACGTAGATGCATGATTCGGATTTACTGTCGCTTGTGCAGATCCCGAACGTGGAAGTTCGGAAGCTAGCATGCCAGTTAAACCGGGTTCTGAACTGATGTGTTCAGAAGCCAAATCTGCGGCTTCGTCGAATGTCACATTTACACTCTCAGTAACGGTTTTAGTCCGTTTGTTGTAAACGCGATACCCTTTAGCCTGCATGGAGTATCCTATGAACACTCCCTCATCCGCCTTCGGGCTGAATTTGCCGAGATCATCTTTGTCATTGAGGACATAGCACGTGCATCCGAACGCATGGAAGTACTTGATGTTCGAAACGTGGTTGTTCATGATCTCGTATGACGTCTTGTTGATAATGGAGCGCTTTTGCATATAACATGCAGTAGACACCGCTTCGGCCCAGAGAAATAACGGCAGTTTAGACTGAGAAAGCATCGTACGAGCAGCTTCGACGAGGGTACGGTTGCGTCTTTCCACCACTCCGTTTTGCTGAGGAGTGCGTGCGGACGAGAAGGTTTGCGAGATACCGACTGAGGTCAGGTATTCGTTCACCGTTTGATTCTTGAACTCCGTCCCGTTGTCTGTCCTGATAGTCTGAACTTGTTGTTGAAGGTTCAGTTGGATGGTCTTCAAGTGGTTGATGATCAGCTCCGGAGTTTCGTCCTTCGTGCGTAGAAACTTGACCCATGTGTAGCGTGAGAAATCATCCACCATCACATGGACATACTTGCGCTTGTTGATACTCTGAACACGCATCAGGCCACCAAAATCCATATGGACAAGTTCGAGGGACCTTGACGTGCTCGGAGCGGCCTTCGGCTTGTGCGTCGCTCTCTTCATCTTTCCCATTTCACATGCCCCGCAGAGTCGGTCCTTCATGAATTGAAGGTCGGGCATTCCTTTCACGTGTCCGCCCAACACCAGTTTGTTGATACTCTTTAAGTTCAGGTGCGAGAGATGTCGATGCCAAATCCATGCTTGTTGAGATATGGCCTTTGACATCAGGCAGACAGAGTTATCGGTCTTCAGGGCTGCGAGGTCGATGGTGTAGAGGTTGGTCTTTCACTTTCCAACCAGTAGCTCCGTTCCTTCGTCGGTGAGAATGTGGTACGTGCGAAATATGTGTTTTAATCGCAGTGGGTTGCAAACTGTCCACAGTAGGAAGTGCAAGTGTACACTGTCCACTATGATCGTCACAGCAAGTAATAGTTGGTAAAATACCAGAATCGAATCCACAGAGACTGGACAATCAAGACAATACGGTTCTCATGAGCTCCTTTTACAAGTTTCAATTAGAGAGGAAAATAATACTTTGGTTTGGTTGGCGAAATAGTTACTTTGACGATTTTACTAAGGTTAAAAAGAGGAATGTAAGTTAGATTTTCCCTAGATTTTATACTAAATACTCGGTCCTAAAAGTGATCCTTGTATTCGAGGTAGGCATTTTCGCTAGAAAAAGCCCGGTTACAAAATACTCACACCGTTAGATAAAAATCCCATACTCTTGGTATTTATTGTTTTGTCAATGGCAATCTCAAAAATGGACCTTTTCAGGTCTCGATGGAATGTGTAGAGACAAATACTCTAAGTGTTTTTAATACACAAATTAGCTTGCCTACTACTCCAGTGGGTTGAGATTAGCTCACTGTGCAGACCTCACTTTCATAAGTGTCATAAGAATTCTTTCGAATCCCCTAGCATCATTCAAGCTCGTGTCACTGCGTTCTACTTAATTCTAAGTTAAGAACTAGACTTTAGATCCTTGCAAGTGATCGACTTGTTCGCATCCTTGGGTAAATATCGAGAATGAATGACCAAAACAATAAATATTCTAAGTATACAGATTACTCAAGCATTTTTAATAAAATCCAGGTACTTCTCCTTCCTACATCCCAAAGTATGTTTAGCTCATAACTAAAGTAAAGAAAGTAAAAGAGTAGAAGTTGCACATATTAAAACTGAAAGTGACTTGAATAGAACCCACAGTGGGGAACGAGAATTCGTCCCTGTCACTGTGTACTTCGAATTACAACTTAAACTAAGAAAGTAAAATACAGAAAATTAAAGCTAGTTACTGCAGTAAATGAAAGACTAAAACTAATGTGGTAGTTGAGAGAATTTAAGACTAAGCCAAACATATATTAAATGGCACCCAACACCTCCTTTATATACTAGGAGAAAGAGTTGGGTATTACACAACAAAATGGATTTGTCCAATGGATAAAGACTGCAGTACCATGAAAGAAATCAGCACCTTGGATAATCCTTTTACCCAATGGTCTCTTCACCTAGTCAACTTCTAAGTACAAAAGGTGTACTTGATGCTATCTTTTAAGGAAGACTTGTACTTCTCCAGCTCATATTGCCCTGCCATTTGAATCTTCTAAACTCCAGAATACTTGCATCCCAACTACTAGTTTCTTTTGTCTTATTCTTGATCTGCTCGAATAGTGGGAAGCCAGAGTGGGCACAACATTGGTCACTGCAGGATAAAACGTGAAAAATACCCAAATTCCACCAAATAATTTATTAAAGACTATGGTTCACTCCTTTTGCTCATTTTCGTGAAATATACCAAGAATAGGGGTTTTGAGAGGTGAAATGGCTAAAATTGACGAAATAAAATGTAAAATAAAAGGAAATAATAACTCTAAAAATAGAGTTATCACAACCTCAAACTTAAACCATTACTTGTCCCCAAGTAATAAAAAGAAAGAATAAAAATAAAATTGTGCACTTATGAGTTTCAGGGACTTACCTACTTCTCATTTTGAATGGGTGTTGATCTCCTTCCTCCGATACTTCTTTCGGTTCCAAACTTGAAACTTCACTTTTGTATTTGACGAAAATTTTCCCTTGTTTACCATTAATCAATAGGGCTTTCTTGGGTTCGAAGGATTTGTGGCTTTGAATATTTTTCCAAGGGTTTTGGCACGAAATTCCAAATATGGACCGAAGATCTCACTTTGAGATTTTTATTTCCAAAGGTGAGTGGTATGTGTTTTTCATGGGTAAGTACGTACACTTTCAGGCTTTATTTGGGTATGGCTATTTTTGTGAGAGTGGTTATTCTGATGGTCCAGAATAGGCACACCATCTTTTTCTGGGAGTGAGCAATTTGATGGTCCAGAAAAGGCACACCATCAATTTTGTTAGTGACACTCCGATTTTCTTTTTTTTCTTTTTTTGGGAGGGGGGTATGGCTTACCCACCTCAAACTTAGACTTCACAGTGTCCCCACTGTGGGAAGACTGGAAGTCACTCTGGAAATCCCCACCTCAAACTTAAGAGTTCACAGTGTCCTCACTGTGACATGGAAATATGGACCGAAGGAGGTGGTTGTGGGTATAAAAAGGGTCGTGTTTGGATGCGAAAAATGGTCTATATAATTTCACGGGACAAGTTAAGATTTGTACTTACAAAAGTGACCTTTTTAAGTCGGAAGCCGAAAGTTGTACCTTGAAATGGAAACGAGATCAAACAAGCATTCAAACAACAAGTACGTTAGTACCCAAAAGTACCTACCGAGCGGTAGGATTTCATGCATTAAGAACCGAAATAAGAATTCAGCAAAGTGTCAAAAGCCTAGCCATAGGCATAAAATCAAACCAAACAGAAATTAAAATTGTTTTTGGGAGCATCATGAGTGGAAACCAAAGTTTTAACAAACCATTAGTGGGTCGGGGTTTGTTGCGGTGAACTGTCGCCAGAATTCTCCTCCTCGAAATCATCTTCACCTTCATATGAGGGGCAAATACCTTCTGGAAACTCGGGGAGCTGTGCAGCGAGCAGGGGATCAGCACCCTGATATATATCTGATTGAGAACTGCATCCCGGTCCCGAGTATACATTCAGAACATCTCATTGGCTCGGTTGGCATGCTTCTGCTGGGCCTCCATTAGTTCGAAACGATAAGTGAGAGATGTCAATGCTTGCATAATGGCTGTCAGGGGGTTGCTTGTGCTTGCGGTTCCTGCAGTGGGGTTGTGGAGTGGGGTACCAGCGCTTCTCACAGTGTGCTCATCAGCGATCCCCACAGTGGGATTGTCAGCGGGATCATCGGTTGGGGTAGTGATTGCTCTTCCCATTTTGCGTATAGTTGCCACACTAATGTTGCTTGTTGAAACAAGCCACTGATCATCTGTAGCTGAGGGGACTCCAGCTTCTATTAGCAAGGAAGTGATTAAACAAGGGAGTGGCAAGATTACCTTTCTACGAGTGCGGGCTTGATGAATGGCAACGTGCATGATAATCCCCAGATTGATCTTTTTCCCAGTGAGGATGCAATACAACAAGACACACTTATGCATTGACAGAGTCGTATCATGCGATGTTGGGGACAAAGAGGCACGGAGAAATTGGAACCACACAGCGGCCTCTGTGGTGAGGGAGCTAGCGTGCAGATACTTTCTCTGGCCGTCTTCATCCCATGGCCTCCCTTCAACTGCTATCTGCTTTAAAATCAGATCCTCATCTGCTAGGGTCATTTTCTTCAAAAACTGCGAAAATTCACAAGCTTCCGGGATCCTTCCTAGAACCCGATTAATTTCATCTGCTGTATAGCTCACGGTTCGACCCCGGACTTTCACAATGGGGTCCTTCTTTTGGGAAGCCTCGGCGTAAAACTCCCGCACCAACGAGGCATTTGCTCGACCATTGGCAGATGCCAATGTCGACCAATCTTGCACTAAAATTCTATCTTTCACAAACGAGTTGGCCTCTATAAAGTCGGGGTCGAAACCCCTCTCTAAGTTCAACTTTTGATTTGAAATAAAAGCATAGTGGGCTGCTACTAAGGGAGTTGTGAACTGCCTAGGCACCCCACTGGGGGCATGTTAAGTCCCCACAGTGGAATGGTGTGGGTTTTCAGATGGCAATTGTTCACTCCCGGCATCAATTTCCACAGAAGATGAACTCAAAGAGGGTTCGAGACCCTTACCTTTCCCCGATGATTGTCTTCACGACTTTTTGGTTGGTGACCTCTGTGGCATGGTCACCCTAGACCTGGTGACCATTCCTCTTTTCCTCATAGCCCGAGTGATGGGGTTCTCCCCATTGTGGGCAGCCTTCCGCAGTGCTTCCATATCCACGGTATTGTCCATTTGACTGTAATGGTGTTGGTACTCTTCCTCAACCTGCCTTCTCAACTTCTCTTCTTCATCGAACACTTCAGCCTCTGCCCTCTTTCTTTCTTCCTCGAATATCCTCTCTTTTTCAGCCTTAATCCTTGCTTCTTCCAATCTCCTTTCTTCCTCCTCTTTTCGCACCCTTTCCTCTTCCTCTCGCCGCCTTTTCTTGACTTCTTTTTTTCTTTTTCGAATGGCAGCCATTCTTTGGTTGTACTACTCTTCCAATCTCCTTTCTTCTTCCTCGGCCTGCAATGCCTCTTCATCGAAGTGGCTAGAACTGGAGTCCGCCACTTTTGATGAAGAAACACCCCTTGGACTCCCCTGCTTGGACGAACCTGTGTCTGGAATATCAGCGACAATCGGATTTTCGCCGGAGACCGACGGCGGTTCATTTAGGTCGCCGGTGACGGTTTCCGGCGGGTGGTCTTCGGTGGTTCGGCGGCGGACCGCCGGACGTGTGGGTGCCTCAGGGTTGGTGTTTAGCCTCTTGCTTCTAGCCATTGTTTAGGGTTTTAGGAAGGGTTTTTCGGTTTGGCTTCGTGAGAGAGAGAGAGAGATGAAGAGTGTAAGTATTTTGTAGAAATAGTGGTTTTGTTTTGAATAGGTAAAAGGTTTTCTTTTGGTTAGTATGGGAGGGAACGGTTGTTTTTGGAGAGGGAGAGAGATGAGAAATGATGGCTTTTCTTGGAAAATGGCGAGACTAGGACAAGTGGCAGCAAAAGTTTACCTTTGTGTAAGTAAAAGTTGATAGATGTCAGCCTTGGGCCCCCCAAAAACCGTCCCTTCTTATGTCAGACCGGGAGTGGGGAGCGCAGGGACTTGCTCCTGCCCACTGCGTACCTTTTTCTTCCAAAAAGTAACAATTTCTCCTACACACATTAAAACAAACTACCATGCAGAATTAAAAAGACCAAAAATAATAAGAAGACAGCAAACAACTGAAATAAAATATTTACAAGTGGTCCCGATGTTTCTTAACCATAGTGGGGTGGAGAGTGGGATGGAATGTGAACACTCTCATTCAGAAAATGTTTCACCCTCTGCTCATTGACTTTAAAGATTTGACCAGACTGTGGGGACTTCAACTCTACTGTTCCAAAGGGACTTACCTTGACAATGGTGTATGGTCCCGTCCAACGTGATTTTAGCTTTCCTGGAAAGAGTTTAAGACGGGAATTTAACAATAATACCTGTTGTCCCTCCATGAACTCCCTATGGTTGATTCTTCGATCATGCCACATCTTCGTCTTTTCCTTGTACAACTTTGCATTTTCATAAGGGTGGTAACACAACTCTTCTAACTCATGCAATTGTAAACTCCGCTTAATTCCTGCAGCATCCTCACTCATGTTAAGCTCTTTAAGGGCCCAAAATGCCTTGTGCTCCAATTCAATCGGTAAATGGCAAGCTTTGCCAAAAACCAATTTAAACGGAGACATTCCCAAGGGAGTTTTGTAGGCCGTGCGATAGGCCCAAAGAGCATCATCGAGTTTGGTTGACCAATCTTTACGGTGCGGTTTACCAACTTTTTCCAAAATTCCTTTGATTTCTCGGTTTGAAAGCTCGGCTAAACCGTTGGTTTGCGGATGGTATGCGGTGGCCACTTTATGATGTATGTCATATTTAGAAAGGACCGAGGCCATGACTTTGTTTACAAAATGGGTGCCTTCGTCACTAATCAATGCCCGTGGTGTTCCAAATCGAGTGAAAATATTTTTATGCAAAAACTTTACCACGGTATTGGCATCATTAGAATGACACGCAATGGCTTCCACCCATTTTGAAACATAGTCTACCGCAACCAAGATATAAAAATTATTATTGGAATTTTGAAAGTGTCCCATGAAATCAATCCCCCAAACATCAAAAAGTTCTACCTCTAGAATATTGTTAAGAGGCATCTCGTTCCTTTGCGAAATGTTCCCGGTGCATTGACATTGGTCACAATTTTTCACAAATTCATACGAGTCTTTAAACACAGTGGGCCAAAAGAACCCACTTTGCAAGATTTTTGCAGCAGTGCGGTTTCCACCAAAGTGGCCACCGTAGTGGGATATGTGACAACCATGGAGTATTTGATGTTGCTCACTCCCGTGGATACAACGCCTCAATATTTGGTCCGTCCCTATCTTATATAAGAAAGGGTCGTCCCAAACATATTGTCGTATATCATGTAAAAACTTTTTAAATGGTTGTCCACTTATCCCGTGGGGTTTCAGTCCACTTGCTAAAAAGTTTGCAATGTCAGCATACCAAGGAATATTATTTTTGAGATGTTGGGCTGATAACAATTGTTCATCGGGAAAATTCTCTTTGACCGAAGTGGGATCAACAATGCCCACTATCTTCTCGAGCCTGGACAAATGGTCAGCTATCTGATTGCTTGTTCCTTTTCTATCAATGATCTCAAGGTCTAATTCTTGTAGCAATAAAACCCACCTAATCAAGCGTGGCTTGGAATCAGCCTTGTTGATCAAGTATTTTATCGCTGCATGATCCGTGTGCACTATGACCTTCGTCCCTATCAAGTATGACCTGAAACGATCAAAAGCAAACACCACCGCAAGTAATTCTTTTTCAGTTACTGTGTAATTAATCTGAGCTTCAATCAGTGTTTTACTTGCATAATAAATGGGGTGAAAAACTTTGTTCTTTTTCTGTCCGAGAACAGCCCCCACAGCCCAATCGCTGGCGTCACACATCACTTCGAATGGGAGTGACCAGTCAGGAGTGGTCACTACGGGTGCTGTGACTAAGGCTTCCTTGATTGTTTCAAAAGCATCTCGGCATTCTTTCGTAAAAATGAAATCTTTTTCATGTTGTAACAGGATACATAGGGGTTTTGTTATTTTCGAAAAATCTTTGATGAACCTCCTATAAAAACCTGCGTTACCCAAGAAACTTCGAATACCTTTTACTGTTGTGGATTCGGGCAGTTATGCCACTACCTCAAGTTTGGCTTTATCGACTTCTAACCCTCTTTTTGAGACAAGATGGCCTAGGACAATACCCTCTTCTACCATAAAATGACATTTTTCCCAATTTAAAATAAGGTCGTGGGTCTCACATCTCACTAGGCTTTTCTCTAGATTTCCTAGGCAGTTGTCAAATGATGTCCCTATCACAGAAAAGTCATCCATAAAAACTTCTATGGTGTCCTCAATCATGTCGGTGAAAATGGCCATCATACAACGTTAGAAAGTAGCTGGGGCATTACACAATCCAAATGGCATCCTCCGGAATGCAAAAGTACCGTAGGGACAAGTAAATGCGGTCTTTTCTTGGTCCTCGGGGGTGATATGGATTTGGTTGTATCCGGAGTATCCATCTAGAAAACAATAAAATTCCTTTCCCGCTAACCGATCAAGCATTTGGTCGATGAAAGGTAGGGGAAGTGGTCTTTCGTAGTGGCCAAGTTGAGTTGTCTGTAGTCCATGCAAATTCTCCACCCCGTGACAGTTCTAGTGGGGATGAGCTCGTTCTTTTCGTTCTTCACTACGGTTGTCCCTCCCTTTTTAGGGACACATTGGACGGGGCTCACCCAACTACTACTAGCAATGGGATAGATAATACCGGCATCCAACCACTTCAAAACTTCTTTCTTAACTACCTCCATCATGATGGGATTCAACCTTCTTTGAGGTTGGACTTTCCCAGGGTGGTCACTCTCCAAGTTAATCTTATGTTGACATAAAGAGGGGCTAATACCTCTAATGTCCGCTATGGTCCAACCAATTGCTTTCTTATGCTTCATCAACAAATCAATCAGACGTTGTTCTTGGTTCTCGCTAAGTTTGGAAGAGATAATAACGGGAAGTTTATTATCCTTAGCGAGATAAGCATATTTCAAGTGGGAAGGCAATGGTTTAAGCTCTAACTCGGGAGGGTGTTCTATTGAAGGTGGTTGAACATTTCTATCCTTAAAGTCCAGGGGTTCAAAGGCTGCTACCATTTCGTTACAATCATCCTCAAAAGTGTCGTCACTCTCAAGGTCGGAGTGCTCACTCTCACTCCCCACTGTGGGCATTGTACTTCCCACTGTGGGCACTGTGTCAAGACTGTAGGATCCATAAATCGAACTTAAAACAAAGCAGTCTTCGGTATCTATATACTTAAGGGATTTGAAGACATTGAATGTTACTTCTTGGTCATTAACTCTCATTGTGAGTTCTCCTTTGTGCACATCAATCAAAGTTCGTCCAGTTGCAAGAAACGGACGTCCTAAGATGATTGGGATTTCTTTATCGGCCTCATAATCTAGAACTAGAAAATCGGCTGGGAAGATAAATTTATCCACTTGGACCAAAACGTCTTCTATTTTACCCTTTGGGTAGGCAATGGACCGGTCGGCTAGTTGTAATGTCACTGTTGTGGGTCTAGCCTCTCCAATACCTAACTTGTTAAAAATAGGCAATGGCATCAAATTGACACTAGCTCCTAAATCACATAGTGCTTGATCTACTTCTTGTCCTCCTATTGTGCATGGAATGGTGACACTACCCGGGTCTTTCAACTTAGGTGGAATCTTGCTAGTAAGGAGGGGACTACATTCGTCGGTCAAAGCCACAGTCTCAAACTCACCCAACTTTCTCTTTTTGTTCAAAATATCCTTTAAAAATTTAACATAGCTTGGCATTTGCTCGAGAGCCTCTACCAAGGGTATGTTAATGTGAAGTTGTTTAAAAATGTCTAAGAATTTATTAAATTGAACATCGACATTTTTAGGCTTCATTCTTTCAGGAAAAGGAATACTTCGTGGGTCAATTTGAGCTGACTGTGGTATTGGCTTTGGAATAGTAGGTTTTGGAACAGGTCCAAAAGTGGGAAGGTCAGGGATGTCGTTCCCCACTGTGGGGATGACAGTGACTTGAGGAGTGCCCACTGTGGGGATCACAGTGGGTATTTTAGGCGAATCATCAGACTCGAAAATGATATCTTTCAGGTCCTTTCCACTCCTAAGTGTGATGGACTTGACATGTTCAGATCCTTTTCCTATCACCCTAGCATCTTCGGTATCACTGTCCCTGGTGGTCTATTCTTAACTTCGACGGCTAGTTGTCCTACTTGGGTCTCGATGTTCCTAATGGCTGCTTGAGTTTGATTGATAAAACCCTTGAGAATGGATTCAAGTGATGGTTGAACCTTAGCGGCTTGAGTTCCTCGTGGTTGGAATTGTTGTGAGGACTGTCCTTGGTGAAAGTTCTGTGAGTTCTGCCAACTGTGATGTTGGGACTGCCCACTGTGATTTTGCTGAAATCCAGGGGGTTGTGTGGTATTTGCTGGGTATGACTCGCCCCGTGGGGTTGGAG
The DNA here is from genome assembly GCA_033807775.1 of Saussurea involucrata. NCBI lineage: Eukaryota > Viridiplantae > Streptophyta > Magnoliopsida > Asterales > Asteraceae > Saussurea > Saussurea involucrata. Next base: position 15,779,949 of record CM066324.1, read on the forward strand.
TCCTAGATTACCAGCCCAAGAGAAATTTGGGTGATTTCTCCAACCTGGATTATAAGTCTGCGAGTATGGGTTGTTTCTTGGATTTGTCCCTATAACATTAACGGCTTCGGGATTTGCTGGACAATAGTAAAAAAGATGCTCCTCTCCACAGAGGGAGCAGTTTTCGGCTAGATGAGTTGCAGAATTGACTTGGCCTCTATTTTGTTTCAAAACGATTTTTGTTAAGGCCACTAACTGCGCATTCATGGTTTTGAGCGCTTCGGAATCGATGGTGTTGGTCTTTGGTACTACTGCTCTAGGATTGGACCACTCGGTATTGTTGTTGGACACTTTTTCTAAGATTTGATATCCTTCATTGTAGGTTTTACTCGTGAATGGTCAGTGGCTTTTGAGGAAACAGGATTTTTGGCAGTCGATCGATCGGTCTTTTGCCTCGGCTGTGACTGTTTTTGAGAATCTGGCTTTGTTTTAGAAATCTCAATCACAGTCGGGGTCTTTGTTTTGGAACAATCGCCTTTTAGAAAATTGACCGGTCGATTAACCACTGGCGAAAGGAAGTCAGTATGACTTGGAAGAGGTTTGTCGAAAGGGAACGATTCAAACTCTTCATCAGAATTGCCTTCGGAGTTCATAAATTCTGAAAAATCAACATCCAAAATTACAGGACTTGGATCGATCGAGGAAAGCGAGGAACACTTTGTGCTTGTGTATTTTGGGGAATTTGGTGCGGAAGCTAGGAAAAAATCAGAGTTTAAATTCCTTAAAACACTCTTATCTTGAGATTCTTGACCGTCTTGTGTAGAAAAGATTTTGCCAATGAAAGCTTTACACGAAGACGTATCAGATTAGTTGGAGGAAGGTTCGGGTGAAATCTGCTTTTCATTTTGGAGTTGGTCAATCTGCTCTTGGAGTTGACCATTTCTCGTATGCTCCTTCATCGCATCTGTTGCCAAGGCAGCCAGTTTTGATGTGAGCGTATTGATTTCACACCGAAGGATTTCCTGTCCTTCATCTGACACAACTTCGGTTTTGACCGTTTTTAGATTCTCAAGTTCCGTGATAAGCGCTTCCTTTTCCTTTTGAAAACTTGACCTTTCTTTCTCGAGTGACTCCTCTAACTCGACTATCTTTGCTTCCAAGATGAGAGGGGGAACATAGAGCTTGAACTCATCCGTCTCAGTCTTGGTTTCGGTTGCTTGGACCTCATCCTTTTTGGAGGAATCCTTGGGCGTGACAACCTTATAGCAGTCAAAGTAGTCATTCGAGAGGTACTTATTTTGATTTTTCTCATAATAATAGTTCAAAGGCTCATAACAAAAAGGAAGTTGCATTTTTGTCGTGTGCTTTCGCTTATATTCCTCAGTTTCCTCTTCCTTTTCAGGTTCAAGAGGACCAGTCCATTTAATCCCATATTCTGGATACTTTTTATCTATTCCAAAACAGCCAAAATCATATAGTGTAGGTGTTTTGAATATACCCTTTGTCAAGTAGTGTGGGTTATCATATCCGATTCTCCATTCCTTGTTAAAATAAGTGAACTCCTTGGGTTTATTCATGTGAATGGTCTGATCAGTTTGACATCTTTTGTGGAGTTTGGTTTCAAGATCAAGTATTTTAGCGACAAACTCCTTGTGCTGAATTTGAAGAGCAGAGCATTGATAAATAATTTCTGCTTTCTCATTCTCACACTGATCTAGCTGTGATTGTAGGTCAGATATCTTGGCCCTTAAGTCCTTAGGTACTATTGAAAGATTTTTGCATTTTTCTTTTAAATTAGCATTTTCGGACTTGTATTTCTCAGTTATTCGCTTTTGAACATCTAGCTTTTCAGATAGTGATCTAATCTCAAGCAGTTGTTCGTCAGCGGTGGCCTTGTAGGCATCTATCCGTTTAGCAAGAGATTGCATTTGATCAAAGAAACCTTGATGGATAGGTTCACATACCTGACTTGACTTTGCCTTTTCTTCATCAGCGGGAGAGTGGTAGCTCATAAAAGCATCAGCACCATCAGACTCACTTTCATCATCAGAACGACCCAACCAGTAGTCGTCTTCAACAAATAAAGCTTCTCCAGCTTCCTTCTGTTTTGCCAATGCGAGCTTCGCCTTGTAATAGTGAGCATTCTTTACAACAGGCTTTCGACAATCTTTCGCAAAGTGACCAAGCTTCCCGTAGTTATAACAAGTCACGGGTTCGTCTTTCTTCTTGTGGTCATCTTTCTCTATCTTCTCTTTCTTGTCAGACTGGTCGGTCTCATCGGCTTTCTTCTTTCCTTCATATTTGTCCTGATAATCATGGCGCTTGTTGGAGGAGGTGGAGTAGCGCTGATTATTGGACGTCGGCTTCTTGAAGAACTTCTGTTGTTGGAAGGATTTGGAGAGCAGGGCCATTGCTTTCTTAATGGCAGATACTTCAAGATCAGAATCACTATCCTCTTCTTCCTCAGGTTCTGATTCGCTTGGCTCTTGGGCACGTTTGGAACAACGGCCAGACGATTTGCCTCGTTTTGAAGACATAAGAGCTAATGGATCAGTAGGTGGCTTCGATGCAGACTTCTTCTCGTTTAGAATCTCCATCACTTCATCTTCGTCCTGCAGAAGCATCTCATAGAGCTCGTGGATGCCAACTTTCTCCATTAAGTGGTTGTGCTTGACGTGAGATGCGAACACTTTCCATTCAGGAAAGAGGTTGTTGAGGAACTTAAGTGCGTTCTCCGTGTTAGAACGAGTGATTTGGTTCTTGTGGAGCTCGTTGAGAAGGAGACAGAAGCGTTCATAGGCCTGGGAGAGGGATTCGCTGGTGCGCTGCTTAAACCCATCGAACTTGGTTATTGATTCCCGACTTCGCTCCCGTGCATCATTTTCTCCACCTGATCCCACATGCCCTTTGCTGTATTTGTGTAGCTGTCGATGGCAGTGTAGATCGTGTTGGGTAGAGCTTGAACAAGGTACCTCTTAGCATGCTTTTCTCCCTCAATCATGCCTCTTTCGTCGGCAGTCATATCGGAGAGTGTCTTTTTCTCGACACGAGGTTGACCACCTGCTTCAGTTGGTGGAATAGTCTTCATGGGTTCAGGAATTGGCCCGTCTTCTAGAGCTCGCCAAATGTACTCGAAGTTATCCTTTGACTCAATGAAGATCAGAAATCGGTCCCGCCATTGGCTGTATTCACCTTGGTAGAGGCAAGGCGGCTTGAAGTCGGTGCCGATAGCAAGAGCGTCGCGCGAAGACATTTTGTGTTGCACTAACGTGATCGTCAGACGATTGATTCGATTCAAAGTGATAACCTAACGCAAGGCACTAAGAGTGATATCCTAACGCAGGTTCTAAGAGTGGATTAAGCTAAAGCGGGTAAGAAATCGATTAGACTGAACTTACCAGATAGGAATCCGGATGAAAAAATATCTGATCTGGAAGTGTTCGGATCAGATTGTGAAAAACAGGTAAATTTGCACAGGTTACCGGATGAGCTTGAGTTACCGGGTAACAGAGGGTTACCGGGTGAGACAAGTTACCGGATGAAAAATAAGAACCAAGAAACTTACCTGGTGGAAGAACTTACCGGAGGAGATGCTTACCGGGTGGTAGTACTTACCGGATGAAAAGCTTACCGGAAGTCTTGAGGTTACCGGATGATGATAACAAAATTAAGGACTTACCGGGTGGAGGGACTTACCGGATAAAGGGTTTACCAGATGTCTGGAAGTTACCGGATGACAAATCAAAAACACAAACTTACCGATAACAAAAATAAAACCAAGCTTACCGGGTGAGGAACTTACCGGTTGAACAACAATTATCGGGAACTTGTCCGGAAAGTGTAACTAGCCGGTAAGTGATTGCAATCCGGTAAGAGGAAGTTACCCGGTAACCTTGAGTTACCCGGTAACAAGGGAAATATGATGACTTACCCGGTAACTGGTTGATGGACCCGGTAACCACGGCTGTGGTATCCGGTAACTGCGGTTGTGGTTTCCAAGTAGATTGGAAATCGATTAGGGTTGCTCAAAATCGTTCCTGAAAGGTTAGGAACTTGACCAAACACAATAATAACAATACCCAAATCGATTTTGAAGCAAAATAACCCGTTTTTGATAGGAAAGATTGGATTTTTGCAAGAACACAAACCAAAAACTTGAAACTTTGATTTTGCTCAAAAACAACTAAGATGATCGAATTAGGCTATGAAAACTTGCAGATTCATTTACTAATGTGATACGAACAGAATGTGATAAACGAAAACAATCAATTTTAATCAAATCAAAATATGAGTTTCCTAGCCAAGAACACAGTCGAAAATCTTAAAGAGAATTCTTACCAGAAATCAAGAATCACTTTGAATTGTTTCGTCTGTCTACTCTGATACCAATTGTGAGTTCCAGATCAGTGCAACAAACGATAGAAATCAATAGATAATAATAAGAACAATATGATTTCCAATGGTCATCCAATTACTTTCAATATCGAGAGAGAATTACAATACGCATATGAAAGTAAAATTGACAACTAGCTTAATTCTAAGCTAAAAACACATTATATACTATGGGCCCATGGCAACAAGCCCATGGCCCGTTTACACAAATAAGGCTCAAAATTAGATAATTAACAATTCATCCCTTGAACTTCTATTCAACCAAATATGACCCTAACACTTTGGGTATAAGGAATGAATGATGTATAAGTTTGCGCTTTGCAGTTGTTATAATCTCGATTGTGATTGATTTGAGATTTTTTATTTCTAGATCTAGATCATTAAGGATCCGGAAAAGCAACGATGGTGGGATTTGGGAATTGGGTCGCTCGAAGAAGGTGTGCGATGGCAAAGAACAGATTATGAAAAAATCTTCTTTGGTTGCAATTGATTTGGGCATTTTTGTCTCCAAAAATTCTGTTTGATTTCATGAGTAAAATAACATTAGTATTTGAATTCATAGGGTAAAATTACATATAGACTGAAATTACATTTGATTTCATGAGGTGAAATAGATTAGAAGTGAAAATTTGTGTTTGATTTTATGTGGTGAATCTCTGTGTTTTATATAGTGAATTTGTGTGTTTCATATGGTGAATTTGTGTGTGTCATATGGTGAATTTATGTGTTTCATATAGTGAATCTTGTGTTTCATCTGATGAATCAATCTATATGTTTCATCTGGTGAATCTTATTACCAAAATGACAATTATACCCTTTTCATGTGGTGAAACAGCTTTTAATTAAAACCATAGGGTCAAAACCAAATTACGGTATAGATCGGTTCTCACGGTTTTCATTCTTTTATTGGTTCTCACACGATTTAACCCCTATATATATATACATATATGACTTAGTACACTATGCATGCATAGGCACTATATGTATTAAGGTTGAAGACAACAACCCATTTAAACTTAATCTTAACTCATTACAACTAATCAAAACTTATTAAAAACCATTACAGCTCATTAAACTATTTAAAGAAAGAAAAAAAAAATGACATAGGTTATCCATGACTAACTGTTGGTCCCGAAAGGGTTATACAAGTTTGTAGAAGGGGGGGGGGGGGGGTTGAATACAAACACACAGATTTTACTTTTCTAAATTGTTTATTGATATGTATCAAACAATTTACAACTTGTTGCAGAACAAGATTAAGGTATAAACCTAATCTAAACAAGTTAAGAGAATCACTAAGATTTCTTGCACTAGAAATAAGATAGAAATGAGATAAGAATATTAAAGACTAATATTCTAACACACAAAAATAGTAAGAAGGAGATGGTCGAGCACTTCATTTCTAAAGTAGGGTTTCCTTTATATACTGCATGCATTTAATGCATATCAGTACAACTTTACACGTGGCAGCAGCTGATTGGTTGCATGGTTTGACCTTTGTAGACAAGCTAGTAGCCGCATGATGAACAGTGTAGAATCAGAGTTGGTTGTACGATTCTGGACAAAAGGGATGTCCTATTCTGACATTTCGTACGGTGACGTGCAAGGGGGTGAGACAAAAGTAACTTGTAGAGGAAACTTCATGATCAGCGTTCGCTGAATAGATCTTTATCAGCGAGTAATAAAGTTCAGAGTTCGATGAATTTTTCTACTTGAAACTTCACGTTGAGTCGACAGATCTTGGCTTCGCTGATATCCGCATCAGTTCATTAGTAGACTTGTCGCTGGTTCTTTGGCTCGATCTTCGACTTCAGCGTATAACATAGTTGACGTGAAACTTATCTTCAGGGATCATAAGTAAACAACTAAGATTATCAGCGATCATCAACAAGACTGAACAGGCTCAGGTCTCATTGATGAACAGTATCGCTGAATGTGTAATTTAAAGCATATGTTTTCATCAGCGATACTAAACAGACTTAGTATTTTCTTTGATGACAAAACATTAATACATATTGTCTACTTAAGATTTTCACTATGTGTTTCTCAGAGAGTCATTATCAAATCATTGAGGATTTGGATCAACAATCTCCCCTATTTGTTTATGACATAGCAACAAAAGAAAATTGCTAAGTATGAAAACATAAGGATAAAAAGAACTCATAAAATATTTGTCCCTTTTACTATTTTCTGGGATCTTTTAAGTACTGATGGAGTAAAGTACATTTGCTGAAATCTTTCTTTAAACTTCATATAAGTTACAGAGGAAAGTAGAAAAATTACAAGTACAGTAAATAAAATTACAAGTACAAAAGATACAAGCTGATAAAGATAGAAGAATTACAAGGAATCCTATCAGCTATACAGGTTCATCCTTAACAAGAAGTTCATTAAGGGATTGTGTTGTAGGGATCATCCAGTCAGGGACTTCTTGTCCAAGATCCCGTCTTCGCTTAGCTTCTGTAAAGATCAGAGGTTTGAAGAAGTATCCGAGAAGATCATCCCTAAAACCGCACCAATAGACGAGATCCCTGAGATGTTCGATAGGAGCAATGGGTAGCTCAAAGACGCGTTGGAAGCATTCTCGTCCATCGTAGTCTCTAAAGAAGATGCCATAAGGATTGCTTAAGACTTTACCAGGAACAAAGCGTTCGCCAGGGGGCAGGGAGATGTCGAGAGCTGAGAGATCATGTTCAGGACCAAGAACTTCAGCGCGTGAAAAGCCGATTCCGGTTTCGTTTCTGATAGGAGGACCTGAGTCTGAAGGTATTATCCTTTTCTTTACAGAGGCCCTTCTTTTTTGAACTGGAGCAGGAGGAGGAGGAGGAGGAATATCCACAGCAGATGTAACCAAGTAGATCTGTGTATTTATAATTTTCTCGACATGGTTTTTAAAAGCTGAGCGAGAACGCTGAATGGCTATTCGCATCTCCAACCACTCAGAGAAACCGTACTTCTTGATTGTAGAAACATAGATGGTTTCCTTAGTACCATTTTCTCTGAATATGTCAGCTTCAACAACAGGAACGTCTATGGACATCCTTCCCCTGATGTCCACCTTGTTGATTCTGGAGACATGGAATCGAAAGTTAATTCGTTCTTTGAACCATTCCAAGGTAGAGTCAGAGACCTTGGTTTTCTTCTCGATGATCTTTTTGGCGTCTTTCCACAGTTGACGTTGAACATCAATGTGAGTCTTCTTCAGATCAAGGTCTTTCACCGAACGTTGAGCGAGCTCGATAGCATAAGCTTTATCTCTTTCTTCTGCTCTTCTTCGTTCGGCGAGTTGTTTTTCAGCTTTGTGATGTTCAGTGATTCCCTTTCTTGTGATTTTGTATCGAGGAAGGATGATTCGCTGATCTTCAAGCTGTTTTATCATTGCTTCTCTCTTTTTCTGATCTTCTTCACTTATCGTTTGAGGAGCCAAGGAAGGTCTACTTTTGTGAGAGAGCAGTTCTTCTTCAGGTTCATCAGTCTCAGTGATGTCTAAGACTGGGATTATTTCTTTAGCGCTTGGAGCTAGATTTATTGTTGATGTTGCAGTAGTAGGAACTTCAACTGGATCCTCAAGCAGGGGAGAGGACTAGCTGAAACAAAACGATCGTTTAAGTAAGATCATTTGGGAGAAAAGATAGAGAAAGAATGAGGTTTAAGTGTATAGAGGTTTTATGGAGAGGAGAACTGAGGTTGAGAAGGGATAGAGGAGGGATGCAGTGTAAGGGAAGAGAGTGTATGTTAGCTGACAAACTGGCTTGCTGAAGAGAATATCCAAGTTGTCTTCAGATGAGACACCTTTGTTCTTGCCTTTGTTAGCTTCAGTCGCTGCAGGTTTTTCGTTGTCCCCTCCCCTGATGATTCTTTTATCATAACCCCTTTTTGAGCAGGGGCTTTTTCAGGCTGGAAGAAGAATTCGACGTCATCATCATCATCATTATTATCAGGTGATGCTGATGGTTCGTCGTCCTCAAGATCGAGGTCTTCTTCGTCTTCTTCTTCTTCAGCTTCTTCTTCGTCAGCATACGGTTCTAGGACATCAGCAGCAGCGTCCTCTTCGAGTTGCTCCCCCTCAAATTCAAAGGGAGGTTTCTCGGTTCCCTCAGGGTTTTCAACTCCCTGAGGTTTATCAGCAGCATCAGAAAGAATGTCCTCCCCTTCAGTGTTATGGGGAAGGTCTTCTTGAGATTTCTTCTCCCCCTCAACATTATGGGGAAGATCTTCTAGATTCTTCTCCCCCTCTTCCTCATGATGGATGGGGGAGGTAACAGGAATATCAGTAGCAGCAACATCAGTCTGCTTTGGGTCACTGTCTTCCAGGCTAGTGATCCCAACGCATGTTTCAACATTAGCTAATTTGTCTTCTAGGCCAGATATAGCAGGACTGATCTTTTGGAAATCCTCTCGATCCACCTGAGTAAAATGCGAGGGAGCGCATGTGGCAGCATTCAGGCGTTCGAGGATTTGCTGCATAAGGTTGGTCGTAGTACTAATATCTGTCTTTAGAGTAGACACATCTCCCTGAAGATTTCCAACCACTGTCTTCAACGATGTGACTTCGTTGGTCAAGGCTGAGAAGTTTGTGGAGAGAGTGTTGTTGGCGGTGGAGTTTTCAGCGAGAGTAGTAGCAATATGACCGAGGCTACCTTCCACCTTCTCCAGATCAGCACTGGAAGCTTTGCCTTTCACCTCATCGGTGAGTGTCTTGAGAGCCTCTCCAGCGTTTGTAACCACTAAAGAGTTTGTAGAGAGAGTGGTGGTGAGAGATTCCACTTTGTTGGACAAATCCGTGAGCGATGTGTTGATGTCGCCCAAATTAGGACCTGTAAAAGTTGAAAACTTATGAACAAAGGAAAGCTCAGAAGTTTGGGATTTTGAGAGAGGAGTGTTTGGAGTTTTGTGTATACCTGCGGGATGGTTGACGAAGTCCTCGAAATCTCGATGACCTGTCAATGTTTCCATGTCGTCTTCCAGAGTCCTTTACGCTGACAAGTGCCCGCATGTCCTATGTTTGTATCCATCATCCTCTGTAAAGCTTCAGCATTGGTATCGTGGAGGATGATGTTTGTTGCAGAGAATGGGGGGGGGAATAGGTGGAGTGTCCAAAGAGAGAGTGGGAGGAATGATGGTTGAGAAAAAGGTTTGGGAAACAGGTTCAGCGTTGGATCCGCTGTGAATTACTTCCTCAGTACTTAGAGGTACTGAGGGAGGGAGGTTCTGTTCCAAGTTAATAACCTCAGCGCTTAGAGACGCTGAAGTTGGTATGGAAGGGGTGGCTTCATCAGTTGTGGCAGAGCGTACCACTGAACTTTCCAATGGCTCTTGGGAAGAGAGAACCGCGGAGTCTTCAGCCTGGAAAGGCTTGGGGGTTGCTCCTTTGTTTTCTTGGTCTTTGGAGAACCAAGAGAGGTGGATGAGTGTTTTCTCTTTCGAGGAGTGGAGGTTGCAGCCGGGGTATCAGCGGTTGGGATTACCGCTGAGGTAGCTGCAGAAGTAGAAGAAGTAGGAGGTTTGAGAAGAGATAAGAGAGTAGTAATACCTACCTCGTTTGGCATGGGAGTGTAGTCGAGAACCTTAGCACCAACATGTGAGAGTTTCAGGTCGCCCACTTTCGGGTATTTGTTCCCGAGCCCTTGTAGGAAAAGTGCGCTGACAAATCGAGGATATGGAACAGTCTTTTGTCTCTTTGCTTCTTCGACTCTCTGGATCATGTCGTCAAAGATGATTTTGGCCCAATCGATGTGTAGGCCCATCAGCAGTGCATACCCCATAGCCTACTCGGGTTTGGAGGCTTGGTCAGTGGAACCAACCTTAGCTGTCATGCAGCTTATCAAATGAGCGAAGATGAAATTTATCTCGCTGGGCATTTTGGATTTCTTGTTCATGGTCAGCTTCTTCTCAGGGAGCTTGCTCTCCCTGTCTCCCACACATACTGCATTGCATCAAAAAATGCAACGAGTGCTTCTCTATCCGCTGGGTTTTTGGGATTTGGTAGAGGGATAAAGCGTTTTTCTTTTGTGCCAGCGGGGAGGTTTAGGGCACACCTGATATTACCAGGTGTGATCTTGGAGGTACCATGGTCGGTTTCAAAAGGATGACCTCAATTTCCTTTTTGGGGTCTTTGGTGGAGGTGATCATAGCTCTTCTAGCAGTATACCAGAACTGAGCAAGCAAGTTCCTATGAGCAAGAGGATTGATGGTCAGTGCTGTTGATAGAGGACAGGTTTTGAGGAAGTTCACAGCATCGTCTAGGTGTGTGATCTGTTTCCTTGGAGGGAAGTCAAAGAGAGCATAGGGATTGTTGCTTTGAAAGTTAATTTGCTCGAATTTAAAGCCAACTTGAGGAGCTGGGATGAGTTCAATCCTTTTAGGAGCAGTAGGAGACTGAGTTGAGGGAGCTTCAGTAGATGCCATTTATGTTTATTAAGTACAAACATGAAGATTATGAAAAGAAATTCTTAAAATGGATAGAGTTCCAAAATAAGATGTTTTTAGGGGTTTTCACTTTCCATTCAGAAAAAAGATGTCTTAATGGAGATTAGGGTTTTTCTAGTTTTGAAAAAGAAGTACAAAATCTAGTGAATGTTCTTGTTTTCCAGTTTCCTTTTAAAGAAGGGATTTTGGAAAAACGTGTGAAGTGGTCAAGTTTAAGATTTTTTGTTTTAAACTTGAAGAACAATCTGTTTCCAGATTGCATTCATAAAATCATGAAGAGAAATGATTTTATTTTGAAAAAGTTCTTTTGTTTGATCTTTTGAAAACAATAATAAGATCGCAAACAAGTTTATACAAGGAAAATAACAAGAATATTAACCTTTGATATTTGAAGAAGAAGAAGATGAACAGTTTTCTGGAGAAAAAGAGTTCAAATGCAACAGTTGTTCTTGCTTGAAGGAGATGATGTTCGCGTAAAAGGTAACAATATAAACTCAAATGGGTTTATATAGAGAGAGTAGAGAGAGAAAAACTATGAGCGGGAAAGTTTTTCATGATGACACGGACACGTCCCTTAAATTTGATTGGTCAAGGAAGACGAAACGGGCGAACGTGTCAGAGAAAAAGCATGCCATGGTCTATCCGTTGTGATGACGTCACAAACGTCCTTTCATATTTTAGGATGTCTCTGAGAATTTTGAAAGCTCAGGGACATTTTGAAAACATGAAGCACTGATTAGAAATATCAGTGATAGGTTTAGAAATTTCAAAGTATCAGTGAAAGGAAGAGATATTCAGCGATGCAATTTGTTTTGAAATATTGCATTCATAGGCGAACGTCAGCGAGTTAGAGAGAACGTACCTTGATATCAGCGAATCAATTTTGTTCAGAGAGTAGGTGATTAATAGGGTTATACCAGCTCATTGTATCACTGACCAAATGTGAACCACTGAAGATTTTACTCATCTAAGTTCAGCATTCCAAACTCGCTGATGAGAAAGTTGAATCTTGTCTTATCAAGAGGTTTGGTGAAAAGATCAGCTAACTGAAAGTCAGTTGGGATAAAATGAAGTTCTATATCACCATTCATCACATGATCTCTGATAAAATGATACCTGATCTCGATGTGTTTGGTCTTTGAATGTAGCACTGGATTGTTGGCTATAGCGATGGCACTAGTGCTGTCGCAATAATTTGGAATTTTGGAGAGCTAAAGGACATAGTCCAGTAGTTGATTTCTCATCCACAAGACCTGAGAACAACAGCTTCCAGCGGCTACGTATTCAGCTTCAGCGGTTGAGGTGGACACTGAGTTTTGCTTTTTACTAGTCCAACTCACCACCTTTCCACCCAAGAGCTGACAGCCTCCTGTGGTGCTTTTCCTATCCAATTTTCATCCTGCAAAATCACTATCTGAATAGGCGATTAGATCAAACCCTGAGTCTTTGGGATACCAAAGACCTAGGTTAGGAGTACCCTTAAGGTAACGAAATATTCGCTTTACAGCGATCAAATGAGATTCCTTAGGTTCAGCTTGATATTGTGCACACAAACGTGTTACGTACATAATATCAGTTCGGCTAGCTATAAGATACCGGAGAGAGCCGATCATCCCACGGTACGCTGTGATATTAACAGGTTTTTCAGAAGGATCCTTGTTTAGTGTCAGCGGCGGTGCCATAGGGGTTTTCATAGCTGAGCTCTGAGTTAAATCAAATTTCTTCAGCATATCTTTAACATATTTTCCCTGACGAATGAAAGTTCCTTTTTCATTCTATTTGATTTGAAGACCAAGAAAATATGTTAGCTCACCCATCATACTCATTTTATATTCAGCTTTCATTCTTTCAGCAAAATGAGTACATAGATCAGGGTTAGTGGAACCAAATATAATATCATCGACATATATTTGAATAAGAATAATATGACTTTTTACTTTCCTGAAAAACAGAGTTTTATCGATTTGACCACGCTCAAAATTTTCAATATGGAGATAAGTAGAGAGAGTGTCATACCATGCACGAGGAGCTTGATTTAAGCCATAAAGTGCCTTATCCAATTTATAAACATAACCTGGATGCTTAGGATCTGAGAATCCTGGAGGTTGTTCTACGTAGACTTCGTCATTCAGCTTTCCATTGAGGAACGCTGATTTAACGTCCATTTGATAAACCTTGAAGTCTTTGTGTACAGCGTAAGCTAAGAATAGACGAATGGCTTCTAGTCTTGCCACTGGGGTGAATGTTTCATTGTAATCTATACCTTCCTTTTGTCTGTATCCCTGAGCAACAAGACGAGCCTTGTTGCGGGTTACAGTTCCATGTTCATCCAACTTGTTTCGATAGACCCATTTAGTGCCTATCACTGACTTATCGGATGGTCTGGGAACGAGCTTCCAAACTTTGTTTCTTTCGAATTCTGTCAGCTCTTCTTGCATAGCGCTGACCCAGTTTGGATCTCTGAGGGCATCATCTGTTTTCTTTGGTTCAATCAGAGAAATAAAGTTAACAAATAAACAAATGTTACCTGCACTTCGTCGAGTCTGAACACCAGCATTTGGATCACCAAGAATTTGTTCAATGGGGTGATTAATAGTCCATCGCTGAGCCAGAGCATAAGTCGCTGACTCAATTTGAACTTCTGGAGGAGCTGAAGATGAGGCTTCAACAACTTCTGGTATTTCAGCCAAGAGAGGAAGAGGTTCAGATGTCATTTCATTCACTGATTGCTGAGAAGTAGATGGTATGTCTAAGATAGAAGGTTCAGAAGCAGGCATAGTGTTTAGAGGAACAACTGAGACCCATGATGTTTCAGCTTCACTTGTCTGCATGCTTGGGATGATAGTAGGATCATCATCTTCAGCGGGATGAGTATGAGATGGAGGAGTGGGAACATCTTCTGAATCACCAAGATGAGAAAACATCCATTGATTCAGTTCTTCAGTATCAGCAGAGGGTCTAGAGTTCGCTGAACGGGATTCGTCAAAAGTGACGTGGATTGTTTCTTCTACAGTTTGTCTTCTTCGATTGAAGACTCTGAAGGCTTTGGAGACTGAAGAATATCCAAGAAAGATTCCATCATCAGCCTTAGGATCAAACTTTCCAAGGGCATCTCTGTTGTTCAGTATGAAACACTGACATCCAAAGATGTGAAGAAAGCTAATTGAAGGCTTTCTCCCATGTAAAAGTTCATAGGCTGTCTTTTTGAATCTTTTGACAATCATCGACCTGTTTTGAGTAAAACAAGTAGTGTTGACAACTTCTGCCCAAAACTGAGTAGGTAGATGACAATCGCTGAGCATTGAACGTGCAGCTTCGATAATAGTTCGATTTCTTCTTTCAGCGACTCCATTTTGCTGCGGTGTTCTTACTGAGGAAAAGTTGTGAGAAATACCCTTGCTTTCAAAGAAGGAATCAAGGGAACTGTTTTTAAATTCAGTCCCATGATCACTCCTTATTGAGCGAACGGTCATGTTGTTCAGGACTTCCATTTTCCTGACAAAAGTGATGAGTTCTTCAGGGGTGTCACTCTTAGAACAGAGAAACACTACCCAGGTATAGCGAGAGAATTCATCAACTATGACCAGTGTATATTTCTTTCCAGCAATGGATTGTTTGTTAACAGGGCCAAACAAATCCATATGGAGAAGTTGTAGTGGAGATGACACTGAGGAAACTTGCTTAGATTTGAAGCTTGCCTTGGTTTGTTTCCCTTTCTCACACGCTGAACATAGAGACTCCTTAGCGTATGATTGTTGAGGTAGACCAGTAACTAACTCTTTAGAGGAAAGAGTATTCAGTGTCTTGAAGTTGAGATGGGAGAGCCTCTTATGCCATAACCAGTTGACATCAGATGAGGCTTTTGAGAAGAAACAAGAGTTCTCGGTGGTTGTAGAGTCCATGTTTATAACATAAACATTTTCCATACGGTATCCACTGAGAGCTATCTTCTCCTTTTTAACAGTGACAAAGCAGGATTCCTTAGTGAAAATCACTTTGTTATCCTTGTCACATAGCTGACTGATGCGTAGAAGATTGTGCTTCAGTCCTTCAACATATGCGACTCTTCTGAAGGTTGTTGTACCATTAGAGAGTACACCAAACCCTCGGGTATGGCCTTTTCTGTTTCCACCGAAGGTTACTGAGGGACCTATCTCTTCCTTGTATTCAATGAGCAGGTTTTTCTTTCCCGTCATATGTCTAGAGCATCCGCTATCAAGATACCAAATACCCTTCTTAACCTGAAAACAAAGGAAGATTAGTTTGACTTGGGCACCCATTTTACCATGGGCCCACACTTGTCAGTGGTGGTAGAGGAAGTGGAAGGTTCAGCACTCTTCGCAGTATTTGAAGATTCAGCTTCTGAACTATTCTTCACTTTGGTTAATTTCTTAACCTCAGTGGTAGGATTTTCCTTAACCTGATTTGCACCAGGATAGGTCTTCTTTGCCTTGGGGGCAGTGATCTTCACCTTAGCTAACTTTTCAGCTTTGGTGGCTGTGGGGCACTTACTAGCAATATGATTGGTATGTCCACAGTGATAACATTTCCTATAACTAAAAGTAGCTTTAGGACCATTTGCATGCTTAGCCAAGATTTTTAAATGAGCAGGGCCAGCACCAAGTATACATTTGGCATTGGAAATGGGAAGAACAATCAGTTCTTTAGATTTCTTTCCAATAATATCCACTCTGATTCTATGAGTAGATCGCTGAATAAATCCAGGGATCTTGTTCTTAGAAGTAGAGGGATAGGTCACTGAAGCTTTAGAAGCATTTAGCTTAGGTACAAAGGTACCCTTCTGAGGTTTTTAGTTGAAAACTTTTTCTTTTCCTTTACCCGTAGAGATAAAGGTAGGCTTTTCCTCAGGGTTAGGAGTTTTAGAAGAGGAACACTGAGATGAGGAAGTGTCAGGGATAGAGGACACGAACATTCCAAACTTAAGCATGGAATGATCAGTGGTAGGTTCTAGAGTATGAGCTTTGTAACCAAGACCACGTTTGTCACTCAAGGGAATCTCAGACTTTATTATCTCAGTGATCGTTGTTGATGATTTACACCATCCTTCAACAGTAGCCTTTTCAGCCTTTAATGCAGCGATAGCCTCTTCACGTTCGATTTTGACTATCTGATTTATATGGACCTAATCTTTTAAATCTTCTTCAATTTTAGAAAGCTTTTCTATTTGAAGGTGACATTTTTTAAGTTGTTCAGCTAGATCAAGGTTTTGATTTTCAACAACGGCTTTGCCATTCATGGCATCATATAAATTCATAGTCAGGAGATCGATTTTTCGAAGACTATCAGCTTCATCAATATCTGAAATATTGGTAAAGAAAGAAGTTGATACCTTAGTGGTAGAGGTTGAAGTAGAGGGAATGTCAGAATTTTCTTCCTCTTCTTCAATTTTTGCCATGAGACAGAGATTGGCCTCATCATCATCTTCTAAGTCAGATGATTCTTTAGTGTCAGAGGCAGCCCAGTCAAAGTCAGCCATCAGGCCTTTGCCTTTCTTCATAAAGCTTTTCAGCTTTGCATACTTTTCTTTCAGCTTTTGATACTTGTCATCTCTAGCCCTGGGGTTAGAGGATTTCTTGGAGAAAGCTGAGGGTTTAAAGACTTTCTTTGACGTGCATTCACTAGCAAAGTGTCCTACTTTCTCACAGTTAATGCAGGTAGCAGTAGCCTTATCAACAGGGGTTGATAATTTTGGCTTGTCAGTGAGTGCAAGGGGTTTGTTCCTTATGAAATTATTCTTTCTAGCGAATCTCCTGAACTTATTAGCCAGAAGTGCCAGAGATTCATCAAGATCTGAAGAATCAGCATCTGATGAGCATTCAGAGTTAGTTTCCAACTCAGTGATAGTGAGAGGTCATCGCTGAGTGGAGGGTAACTCTGAGAGTAAAACAACAGGGGTGCTTTTGGAATCTTTAACAAGATTCTTCGTAAGATGACACGACTGCTCATGATTGAGCATAGTGCCAAATAAGGTAGAGAGAGTCATAGATTTTAGATCCTTTGATAGCTTGAGACACATTGAATAACTGTCCCAGCTTTCAGGTAAACATTCTAGAAACTTTGTCAGAATTTCAAAGTTAGAATATTCCTTACCAACAGTTTTCAGATCAATAATTAAACAGTTAAACCGCTGATGTACTTCAGAGAGAGATTCATTCTTACCACAAATGAATCTTTCATACTGTCTTACCAGGTTGATCTTTCTTGAGTCCTAGACTTCAGACGTACCTTCATATTGAACACAGATCGTGTCCGACATGGCTTTGGAGGTTTTCAGGTTCATGACGGAATGGTAGACTTCGTCAGGAAGAGCCATGGAAAGAATGGATCTGGCTTTAGTGTCGATAGCCACTTTCTTCTTATCTTCATCAGACCAATTGTGAGGTTCCTTAGGAATGATTCTTTCAGGAATAGCAGCACTAGTAGTAGTGCCTGGAACTTCAGGATAAATCCTAATAGGAATATATGGGCCATTTTCGATGTAATAAGGCATAGTAGGGTCTACACCTTCTAAGAAGCGTATCATCCTATTTTTCCACAGATTAAAGTTATCTCTGGAAAATATAGGGGGTTTTGCAAGAGAACCATTGTCAATATAGTTTGTGTTTGTGTTATTAGCCATTATGGAAAATAGCAAGGAAGAGAAAAGATTAGTATAAGCAAGATCTTGTTTATGAGATTAAAAATATGCTCTGATACCACTTGTTGGTCTCGAAAGGGTTATACAAGTTTGTAGAAAGGGGGAGGGGGGGGGGGGGGGGTTGAATACAAACACACATATTTTACTTTTCTAAATTGTTTATTGATATGTATCAAACAATTTACAACTTGTTGCGGAACAAGATTAAGGTATAAACCTAATCTAAACAAGTTAAGAGAATCACTAAGATTTCTTGCACTAGAAATAAGATAGAAAGGAGATAAGAATATTAAAGACTAATATTCTAACACACAGAAATAGTAAGAAGGAGATGGTCGAGCACTTCATTTCTGAAGTAGGGTTTCCTTTATATACTGCATGCATTTAATGCATATTAGTACAACTTTACACGTGGCAGCAGCTGATTGGTTGCATGGTTTGACCTTTGTAGACAACCTAGTAGCCGCATGATGAACAATGTAGAATCAGAGTTGGTTGTACGATTCTGGACAAAAGGGATGTCCTATTCTGACATTTCGTACGGAGACGTGCAAGGGGGTGAGACAAAAGTAACTTGTAGAGGAAACTTCATGATCAGCGTTCGCTGAATAGATCTTTATCAGCGAGTGATAAAGTTCAGCGTTCGCTGAACTTTTCTACTTGAAACTTCACGTTGAGTGGACAGATCTTGGCTTCGCTGATCTCCGCATCAGTTCATTAGTAGACTTGTCGCTGGTTCTTTGGCTTGATCTTTGACTTCAGCGTAGAACATAGTTGACGTGAAACTTGTCTTCAGGGATCATAAGTAAACAACTAAGATTATCAGCGATCATCAACAACACTGAACAGGCTCAGGTCTCATTGATGAACAGTATCGCTGAATGTGTAATTTAAAGCATATGTTTTCATCAGCGATACTAAACATACTTAGTATTTTCTTTGATGACAAAACATTAATACATATTGTCTACTTATGATTTTCACTAAGTGTTTCTCAGAGAGTCATTATCAAATCATTGAGGGTTTGGATCAACACTAACATATGCAAATACCGACATATTTCAATGTTCTAATTTTTAATTAAAATTAAAGTAAATTCAGGTATTATATGTTTTTTGATACAAATATTTGATCCTTTATATAGGAATGTGAATATAGTGTTTGAGGGTCTTCTTTAGACTTTAGAGTAATCCCTTGAATTCCAATGAATTACACAAATCAATGAATTCATCATTCCTTGACCTAATGGAAGGAATTGAATTCCATCCTTTTGCATTCAATTTAACAAACACCAACCACCGTCTGTCCTACCACGACCATGCAACTATTGTAACCACACCCGCACCCTGCTCTGCTGCCATCCCCACCATGTCCTACTAACCACCTTCCACCCCTGTCCACCCTCACCCTACCCCTGCCAAACCCCTCTTGTCTCCACACCTACCTTGTCATGTCCCTTACTCCACCCTACCCCAATGTGCCCCTGCTTTCCCCACCTTGACCCCATGCCACCCCTGCCTAGCCCAACCATCCTACCCTACACACCCTTACCTTGCCCCCTCTACCCGCCCAACCCAACCCTAACCCATGCCCTACCTTACCCACCCACCCACCCCCATCCTTGCCACACCCACCCCTTCTGCCCCGCCCCCCTCAAATAAAGATAGAGATTCCAATTATTTCTAGAGATTTCATTTCAATTCCATCCAAACAAACGCAATCGAAGTGGGTGGCCAAATTCCATTCCAATTTCTCTAAAGTCAAATTCCTTTGATGGATTCCAATTCCACCAAATTCCAATTGCCCCCTAAAGAATATATTAATTAAAATTAAACTTCAAATATAATAATTAATATATGTATAATGATTAATTAATTTAATAAACATAAAGTATAAAAAAATATTTTTTATTTTTCACACTTAATTAAAGATTTGGTCCCTGGGGTTTCTTGTGGTTATTACAAAATTGGTCATTGAGAAATACAAAAGTAGAACGAAAATGCACTAAAGGTTAACAGATGCATTGCATAGCTGTTAGAGGGAGAAACCAACTCGTTACAAAATGATATACAATGAGTCCTAATCTATAATAAGGGAAGTTTAAGGACATTTTTGTAAAAACCACCAAACCACAAGGACCAAATCCGCAATTAACTCTTATTTTTATTTTTATCATAATACCCTAAAAGTAAACTTTGGATTCATTTAAAATAGGGAAATTAATTAAAATGACATAAGTCAAAGTCAAACTTACCAAAATGCCACAAATCTCTCACAGTTTGCAAAAATACCCCAAATACCCGCGAAAGGAGCCCGCGATCGCGGCCAGTGGCATTTTGGTAATATTATTATCCCGCGATCGCGGGGGAAACGGCTAAAATACCCGCGATCGACACTTTTGTTTGTATTTCATGATTTTTAAATGAAATTTTACACTTTCACCCCCTATACTTATTTATAAACTTTACTTTATACCTTTTACTTTCATTATTTTAATTTTACATTTAACACATATAATCGTTTATTAACTAAAACACGTTAAAAAAATACGTTTTAATTTTAACAAGTTACACCATTATAATCGTCTCTTCGATACGTTCGAAATGAGCTCAATCTTGAATTTTTTTGATTTATATATTTTAATATATATCATATATACTACATAAAAATATTTTTAATATTTACAATTCATACCTTTATAGTTAATTATTTAATTTATGGTACTCTTATAGTTAATGCGATAGGAGTGTAAAACAAAATTGAGAATACGTTAAAAAAATGAATTTCCGCAGATAAAAAATATTTTTTAGGTAGTGTATATGATATATATTAAAATATATAAATCAAAAAAATTCAAGATTGAGCTCATTTCGAACGTATCGAAGAGACGATTATAATGGTGTAACTTGTTAAAATTAAAACGTATTTTTTAACGTGTTTTAGTTAATAAACGATTATATGTGTTAAATGTAAAATTAAAATAATGAAAGTAGAAGGTATAAAGTAAAGTTTATAAATAAGTATAGGGGGTGAAAGTGTAAATATCAAATCAAAATCACAATTTTGTGGAAAAATTGAAATGTTACACTTTCAACCCCTATACTTATTTACTTACTTTACTTTATACCTTTTACTTTCATTATTTTCTCACTACACCCCTTAGAAATGGCTATTTGTGTTAATTTCCCCATCAAATAGCCATTCTACATCATTGACTTCTTTAAATAACCATTTTCTTAACCATATTCCTAAAATGGCCAAAACTTACGCAGAGAAACTTACGCATAGAGTTTTCTCTGCGTAAGTTTATTTTTCATCCCAAAAAATTAAAGAAAAATGGAAGGCAAAAAAAAATGGGAGGAAAACTTATGCATAGAGTTTTCTCTGCGTAAGTTTAATTAAAAAAATTAAAATATTTAAAAAAAACATTTTTTTAATTTTATGGGGGGGAAATTAAACTTACGCAAAGAAAACTCTGTGCGTAAATTTCTCTGCGTAAGTTTTGGCTATTTTGAGAATAAGGTTATCAAAGTGGTTATTTGGAGAAATCAATGGTGTGAAATAGCTATTTGAGGCAATTTCCCGAGAATGACACACAAACCCAACCCTAACCTCAACCTCATTGCTAATTCTTTAATTTCTTTTTTTTTTTGGTTATAAACAATGTTCTAAAAAATTCGTCGCACACCCGTGGCACCAAGGCTTGTGTCTCACGCCATGTTAAGCTCGTGGCACGCCATGGCCTAATGCACAGTTTTCGTAATTCGATATTTGATTTTTCTTTACTTTTTTATTGTCTTATTTGCAAAAAATTTAATATATAACCAAATTTAACTTGATTATTACTATTAACTCACTGAGTAACATTACAAAACATATGCTTTTATATATAGTATTAAATATGAATTAGAAATTTGACGTCATAAGTCACGTCTTGAAAACACCGTGGCTTTTAAGGCTTGAGGTTTCGACTCACCGTCACTCCACGCCTCACACCATTTAGAACGTTGATAATAAATATTTATTTATTTTTTATTTGAATATAATTTCCAGTAATTGTTTTCATACACATCAACGATTGACGTCATATTTATCTTTTTATAAATTTCAGCTAATGTATCGAATTAACTGAAAGAAGATTTAAATAGTTACACCAATATTTTTTTTCAGAAAAAAGAAATTTGAATGATATTTTTCAAAGGTATTTTTAATTGAGGCTTTTGTGATTAAACAATAAAACGTTTAAGAGTCATATTTTAACATAATTACAGCTGTTGTTTTGTATTTTTTTTAAAGTAATAGGATACATTTGGGTAAAATATAAAATTATATAATTTCTTCGTTTCATAATAAATATTCACAATAAAAAAGACATAGTTTTAGAGTTTATTAAAATATAATTGTTACATTTTTTTTAATTAAAAATGACAATTTTACTCTCAATTGTAGAAAGAAAAAATTTCTCCATCTAATAATTAATAATAAAATGAAAAAATTGACATCTATATTTACATATAGATATTTATTTTACGATAAACTAAAATAATAATGTAAATACCTAATTTAGGATAAACTATGGACATCCACAATGGCCGATTTGTTTAAAAGACTTGAACAAAATAAAAAAGTATAAAAAAGTACTGGTCCTACTATATTATATTTTTCTTTTTTTTTTTGGCTTTCATGACAATTTCTTTAAACACTTGAGAAACCTCAAGTTTTTTTTTTGGATAGGGTTCCTGGGCCTTCGGCCCAGTACATCCCTGGCAAACACACCGACCGTGAAGTAATGCAGCGCTGAGATAATCCCCAGTGGCCACAAGTGCTGCGTGTGGGACTCGAATCCGGGCAAGCGCTATGAACTCCCCAGGCCCTTACCACCACGCCACAACCCTTGTGGTTGAAACCTCAAGTTGTTGATGAAAAAACTTAAGTTAAGTCATCTTCTCTAATGGTTCAAGTCATTTTCAAACTTTATTTAAATTACCATTGGAGATGCTCTAAAACAGTGACATAGACAGTTGTATTGTAAGAGGAAAGGAGTATATATTATTTAAGTAATATTGCTTTATTAATATTTTTTAATTTTTATCTAAAAATTTATAATTTATCGTCAAATAGTTTTGATGAGTTTTTATGGAAAGTTAAATATCATAAGAGTATTTATTTAGAACAAAAAAATAATAAATATAGAAACCATTCTTCTTGTTTGACCGGTCAACAAATACCATAATAAACAATAATATAACTTCTTCTAGTTTGAGTCACACCATGTTGTATTTAAAATTCCGAGGCATAAAATAACTATTTGTAGTACAATACAACTCCAATATAAATAAATAAATAAATTATAATATATATTAGGGAAATTAATTAAAATGCCCTAAGTTGGAAAATCAGTTACAAAAATGCCTCAAATCTATTCCAATTTGCCAAAATTCTCTACAATCCCACGATTGAGCCCTCTATCGCGGACCAGACCCATTGGCCTACGATGGTAGTCCGCGATCCACAATCAAGATTCCACATTCCTCGATTTTTAAGTTTTTGATTTGAAAGTTACATTTCATACCTTTATACTTATTTAGTTAATTTACTTTATACCTTTTAGTTTTCTATTTTTCATTTTACTTTTATTATATTAACGCGTATAATCGTATATTAACTAAAATACGTTAAAAAATATTTTATAATTTTAACAAGTTATACTTATAATCTTCTCATCGATACCTTCGAAATAAGACCAATATAGAATATTTTTTGATTTAATTATAGTATACTTATTTAGTTAATTTACTTTATACCTTTTAGTTTTTTATTTTTCATTTAGTTAATATATGATTATTGTTTGGGTAGAAAATCACACCTCACGACCGACGTTAGAAAACTCAAATGACATTTTCATAAGACAACTCTCGTATTAAGATAAGGTCTTACATGTTATTTACAAACAAGTATTCGGTCGTACGTTTTTATGTTGGTCGTACGTTTCGTACGACCGACGTATGAGACTTAAGACGGTCGTACAATTACACTAACCGTTAACAGTCAAACCCGTTTCTTTTGTTCATTAATGCAGGTCCACGAGTATTTATGGTGCGAACGGCCAGTAACGGACAAGCTATCAAAGGCATTAAAGGCCCGACAGCGGTTACGAAGCAAGCCATCAAGACACTTTTAATGACCGACGAAAGCTATAAAAAGACCTGCTCTGCAACCGAAAAAGGGACTACGAATCTAATCTACATCTGCTCCATCTGTTTTCTAAGCTATTACACATCGCAAACACAACAATTTACGAAGCATTCGAACGAATATCGCTAGAGCAACCTTCGCACGACAGCAATCTTTTTCGCACGATTTACACACGACACACGACTTTTACATACGACAAAGTTCATTTTTACATTCCTTTGTAATTTGTTGTACACAAAACACCTGTTACAAAAGGACCTTCGCCCCTGTTTGGCGACTATAGTGCACCGTCGACTCTCACAAGTCGATCGCGGTTTTCCCTCGTTTTGGGGTTTTCGGTGTCACCAAATCTCTTGTCTTGTTTACTTTTTCCTTGCGATTGTGTTGATTGGTCTTGAGATACATTTCTTTAGTTGTTAAAGTCCACATCAACCTTAAGTTGTTCTTTAGGACGATTTTTGGCATTAACAGTTTGGCGCCATCCGTGGGACCCCATCTAGAGAAAATCTCAAACCAACGCATATATCGCTCTAACGATCTCGAAAAGTTTTTGTTGATTTCAGGATAATGGCAACCCAATCAGATCCTGCGGCGCATCAGTTACAGATCTAGGACACCCATGAATCTTCCAATGACTATCGTCTGGAAGAAGTCATCCTGGACCAGAATAAGCCTGATCAGATTGTTCTCATGGGGGCATCATTAGATCCTGTCATAAAGGGTCAATTAATCTCCTTCTTGCATGAACATGCTGACTGTTTCTCTTGGACGCACGAGGACACGGTGGGTATAGACCCCAATGTCATATCTCACAAGCTGAACGTCGATCCATCTTTTAAACCAGTAAAGCAAAAGCGTCGAAAGTTCGCCCTTGAGCGGAACAAAGTGATCAACGATGAGGTCGACAACTTGCTCAAGACTGGGAAGATCAGAGAAGTGAAGTACCCCGACTGGTTAGCCAATGTAGTGGTCGTACAAAAGAAGAATGGGAAGTGGCGCGTCTGCATCAATTTCACAGACCTTAATAAGGCATGTCCTAAAGATCCGTTCCCACTACCCCACATCGACGCTATGGTCGACGTGACCGCAGGACATGAACTCCTGACGTTCATGGATGCTTATTCTGGGTATAACCAGATATTGATGCACAGCGAAGACCAAGAGAAGACTGCTTTCATGACAGACAAAGGCATCTATTATTATAAAGTCATGCGTTTTGGTTTGAAGAATGCAGGTTCGACCTATCAGCGATTGGTTAACAAGATGTTCAAAGAGCATATTGGCGACACCATGGAGGTCTACATTGACTACATGCTTGTCAAGTCCAAGCAGGCGACCGATCATATCAATCATCTGAAGAAATCCTTCGACATCCTACGGAAATATCAGATGAAATTAAATCCTATGAAATGTTCTTTCGGAGTCAGCGCCGGGAAATTCCTGGGCTATATGGTCACACA
This sequence comes from Saussurea involucrata, assembly GCA_033807775.1. NCBI lineage: Eukaryota > Viridiplantae > Streptophyta > Magnoliopsida > Asterales > Asteraceae > Saussurea > Saussurea involucrata. The sequence continues at coordinate 15,805,062 of CM066324.1, forward strand.
GCGAGGCATAGAGGCAAACCCGGATCAGATCAAGGCCTTGATAAATATCAAGTCGCCCAGAAATTTCAAAGAGGTCTAACGACCCACGGGTCGTGTGGTCGCTTTAAATCGCTTCATCTCACCATCATCGGATAAATGTCGTCTGTTCTATAACGTCTTGAGAAAAAACAAGGGCTTCGACTGGATAGACGATCACGAGCAAGCATTACAACGGTTGAAAGAATATATGGCCGTCCCACCATTACTTTCGAAACCAGAAGAACACGAGATCCTGCAACTGTACCTCGCCGTAAGTCCTCACTCCGTAAGTGTCGTCTTAACTAGAGAGGACGACAGGCAGCAAATGCCGATTTACTACGTCAGTAAGTCTCTATTTGACGTAGAAACCCGGTATACGTCTATGGAGAAGTTACTTTTGTCGCTAGTGACAGTAGCAAAGAAGTTAAGACACTACTTTGAATCCCATCCCATTACCGTCGTGACAAGCTTTCCTCTCAAGTCGGTCCTGAGAAAACCTGAGCTATTAGGACGACTAGCGAAATGGAGTATATACCTCAGTAGCTACGATATTGACTTTAAGCCTCGCACAACAATAAAATTGCAGGTCTTGGCTAATTTCGTCGCCGACTTCAGTCCCGAGCTGGAAAAAGAAGCACATACCGAGATTTATACTGTGGCGACTATAAGCGACACGACCTAGATACTCCAGGTTGACGGTTCCTCAAACTCTAGAGGAGCAGGTCTTGGTGCCGTCTTAAAGTCCCCACAAGGGGGCAAGATGGTCTACTCCATACGATGCAATTTCAAAGCTACTAACAACGAGGCGAAATACTAAGCTCTGATCGTGGGCATGAATATGGCTCACGACTTGGGGGCAGTCGGGCTTCACGTCAAAAGCGATTCCCTACTGTCGTGAACCAAATGAGCGGGGAATTCACAGCCAAAGATTCCAAGATGATGGCCTATCTCAAGATAGCCAAAGATAAATCTAAGATGTTTGATCCATTCTCAATCGAGCAAATTCCCAGAGATCAAAACACTCAGGCCGACGCACTAGCTAACCTTAGATCAGCGCTTAATAAGCCACCATTCGACGCTATTCCTATGATCCATCTAGCGACCTCGTCTATTGAAGACTCTAAAGAAATATGTGCTCTTAGCACGGAAGACAGTTGGTCGACTGACATCAAAAATTACCTTATGCACGACCAACTACCTGAAGATCGAATGGAAGCTCGCAAGATTCGATTCAAGGCATCAAAATACAAAATCATTGGCGATAGACTCTATCGACGCTCGTGAATCTAAGATACATCGATAATCCCGAACAGGTACAAAATATCTTAAAGGAAATGCACGATGGCGAGTGTGGCAACCACTCAGGTGGTCGCAGTCTTGCAAACCGTATCTCACGACAAGGCTATTACTGGCCGAGATTAAGGCAAGACGCCACCAGGTACGTCCAAAGCTGTGACACATGTCAACGACATTCATGTATGATCCACCACCCCTCCGAACCTTTGCATACGTCCTTAATTCCATGGCCTTTCATGAGGTGGGGAATGGACATCGTTGGCAAATTACCTCCTGTCCCAGGGCCGAAGGTCTTTCTGTTAGTCCTTACAGATTATTTTTATAGATGGATAGAAGCAGCCGCTTACTCCCAGATTCGGGACAAAGAGGTCATTTCTTTTATCCAGACTAACATCCTTTGCAGGTTCGGAATCCCTTCCGAAATCGTGTGTGACAATGGGTCATAGTTCATAAGTGATCGTACACAACAATTTTGTGAGGACCGTAATATGAAACTTACGACCTCAACCCCACGTTATCCCTAGTTTAACGGTCTTGCGGAATCAAGCAATAAAGTCATTATCAATTCAATCAAGAAAAGACTTAAGGCCGCTAAAGGGAAGTGGGTCGAAGAACTCCCATCAGTCCCATGGGCCAATTGCACGACGCCCCGAACGACAAGACAGACACCATTTTCATTGGTCTATGGTTGTGAAGCCGTCTTACCTATTGAAGTGCATCTCCCGACATCAAGACATACGTCCGTCGACCATAATTTGGTGGACCTAAGGTACGACCTCGACGCTCTTGAAGAATTAAGAGAGTCCGCTTTAGTCAGGATGGCGTCTCAACGGCAAGTCGTCGAACGACATTTCAATAAAAATGTTAAGGCCAAAATCTTTCAGGAAGGTGACTACGTCTTACGACGAGTATTCCAGAACACAAAAGAGCCAAATGCAGGTATGTTGTCCACTAAGTGGGAAGGACCTTATCGAATATCTGAGGTCGTCGGAAAGGGTGCTTACAGGCTTCAAACCCTCGACGAACAAGACATCCCACGAAGCTGGAACGCAGTGCATCTAAAAAGGTACTTCTTTTGAATTTTTATTTTTTCGATTTACTTCGACAAACGATCACTGACTTAAGCATCGGAGGGTCGTTGGTCAAACCAACGACCACCCCCGAATCTTATATTGCAGGCTCGCAGGGTCGCACGAACATCAGCCTTACGATTCATATCGTGAGAAACAAAGTCGTCAAGACTATAAGGTCACGATTGATATGTCAAGACCGATAAGTCATGACCCATACGTCATCCTATGATCCATATTATGAATCTTAGGATCACAAGCAGGTGCTTTTTAATCTAAGTTTCAGAATCAAAGTCTTACGATTTGAATTCCATACTTAGAATATTTTTTTGGCCCAGTCGCCCGGCTACTTCCAAAGTTATATGTACCTATGTCGTATAATTCTACGTTCGCCTTACCACTTTCTATACTAGTTTATTTTGTTTATTTACAACAAAGTAAAGCACACGACGGTATAACAAAAGATATACTTGTATTAATCTAAAGGTGGTACAAGAAAAGGCACGACTACCAACGGTCGCCCTAGAACAAAATAAAAAATTACAAAAGCTTAAAAGCCTATTAAGGGCCCTGGTCGACTCTACCCTCGTCTTCCGCACCACCCGTCTTGGTCTCCGCGGAGTCAGTGTCGTCGACCCTATCCTCTTGATCGAGATCCTCCTCGGTCCCGACGTGTTCGAGGTAGGACGTGACCTCGGCCTCTGCGCCAGCCAAAGGGTTTTTCCCCTGCAGATGATGGCGCATAATTGCCGCCCTGACCTTCAGACGGGTCAACGCCTCAAACGAGTGGAGCTTCTCCCCCAAGGCCTCCATCTTGGTCTCAACAGCCTTAACCGACGACTTAAGCTCCCCTACCTGTTTTTTGCGCACAGCGAGGGATGCTTTAGTCGTCGTCACCTCTGCCTCATAGGCAGAAGCCCTTTCCAACGCCTCCTTGAGGCTACTTCGGAGCTCTTCCTTCTCTAGCGACGATGTCTCCAGTTGACTCTAGAGGTCATCCACCTGAACGGAGAGAGTCTTCACATTGGCCTTCGCCGCCCGTTCATCCTCTCGAGCTTTACGCTCATCCTCCTGTGCTCGCTGACGCTTCTCAGCGATGGAAGGATCGAGCTTCTGGAGCTCCTCCAGTTGGCCGAAAAGGCATAAAGACGCCTGAAACGCCTGCAGTCAAACGAAAAAAGCATAGGGTATGTCTAACTTACTAAGAGAGGAAGAAACATACGACAAATACTTACCGGAAAGGCCATGCCCGCGACATGAGACCCTGTCTCATCCACGGTAGCGCCACGATAACGGTCCTTGAAGGCTGGTAGGAGGAATTTTCCCAAGTTAGGGAAAATCTTCGCCCTATCCAGGACGTCGTCCAGTAAGAAGTCCGATGGTAACAGAAAGTTTACCGTCGTAACTTCAGGGGATCCCTCAGTCTGCGGACCTTTCCCCTTCTCCCCTGCAACGGACTATCCAGGCGGCGTCGGTGTCACCCTTGGCACGTCCGAAGACGCCTTCGCCTTCTCGGGAGTGGAGACCGTTAATGGCTCTCCACCCGTCGACGACGGTTCCCTCGGGGGAACCGACTTTGCTTTCTTCAAAACCTCCGGCCTCGAAGTCGAAGGATCCTTCCTCTTCAGTTCCTGGGCCTTCTTATCCAAGGCCAGTTGGGCTTCTCTCTTCGCCTTTCCCGAAGCGGATTGCATCTCAGAACCACCTATAAAAAATACAAATGTCAAACATTGTCGTACGACTCAGAGAAAACCAAAAAAACGTACGATTAAAGGACACTTACTTGACGAAGTCTCTTGTTGACTTCTTTCTTCAGCTTCGGAAACGCTGACGGTCGTATGACTGGGAGAATCGAATAATTCCCCGACACCGCAAGAAAAGAGCCTCACGACCTTTTCTTAAGAATCAGCGGCATGACCGATCCTAGCGAAGCTAATATCTGAAACACGCGACAAGAAATTAGCAAAAGACAAAATTAAATACACACCCTAAAATCAAGGCCAATTTAAACCTTAAAATTTAACAAGGTATATCAGAATATCATCCAAACTTTTATATATATAAGCAGATAATTAACTATGAGGATTCATATATACACATTTTGAATTCCCCAAATAACCTATTAATCTAATCATGTCAACTACAATTAGATTAAAGTGGTTATCTAAGCAATTCATCTAAAAGCCCCCTCGCGTCTGCTAAATTCTCCGCTTATCCTCAAAAGTTGAATTCTCAAAAGCACTCGTCCCTCTTCCCTTTACTTCCCCGAGCTAGTACCTGGTAAGAAAATTTAATTTGAACGATTAGGCTTATGCCTAGTGAGAACATCCAAATTCAAATTAAAACATTAACATCTTTGAAAACTCAGATATCCAAAGCATATAAACAAACCTGGTTTGCCACCATTCTTACCGTACTCATACTCGTCTCATAATGACAGGAACATACCCGATCCCATGAGTATGACTAACATTCAGACAGTCATAACATTACATTCGAGAGCCTACTACGAATCATTGCAGATTCTAGATCATCGCTGATATCCAAGAAATTACAAGTTACTTTATGCCTATTTCTTGGAGTGGAAGTAGAGATTACAATTTACTTTATGCCTATCTCTTACCTTCCTATAGAAATCAGAATTACAATTTACTTTATGCCTATTCCTCGATTTCTATACTACGAAATGAGAATTACAATTTACTTTATGCCTATTCCCCATTTCCACGTACACGGGAATTACAATTTACTTTATGCCTATTCCGCGTTTCACGTCACACTGTGAAATAGGAATTACAACTTACTTTATGCCTATTCCTCATTTCACAACACCTTTACGAAATGGGAATTACAATTTACTTTATGCCTATTCCACATTTCAGGTCAACGAGAATTACAAATTTACTTTATGCCTATTCCTCGTTAAAATACTAACAGCGCCTATGGATCCATTACACTCATTAGTGTATATGTATGATAACATATCACACTACATCTCGTAACATATTTTTAACTCAAAGAATATTAAATAATCTATTGCATCTTTATTCTCAATTGTTCCCTTTCGAAAGTTATAATCGGAAAAGCATTCTGGAGTCAAAGTTCAGAATGTCCAAAACCGAGACTCCAATTGAGACCATAGCTTAATTCAAATTCGGATCTTAAAATAAAATCAGATCTCTAATTGAATTTCAATAAAACTGGATCTCATTCTGGATCACATAAATTCCGGATCCTATCAATTCCGGATCAATTCCCTAATACCGGGTCCAAAGCCCAATTTCTGGAACCCCTTAATATCGAATCCAATGGCCCAATTTTCGGAACTCCATACCAGATCTAATGGCCCAATTCCGGAAATCATTTTAATACCAGAACCATTAAGCCCATTCCGGAATTTCCATTTTCCGGATCATAAAGCCCAATACCGGAATTACCATTTTCCGGATCATAAACCCCAATACCGGAATTACCATTTTCCGGATCATAAAGTCCATTCCGGAAATCCAATATTTCCGGATCCTAAACCATAATTCAGGAACTTCTCACTTCCGGGTCCAAGCCCATTTCGGATCTCGTTCAATACCGGATCTTGACCCATTCTAGAATTAATCTATACCGGAACCAAACTCAATTCCGGAACCTCGTTACTGGACATTCGATAACACGTAAATTTAACTCAAAAACTCATCTAAATCCAGATTGTTAATCGATTTTGTTTCAATACAAAAATACCAATTCACTCAGACAGTTTGTATACAAAATCTAATTCAATTTCAATTAAAAGCATTTGAAAGAGGATGAACTCACCTGAATGAAGTTTTAACCCAACAATCCCAATCTTTCCTTCTCTGATTCAACAATCTATTTGAAAGATGATTCCAACTTGATATTACTATCTGATTAAGAAAACAAGTAACATGATTCAAACTCTTACCACAAACAATCACCCTTCCAATTCCTCTCGTCTCTTTCTCTTCTTCTTTCTTTCTCTGTATGTGACCGACTTCAGGAGATGATTTGAGATAAAATCTCAATTCAACTTACCCAACTCATAAGTATTCTCAACTTTCAAGAATTGACCAAACAGACCCCTCAAAGTTAATTTTCAATATTAACTTTAAACTTTGGTCAAAATGCACATTCAACCCTGGAGTTTATTTACAAACAGTCCACAAACTTAGACTAAATTACAATTCGACCCCATTCATATTACAATATAATATAATGGAAATTCGAGGTTTTACAAATCTCCCCAACTTGAAAATGATTTCGTCCCCGAAATTAAAGCTAGGTAAATAGATGAGGATATCTAATATTCATATCTTCTTTTGCTTCTAACGTCACGTTAGCACCTCGGTGATGTTTCCATTGTACTTTCAACATAACCACATCCTTATGTCGTAATTTCTTAACCGATCTTTCTAAAATCGCTTCCGGTTCTTCCACACAACAGCTCTTTTCATCCACTCTTACTTCAGTAAGTGGAATTACATCATTCTCTTCGGTTAAGCATTTCCGAAGATATCAGACATGAAAAGTATTGTGGATCCCTTCCAATTCAGGCGGAAGATCCAACTGATAAGCTTGAAGTCCAACTCTCTTTGTTATAGTGAAAGGTCCTAGAAAACGAGGACTCAACTTTCCACGTTTACCAAACCTTATCACACCTTTCCACGGGGATACCTTAAGCATTACACGCTCCCCAACTTGGAACTCTTTCGGTCTTCTTTTCGAATCGGCATAACTCTTTTGTCGATCTTGAGCCGCTTTCATATGCTTCCGAACCTCTTTCACTTTATCAGCCGTTTGTTGCACAAGTTTAGGACCAGCAAATTGCTTTTCTCCAACTTCTAACCAACATACTGGAGTTCTACATTTCCGTCCATACAAAGCTTCGAAAGGTGCTCTTCCAATACTGGAATGACAACTATTGTTATACGCAAACTCTACCAAAGGTAAATGCGTATCCCAGTTACCTCCAAAGTCTGAATGGTTCTTTCACTTTGCCCGTCCGTTTGTGGATGGTAAACAGTGCTCAAATTGACCCTCGTACCCAATTCTTCTTGTAGTGACTGCCAAAACCTCGAGGTAAACCAGCTATCACGATCAGAAACTATAGACACTGGTATACCATGTCTTGACACCACTTCATCAATATAAAGTTTGGCTAATTTATCTATCGGTGATGCTTCTTTCATTGCCAAAAAGTGAGCACTTTTGGTCAAACGATCCACGATTACCCATATAGTATCGTTACCCTTTGACGTTCTTGGTAACTTCGTCACAAAATCCATGGTAATCTTCTCCCACTTCCATTCCGGAATCTCCAAAGATTGCAGACTTCCGTAGGGCCTTTGATGTTCAGCCTTTACTAACGAACATGTCCCACACTTCTCTACTATTTGTGCCACATCTAACTTCATAGCGGGCCACCAATAGTGTAGCTTCATGTCCTTATACATCTTAGTACTTCCAGGATGTGTAGAATACTTAGACTTGTGGGCGTCTTCGAGAATTAATTCCCGATTTTCTCCCGCCTTTGGCACCCAAACGCGGCCTTGGAACAGTTTGACCCCACGACTATCTTCAGTCAGTTGAAGTCGCTGCTTAATCATTACTTCATCTTTCAAAATTTCTTCCAATAAATCTTTCGCTTGTGCCGCTTTTATCCTTTCAATCAAACTTGATGTCACATCAATCCTGGCGTTAGTTGATTTTAAGCACCCAGTATATTCCTTTCTACTTAAAGCATCAGCCACCACATTTGCTTTACCGGGATGGTAATGTAATTCATAATCATAATCTTTAAGTAGTTCTAACCAACGCCGCTGCCTCATATTCATCTCCTTCTGATCAAAGACATGCTTCAAGCTCTTGTGATCAGTAAAAAGAGTGCACTTCGTTCCATACAGATAATGTCGCCACAATTTTAATGCAAACACTACCGCTGCCAATTCTAAATCATGAGTGGGGTAATTCTTCTCATGTTCTTTGAGTTGTCTTGATGTGTAAGCAATCACCTTGCCTCGTTGCATCAACACACACCCTAAACCCATCTTTGACGCGTCACTATATACCACCAAATCTTCCGTTCCTTCTGGTAATGCAAGAATAGGAGCTTCACACAGCTTCTGTCGTAACGTCCGGAAAGCTGACTCTTGCTTTTCAGTCCATACAAACTTTACATTCTTCCGAGTCAACATGGTCAAAGCAGAAGCAATCTTTGAGAAGTCTTTGATAAATCTCCGGTAGTAACCTGTTAGACCTAAGAAACTCCTTCTTTTAGACGCGCTCTTCGGTGTTTCCCAATTCGTCATTGCTTCTATCTTTGCCGGATCTACTTTGACTCCTTCCGAAGTAATCACATGCTCCATAAATTATACCTCTTTTAACCAAAATTCACACTTCGAAAATTTGGCGTACAATTTCTCCTTCCTCAGAACTTCCAAGACTTCCCGAAGATGGCATTCATGATCGGCTTCATTCTTTGAATAAACAAGTATGTCATCAATGAATACAATGACAGACTTGTCTAAGAATGGCCGACATACTCTGTTCATCAGATCCATGAACACGGCTGGAGCGTTTGTCAACCCGAATGGCATTACAAGAAATTCATAATGCCGGTACCTCGTTCTGAACGCTGTCTTGGGAATATCTTCATCCCTCACTCGAACTTGATGATATCCCGACCTTAGATCAATCTTTGAAAAGCATCCCGTACCATGGAGTTGATCAAACAAATCATCAATCCTTGGAAGCGGATACTTAATCTTAATGGTCACCTTATTCAGCTCCCTATAGTCGATGCACATTCTCATAGTGCCATCCTTTTTTTAACAAACAAAACCGGAGCTCCCCAGGGTGAAGAACTTAGCCTAACAAATCCCTTGTCAAGCAGCTCTTGTAGGTGAGACATCATCTCTTTCATTTCGGCTGGCGCTAAACGATACTGTGCACGCGCTATCGATGCTGATCCAGGGACAAGATCAATTCAAAACTCTACTTGCCGTTCAACGGTAGACCTGGAAGATCATCGGGGAATACGTCTGAGAATTCTCGTACTACCCTTATATCTTCCACTTGTTTCTTTTCTGCCTTCACATCTAGAACATACGCTAGATAGGATGAACATCCTTTTACGAGACACTTACGCGCTTTTGCAACATAAATGAACGGAACTTCCCCTTTTATCTTTTCCCCAAAGATGAATACATCATCATTATCGGCCATTGGAATCCGAATTAATTTCTTTGCACTAAGAATTTCTGCCTGGTTGACTGTCAACCAATCCATACCCACAATTACATCAAATCCCCCAATTTCCATTAACAACAAGTCAATTGGAAATTTCTTTTCCCCTATCCAAACCAGACAACTCTCAGGTCTTTCACGAACTAAGACTTGAACCCCGTTAGCTATCTCGACTACTAAGGCATCTTCCAAGGTAGTAACAGACATAGCTAACTTGTGATAGAACGATTTCGATACAAATGACAAATTGGTGCCACAATCAAATAAAATTCGTGCGGGAATAGAAGTTACGAGAAATGTACCAGAAACCACATCTTTAGACTCCTTCGCCTCTTCCGCCGTCATATGAAATGCCCGGCCCGTTGGTTTAGGAGCATTTGGTTTCTTTCCCTGATCTCCACTCTTCTTTAGCTTCGGACAGTCTCTTCGGAAGTGATCGAGTTGTTTACATTCAAAACAGATCAACCCTTGAATAGGACAGCTTGCCGCTTGATGCCCAGACTTCCCACATTTGAAACACTCACTTGAAACCACTCGGCATAGGCCAGAATGTTTACTTCGGCACTTCTGACACCTGTTTGGTTCCCGGCGAGACTCATAACGAGCACTTTTGCCAAAAGATTTAGATTTCTGAGAAGACTCCGATCGGCCTTCCCACTTTCATTTCTCTCCCCCTTGTATCTTTTCCTCCTTGTCTTTGGCATAAACTTCTTCTATGACTTTGGCTTCTTCAATCGTCTCCCTCAATGTCGAGGCTTTGGAATTTCGCACCTGAGACATAATGTCAGCCGGTAAGCCTTTCAGATAGGCTTTAATCTTCTCCTTCTCGGTTGGAGCCACATGCCCCACTAGATTTAACTTCTCCATGAATAATTCCATGTACTTCCGAACAGACGAATTACCCTTCTTAAGAGTCTGAAACTCTTCTTCTATTCGATCCATTTCATTTTCATTACAATACTCTTCCAGAATCTTTTTCTTAAAAGACTCCCACGTCATAGCAGCTAAAACCGGGGCTGTTACTGTCGACGTCACAATGTTCCACCAGGTTAAGGCGTTAGCTCGTAGCATTTGAGAACCGAACCTGACCTTCGATTCCTCGTCGCATTCACAAGCTCGAAACGCCTATTCCATTTCTCTAAGCCAGTCCATACATGCTACTGGATTGTCTGCTCCAGTAAACTCTGGCGGTTTACAACTCAAAAATGTTTTATTTGAGCAAACTCTCTCCACTCTCCTATTTACATTCACCACAGGATTACGAGGTGGATTTACTACACCAGTACCCGTCTCCGGTTGTTGTAACTCAGTACTTCGGTCATTCAACGATTTCATGAACATTTCGGATTGTTGCGCCAGTGCTGTATTCATCACTCTCATCATATTCTCCATCATGCGAGATTCCATCGTAGACTCGGTTGTCAACGAATTAGAGGTACCGATACTCGTTCTTTGCGCTTGACTGTCCATTCCTCCTATAAAAGTTGGCCTCGGCGGACTTTCATGAATTCCAACCGTTTTAGGTTTCTTTTCCCCCCAGTCAATTACTGCCCTATCCTCCGAAGAATCAGGGGATTTGGTAGGTGTATTTACCATCGTTCTGATATAGCACCAAGAAATAACCATAAGAAATGGTTATACGTATCCAAACACACGAAACGTACTTTAACGTTCATTAGTCACTGTAACAATTTAGAAACCAGTATGCTTGTGTAACAATATATTCAGAATGACAGTAGCTAATTGAAATTGTGAACATACTATACATGAGAATCCTCGTTACCATCGTTACAGTGCTTAATTCACGTATTCCCGTCGACTCTAAGACTATCCCGTCTTAGTACTCCTACCCATATCTCACAAATCATATCTTAATCCATCTCAGCTTAAGTCTAGTATCTCATTATCATACCTAGTTCGCTTAAACTTCAGCTCTCTGATACCATAATGTAACACCCTAAAATCAGGGCCAATTTAAACCTTAAAATTTAACAAGGTATATCAGAATATCATCCAAACTTTAATATATATAAGCAGAGAATTAACTATGAGGGTTCATATATACACATTTTAAATTCCCCAAATAACCTATTAATCTAATCATGTCAACTATAATTAGATTAAAGTGGTTATCTAAGAAATTCATCCTATCTCTTACCTTCCCATAGAAATCAGAATTACAATTTACTTTATGCCTATTCCTCAATTTCTATACTACGAAATGAGAATTACAATTTACTTTATGCCTATTCCGCGTTTCACGTCACACTATGAAATAGGAATTACAACTTACTTTATGCCTATTCCTCATTTCAAAACACCTTTACGAAATGGGAATTACAATTTACTTTATGTCTATTCCACATTTCAGGTCAACGGGAATTACAAATTACTTTATGCCTATTCCTCGTTAAAATACTAACAGTGCCTATGGATCCATTACACTCATTAGTGTATATGTATGATAACATATCACCCTACATCTCGTAACATATTTTTAACTCTAAGAATATTAAATAATCTATTGCATCTTTATTCTCAATTGTTCCCTTCCAAAAGTTATATTCAAATTCGGATCTTAAAATAAAATCAGATCTCTAATTGAATTTCAATAAAACCGGATCTCATTCTGGATCACATAAATTCCGGATAAATTCCGGATCCTATCAATTCCGGACCAGTTCCTAATACCGGGTCCAAAGCCCAATTTCCGAAACCTCTTAATATCGAATCCAATGGCCCAGATTCCGGAACTCCATACCGGATCTAATGGCCCAATTCCGGAAATCATTTTAATGCCGGAACCATTAAGCCCATTCCGGAATTTCCATTTTCTGGATCATAAAGCCCAATACCGGAACTACCATTTTTCGGATCATAAACCCCAATACCGGAATTACCATTTTCCGGATCATAAAGCCCATTCCAGAAATACAATATTTCCGGATCCTAAACCATAATTCCGGAACTTCTCACTTCCGGGTCCAAGCCCATTCCGGATCTCGTTCAATACCGGATTTTGACCCATTCCGGAATTAATCTAAACCGGAACCAAACTCAATTCCGGAACCTCGTTACTGGACATTCGGTAACACGTAAGTTTAACTCAAAAACTCATCTAAATCCAGATTGTTAATCGATTTTGTTTCAATACAAAAACACCAATTCACTTAGACAGTTTATATACAAAATCTGATTAAATTCAATTAAAAGCATTTGAAAGAGGATGAACTCACCTGAATGAAGTTTTAACCCAACAATCCCAATCTTTCCTTCTCTGATTCAACAATCTATTTGAAAGATGATTCCAACTTTATATTACTATCTGATTAAGAAAACAAGTAAGATGATTCAAACTCTTACCACAAACAATCACCCTTCCAATTCCTCTAGACTTTCTCTTCTTCTTTCTTTCTCTGTATGTGACCGACTTCAGGAGATGATTTGAGATAAAATCTCAATTCAGCTTACCCAACTCATAAGTATTCTCAACTTTCAAGAATTGACCAAACAGACCCCTCAAAGTTAATTTTCAATATTAACTTTAAACTTTGGTCAAAATGCACATTCAACCCTAGAGTTTATTTACAAACAGTCCACAAACTTATACTAAATTACAATTCGACCCCATTCATATTACAATATAATATAATGGAAATTCGAGGTGTTACAAAATCGTACGACAAGATAAAACTCATATACCGCTGGTGTTCCACCCAGACGCGACCCAGGAAGTATCCTCGTCTATACGACCAAGCGTCCGCTCCCGACCAAGAACATATTTGGCCTTCCACCCACGATCGTGAACCAGGGTATCAGGGACCAAAGTATGTCCACCCCTCAGCTTAGAGGAAAGGCTATAACGGTGATAGTCGTCCGACTTCACGTCAAAAGCCGTCAACAGATCACACATTGTGAAAGGGACATCCCAATCACTGGTGATCCGATTGATCTCCTGAAAGATCTGCCTAAGCTCAGGCAGGATCTGACAAGGAGATAAGTCGAAATATTCCAAAAACTTCCTGACCAGGGGAGTAAACGTACATCTAAACCATATTCTAAAGGGATACTCGTACAAAACGAAGAACCCTCTTAGACATTCCGCCGGTCTAAGTTGGTCCGGAGTATATAAACTGATTTCGGCAGGAATACCCGACGATAACCTAAAGGCTTCCACCTCCTCCCTCTCTTGAAAAGAGCTCGCCGGCTCGGAGGAGGCAGAAAAGTCGGGCACAGAAACCTGTGCTACGTATAGGTCCATAAGGTCCTTATACGCAGAAGCCTTTTTGGCTATCGACTTTTTCCGCATAATGAAAAAGGGTGAAAGATTGTACCTTAGATGTCTAAAAACCTCGAACGATCAAACAGCGGTAAACTTCTTCTAATTCTTTCTCTTGAAAAGTTCTCTCGAAATGTGTTGCAGACGTAAAAAGAAAACGATTCCCTGAATCGCGTTATTTATGGCAAAGATCGTGTCAGGTCGACCATCTGGATGGTCGACACCTGTCCAACGCCTTTTCGTATGCATCATGCCGATGGACGACACCTGTCCTCTAAACGTATTTTTGCCTCTAACACGCCGTCGCGACGTCACAACCTTTTAGTTTCCTTCAATCCAAATCGAACCAAGACGGTTGGAATTCGACAAGATCCTCTCTCCATGCGACACGTGTCGAACCACTTCGTCAGATTTAAAATTCGAATTTCACGCCTAAAATTCAAATTTTGGGGGCAAACTGTTTGGGTAAAAAATCACACCTCACGACCGACGTTAGAAAACTCAAATGAAATTTTCATAAGACCACTCTCATATTAAGATAAAGTCTTACATGTTATTTACAAACGATTATTCGGTCGTATGTTTTTATGTTGGCCGTACGTTCCGTACGACCGACGTATGAGACTTAAGACGGTCGTACGATTACACTAACCGTTAACAGTCAAACCCGTTTCTTTTGTTCATTAATGCAGGTCCACGAGTATTTATGGTGCGAATGGCCAGTAACGGACAAGCTATCAATGGCATTAAAGGCCCGACAGCGGTTACGAAGCAAGCCATCAAGACACATTTAATGACCAGCGAAAGCTATAAAAAGACCTGCTCTACAACCGAAAAAGGGACTACGAATCTAATCTACATCTGCTCCATCTGTTTTCTAAGCTATTACACATCGCAAACACAACAATTTACGAAGCATTCGAACGAATATCGCTAGAGCAACCTTCGCACGACAGCAGTTCGAACTGCACGACATCAATCTTTTTCGCACGATTTACACACAACACACGACTTTTACATACGACTAAGTTCATTTTTACATTCCTTTATAATCTGTTGTACACAAAATACCTGTTACAAAAGGACTTTCGCCCCTATTTGGCGACTATAGTGCACCGTCGACTCTCACAAGTCGACCGCGTTTTTTCCCTCGTTTTGGGGTTTTCCGCGTCACCAAATCTCTTGTCTTGTTTACTTTTTCCTTGCGATTGTGTTGATTGGTCTTGAGATACATTTCTTTAGTTGTTAAAGTCCACATCAACCTTAAGTTGTTCTTTTGGGCGATTTTTGGCATTAACAATTATTATGTTAATGTGATAAGAGTGTAAAACGAAAATTGAAAAAGTAAGAGATGTACCATAAATTAAATAATTAACTATAAATGTATGAATTGTAAATATTAAAAATATTTTTATGTTGTATATATGATATATAATTAAATAATTAAATCAAAAAATATTCAATATTGAGCTCATTTCGAAGGTATCGAAAAGACGATTACAATAGTGTAACTTGTTAAAATTAAAACGTACTTTTAACGTATTTTAGTTAATATACAATTATGTGTTAATATGATGAAGGTGTAAAATGAAATTTAGCAAAGTAAAAGGTATAAAGTAAATTAACTAAATAAGTATAGGGGTATGAAGTGTAACTTTCAAATCGAGGACCAAATCGAGGGACTCCTTCACCCAAATTAAGGAAGTCTGCGATAGAGGAATGAAATCGCGGGTAAAATGTTTTGATCCGCGATAGAGGGCCCAATCGCGGGATTATGGGGCATTTTGGCAAATTGGGAGAGATTTGGGGCATTTTGGTAACGGATTTTCAAACTTGGGGTATTTTAATTAATTTCTCTATATATTATGTATCACACTTGTGTAGAAATAAATACTTTAACAATAAGTTGGGATTTCATGGTAACAACATATTTATTTTTTGAGAGAAAGATAAGTTTATGTACATCTATTTGTTTAAACCTTATTTTAAATAAGATTCATAGATTTTTTTTAATGTTTTTGGTTTATTTACTTGACTAAAAGTAAATACCAAAGTATACAAAATTGAGAATTAATGCAGGTTCAAGAATCACAAGCTGATCGAGGGTGATACAGGTCTGAAATCAGGTTTGTCGATTGAGCTGTGTGGATTAAGCAGTCACAGTAAGCTACTGCTGTTCGGGGCGGTGACTGTCACAATAAGATGTTGTCCCAGGTGGTCTTATTTGGTGCAGGTGCTGTTGTTTTGGGGCAGTGGCTGTTTCAATAAGCTGTTGTCCGTGACAGCTAGCGGTATGTGCTTATTTCGGTGCTTTTTCATGTGGCTAGTTTGTTGCTTATATACGAATGTTTATTTCTTGCAAATCGACGTCGTATGTGGTACTTGGTTTGGTTTCGTGTGTATTTGTGTCCTTTTGATACTTGGTTGTATGATTTGGTTATGGTAATAAAATTATCGTGCCTTTCAAAAAAAGAATGCATACATGTATGAAATCACAATATGATTAAAATGTTATATTCCTTATATTATAATATTTTAAGTTAGATATCTTTATTGGTTCATGGCCGTTATTTCAATTTACTGAAGTCTGCTATTTGAAAAACGTTTGTAACCGTATTTTTAATCACATACATTAGATTATCTCAATTTAATGGTTTGAATAACTTAATTTTTAGAGTTGGCATTGGAATTTCTTCCCCCCATATCTCTCTCTCTCTCTCTCTCTCTATATATATATATATATATATATAGGACGATAATCAAATGAAAACCACAAATAGGTTATAAACCCGTGAGAACCAATGTAAAAAATTTTGTTTACATGATTTTTTTTCATCAAAACCTATGATTTAAGATATTGTTACACATATGTTCGTGTTCACCATATGATAAGTTTACATGTGAAAAACGAATTTTGTTTCACCTAGTGAAATGAAAAATACTCGTAAAAAATATTCATATGGTGAAACAAATCCATGTGAAACTATCATATTATGAAACACATATATTTGAAGTAGAATATAATAAATCCTAGCATTTGATGAAAAAATTTCATGTAAAAAAATATTTTTTATATCGGTTCTCACGGTTTATAACATATTTGTAGTTCTCACATGATTTAACCCCTATATATATATATATATATATATATATATATATATGGGCTTAATCAAATGAGAACTGATTAGTTTGTGATAACCGTGAGATCCAATATTAACCACTAGTTTCATATAATATATTAATGATATAATTGTTTCCATATATAATAATAAAGGGGCATATTGGTAATTATTTTGATAATTAATGACAACCAAAAAATATAGAATATCAAAACTTCCATGTTTATCTTAAATTGAAATAAAATCGCGATTTCGAACTCAATTATACCTATTTTCTTGTCATCTTCCAGTGTTAATCATAATTCCAAAGAATTAAACAAAAATACTCATGGAAATGGAAAAGAAGCGTCCGCCATTTCTCTTCTTGTGTGTGTTACAAAACAAATCTTTTAATGGTTTTGAAAATTCCAACAAAGGCTCATGGAATCTTTATGGCCGGTCAAACGTCAAGATTGCCTTTTTCATGTTTTAATTCCAACAAAAGACAGAAGAACGGTGACGGTGGTTTGGAAACTGATTAGGTTTTGCAAGCAGCTCTAAGTTGGTTTTTTAGGATGTTCTTATAGGGTTTAGATTCAGATTTAGGGGTCCGATTCAAATCTAGTGTATGATATGTCCTTGGTCTCTACTTTTCTGAACTCCCCTAAAATCCGGGTAAGATACATCCGACGAAAACCATTGTGGAAACCAGGATTCAATCTTACAATCAAATATGAACAATCAAACAGTAAATGATAGAGATTTGGATCAACGCACTTGTATTCAATTAAGAACAGATTACATATCTAGAGAGAGAATCTCTCAAAGATTACAAAAGTTGAATACAAAGATATGCGGGAAAGTTATGCCAAAGATTAGTTAGCTTACAGTTGCTAACAACTATATACACTGTAAGGAAAAGCTAAAGCTACAGTACATATACATGAAAGACTAATCGAACAATTACACGTGTCCTAATTAGTAACAGAAAGTAACTGAAAATATCCCAAGACATAAGTTCTGAACAACATGTTCAGAACTTCTGAACATCCTTCTGATCAAGCACTTCAGAACTTCCTTCAAGCACTTGTGATATTTTCATCTTCATCATTAGAAGTTCTGAGTCTCCTACTCAGAACTCTGGCCCTTCTATTCAGGATTCCACACTTGTAATCTTTTCGAGACTTCTCTGCCAGAGCTTCTGAGTCTTCTTACTCAGAACTCTGAGTCTTCTATTCAGATCCAACACTTGTAACTTTTGACAAAACTTCAGATCTAACAATCTCCCCCTTTTTGTCAAATAGTCCAGTACTTTTCATCATCATATTCTTTTAGTGCTGGAACAATCTTCAAAATCAGTACATTTCTCAGAGTAAGCCTTCTGTTAATCTTTTCTATGATCTCTTGAATCTCTTCAACTTGTTTTCCCTTTTGTAACTTTTTCTCCAGACTGTGTTTGATGAACCTTAAAGTCCCTGAACAATATTTTGCCACTTCTTCTGATCTGAAGAAAATCTTTTCATTTCTGTCATTTCTTAAGAAGACTCCCAACTCTGGATATCTTGTAACATTTCCACTTTTCAGAAGATTCAGATTTTCATGCTCATTATTTGGCTTTGAGAGATATACACATGGCCTTTGTAAATACAGTGCAATTTGAAAATCTGTAAATGCATGCCATCTAAGAATATAAAACATAGCCTCTCTCACTGCAGCCAATGCTCCTCTCTCCTTTTTCAGTTTACTGCAGTCTTTATTTGACAAAATACTATACAATCTGTACAAATCTGTTACTGAGATTTTTCAAAATTTGCTTCAGTAAAGTTGTAGACTTTTCCAACTTCTCTTAAGACTTCAAATGAGTAATATTCATGTTTCATTAACTTCTTCTCTTTCAATTCTCTAATCCCTATGATTAAGAAATCTGAATATACTGATTCTTTTGGTTTTCCTAAGCGCTTTGACATTTCACCACGAAGACATTGATGTATCTCTGTTCTGTCATGATAAACACTTAGAAAGTTTACTTCTCTTGGCTGAAAGAAGTTAGGAAGATCATACTCCAGAAAGTAACCATTAACATCAATAGGAATTTCTTCTTCATTAGCTTCAGACTTTTCTGGTTGATTTGCATCTTTCATTTGAACATCTTGTGAAGACACATTTGGAATATCTTCTTCAACTTCTTCTGAGTAAATACCATTTACTTGATATTCAGCTGGAAAAACAAAATCTCTGTGTAACAACTTCTTTGGATTTACTTCTGATAGTAACCATTCATTGCAATTTCTGATTTTGTTTCTGAGTTCAAGTCTTTTAGTGACACATCTGATACATTTTTCTCTCTCAGAAATTCTGACATTCTCAACATAAGCTTGCATCTTTATTACGGTCTTCTTCAGAGTAGCATCACTATATTTTACTAGATCATTCAATCTGAATAGAATGACTTGGTTGACTTCTGAATGAATGAATCTTTCATTTCCAACTTCTTCACTCACAAAGACATCAAAGTTGCTTATTACTTCAAGAGTTCTGATTGGACTTGTCAAATTACATTTTTCTTTCCTTGACTTAATTGCCAACTGAAAATCATACAAATACATATTTCTTACATATATTACCAGAATTCTTCTGCATTCAAGTTCTATCCAAGCATCTTCAGTACCAGAAAAGAACTTCACCAAGAAAATTTGATCTTCCAAGAACAATCTGTGGAAATCAAAACTTGTCATGTTCACCTTTAAGTTTCCTTCTTTCAATACATTCAGATTAACATATCTCAGACCATCAAATTCTTCACTTAGAAAGTCTAACACCTTCACAATTCTTTTCTGAACATGTAACTTTTCATCAGTCTTTCTTAACCTGTTTGAAGCTTCCACATATGTCATCTGAATCCTCTCATCCAAGAATCCATCAATAAAGTTTTCAATGTCAACAAACTCATCATCTTTGCAGTAGACAGACTCATAATTGTCTTTAGGGAAAATACTAACATACAAGTTTCTTGCCAATGGTGTATCTTCTCTTTCAACAATAAAATCACACAAAGGTTCTTCAAGAATGGGTAAATCAATTCTGGGAATCACAATTGGCCTTCTGTAAGTGTGGAAAGGCATAAAGAAGTCCTCAACTTTCACAAGATCTTCTTCTGATACATCTTCAAAGAAATATTCTACAATGTCTTTTACAAACTGCTTTGTGTATCTTACAGAGTGATCTTCTTCTCCCAACAAGTCAATTGGCTTCACCAATCTGATAACTCTTTGAACATTCTGAATGTTAAGAGCACTGACCAACTCACTATGCATTCTCCTTATCAAAATATCATTCAGTCTTCTCTCTTCAAGTTCAGAATTAAGAAGTTCCCTTCTGGTATAAGGAACTATCTCTAAACAAGTGTTAATCTCAGAACTTTCAATCAATCTTTCTTCAGAGATATATGCCATAGTTATTTCACACCATTCTTCAGAAGAATCTGTCATTTCTTCTATAACAGCATTTTGATCTGATATAACCTTATCTGATCCAAAAATATCCATCTTTTCAGTCTCATCATTCTGATCAGTATCTGCCATAAGAATTTCAGTTTCATCAGAATTAATCTCCATCTCTGTATTCAAAACCAATTCCTCTGTTTTACCTGAGTTTTCACTTCCCATCTTTTCAGTTTCCATCTCTTCCTCAGTATCTGAACTAATAGTCTGAACCTCAACCAACTTTTTAACTTCTGTTGATTTTTCCACTTCTGTTGATTCATCAACTACTTGAATATTTTCTGAATTTTGAACCTCTGCAACTGCTAACTGCATATCAGAAATCTCAAAATCTGCTAAGTCAATATCAACTAACTTTTTAATATTTTCAAAGTCATCATTGCTTTGTTCATCAACCTCAGAATTATGCTTTTGCCTTTTCTCCCCCTTTTGATGATCATGAGGATCATTATCATCAAACTTCCTTTTTAAACTCTGAGTTGATTCTTCTTCAGGTTCAGCTATAGACATAGGCATGGTGGCTAATGGCTTTGAAACACTAGCCAATTTTGAACTAAGAGCTTGTAACAATGAATCTTACAAATCATTCATATTTTTGATAACTTCTTTTTGAAATTCTGACATACTATCCTTGATCTCCTTTTTGTGAGATTCCAAGGACACTTTCATTCCATCCACCTTTTGTTCAACAGATTTCGTTTTGCCTTCCAACAAGAGTTTGAGATCTTTCACCTCATTTTTCAAAGAATCCACCGTACTTTCCAATTTTTCAACTTTTTCCCCCAACACCTGATTTTGTTTCTGAATCTTTTCAAATTCAGAAGATTCTAACTGTGAACCTGAACCAACAGATGGTCCAGTTTTCATGTGCTCAGGGAGCTCATGGCCTGTAGATGCCCCAAAGACATCATGTACAACAGATACACTGTGTAATGAAGCTTTTAAGATGTTCACTTCACCAAGACTTCCATCCAATCCTTGACAACCAATATTATGAGTGTCTATGGATGTGGATACAGGAATACGAAATTCCTGTGATGTGCTAGTGTTGAAAAAAAATTCAGGCCCAAATTTGATACTACTGTGTAATCTAGACTCAGAGTGTTCAAGAATAGGTTGGGATTTATCACCTCCCTCCAAATGAGTTTGGGATGGTTCCCCTGTTTGAATTAAAACAGTAGTATGTTGAAATACTTCTGAGTGGCTAGGGATGGGTTGTTCAAGTTCCACCACTAGGTCCATGGTGTTTTCTTCAATGTTAGTCACCAAGAGTTGTGAACCAACAGTAGATGTGGCTACCCGGATTAATTCAGCTGGATCAGAACCATCTCTTTCTGTTTGAGATTCTGTTAACAATCTCTCATCCTCACCACACTATATCTGTTTTTCAACTCCCATACTAACCAATCTCTCTGAATTTTCCCTCTCTATTCTCTCAGAATGTTCTCCCCCTTGAACATTCTCCCCCTCTCTATTTTGATTTGACCCCTCACCTCTCATCTCAGGTTGTTCCTCATGGGTAGGGTCTTGAGGTTGTTCAAGTCCCATTGAGGTGCAATAAGCTTTTAAAATCTCACTGTCCCTTGGAATATACTGCCTAAGAGACCTTGGAAGAGGTCTTTGATTTGGAAAATTCTGATTTTTAGAACTAGAAATCATCTTACCCATATAAAAAATTGGACCATGCTCCTCATTTGCTCTTCTTGGAATATTTTTGTTTTCTCGCATAGCATACCAAATCAAAATCTGCCAATACCTTTGATAAGGTATATATGTAAGTGGAGTATCCCTTGTCTTCTTTTCTATGGCCTTCTGATTCTTCTCAAAGGTGTTCTTCATATCTTCCCAAAGAATTGCAGTATAATCATAATGTCTGTTTTTTACCAACCCATGAAAGATTTGCAGAATTTGCCTTGATCAAGAGAACTATTCTTCCCAGATAAACATTTATTCACAATGTTGAACAGACAAGCCTAAATTGGTGGTAATTTGTTTCTTCTGATCAAACTTAGGGTCCTCAACTCTTTATTATACCCCAATCTCATAAATTCAGCAATTAATTCTTCTGTCAATGGAGAATCTTCAAAATCTAATCTTCCTTCTAAATCATCCTTATCTGGTAAATTCAGCATATCCCTTAAAATTTGTATAGTCAAAGTCAAAGAAACTCCCCCAACTTCAGATACAAATCTATTTCCCTCTAGTCTTAGATGCTTCCACCATTGTTGTATATACTGAACAGGAACCGATTTCTTCTTTGTAAACCACTTTTTGTATGGATGATACTTCAATAACTCCATGATTATCTTATGTTCTTCTTTAAATCGGCTTTCATCAAACAATAACACACAATTGTTCTCCAATAGCCTCAAATACTCTCTCTCAGGAACAATCCTTTCACCATGATTAGGTCTTCCTGTCATGACTGACCTAACTGCACTCTGTTCGTGTTGAATGTTCTCATTTCCCTCATCTGCGTTTCCCTCTGATTCATCCATATGTTCATCCCCTGTTTCTCCTCCAACATTACCTTGTACAATGTTATCTCCTATTACCCTTTCATCTACGGCTCTATTTTCAGGTCTTTGAACTTCATCATCATCTGATTCTGATTCAAACAATGATTTTGATGAATGTAATGAGATGGCTCTATTTCTCATTGAACCAGACATGATCGTAATGTGGAATTTTGAAAGAAAACAAGATCAATGAACTCAGGAATTGTGCGTTTCTCACTTTTCACTCTTGGATTTCAAATAAAATTTGAAAGAGGGATTTTAAGGTCTATTTAAAATCCACGAAGCTGAAAGGATTTAACGGTGAAAAGGCGCTTTTTGTCAAAGTTATAACAGATTCAAACACTGTGAAATGCCACAAAGGATATTAAAATGAAAAGACGTGGCATTTTCAATTGAATAAGAAGCTGACACGTGTTATTGGATAGAAATTAACACAAGTTAAAAGTTCTGAATAACACGCTCAGAGTTCTGAGAATGCATACACAGAAGTTCTGAGTACACAGTTCAGAAGAAATTCTCTTAGAACCAAAATTCATTTAAAATCAACTACTGATTATATAAAAACATTTAATCATCCAGAAGTAGTTTGAACAGATAGAAAATTATTTTATCATCAAAGTTTTGTCATTCTTTTTATGATTTGAAATTTCTGAAAAATCATTTAAAATCTAACATATGAATTTGAAAACTTTTGAAACATTCAGAAGTAGTTTTGAACAAGTATAAAAATATTTTATCATTGAAAGATTGTTCTTCTTAGAATGATTAGTGATAAGAGAAGAATATACAAACCTTATAAGCACCTCAGAACGATATCTGAATGATTTCAATGCTCCCCCTTGACTTTTGCATATACTCAAACACATATTATAAGGAATATAAAAATAAAACAGAAAAAATCTTAACAACATATTGAAATATTTGTAATTTTCATAAATGTGTTCTGAAAGGTAGTCAGAAGTTCTGATTAATCTATTCAGAATTAAAGAATTTGAAGTTAGATTTCTGAAGTATTGATTCAGATGTTCTGAACTCAAGAGTCAGAATTCTGATTAAGAGAGTCAGAGTTCTGGGAACACTACTCAGAAAATCTCACTTAGAAAAAAATTCATTTCTGAAAACTAACAAATATGTTCAATTAGTCAAATTAAGCATTCCTATTTTACATATGAGAAAGGTGAACCTTTTGTGATCAAGAGGCTTTGTGAACAAGTCAGCCAATTGATACTTTGTATGCACAAAGTGCATTTCAATTGTTCCCTTTTCTACATAGTCCTTAATAAAATGATATCTTACATCAATATGCTTGGTCTTTGAGTGCTGGATAGGATTCTGAGTTATTGCAATGGCACTTTCTGAATCACAATATATGGGAATTTTGTTGAGTTGATATCCATAGTCCATGAGTTGTGTTCTCATCCACAAGGTTTGAGAACAACAAGAAGCAGCAGCTACATACTCTGCTTCAGCAGTGGATGTGGACACACAATTTTGCTTCTTTGAAGCCCAACTCATTATCTTGTCTCCCAGAAAATGACAAGCACCAGAAGTACTTTTCCTGTCCAATCTACTTCCTGCATGATCAGCATCAGTGAAAGCAGTTAGTTTGAAATCAGTTTCTTTTGGATACCAAAGGCCCAAATCTGGTGAACCTTTCAGATATCTTAAGATCCTCTTAACAGCTAGCAAATGAGATTCTTTTGGATTTGATTGAAATCTAGCACAAAAACAAGTAGCAAACATGATATCTGGTCTACTTGTAGTCAGATAAAGTAGAGAACCAATCATGCCTCTATAAATCTTGATATCTGCTGAAACTCCAGAGAGATCAGCATCTAACTTGACATTTGTTGCCATTGGTGTTCTCATAGAAGCACAATCAGACATTTTAAATTTCTTTAAAATATCCTTAACATATTTTCCTTGATTTATAAAAATACCAGTTGGTAATTGTTTTACTTGAAGACCAAGAAAAAAGTTCAATTCTCCCATCATGCTCATTTCAAATTCTGATTCCATGACTTTTGAGAATTCAGTACATAATTATGCACTAGTAGAACCAAATATGATATCATCTACATATATATGAATTAAGATCAAATCATCACCCTTTTTCTTTAGAAACAGAGTAGTGTCAATTTTACCTTTCTTGAAGCCAGATTTTAATAAATGTTGAGTTAGAGTGTCATACCAGGCTCTTGGTGCTTGTTTCAGACCATATAAGGCTTTATCTAAAACATAAACATGATCTGGAAATTCAGGGTCAACAAAACCTTCTGGTTGATATACATCAACCTCTTCATTAAGTATTCCATTTAGAAAAGCTGATTTGACATCCATTTGGTACACTTTGAAGTTCTTATGTGCAACATATGCCAAGAATATTCTGATTGCTTCTATTCTTGCCACAGGTGCAAATGTCTCATCATAATCTATTCCTTCTTGTTGAGAATATCCTTTTGCAACCAATCTTGCCTTGTTTCTGACTACAACCCCTGACTCATCTTTCTTGTTTCTGAATACCCATTTAGTTCCAATAACAGATTTTCCTTCAGGTTTTGGAACTAGTCTCCATACTTTATTTCTTTCAAACTGTAGCAATTCATCTTGCATTGCTAAAATCCAATATGGATCCTCTAGGGCTTCATTGGCTTTCTTAGGTTCAATCACACTTAAAAATCCTGCAAACATTGCTTCATTTGTTGTTGTTGATTTGGTCTTAACTCCTACTGATGGATCTCATATCACTTGATGAATAGGATGGTCTATAGTCCATTTGTTTGAACTAGGAAGCACATCAATTTCTGAAAAATTGTTGTTTTTATCATTCTCATCAATGATTGCTTGTAATTCTGAACTGTCTCCTTGTTCTGATACTTGTTGAGGTGAAACATCCAAGTTTGGATTCTGAGTAGTAGAGTCAGAATTCTGAATGACATGTTCAGAGTTCTGAGACACTTGTTCAGAAATCTGAGTAACTTGGTCAGAATTCTGATTGGCTTGTCCAGAATTCTGAGTACTAGGATCAGAAGTTTCATTACTTGTATTGATCAAAGTTGGACATTCCTCAGATGGACCTGTATCAGAAATTACAGTTGTTTGAACCACTTCTGAAGTTCCCTTTTTCATTTCTTGAATCATTTTTGGATTTTCAAAATCTGCATAAGATTCAGAAGTTAGTTCCAGAAATGCATCCTTAAACAATATATTGAGTTCTGAACAGTTAGGATTAGAAGCTGTTTCAGAAGTCATTTTTGTCTTATTCTGTCCGAGTTCTGAACTGTTTTGTTCAGAAGTCTTCATTCTTGACTCATCAAAGGTGACATTGATGCTTTCCATACTTCTCTTGGTTCTTCTATTGTAGATTCTGAATGCTTTGGAAGTAAGTGAATACCCAACAAAGTATCCTTCATCTGCCTTTTTATCAAATTTACCAAGATTTTCTCTATCTTTGAGAACATAGCATCTGCAACCAAAAACATGAAAGAATTTAATCAGTGGGTTTCTCTTGTTAACCAGTTCATAAGCAGTTTTATCTAATCTTTTATTGATTAAAGTTATGTTTTGTGTAAAACAAGCAGTGGCTATTGCTTCAGCCCATAGGAAGGTTGGAAGATTTGAATATGCCAACATGGTTCTTGCAGCTTCAACTAAAGTTCTGTTCTTCCTTTCAACAACACCATTTTGTTGAGGAGTTTTAACAGCAGAAAAGTTATGAGAAATTCCAAGACTTTGTAAAAAGTTCTGAAAAGTCTCATTTCTGAACTCTGTTCCATTGTCACTCCTGATTTTCTGAACTGGAAGTTGCAAAAGGACTTGAATTCTTTTGATGAAGTTAATCAATGTTTTAGCAGCTTCTGACTTAGCTCTTAAGAATTCAACCCATGTGTATCTTGAATATTCATCTACAATAACTAGCATATACTTTTTTCCACCCATAGATTGAACTGAAATAGGACCACAAAGATCTGTATGTAGCATTTCTAATGGTGATTTGCAGGATGAGTCCATTTTTATCTTATGAGAACTTTTCTTCATCTTGCCCATTTCACATGCTGAACATAATGATTCCATTTCAAACTTGATCTTTGGTAATCCTTTGACCAGATGTTTGCTAACCAGATTGTTCAGATCCTTGAAATTTAAATGAGAACATCTTCTGTGCCAAAGCCAACATTCATTAGCAACTGCATTTGATAATAGACATACATGGGTTAATGCTTGTATTTTTGAAAAATTAACCACAAATAGGTCCATATGTCTTTTGGCCCAGAAGACTTTTATGTCATTCTCAGTTAAAATCATGCAACCTGTTATGCATAATTTAATCTGACAGAAACTGTCCAAAAACTGACTTATGCTGAATAAATTATGTTGTAATCCTTCAACATAGAAAACCTTATGAATGGTTAGATCTCCTTTTGTTAAATCTCCAAAACCTCTGACTTGTCCTTTGCTGTTATTACCAAAATTTACTGCTCCTCCAGCCTTTTCTGTGAAATTAGTCAGAGAAGACTTATGACCTGTCATGTGTCTTGAAGCTCCAGAATCTAAAAACCAAACATGACAGCCCTGCAAAAACAATCAGTTAGATTTAGGTACCCATTCTGGAATGGGTCCATCTTTGTTAGCTTTGGTATCTGATTTAACAAAAGTTCCTTTGACTTTCCATTCAAAATCTTCTTTTAAGCACCACTTTCCTTTTACTTTTATGAAGTCAGAACATTTTATGTTCACAAAATTGTTTCTTTTCTTTTTGAAAACTTTTGGTTGAGACTGAGAAACATTTTCAGTCTTCTTTTCTTTTGGTTTAGATTGAGAAATATTTTCAATCTTCTTTTCTTTTATCTGAGTCTGAGAAAACAACTTAGTCTTCTTTTCTGAATTTTGATTTGCCTTGTTTATATAGGAAACAGAAGTTATTAATATCAGATTTTTCTGAGGGGATTGGAACGAATGACTACCACACTGAACACATTCAAGATTCTTTCTTGCAAGTGACAATAAATCTGAAACATAATTCTTTTCATTTTTATTGATATTGTTCAGAGTACCATTGCACCTATTACAAGGATTTCTAGCTTTGGGTTCAGAAGTAGTATTCAACCCAATCTTCACAGAATTCTTTTTCAGATCATTTTTCCTTTTGCTTTCTTCTTTTTCTGAAACATTCAACTTTTCAGAATTAGCAGATGATTCAGATGATTCACCCTTTTCAAATGTACTTGATTCATCAAAGAATTTCTTATCTTCTTTTAAGGCATTAATCTTGAAAAGATCATATTCAGCCTTTAACTTCTCAAGCTCTGTTATTTTCTGGACATAAGTGTTGTTTTCTTTTAAAACTTGGTCCAGTTTAAAATCTACATCACAATAATCATTTTCAAGATCATCAAAAGTTTTTCTTAAGTCCTCAAGTTCTTGACTAACAAGTTTAAATCTCTTTTCAAGTTCTGAAAAACTTTCTGAAGTGAATTGAGAATTATCAGTTGAATCAGAACTTTGACTAACAGTTTCAGAATTCTGACCTTCAGACTCAGAGTTCTGACTTGTGGAGTCAGAATTATGACTAGAAGACTCAGACTTCTGACTGACTGTTTCAGAAACCTTACTTGCATCAAATATACTTTCAATGTCAGGATATGAAAAACTTGGTTGTTTATTTTTGTAACTGACATTCAAAGAATCATATTTGAATTTAGCATCATTATATTTTGGTTTCTCTTCTGTTGGTTTAGAAATCTCTTTCTTAACCTCGTCTTCTAAAGCTTCTGACTTCTCAGTTTTTGGTTCGGGAATTGTTTCCTTTGCTTTTACAGGACTTGATTTTTGTAAACTATCTGAACTTGTTATAGAACTAGCAGGTCTTACAAAAACTTCAACAATTTCTGGGATTTTTGGTTTAGGAACCCTGTAGTTTATCAAAATCATAAAGATTTGTTGGAGCTCTTTTTAAAACAACATTTTCTTCCAAACCTAAACCCATTTTAGGATTATAAAATCTTGTATCTTTAACATTGCTAGTGAGAAGATTCAAGGTTTGTTGAGTTTGACCTCTTTTCAAATTAAGGTCTTCCAACTCTTTGATTTTTGTGTACAACTTCTTTCTTTACTCAAGTAACATATCATATTTAATTTGTAAATCAACCTTTTCATCTTTTATTTCTGAAAATTGAGTTTTTAATTCAGAAATCTTCTTTAAAAGACCAGAATTCTCATTTTTGACTTTTTGTTTCTCACCTTCAGATTCTTCAAACTGTTCTTTAATTATCTCTTTTTCTGTTCTGAACTTATTAACCAGAATTCTTTCACCTTTTATTTGTTTTCTGAGTTTAACAAATTCAGAATTCATATTGCCAATTTGAGTCATTAAATCAATTTCAAGTGCAAAATGTACCTCAGCAGAAGATTCAGAATCAGCATCTTCATAATCAGAATCATCCTCATTCTTCATCTTGGCCATATAACTTTGCATTTGAGAAAAGTGAATGCAATCCTATTCATCTGAAGTATAATACAGCCAGTTCTCCTGTTCTACCAACATTGCAATCTCATTATCTCTTTTCTTAGCCAGCTGAGCCTTCTTTGTGTAGTATTCATAATCTTTTACTACTTTCACTCTGCAGTCTCTGGCAAAGTGACCAGGTTTTCCACACTTAAAACACAAATCCTTCTCTTTTCTTTCTTCCTTCTCTTCTTTCTTCTCAAACTTACTTTCTTCTCTATCTTCTTTCTTCTTATATTTCTCTTCTGAACTCTCCTGTTCTCTTCTGAACTTACCCTGAAACTTGTTCTTTCCATATCTCTTGTTGAAAGTATTAGTCAACAAAGCTAATTTTTCAGCAATTATCTTGATATCATCATCTTCCTCTGATCCTTCTTCTTTCTCATAATCTTCCTCTAACTTTGGTATTTCAGACAAATACACATATTTCTTTGCAGTTTTAGTAACCTTGGTTTTTCTTTCAGAAAGCAGGGCTAACTGATCAGAAACACTTTTCTTCTCCTCCACTACTTGCTTAACCGAATCCTCATGTTAATTCAGAACACAGAATGGATCATTTAAATCTTCCTCACACATGTCTTTATTCATTTGAAGACTAATTGCAAAAGATGACCATTCTGAATTAAGAGAATTCAGAAATTTGTAATTAATCTCATACTTTGTCTTTTTCAACCCATTCCTCCTGAGGTCATTCAAAATAGTGCAAAACTTTTCATAAGTTTGATTTAAACTTTCACACTCTCTTGCTTTGAATCTTTCATAAGCATTGATGCATTGGTTTAACTTTGCTTGAATTGTTTTTGCAGTGCCAAGCATTTGCTTTTCAAGTTCATCCCACATTTCTTTTGCGGATGTTCCACTATCAATTCTATTAAAAA
The DNA here is from genome assembly GCA_033807775.1 of Saussurea involucrata. NCBI lineage: Eukaryota > Viridiplantae > Streptophyta > Magnoliopsida > Asterales > Asteraceae > Saussurea > Saussurea involucrata. Next base: position 15,835,482 of record CM066324.1, read on the forward strand.
CCTCATTGGGAACTGCCAAAGTCAACAGTGTAACAGCTCTTTTGTCAATTGCATGTCTGGTTTTATGTGCTTCTGAGTACTGTGAAAAATTCTTCTTCACCCTAGTAGCAGGAATCTCTGGAGTTGTATCAGTTGCAGGTGTAGCAGCAACATCGACATAAACTTCAATTGGACCTTCTCGTATTGAGATCATCAAATTCTCATCGATATTATCCAAGAATTGTATCATTCGAATCTTCCATTGCTGATATTCGTTAGGAATAAGAACAAGTGGCTTCGTTTCAGATCCCATCGAGATAAATTCTTTCGAAGACATGATTAGTAAAATTGAATTTAATCGATTCAACAGAAAGACAAATCGAATTTCTTGAACAAACGTAAAACGAATTCAAGAATTACAAAGAATTCAAGAATTGTGAGTAGCAGCGGAATCAATTGACGAATTGATCAAGAAACTTCAAGAACGCAATCAAGAAACCCTCAAGAACTCGACCTTGAACGAATTTGTTTGTTGATTGGCTCTGATACCAATTGTAGAAACCAGGATTCAATCTTACAATCAAATATGAACAATCAAACAGTAAATGATAGAGATTTGGATCAACGCACTTGTATTCAATTAAGAACAGATTACAGATCTAGAGAGAGAATCTCTCAAAGATTACAAAAGTTGAATACAAAGATATGCGGGAAAGTTATGCCAAAGATTAGTTAGCTTACAGTTGCTAACAATTATATATACTGTAAGGAAAAGCTAAAGCTACAGTACATATACATGAAAGACTAATAGAACAATTACACGTGTCCTAATTAGTAACAGAAAGTAACTGAAAATATCCCAGGACATAAGTTCTGAACAACATGTTCAGAACTTCTGAACATCCTTCTGATCAAGCACTTCAGAACTTCCTTCAAGCACTTGTGATATTTTCATCTTCATCATTAGAAGTTCTGAGTCTCCTACTCAGAACTCTGACCCTTCTATTCAGGATTCCACACTTGTAATCTTTTCGAGACTTCTCAGCCAGAGCTTCTGAGTCTTCTTACTCAGAACTCTGAGTCTTCTATTCAGATCCAACACTTGTAACTTTTGACAAAACTTCAGATCTAACAACCATATTTTCTGCTATGGTTTTGGTGTGTCTGATGTCTTCGACCGAAAGATTTGGTTCTCGATGTGGTCCTTGCTGGCAGACAAACCAGATGGGTTGAAGGCAAGTGGTGTTCGGCTTCTTGTGCATCATCTCCTTTCAGATCTCACGAAACATACTGTGGTCGAAGTCGTGTGGTGTTTGGCTTCTTGTGCAGGGTTGATTTATGTAGAATTTGGGAAGATCCATGATATTTCTGAAAACAATTGCAGAAGGCAGGTACCGGACGGTTGATCATGGTGGGTCTGCAACATCCACCGAGTTCACCAAAGCCATCATCGATCATCTTTGAATGTTGCATTTACATAAAAAAATTCGATTCGTTTTGTTTTTCTCACACACAACACATCCTTTTCTGAAACTCCTTTTGGTATCACAGTGGTATTACAAACAGTTGGCATCACCATGGTATCAGTTTGTATCATAGTTGGTATCACTTATCACATTGGTATCACGGTTGGTATCACACTGGTATCACACCGTGATTCATTGTTGTACGTGTTGTGCCTTATAGTTAGAAAATCTTCTGAATGTGATTCATTGTTGGTTTTTGTCTTATAATTAGAAAATCTTCTAGTAACACACCGTGATTCATGGTTGGTTTGTGTCTAACGGTTAAATTGTTTGGGTATCACACTGTGATTCATTGATGGTTTGTGTCTTACGGTTCGAAATTTTTGGGTATCACACTGTGATTCTGGGTTTTTTTGGGTATCACACTGTGATTAATTGATGGTGTACGCCGGAGAGAGGGTAGAGGAGAGAGAAAAGATGGGAGATGAGAGAGGAGAGATAAGATTTTTTAAATACCTAAACTGTCCTTTTATTTAAATTTCAAACAAAATTACCAAAAATAATAATTTCCTAATTTATTGCTTAATATGTGGCTAAAATTGGTTCTTACAGTTACCATAAAATAATCAGTTCTCCCATGAAGGGCCCCATATATATATACACATACATAGAGAGAGAGGTGGGTTCAAACGAGAACGCTAACTATTTAAGAAAACACGAAAAAGGCCGCCCATGTAAAAAATCATATATTATTCACGCGACTTGTAAGTCGCGGCTATGGTCGCTCGCGTCCAGTTTTTTGCAGTTAGTGTAAAATCACATATGATTTTGTACATGAGCGACCTTTTTCGTGTTTTCTTAAATAGTTAGCGTTCTCGTTTGAACCTTTCTCTCTATATACACGCGTGTGTGTGTGCGAGAAAGAGAGAGAGAGAGAGAGAGAGAGAGAGAGAGAGAGAATACGTGGAACCTCCAGATCACTCTCCAAAAGAGCGCCCATTAAGGAGAGAAAGAAGGTTCCAACACATATAGTGGAGAATTGGTCAAAGACTAGTCGATGTGAAACTCTAACACACCTCCTCCAACGGAGGCTGGAGGCTAGACAGGCACTTATGTCCCAAAGTGTATAAGCGGGCTAGACGGGTGAAGGGCTAAAAGAGTACAGATTGCCCCAAGTGTGGAGTCCTTAAAGTGGTAGATCTTAGCTTTGATACCATATTAGATTAATCAAATGCATTCAAAGCTTGAAGTTAGACATGGAGAAGAAAGTCTCTATATTAGGCCGTCGATGTACATTACAAAGAGAACAAGGAAAAAACAATATAAACAATGCTACTAGGAACTACGAAAAAGTGACTAGACTAGTCCTTCAACTATATATATATATATATATTGTAACACCCCGAAAATCCTAATTCAAGTTGTGAATGAACTTATCTGGAATTATTAGAGGACAAGGTTTCGCATTGGAAGGTAGGTCGCATAATGCCAATTGGATCGCATGAGAAATCGAGCAAGATTGGGCTCGGTACAAAGCCAACAAGAATGACACTCGCGATAGTGACATGGTCACTCTCGTCGTGTCACTATCGCCGATATTGTACCAAGAGGTTGGGGGAGAGGCCGCAAGAATGACACTCGCGATAGTGACATGGTCACTCTCGCCGTGTCACTTTCGCCGAGTTTGTACCGTGGACATTTAGGGTAGCGGGCGAGAGTGCCCCGGCGATTGTGACATGGTCACTCTCGCCGTGTCACAATCGCGAGCGGGTTCCAGGGTGTTTTAAACCCACGACTTCATTTCCCTTTCATTCCCTACTTCACCCATTTCTCTCTAAACTCTCCCAAACCAAACCCTAACCCTCTAAATCGTTTTTGGAGCTCTTGAAGCCGTAAATCTTGTAAACCAAAGCTTCTCCTTCGATTCTTAACAAGGAATTATGGATGGAGGTTAGAACCCTTCTTCTCACTTTCGTTTTGGTAGGATTTCTACACTTCCTAAGGTTTTACCTAACCCTCTTCTAAACCTTTCATTCCTCTTGAATAAATGAAGTGTGAGGCTCATTTTGGTATCATTAGAAGTGTTTGGTTTGTGGAATCACCTAATGGTTGAGGTAATCTTCTCTTCTCTTTATTTTGGAAATTAGGGTTTAGAGCTATTGGTGATTTTTGGGTGTATTATGTTTGGGGAAATGAATCTAAGTGTTTGGGGACAAATATTCATGGTTGGAAACTTATGGATTTAGGTATTGGAAGATTTGGACTTGAAGATTCGGACTTCATCAAAGGAGCATACGTTTGGGAAAAATCTAGATTTAGCTTAATCTAGCAAGGTGAGTTCAAGTTACTTTGCGAAAATGTTGTACATGCCAAAATGCTATTTTTCCAAGTAATTATGTGTTTTACCTGAAAATTACCAATGTTGAGTTATTTGATGAGTTTTACCTTTTGAGGTATTAATTGTGGTAGATATTGTAAAACACTACTTTTGGGATCTTTGGAAAAATGAGATAGATAAATCTTACATGAAATGGGATTATTGATTTATGTGATAAACGAGTCTAATTGTTGTGAAAATGCATTTGGGGATAATTTGGAAATATGTATGTAGTACATCATGAGATGTTTTGAAAATGTAAAAGTGTGAGTCCTTTGGAAATGAAGGTTTTCCCGATCCAAGATTTTATTCCCGGTTTTCATGAATTTGAAGTATTTACCGACAACCGGTGTGTGTTGTTGTATTTAATGTCATTTTATGACTTATGAATTATCTTTCGAGTTAGTTGAGCTTGTGGCTCGGTACTGGATTTTATTAAGTCTTGGGGACAATTGTCCGATTTGATAGCTTAGAGTTGAGTTTTGATCACGACTTATGTTAATGGGGAATTGCATGTTTTGAATGCATTTGTTTATATGTTTGCGGTCGTGTAATATTTTAGACCTTGTTGGCCATGGATCCATAGGCATTTGAGTTTCCCTTAGTCTCGCGGGCAAGAGGTCGGAATTGATTGAGCCCAGTTTTACGAGACGTTAGTTTATTTTGTATCACGGAATAGGCATCGGGTTCCATGATAAGTAAGGCGTGGACCTAGATGGTCGGGCGTCGTCTCATGGGCAGTAAGGTGTAATTCCATATATGTGCTTAGCACGGGATAGGCATCGGGTTCCATGATAAGTAAGGCGTGGACCTATATGGTCGGGCGTCGTCTCATGGGCAGTAAGGTGTAATCCCTATTGTGTTGTTGTGGATTTGGAGTGACCCAATGTATAGACCTGGAGTGGTTGAAGTTGGGAACTCCCTAGTCTCGCGGGCAATAGATCTGGAGTGATTGAGCTCAGTTTACGAGAGTAATCCACGTGTGTGTTTTATTGCATAGTAAGTGACCCACTTTAGTGTTCCGTCACGTGCGATGTATACGGGTCTCCCCCGTCACCGAAAGGTGTTGTTTTGGGTATTTATTGCTACTCATGTTTTCGGTGACGTGTTATATTTATATGGATTGTTTTCCATGGTATGCAAGTTGTGGTTTATATCTCATCCACGTGTGATGTTTTGGGTATTTGTGTTTATCCTTGTTTTCGGTAACATATCATATTTATGAGAATGGCATTTCCAGGTTATATGAGTTATGGATTATGATTTTACCGCGTTTGGGATGTTTTTTGGAATAATGACAAATTGAATTATGGATTTAATTATTTTGAGTATCAAATGGTATTTCACCCTATTACGTGGATTTTGGGAATGAGTCTATTTTGGAAATCATATTGCATTAAAGATTTCATTTATGGGAATTGTGGGATTTGGAAAATGGGTGCTTTACATTTAAAGTAAACTCTTTTGGAATCATGACTAAAAAGCTACACTCCTCTCTATTTATGAATTTAAATAGTCATGATAAAATGCTTGAACTCACTAGGCGTTAGCCTAACCCTTTTATTTGTCGGCATGTGCAACAGGTCTCAGGTTGGGAGTAGTTCTAGTGACACGTGTGAAAGGTCGTGTGCTAGTAGAGTGCTCGCGAGGTGATTTGAATTAGTGAAGTCTTCCGCACGTATTTGGAATTAGCAACTTGTGTCGTGTTAAGTAACACCCGTTTAAGTTAATTTATTGGGGGAATTATAATGTTTTAAATTCCGAGGTAATTTAAGGAATGAATTGTAGAAATGATTTTATCTTGTTGGGTATTTTATTGAAATTTTATTTAGTTGCTCGTTCCAAATTTGAGGGTGTTACAAGTTGGTATCAGAGCATAAGTTTGAGAGAATTAGGTGCTGATTTTGAATACCTAGACTCAAACTAGCGATCTTTTAAGTGAGAGAAGGTGAAATTGTACTATTAGGCACATTAAGATAGGATGTTTTGAGGTTGATGGAGTCGCTAGAAACGAGAATCACGTTGAGGGTAACAAGGATAAGCATGTACGGTACGTTCATAATTATACCTGGCCAGTGTTATGGTGAACCTACTCGTTACATGTGCTTGCTTGAAATAAGTTAATGCGATGACCGTTGGGGGTAGTAAAGAAGTTTCTAAGCGAATGATTATTGGAAAAGATTGACGAATTTAGTATTAGTCACTTGGGGTGACAATAAGCATGATAATTGCTTTAAGTGGACCGTTTCGGGTCAAAATTTGATGGTTGGATTAGAACCATGGACTTATTGAAACGACTTTGATTCGAGGAAGAATCGTAAGGTTAATCGATGTAATTCCTAACTTTACCTTAAGAGGTTTGAACATCCGGATGATGGTAGTGTGACCGGAGTGATTTGGAGGAGTATGGGTTGAGATGTTGAGTGCCGACTAAATTCATGCACATAATTTATTTCGAAATAAATTGTAACAGTTATTTTTGTGTTTCGAATCCTTTTGTGGATTGAGTTACAAAGTCGCAGAAAAGTGGTTAACACACACACACAAGATGTTACATCATGGTTTCGAACGTGCATGAAAGTTGTTTTTTGCGAGAGTTGCAAACTCCGTCGGAACTTGCATTATTTCATTGATTGTTCAACGTTACTTTTAGATACAGTGATATCCATATTTTGATATTATTTAAGATGTTGGACAAGTAACTACGGCTTGTGACCTTAACATTGGATCTCCTCCACATATGTTAAGGTTTGGACGGAAAGTTATTTTCCATTATGTCTATGTTGAATTTTATTGGAAAATTTATTTAATGGAAGTTTTATCAAAAGTGTTGTTTAGATCGTATTACAACAAAAGGGAATTTTGGGAGTTTTGGCATTTTGGCCATGGTTTTTGCATTATGCAATTTGATTGTTGGAAGCGAAAGGCTTGGCATCATTTGGTTGGGTTGAGGCAATTAAGCCCATGGAGTTTTACGACGTGTTGGGTCGTGTGAGTACAAATTTTGTAAGGTGCATACTTTAGTTATTGCGTGTGTTAATTTTGGATTATATTGGGCATTTTGACTCATTCGGGTTTTGTTGAGAAGTGCTATTTAAGCCGTAAGACAATCAAATGGGATGTTTTGAAACTTAGGTGTCGCGTGATTTCTTTTTCAAAGAATTGTGTTAGCACGTTTTGTTGCGATTTATCTAATTGTACGAATTGATTTATATGTGACATGAGTAATGCATGAAAGAATATGCTTATTGTACTTCTTAACGATTTGTGCATGTGCTTCCGACTAGTTGACTAATTTATTGTCCTTTCTGGCAAACGCACGGTATTGATCTAAGGGTGTACATAATTTGGTAGTCACTAACCCTCGAAGGTTTTGATAAATGCATCATGAATGAAAATGTTTTATAAATTCACTATATAAGTGGGAGTCGTTTGGTCAAGACATGTTTAATGTTGTGTGAATAATGCATGGGTTACACTACAGAACATTTTGAAAACACGAACGTGCGAATCGTTGACCTTTGATCCATTTTTGGGCTTAATGGATATTTTGGAAAAAGGTAAGCCTTTTTGGTTTGGAGAGAGATGTGTATTTCTAATATTTTAATGAGTAAAAAAAAATATTCAAGCGTTGACATCTCCGTGTTTTATATTACAAGTGTAAACTTTGGGGTAAATGCTCCGTGATGGGGATTTTGGAAAATTAATTGTCTTAACCGAGGGTGCGTAGGATTAATAAAGTTTTTGGAACATTAATGCCCACTATTTGTATGATTCGACATTCGAAGTCGATTTAAACCCTTTTGGCGTCAAACGTTTACAAACGCTTATTTTCTCCCAAGCTTTGGGAAGACACGTTAAGGTGTGGATACGGTCAAAAATGTTTTATTCTTATGTCATTATATGACTAGATGAGAAGATTTTGAACACTGATTTAAAGAATTTCATTTTTGAAATTTGTTACGAATGACTTGATACATGTAATTTTGTTTCTAGAAAATCTCTAAGAGAGTGTTACAAGCTTGCCTGCTTATTGCAATTTAGAATTTCCTCTTGAAATTTTAGACAACATCTTTGAATGATGGGAACGTATTTAGTTTGTCCTTAAACTTGGATTTGGCGCAAATACTTTATGTTTTTACCAAAGTACATTTATGGGATTGTTTCACCGGTTGTGAAATAAACAGACGTGTACGTACTTTAGTGGTAAATTTTATTTCGTAATATTCATGATTTAAAAAGGGAATTTTTGGAATCGGGTGACACTCAAACCCTTTGAGGCACGAATAGACCTTTTGGTTGCACAATATTTAATGTGGGAAATTACCTTACGTGCATAACATAGATCAATCCATGCTAGAACCGTATTGGTTCCTTTCGGAAAAGTTGTTTGTGGTGCTTTGCACTTTGTTAACGATACCAATTTTGATGAAATGGTTTTCAAGATGATTTTCATCCATGGGACGAGTTTGTCCATTTTTGCACAACCACCGAATTGATAGTAGTAGATTTTGAGCGTGCAATTAGTTTGATATGAAAACCTTTATGTTGAAAGTTTCTAAAAACGTTTTTGATTGCCATATTTGTTAAATATTTCGCTTGAGACGCCTTGAACTCATAGGAACTTTGGAAGGGTTAAGTAACTCAGTTAAGAGTAAGTGTGGGTAGCACTTTGATGGTGGAAGGTTGGGCATTCCATGCGTGATAGTACTGTAGGCCGAATGGTATCGGTTGCGGGATGATGCACTCTGTAATTAAGGGAATCGGTTCGCAGTAACTTATATTGAGGTTGGTGGTAACCTTTCGTGTTGGAAATCTTGTTTTGGGGTCCTTGGTCAACTTTCGTATGTGGGACCCAATAGACACCATAGCGATATTTTTGGTTTTGATGAGAATGCTCGACGAGTGAAACTCAAGTGTAGAGTCTGTTGTGACCCAAAGTTTGGTGGTATAACTATGTGTCAACTTTTGGGCTTGAGGCCAAGCACCGTTAGTGTAATCGAGGGATTGTAGTCCGATTTTGAAGAAATGTTGGTAAGGATTGTAGAAATCTTAAGATGCTCATTGGTAATAAAGAGACTTAGAGAAATGATTTGCTGGTATGATTAGAGAATATGTCAATTGGATGATTGTTGATTGAGCACATCTTTGGGGGATTGTGCAATTAATGAGTTGGTAATGACCGTTTGGGTTGGAATTGATGATACCGTTGAGAATAAATACTAGTTAGGTAGTGGGAATATTTGGGAGTTTGAATCTGTCGTTGAGAAAGTATGGATCGCTTAAGGTTGGGAGACAACCTAAGTCTGGGGGTCGAAGACCACTCTAGCAACTTAGGCCTTCAATTGGATGTGGGTGTTTTATGCCCAAACGAGGAATTGTTGTGAGTAACGTCAAGAAGCCGCTGTGGGCAATTCTGTGGGAAATAAATTTGAACCGGGGTTGAAACTGAGGGAATTTGGAATGTGTTGGGCGCGGTGGCCATTAGTGCGTGAGGACTAGATTTCGAGGACGAAATCTCTTTAAGGTTGGGAGGATTGTAACACCCCGAAAATCCTAATTCAAGTTGTGAATGAACTTATCCGGAATTATTAGAGGACAAGGTTTCGCATTGGAAGGTAGGTCGCATAATGCCAATTGGATCGCATGAGAAATCGGGCAAGATTGGGCTCGGTACAAACCCAGCGAGAATGACACTCGCGATAGTGACATGGTCACTCTCGCCGTGTCACTATCGCCGATATTGTACCGAGAGGTTGGGGGAGAGGCCGCGAGAATGACACTCGCGATAGTGACATGGTCACTCTCGCCGTGTCATTTTTGCCCAGTTTGTACCGTGGACATTTAGGGTAGCGGGCGAGAGTGCCTCGGCGATTGTGACATGGTCACTCTCGCCGTGTCACAATCGCGAGCGGGTTACAGGGTGTTTTAAACCCACGACTTTATTTCCCTTTCATTCTCTACTTCACCCATTTCTCTCTAAACTCTCCCAAACCAAACCCTAACCCTCTAAATCGTTTTCGGAGCTCTTGAAGCCGTAAATCTTGTAAACCAAAGCTTCTCCTACGATTCTTAACAAGGAATTATGGATGGAGGTTAGAACCCTTCTTCTCACTTTCGTTTTGGTAGGATTTCTACACTTTCTAAGGTTTTACCTAACCCTCTTCTAAACCTTTCATTCCTCTTGAATAAATGAACTGTGAGGCTCATTTTGGTATCATTAGAAGTGTTTGGTTGGTGGAATCACCTAATGGTTGAGGTAATCTTCTCTTCTCTTTATTTTGGAAATTAATGTTTAGAGCTATTGGTGATTTTTGGGTGTATTATGTTGGGGGAAATGAATCTAAGTGTTTGGGGACAAATATTCATGGTTGGAAACTTATGGATTTAGGTATTGGAAGATTTGGACTTGAAGATTCGGACTTCTTCAAAGGAGCATACGTTTGGGAAAAATCTAGATTTAGCTTAATCTAGCAAGGTGAGTTCAAGTTACTTTGCGAAAACTTTGTACATGCCAAAATGCTATTTTTCCAAGTAATTATGTGTTTTACCTGAAAATTACCAATGTTGAGTTATTTGATGAGTTTTACCTTTTGAGGTATTAATTGTGGTAGATATTGTAAAACACTACTTTTGGGATCTTTGGAAAAATGAGATAGATAAATCTTACATGAAATGAGATTATTGATTTATGTGATAAACGAGTCTAATTGTTGTGAAAATGCATTTGGGGATAATTTGGAAATATGTATGTAGTACATCATGAGATGTTTTGAAAATGTAAAGGTGTGAGTCCTTTGGAAATGAAGGTTTTCCCGATCCAAGATTTTATTCCCGGTTTTCATGAATTTGAAGTATTTACCGGCAACCGGTGTGTGTTGTTGTATTTAATGTCATTTTACGACTTTTATGAATTATCTTTCGAGTTAGTTGAGCTTGTGGCTCGGTACTGGATTTTATTATGTCTTGGGGACAATTGTCCGATTTGATAGCTCAGAGTTGAGTTTTGATCACGACTTACGTTAATGGGGAATTGCATGTTTTGAATGCATTTGTTTATATGTTTGGGGTCGTGTAATATTTTAGACCTTGTTGGCCATGGATCCATAGGCATTTGAGTTTCCCTTAGTATCGCGGGCAAGAGGTCGGAATTGATTGAGCCCAGTTTTACGAGACGTTAGTTTATTTTGTAGCACGGAATAGGCATCGGGTTCCATGATAAGTAAGGCATGGACCTAGATGGTCGGGCGTCGTCTCATGGGCAGTAAGGTGTAATTCCATATATGTGCTTAGCACGGGATAGGCATCGGGTTCCATGATAAGTAAGGCGTGGACCTATATGGTCGGGCGTCGTCTCATGGGCAGTAAGGTGTAATCCCTAATGTGCTGTTGTGGATTTGGAGTGACCCAATGTATAGACCTGGAGTGGTTGAAGTTGGGAACTCCCTAGTCTCGCGGGCAATAGATATGGAGTGATTGAGCTCAGTTTACGAGAGTAATCCACGTGTGTGTTTTATTGCATAGTAAGTGACCCACTTTAGTGTTCCGTCACGTGCGATGTATACGGGTCTCCCCCGTCACCGAAAGGTGTTGTTTTGAGTATTTATTGCTACTCATGTTTTCGGTGACATGTTATATTTATATGGATTGTTTTCCATGGTATGCAAGTTGTGGTTTATATCTCATCCACGTGTGATGTTTTGGGTATTTGTGTTTATCCATGTTTTCGGTAACGTATCATATTTATGAGAATGGCATTTCCAGGTTATATGAGTTATGGATTATGATTTTACCGCGTTTGGGATGTTTTTGGAATAATGACAAATTGAATTATGGATTTAATTATTTTGAGTATCAAATGGTATTTCACCCTATTACGTGGATTTTGGGAATGAGTCTATTTTGGAAATCATATTGCATTGAAGATTTCATTTATGGGAATTGTGTGTAATAACCAGGTATTTTATCTAAGTTTAATTTGGAATTTTTATAAGTTCTTATTTTAGTATTTTATGGAGTTAGGAGTTACGGGGTAAGTTTTAATTTATATTTGGAAGCTTGGGGGTAAGTTTTGCCAATTGAGAGAAACTTAGGGTTTAATTGGTCATTTTAATCAAACCTTAAACCATTAGCCGACTTTAGTATATCAAGTTAGAAAGGATGTCTTCTTTTGGATAAAATCAAAGTATTTTAAATCTATATGTGTGTGTGTTTCTCGGTTGAGAGAAAAGAGAGAAAGAAAGAGGCATAGAAAGATCAAGAAGAAGAAGTAACTTCTATTTTACTACAGCTGGGTTTAGGATTCAAATTCAGAAAGACAAAGGTAATAATCCTTGCCAAACTCTTCTTTTTATGTATGTTAGTTTCTAAAGTTTTGTTATGGGTTTTAGAAGTGGGTTTCGGTGATTTTAGAAAGATATGATAATTTTGGGCTTGGAATAGTGTTCTAATGGTAGTATAAAACATATCTGCAAAGTTATATAAACATGCATAGAGTAAAACTGCAATTCTGGTTTTTAGAATGAGCAGTGGGCTGAGACATTCATCGAAGTCGCAGTGGGCTGATATTCATCGAAGTCGCAATGGACGACTGCGACATTCATCGGAGTCGCAATAGTTGGTTGCGACTTGGGTATGAAGTCGCAATGGTCGTTTGCGACTTGGGTTAGAATCGCAGCAGTTGATTGCGATTCGAGTTTGGGATCGCAATAGTGGGTTGCGACTCCAGGGTGGAATCGCAATAGTGGGTTGCGACTCCAGGGTGGAATCGCAATAGGAGATTGCGATTTGGGTACTGTTCATTGCGATCTGGGTTGAGAATTTTGTAAGTTTAAGTGTTAAGAGAGATATTTGGAATTTTATCTGATTTCAGATTCTGTGAAGGATCGACATACGTGAATTATCTTGGAAGAGTTTTGTGATAAACACACGAGGTGAGTTTTACTTTAAAAAGTATTTTTCTGGAATACATTTATGTGGGTAACAAATATTTGATAAATGGTATGAATATGTCATACAGGTGTGATTATAATACGTTAAGATATTATAATTACGTGAAGTATTATATGGGAATATAATACGTGGCCGGGCTTTGGACCGGTGTGTTAATTGGCTCGCAACCAATATTATTGGCCAATTATGGAGGAATAAGGTGGATGAGAGGTACACGAGGTACGAGTCTGGTTTGGTATTTATATACGTGTTGTACTTGAATTTATATGAATGGTTTTATATATATAGTTTTGATACAAAGGATATGCATGAAAGGTCTTACAATGATTTTGGGAAAGGACCAGAATTAACTCACTAGACCCGTTTGGTCTAACCCTCATTTTGTTTCAAAAATATGTTTTTCCAAGTTAAGGATCGGCGAAGAAAAAGATAAGCAGTAGGAGGCTTTTGATGTATGAAGTTAATTAAGAATCTTTTTATGTATTCTTCTAGTTTAAAAGACTATTGAGACCGTATTTGGTTTGTTATGTAGAATTTCGTTGTAAATCAATGATATGTAAGCATGTTATGTTATATGTTGTGTGATATGGGTAACTGAGTTGTTACAAATGGTATCAGAGCCCTAGTTTAACGGATTTAGGTATTAGTATCTGTACCTAGACTTAAACTGCATGTGAAGTAGGATGTCCCTAGTATTTTAGAACCTGGGAATGCTAAGTATAAAAGGTAGAAGGAACATCATGTAAGGTAATTTCAAATTTACACCAGGCCAGTGTAATTATGATCTTACAGGTGCATGTATGGACTGGAATACCTTGTTATATGGGGTATGTGCTTATATGTATATTAACTTTGTTTGAATCCACAGAATGGCGAGTGGCACTAGACAAAGGAATCAGAGAGGAGGAAGAAATTCAGGTGGAGAGAATCCACAAATAGGAAGAGGGGGAAGAGGAGAAGACCGAGGTAGAGGCAGAACCGGCAGGAGAACTGGGGGTCGAACTGGAGATAGAACACAACCGCAGGGTACAGAGTTTGTTACGCGGGATGATCTGATGGCTGAAATGAGAAGATTGCAGAATAATATTCAAGCTATGTTCGAACATAATCGCCATAATGAAATTGAAAGACTAAATCCAGGACATGAAGTGGAGATACCACTTACCTCTACTGTTCTACCAGTGATGAAAAGGTGCGACTATAAAATGTTTCTTAGTTGTAAGCCCCCTACATATTCAGGAGATCGGGATTCAGTAAAGGCGATGAGGTGGCTGAAAGAAATAGAGGCCATCTTCAAGACTTGTAAATGTGCTGAAGAAGACAAAGTACTTTATGGAGCTGCGATGTTGAAATGTGATGCTCTGTATTGGTGGGAGGCTCATATCGAATCAAGAGGAACTGATGTTTATACTACTTTTGCATGGGAGGAATTTGTGTTAGCTTTCACAACACATTTCTGTCCTCAAGCAACTATTAGACAACTGGAAGAGGAATTTATGAATCTACATCAGAGAAGTTTATCGGTTAGGGATTACACCGCCCTCTTTCTCGAGAAGTCTCGCTTTGCGGAGTACTATGTTGCCACAGAGGCGCTGAAGATGGAAAGGTTTATTTTTGGGTTAAATTTTGAAATTAGAAAGTTAGTGATTGCGACAGGACCCGATACCTTCTCAGCCGCAGTAAATGCCGCGGAAAATGTAGAACAGGATATCAAAAGAGATATTAGGGATAAGAGTGTTGGGAAAAGAAAGTCGGAAGAAATGACACATGATTCAACGGAATATGAAATACAAAGGTTCGATAGTTGCATACCTTTTAGAGAAAATGAAAAACTATGTCTAAAATGCAACCGCGTACATCAAGGAGATTGTTATGTTGATCCTAGAAGTTGTTACAAGTGTGGAAGGATGGGACATATCACTAAAAATTGCCGCGCAAATCGATTCTGTTTTGTTTGTAATTCCCCTGATCATATTCAGTCAGAATGTCCACAGTGGAAAGCACGTCAGGGTAGTACAACAGCGAGATTAACGGAAGTTGAATCGGGAAAGGTACAAGGGTCTGGAGCACCGAGAGTTCAAGGCCGTGTTTTTCAGATGACGGAACAAGAGGTGGAAGAAAGTCCTGACAAGGTTACAGGTATATTTCTATAAACTCTATACGTGCTAAAGTGTTATATGACTTCGGTACGAAGTGGTTCTTAGTATTTTGTACTTTTGTTATTTAATGGTGTTAGAAGTATAGATAGAAGCGGAGTGTCTATTCAGTTAGTTTCTATAGATTTGATGAAGTTCGAAGTAGTAATCATAAGTATTCTTACCTTTTAGCTTGATCGAATTCCGGGACGGAATTCTTTTAAGAGGGAGATGTTGTAATAACCAGGTATTTTATCTAAGTTTAATTTGGAATTTTTATAAGTTCTTATTTTAGTATTTTATGGAGTTAGGAGTTACGGGGTAAGTTTTAATTTATATTTGGAAGCTTGGGGGTAAGTTTTGCCAATTGAGAGAAACTTAGGGTTTAATTGGTCATTTTAATCAAACCTTAAACCATTAGCCGACTTTAGTATATCAAGTTAGAAAGGATGTCTTCTTTTGGATAAAATCAAAGTATTTTAAATCTATATGTGTGTGTGTTTCTCGGTTGAGAGAAAAGAGAGAAAGAAAGAGGCATAGAAAGATCAAGAAGAAGAAGTAACTTCTATTTTACTACAGCTGGGTTTAGGATTCAAATTCAGAAAGACAAAGGTAATAATCCTTGCCAAACTCTTCTTTTTATGTATGTTAGTTTCTAAAGTTTTGTTATGGGTTTTAGAAGTGGGTTTCGGTGATTTTAGAAAGATATGATAATTTTGGGCTTGGAATAGTGTTCTAATGGTAGTATAAAACATATCTGCAAAGTTATATAAACATGCATAGAGTAAAACTGCAATTCTGGTTTTTAGAATGAGCAGTGGGCTGAGACATTCATCGAAGTCGCAGTGGGCTGATATTCATCGAAGTCGCAATGGACGACTGCGACATTCATCGGAGTCGCAATAGTTGGTTGCGACTTGGGTATGAAGTCGCAATGGTCGTTTGCGACTTGGGTTAGAATCGCAACAGTTGATTGCGATTCGAGTTTGGGATCGCAATAGTGGGTTGCGACTCCAGGGTGGAATCGCAATAGTGGGTTGCGACTCCAGGGTGGAATCGCCATAGGAGATTGCGATTTGGGTACTGTTCATTGCGATTTGGGTTGAGAATTTTGTAAGTTTAAGTGTTAAGAGAGATATTTGGTATTTTATCTGATTTCAGATTCTGTGAAGTATCGACATACGTGAATTATCTTGGAAGAGTTTTGTGATAAACACACGAGGTGAGTTTTACTTTAAAAAGTATTTTTCTGGAATACATTTATGTGGGTAACAAATATTTGATAAATGGTATGAATATGTCATACAGGTGTGATTATAATATGTTAAGATATTATAATTACGTGAAGTATTATATGGGAATATAATACGTGGCCGGGCTTTGGACCGGTGTGTTAATTGGCTCGCAACCTATATTATTGGCCAATTGTGGAGGAATAAGGTGGATGAGAGGTACACGAGGTACGAGTCTGGTTTGGTATTTATATACGTGTTGTACTTGAATTTATATGAATGGTTTTATATATATAGTTTTGATACAAAGGATATGCATGAAAGGTCTTACAATGATTTTGGGAAAGGACCGGAATTAACTCACTAGACCCGTTTGGTCTAACCCTCATTTTGTTTCAAAAATATGTTTTTCCAGGTTAAGGATCGGCGAAGAAAAAGATAAGCAGTAGGAGGCTTTTGATGTATGAAGTTAATTAAGAATCTTTTTATGTATTCTTCTAGTTTAAAAGACTATTGAGACCGTATTTGGTTTGTTATGTAGAATTTCGTTGTAAATCAATGATATGTAAGCATGTTATGTTATATGTTGTGTGATATGGGTAACTGGGTTGTTACATTGTGGGATTTGGAAAATGGGTGCTTTACATTTAAAGTAAACTCTTTTGGAATCATGACTAAAAAGCTACACTCCTCTCGATTTATGAATTTAAATAGTCAAGATAAAATGCTTGAACTCACTAGGCGTTAGCCTAACCCTTTTATTTGTCGGCATGTGCAACAGGTCTCAGGTTGGGAGTAGTTCTAGTGACACGTGTGAAAGATCGTGTACTAGTAGAGTGCTCGCGAGGTGATTTGAATTAGTGAAGTCTTCCGCACGTATTTGGAATTAGCATCTTGTGTCGTGTTAAGTAACACCCGTTTAAGTTAATTTATTTGGGGAATTATACTGTTTTAAATTCCGAGGTAATTTAAGGAATGAATTGTAGAAATGATTTTATCTTGTTGGGTATTTTATTGAAATTTTATTGAAATTTTATTTAGTTGCTCGTTCCAAATTTGAGGGCGTTACATATATATATATGTATATATATATATGTATATATATATATGTATATATATATATATGTATGATACAAATCAAATGCAAACCTTGCATTTGTTGCACCCCCTTACAAACCAGTGTGCATATATGCATAATCTGAGATGCATATATGCATTATCCCATATGAATGTATGTCAATTATATGTATATTCTTGCACGTATGCATATACATATGTATATGCATATTGTGCACATATAAGCACACTAGTTTGTAAGGGGTGCAACAAATGCAAGGTTTGCATTTTATGAAGCCTCTCTCTCTCTCTCTCTTTCTCTCTCTCTCTCTCTCTATATATATATATATATATATATATATAGAGAGAGAGAGAGAGAGAGAGGCCTATAATTTGTAAACTGTTTTTTCGTGTAAAGTTTGGATTTCATAGGTTTTCTGGATGAAATTGTTTCATGAAATTGTTTATTTTGATGAAATTGTTTCATATCATTCATTTCTTGATTAAATTGTTTCATACATTTGTGTTTTTAATGTAGTTTCATATATATTTTTTCATTCCTATGAAATTGTTTCATATATTTTCTCAGTTTGATGAAACTTTGTCGTTTTTACATAAGAATACACAAATATATGAAACAATTTCATCAAGAAATGATTGATATGAAACACTTTCATCAAAACAAACAATTTCATCAAACAATTTCATCAAGAAAACCTATGAAATCCAAAGTTTACAAAGTTTACACACATTTAGAGGTTTACAAATTATTATCCCTATATATATATATATACAATGGCGGATCTAGGATTTTTCCCTACCGGGGTCCTCTTTAAGGTAGCTTATTTTTCCATAAACTTGTCGGATATATTTTTAGCCTAAATTCAACGTTTCGAGGGTTTTTAAAAGTTTTTTTTGGTAGATTTTCAAGTTTTTTTGTCGATTTCGAGGTACTTTTTTTGGTTTTTTTGTCGATTTCGGGAATAGTTTTGGTTTTTTGATTGATTTCGAAACATTTTTTTTGGTTGACGGGGTCCCGGACGAAAAATTAGTGGGGGACATTAAGGTAGATACTTGAAAATTCTTTGTTTTTAACCAAAAAATTTCAAACTTTATTCTTTTTAATGGGGTCCCATCCCCCACTACCAATAACCTACATCTGCCACTGTATATATAGACTTCGGATCATGTGAGATCAAACTGTTTTTGTCAGACCCGTGAGACCACATTTTTAAACTTGAAACTTCACAACAAAATACTGTGAAGGTTACCTTCATAGTACTTTTGTTGTGAAGGTTCGGATTTTTTTTACCTTCACAATGTTTTGCTGTGAAGTTTCAAGTGTAAAAATGTGGTCTCACGAGTCTCACGAAAACATGCTGGTCTCACATGAACCCAAACCTATACATACATATATATATATATATATATACATAGCTAAGACTAGAGAAACGACCCAGAAGGAGAACATTGATAAAAACGATCGTGGTTTGGTCAATGGAGGAAACTTGAAGAGAACGAACAATGTTGTGAGCGACTTGTTGACGAGTGAAGTGGCGATCGATCTCGATATGCTTGGTATGTTCGTGAAAAACATCGTTGTGAGCAAGGTGAATGGCACTACGATTGTCACAGTAATAACTGTTGGGTCACTTAGGATTTGAAGATGACCTCCAGTCTTTCATTTTTTAAATTTTATACTTAGAATACCTTTTAGGTTCTTTACAAACAACTTAATTATGTAACACAAAATATTCGGTGAAGTCGAAGATCAGCCGAAGATACAAAGAAGAAGTGTATCTTTGTTTGGGTAAAAAATCACACCTCACGACCGACGATAGAAAACTCAGATAACATTTTTATAAGACCACTCTTGTATTAAGATAAGGTCTTACAGGTTATTTACAGACGAGTACTCGGTCGTACATTTTTATGCTGGTCGTATGTTCCGTACGACCGACATCCGAGACTTAAGACGGCCATACGATTACACTAACCATTAACAGTCAACACCCGTTTCTTTTGTTCATTAATGCAGGTCCACGAGCATTCATGGTGCAAACGGCCAGTAACGGACAAGCTATCAATGGCATTAAAGTCCCGACAACGGTTACGAAGCAAGCCATCAAGACACATTTAATGACCATCGAAAGCTATATAAAGGCCTGATCTACAACCGAAAAAGACATCTGTTCCATCTGTTCACAAGCTATTACACATCGCAAACATAACAGTAATCTACGGAGCATTCGAACAAATATCGCTAAAGAAACTTCGCACGACAGCAGTTCGAACCGCACGACAACAGTTTACTTCGCACGATTTACACACGACGCACGACTTTTTCATACGATTAAGTTTATTTTTCTCATATTGTAATCTGTTGTACACAAAACACCTGTTATAAAAGGACTTTCGCCCATGTTTGGCGACTATAGTGCACCGTCGACTCTCACAAGTCGACCGCGGTTTTTTTCCCTCATTTTGGGGTTTTTTGCGTCACCAAATCTCTTGTCTTATTTACTTTTTTCCTTGCGATTGTGTTGATTGGTCTTAAGATCCATTTCTTTAGTTGTTAAATTCCACATCAACCTTAAGTTGTTCTTTTGGGCAATTTTTGGCATTAACAATCTTCAAAGCGGATTGAAGATGGGCTTCTCAGTCAAAGATTAAGCTGCTACTTGAAGACACCCTAAGTCTTCGGCCAGAACTACCTGAAGACATCTTTGGCAAGGAACTTTTGAATACATGATCGGCAGGATCACTTGAAGAAATCTTCAATAAGGAAATATTGAAGACATCTTTTAAAGACATCTTCGGCCAAAAGTTTTCGGCAGGTATTGTACTTTCTCTGCAAAGTATATTTGTGATATCTTGCATTGATGGGGACATCCTCCGAAGATCAGGAAAAAGGTTGTTTGGCTTTCTTATCACTTTTAAGAAAGATCAACTACAACACACTGCAAGTCAACGCTCCAAGACAAAAGGTACATCTCAGTATTTTTCAGAAGACATGACTTCCTACCCATGCTTGACAAGTGTCCATGCATTTAATGCATGAGACACTATATAAAGAGGACGTCTCCTTCCTTGCAAAGATTACCAGTTTACAAACTCTCAAGACTCACAAGTGCTGGCAAATTTCTCTCTCAAAGAAGTTCATGGTTTTCTAAGTGTATTTTCAATTGTTCTTCATTCTCTTTGTGTCTTTGTGTAAGATTGTTTGAATGGATTTATATGTTTTGTTCCGCAACAATCTTTAAGTTTTCTATGTGTAATTCTTCATTTTAAATCAATAAAGAATTAATTAAGTCAAAAAATTTGAGTATTGTATTCAACCCCCTTCTACAATACTTGTTTATCTTTGCTACTCCATAGTTGGGACCAACAAGTGGTATCAGAGCAGATCAGTTTAATCTAATAAACTTGATTTGTAATGGCTTCATCTTCCTCTTTAAACAATGTTTCTTCTCAAAACTCTAATGCTGGATCATACGACAATGGCTCCATAGCCAAACCACCAAAGTTTAATCCTAATAACTTCTCTCTATGGAAAAGTCGTATGATGCTCTTCTTAGAAGGAGTTGACAGCAGATATCCTACCGTAATTCATGAAGGACCTTTTGTCCCTAGAGTTTGGGATCGCTATAATGCCCAAAAGGCAGACAAAGATGAGGATCGTGATGAGTCTTCTGAGGAAGAACGAACACCTGCTACTGGGAGATACATTGTAAAGAACCCCAATAAGTATATTGATGAAGATAAACGTCTTGTAGCTCTTGAGGTATATCACTCTCTCTGCCTGATGAGGTTTATCACTCCCTTGTGAATTTTTCTACTGCTAAGGAAATGTGGTCCACTATGTGTGTTCTTTATGAAGGTACGTCTGAAGTAAAAAAGAGCAGAAAAATTGCTCTTGTTAGAAAATATGAGCTGTTATCTCATGAAAAAAGGAGAATCACTTTCTGACTACTATAACCGTTTTAACGATCTGCTTAATGATCTTAAGTTGTTGGGTCGCATTCATGACAATGAGGAAGTCTTATGCAAATTTATGGACTGTCTTCCAGATTTCTAGGACAACATTTGCACATGCATTAAGACAATCAAGGACCTTGATCATATGCCTCTCACTGCTCTGTATGGTACTCTCTTTAACTATGAGCAAAACAAGCTCCAAAGGAAGTCTGTCATCAAAGACATCAAAAGCTCTTCTCTAGCTCTTGTGAGTGACTCTTCCAAAAGATCTGTGTGCATTCCTAGAATCACTTATCCGTCTGATTCTGACCATAGTCAGGAAGATACCAATAATCGTTCGGAGGCATATCTTACTGATGCTGATGATGAAGGTGAGGAAACCCCTGTTGACCAACTGTCAGATGGTATAGCCATGCTGGCAAGTTACTCCAAACCTAGATCCTGTTTTTCTTCTGGTAAATCTAAATTTTCAAGAAAATCTTCTCAAAGTTTCCCCAAGCACTCTTCAAATGATAAGTCAAACGAGGAGTGTTTTAAATGTGGGAAGAAAGGCCACTTTGCCTCTGAGTGCAGAAGCAAACTCTCTGAAAGATCTAAGAACTCTTCTTCTGGTCGTTATCTTTCAAAATCTAGCAGATCCAGACCTGATACAAATTTCTCTTCCTCTCAAAAATTTGGCCAATCCGTTTCCTCTATGAACTCTGATCGTGCTGAAAAGCACAAGGCTAAATACAAAAGAGAGAAAAGAGAAATGAAATTCTTTCCAAAAAGGGAAAGGGTCTGATGGTTGAGTCACATGACTGGGCAGATGAACCCACATCTGACAGTGATAAGGACATGACCAATATTTGTTTCATGGCCAAGATTGATGACATGACTGATTGTGAGGAATCTCCTTCCTCTATGGCTTTAGTCTCAATATGATGTCCCTCCTCATCCACTCAGATACATCCCTTCCTGTCTCTTACTGATGCTGAAAAGATTGAAGCATTTGACTCTTTAACTGTTGACTTCCATGATGCTAAAGATGCTAAGAAAAAGGCAAATGCTCAGATAAAATCTCTCTCTTCTCAACTTCAAATCTGTCTTTCTCAACTAAAACATTTTGACAAAATCAAAGCTGAGCTTGAAGATCTGAAAACCATAAACTTTACACTTGCTAAAGAGAAAAATAAGTTGTTCAAAAGACTTAAAAAGGAACAAGAAACTGTGAAAAGTGGACTAGCTCTTCTAAGAACTTAGAAAAGATTTTTCAAGACCAAATGAATCGTGATGACAAATCTGGACTTGGTTTTGGCAAAATAGACATTGACTCTTCCTCAAATGTTCATGCTTCAACTTCCTTTATACTTCCTCCTTTCTATGAGTCCTCTGAACACCATTCAAGTGATTCCCATTCAATAAACTCTACTGATCTTTCTGAAGCCTTGAAGTTTGGGATGTTCATCAAAGCTAAAGGAAATGCCTCAACTTCTGAAGTTGAAGAAGCCCAAGGATCTAATGATCTTCCCAAACCTGTTCATGAGCTGATGAAATCCTTATACATAGATGAAGCCTCTTCCTCTGAACCTAAGCCTTCAAAGATTCCCAAAAGTGAATCTCAACCTCATTCCAAATGATCTTTCATTTCTAACAAAGGAAAATCAATAGCCGATTCCCATCCTAAAAGAAAAGTTCCAAAGAAATATTCTGATAAATCTTCTACCTTTCCCATTCCTCGGTCTGTGCTTCTGAAAAAGTCAAATCCCAAAGAATCCTCTCATTCACCAATCTTTAACCCTGACAAAGGAATTCTAGGATCCAAACCTCTTGCTTCATCCTCTTCAGCCAAAACCATTAAAGTCAATGTGAAAGGTCAAAGCAAGGAAAGTGGTCACGGTTTTAAAAAGGTTTTTATCTATATAAAATGCTATAACTGTGGTGACACTTTTCATATGGCTAAAGATTGTCCTCTTGAAAGAATGGACAGGAACTCCTCTAAAGATCTATCTACTTCTTCTTCTAACCCAAAAGGACCCATCTCCAAGTGGGTACCAAGGAACTAATTTTTATTTGACTGCAGGCCTACGGACATCAACAGATATGGTATCTGGATAGTGGATGTTTGCGTCACATGACTGGAAATAAATCTCTTCTCGTTAACTTCGTGTCAGCTAAAGGTCCATCTGTCACCTTTGGCGATAACTCCCGAGACAGTACTAAAGGCTACAGAACTCTCTCTAATGGTTCAGTTACCTTTAATAAAGTAGCATATGTTGAAGGACTGATGAACAACCTCTTGAGCATAAGTCAGTTGTGTGATCTCGGGTACAAAGTAATCTTTGGACTGTCCATATGTACGGTGGTTGACAAAGACATACAAGCTGTACTTTCTGGGTACAGAAAAGAAAATGTCTACGTTATAGACATGGGACAAAGCTCCTCTTTCGGAACAAACATTTGTCTTGTTTCTGAAAACTCTACAAAAAGAAGTTGGCTTTGGCACAAGCATCTCTCTCATCTCAACTTCAAGACTCTAAATGTTCTCTCTAATCAAGAACTTGTCACTGGAATGCCAAAGCTGACCTTTGTGAAAGAAAAGCTGTGTGCTGCTTGTGAGAAAGGAAAGCTCACAAAATCCTCGTTCAAATCCAAGCAATGCTTCTCCATCTCTCAACCTCTTCAGATGTTGCACATGGATCTGTGTGGACCAGTCTGCACTGCAAGCCTTGGTGGAAGAAGGTACATTTTAGTTATCGTTGATGAATTTTCACGTTACATTTGGGTGTTCTTTCTCAGGTATAAAAGTGAAACTACTGAAGTACTGAATGGGCAGCTGGTGAGATCTGTAAGAAGCGAAAACGACACTGAATTCAAAAACAGTGTCTTGGATGATTTCTTCACTGAAAAGTGCATCTCTCATAACCTTTTGGTTGTACGGACTCCACAACAAAATGGTGTGGTGGAGAGAAAGAACATGACGTTGTGTGAAGCTGCCAGATCCATGCTGAGTGAATCCCATCTACCTACCTATTTTTGGGCCAAAGCAATTAATACTGCATGCTTTACCCAAAATAGGTTCATTATTGTAAAAAGGCATAACAAGACTCCTTATGAAGTCTTTTATGGTCGAAAACCAAACATCAGTTTTCTTCATGTCTTTGGGTGTGTCTGCTATATATTGAATGACGGAGAAAACCTGGGTAAGTTTGATTCTAAAGCTGATGAAGGAATCTTTGTGGGTTATTCTCTTACCTCCAAATCTTTCAGGGTCTACAACCTTCGAAGAAAATGTATTAATGAATCAATACATGTCAAATTTGATGACCTTAAGGTATCATCCCTTTCTTCAGATGATGATGAATTAAATAGTTGGATCACCTCTTGCATTGGTGATGATTCTTTCTCTCCATCACCTAACCCAACTATCCCCTTACCTTCACCTCAAAATCCCATCTCAAAACACTAACCCTTCTTAAAACCAAGAAGAAAATCCTCAACCGATCCAAACTTCCTAAAACCAAAACTCTCTTCAAAACACTACTCTTTCTCAACCCTTAAATATTCCTTCTTCATCAAATCCACCCGATCTTCCATCCTTCAATCCTGAAGATCTACCCTCTACATCCCATTCACAACCTTCCTTTCCTCCAGCTTTGCCTCCTGCAC
Organism: Saussurea involucrata; assembly: GCA_033807775.1. NCBI lineage: Eukaryota > Viridiplantae > Streptophyta > Magnoliopsida > Asterales > Asteraceae > Saussurea > Saussurea involucrata. The sequence continues at coordinate 15,860,305 of CM066324.1, forward strand.
TTAAATGGACCAAAGATCATCCAATTGATCAAATAATTGGTGATCAACAAGTTGGTGTCCAAACCCGAAAAAGAGTTGGTAACATATGTCTCTATGTGAATTTTCTGACTATCATAGAGCCTAAGAAAATTGAAGAAGCTCTAGCTGATCCATGTTGGATCACTGCAATGCAAGAAGAACTCTCTCAGTTCGAAAGAAACAAGGTCTGGAGATTGGTTCCTCGTCCTCCCAGAAAAACAATCATAGGAACCAAGTGGGTCTTCAGAAACAAGATGGACGAAGAAGGAAAGAAGGATATAGGCAAGAAGAAGGAATTGACAATAACGAAACTTTTGCTCCTGTTGCCAGACTTGAAGCAATCAGAATCTTCCCTGCTCATTCTACATACAAGAATTTCAGAGTCTTCCAGATGGATGTCAAGAGTGCTTTCCTCAATGGAGATTTAGCTGAAGAAGTCTATGTGAAACAACCTCCTGGATTTGAAGATCCCTCTCATCCTGACTATGTGTACAGATTGGATAAGGCTCTCTATGGCCTTAAACAAGCTCCTCGTGCCTGGTATGACACTCTAGCAGACTTTCTTCTGAAGAACAAATATACTCGGGGTAAGATTGACAACACTCTTTTCATCAAGCAAACCTCAGGTAATCTTATTCTTGTTCAAATTTATGTGGATGACATCATTTTTGGTGCCACCGATGAATCACTTTGTGATGAGTTTGCTTCTCTCATGATGAGTCAATATGAGATGAGCATGATGGGGGAGCTGACATTTTTCTTGGGTCTCCAAGTAAAACAATCTTCTGAAGGTATTTTTATAAACCAAAATAAATACATTCGTGATCTTTTGAAAAAGTTTAAATTTGATACCTGCTCTCCCATGAAAACTCCTATGGCACCACATCTAAAACTTGATGTTGATTCAGATGGTGTATCTATAGATGTAACAAAGTTTAGAGGAATGATTGAGTCACTTCTTTATCTTACTGCTAGTAGACCTGATATTATGTTTGCTACTTGTCTGTGTGCGCGTTACCAAGCCAATCCTAAGGAATCTCATTTGGTTGCGGTTAAACGCATCTTCCGGTATCTGAAAGGTACCATGAATCTGGGTCTTTGGTATCCCAAAGACTCATGTTTTGATCTAATGGGGTATTCAGATTCTTATTTTGCAGGATCAAAGGTTGATAGAAAAAGCACTACTGGAAGCTGCCAACTCCTTGGTGGTAAACTTGTTAGCTGGTCTAGCAAGAAGCAACACTCAGTCTCCACCTCTACGGCTGAAGCTGAATATGTTGCTGCTGGTAGCTGTTGTGCTCAAATTCTGTGGATGAAGAATCAACTAAGGGACTACAATCAAATCTACTCTCAAGTTCCCATACTGTGTGACAACTCAAGTGCAATTGCCATTGCAAACAATCATGTGCTTCACTCAAGATCCAAGCACATTGACATCAGATATCACTTTATCCGGAATCACATCTCCAAAGGTGATATTGAGCTGCACTCTATCCCACCGATCTTCAACTGGCGGATCTCTTCACAAAACCTTTAGAAGAAGCTCGGTTCAAGTTTCTCCTAGGAGAACTTGGTATGTTGAACTTAGATGTATAATAAAAAAATAAAAAAAACGAAAAAAGAAAATAAAAAAAAACATAATTGTGTTGCATTTCTATACAAATCGGATGCCACTCCTTGAAATTTTTCGGCAGGTGGTTTTTGAACTCCACCCTTTCGATGACATCATGCTCATGATGTCATCTCCATCACTCCTAAAATTTTCTAACCCTTCTCCTATAAAAATTAGTTACACTCCCCTCAAATATCTCATCCTTAGCCAATCAAGCTCCCTCTCTCTCCTCCATTAATTGGCTCCATCAATTTTTTTTAGCCGAAACCTTCTCCACCGATAATCACCCTCCATTAATCGGCTGCTCCTTGCTGTTGATTCAACCCAATCACAACAACCCCCTTTCGGCTGTTCCACCGAGCCACCATGCCGAAGATCGACACTCTTGCCGATCGCTTGTCGGCTGCACTTGCCGATCGAACACATTAGCGGCGTCGGCTGTTTTTTCTTGTTTATGCCAAAGAACACCGATAAACAACCCCTTGTCGGTTGTGTCCAACTTCAGCCGATAACTACCACCAGCTGAAACCCTCCTAGCCGCCGAAGATCGCTGCCGACAGCAGCTCTCCTAGCCACTGAACATCACCTGCCGACACCGAACAGCCTTGTGCCCTTATGCCAACCATTTATTCTGCTACTACCGACGACTACTTGCTGCCGATAACCCCCCCCCCCCCCCCCCCACCGATCCTCCTTTCTTGCCGAACACCCTTGCCGATCCATCACACCCGACACTCTCATTTTCGGCCAAACGTCACTCCCAACGGTTAGAATTACTTTTACTCTCTCTCCCTCACCTTTCCACTTCCCTAAACACCTTACCATCCTCTCACATCACACTCAAAATTACCTACCTACTATTACCCATCATACCTTTGTCTTCCCCTTTTACCCTCTCTTACCCAACTATAAATACCCTACCTTACCCTCTCATATCTTCACACCTCTCATCTTCCAACTTCATCTCCTCTCTCAAACCTACATTTCTCAACGATGGCTTCTTCCTCCTCTACCTTCTCACATGAAGATTTAATCTTCAACCCTTGCAATCACCTTGCAAGATTTGCACTCGACCCGGATCATCCCAAACACAACCAAGTTTCCTTCTTCCTACAAAAGTCTCCTCTCCAATATGCCTTTACCAAAAGTCTAAAAATGAGCAAAATGCTCCTTGGTAGCTTTTGGGTCTCTTGCCTCTACGACGACCATACAAAACAAATCAAGGCTTCCATTCTTTCGGACTCCAATGAAACCGACCTTAGTTTCGGTCTACTCTACATCTCCCAACTTTTCCTTCTTATGAAAAGTTCCCCCTCGACACCGAACATGATGAAGTGGTAAGTGCAACCCACTACCAACACAAAGATGGTGATAAAGGTCAAGGCGCTCTCCTACGCCAAAACATGGGTCCGGTATGGAACTTCTTCTTTACACATGTACTTTTATGCCTTAGTCGTAAAACTGGAGGTTAAGACCAATCTCCATCTTATGCCACCAAACTTGCTCATGCCATTATGTTTCAAATGAGGATAGATTTTGCTTAATATTTCTTTGATGAAATAGTTAATGTCATCTAACCTTCCAAAAGGCCACATGTAGCATATCCCAGATTCATCTCTCTCATAATATCCCACAAGATGGCGGATGCTATTGAATCTGATAAAAAATCGGCAACTCCTAGACTGGTGTTTGACTTCACTTCTCCAACTGTAAGCAAACAAATTCTCCAACGCGACCCCGATGACTCAACTCTCCTTCCAGGTATGTCTTCTTTCATCAACTCTCCTGATCTACAATGGGGAGATGCCCGGAACCCTCGTTCTATTCTGGCTCCCCCCACTGTAGTGGCCCCTACTCCCCCTACCCGAGTGAAACCGGCAAGCAAGTCCAAAAAATCAAAAGCTTCCGGTAGCTCCGCACTAGCTTCTATGACTCTGCCACCAAAAGCACCATTGGTGGCTTCCCAAGTCAAAACCCATTCCAAGAAGCGGAGTCACTCCTTATCCCCCTTACGTCTCATCCGAAAAGACTTAAGGATCATTTGAGGGCCATAACCTCCCATCCAGCAACCGATTCTCAACAATCGGAAGCTGTTGAAATTGTCCCTCCCGGGCCCAGGGAATCTGCTACAACCTTAGCTAGCTCCTCCACTGCCTCACTACAGGTTTTGGTTGACAAAACGAGGACCCACGTTGTTCCTTCCTCCACTCTCTCTTTGGTGGATGAAGATGACTTGGATCTCTCCCCGGTCCAAGGTCCTAATTTCGCACTCCACTGCCTAACACATGATACTATTGCACAACCCAATGATGGGTGGATTTCTCAAATCGATTTGGAGGATTACACTATATACTTGATTATTTTGTGTCAGAAAATCCACAGGTGACAAATTCTGAAGATGTAACACTTTCTCATCCCCAATCTTCTGAAGATTCTTCACATCACTCTTATGAAGATCCTATCCATCAATCTTCTGAACATTCCTCCCAATCTTCTGAAGATCTCCCTGAAGATAGACCAGAAGTACAATCAGTCATTCCGCCAATTTCCACCACTCAAGACCAATCAGTCATTCCGGCGATTTCCACCACTCAAGACCAATCAGCTATCCCGACGATCACCAATGCCGAACCTCAAAAGACCACTCCGCAGATTCCTACCTTTCGTACATAACATATGCAATCTGGGCCACTGACTCAACCCGAATAACAGTTTGTTATCTACTTCCTAAATGATATGCTTGAAGATATACGTGACAGCAACAGACAACATCGTATGGGGGGAAGTCAGTTTGAATCTTTCAAACAGACTCTTACCAACCTTATCTCCCGTACTGTTCTGGATGCCTCTCTCCGCTCAGTTGCTGAACCGTTATATACTTCTATGGCTTCCTTGATCACTCAGATTCAGTCTCTTGTGGAATCCAACACTCATCTAACCCTCTCCATGGCAGCTTTAAAAGCTGCTTCTGATGCTCGGGATGCTGAGGTGAAGAAATTGCAAGCTGAATCTCAACTTCAAAAGGACATAAATGTTGAAATGCTCGCTTCACTCAAATCTCTCCATGCAAAAGTAGATGAAATCCCAGTAGAAGTACAAGGCTATGTGATGGAACCTTATGAACATGACATGGTTAAGAGGATTGCCACTTGCTTAGATGGTATGTCTGATAACTTTTATAATATCTGTCAGTTTCTCGTGGAGCATCCCTCGTCAACCGTTGAGGGGGAGAAATCCAAACCACCAGTACAAAGGCCTCCTAGTACTTGGATTGTTCTTTCTAGAAGCAGCGGTCTACGGGAGCCTACCTCTAGAGAAATACAGGCTGCCAAATTCAGTGCAATTACTAGAGCCCAAAAGGCAGCAGCACTCGCCACATCAGCCACCAAAAATCTTCCCTCCTCCCACTCTCCTTCTGAGGGGGAGAAAAAGAAAGATAAAGGAAAAGGTACAATATCTCCTGAAGAATAGGCCAAGTTGGCCAAAGCTGAGAAGAAAGCTAAAGTCCAGTTCCACATTCCTGAAGCTGATAAACTCAAGCTTCAACCTCCCCCTTCCACTCTTGGCCTTTCAGCACAAGAACTACATAAAGCATCTGATCTTCAAAAGAAGTTTGACACTGCCAAGAATAAAGCAGTACCTGATTTTCTTCTGGACAGGAAGAACATTCTGAAGAATTTGGCTAACAAAGGTACTATTGTAAGCACTGAGGGTTTGAACTTAACACCGTCTCTCACCCAGCTTCATCCTCCATCTACTGTGATCACCACTCCTGTTCGGGGCATCTACCTTCATGATTCATCAGGCATCCTTAGCTTCTTCAGAGCTGATGAGATCTCCATTGCCGTATCTCTTCTTGAAGATCATCGCGTCTATGCTTCCATCCTCTCCTGAAGGTAAAGCCTTCAAAGATGACATTGCAGCTGAACTTCAGAAAAGAAAGAAGTAGTTGTTTCTTTTACTATCATTTTGCGTTGTACTTGTAATTTCAAGTTTATTTCCTTCAAGTATTTAATACAAGTACAATTTTTATTTATTAGTTTGTACAACTATACTTTATTTTTCATTTTACTTTTAAATGTCGGATACAATTAAAAAAATGCAAAAAGAACAAAAAGAATGGATTATGTGAAAAGAACCCAAAAAGAGTAAACAAGGGTCAAAATGAATTATTCAGTATTTACTCCTCAGTGTCTAAGTATAGATGTCATCCTCAAATAGGGGGAGATTGTTGGGTCACTTAGGATTTGAAGATGACCTCCAGTCTTTCATTTTTTACATTTTATACTTAGAATACTTTTTAGGTTCTTTACAAGCAGCTTAATTATGTAACGCAAAATGTTCGGTGAAGTCGAAGATCAACCGAAGAAACAAAGAAGAAGTGTATCTTCAAAGCATATTGAAGATGGGCTTCTCAATCAAAGATTAAGATGCTACTTGAAGACACCCTAAGTCTTCGGCCAGAACTACCTGAAGACATCTTTGGCAAGGAACTTTTGAAGACATGATCGGCAGGATCACTTGAAGAAATCTTCAACAAGGAAATCTTGAAGACATCTTCGGCCAGAAGTTTTCGGCAGGTATTGTACTTTCTCTGCAAAGTATATTTGTGATATCTTGCATTGATGGGGACATCCTCCGAAGATCAGGAAAAAGGTTGTTTGGCTTTCTTATCACTTTCAAGAAAGATCAACTACAACACACTGCAGGTCAACTCTTCAAGACAAAAGGTACATCTCAGTATTTTTCAGAAGGCCTGACTTCCTACCCATGCTTGACAAGTGTCCATGCATTTAATGCATGAGACACTATATAAAGAGGATGTCTCCTTCCTTGCAAAGACTACCAGTTTACAAACTCTTAAGGCTCACAAGTGCTGGCAATTTTCGCTCTCAAAGAAGTTCATTGTTTTCTAAGTGTATTTTCAATTGTTCTTCATTCTCTTTGTGTCTTTGTGTAAGATTGTTTTAACGGATTTATCTGTTTTGTTCCGCAACAATCTTTAAGTTTTCTATGTGTAATTCTTGATTTTAAATCAATAAAGAATTAATTAAGTGAAAATTTTTGAGTATTGTATTCAACCCCCCCTTCTACAATACTTGTTTATCTTTGCTACTCCATAGCTGGGACCAACAATAACGGTAGGAGAGTTTTTAGGAGCACCCATATCGATTAGTAGCCATCTTAGCCATAATAGCTCCTGGGTTGTATTAGTGAGAGTACAATATTCAACTTATGTGTTGGATTGAGCAGTGAGAAATTGCTTCTTACTACACCAAGATATCAATGATTTCCTTAGAAATAAGCAATGCCTTGTGGTGGATCGTCGATCAATGGCATCACCATCCCAATCAACATCTGAGAAGGCGTGGAGCTTAAGGAATGATGATGATGAGAACTGTATACCATGAAACATGGTCCTTTGATGTACCTCAGAATATTCAAGAAAACAACATAATGGCAAGTGTGTGGAGCAACCATGAATTGACTAAGGATATGAACCGCAAAGGCTAAATTAGGTTGTGTAAAATTCAAGTAGACAAAAGATCCCAATAACTGGCGATAGAGCGGATCTAAGAGGGAGAGCCATCACTAGGTGTGAGCCAAAAATTAGGCTCAAAAGGTGTAGAAGAAATCTTGCTATCAGTAATACATGCGTGTGATATGAGATTTGAAGCATACTTTGCTTAACACTGATAGATACCATAATCTTGAATCAAGACCTCAAGGCCAAGAAAGTAATGGAATGGTCTCAAATATTTCCTCTCATAGTGTTGATATAGAGACTCTTTCAAATCATGAATACCATGTATATCACTTCCCGTTATTATTATATCATCAACATATAGGAAAAGAAGAATAGTACCTAAATCTGTAGATTTGTCGAGACCCTTTAATTATTCTGATAGTTTGATGCCAAAGAGGTCAAAAACAGATTCATTATAAGAATTAGGAATATGACGGTGAACAAAGTGGAATAACGAGGAGAGTCGTGAAGGTGAGTAAGAACTTATCTTACCCGATGAGAACATCGAGTGTCCGAAGGAGTTGCAACCGAATCATCATGACTTAGAGGATGGAACATAAATAGATGTTGGAAGGGCTATTCTAGGAGAAGTAGGTGATGCAGATGGGGATGAAATGGGTACTAGCATAATTGTGCCAAGCAACTCAAGTGATGTAGATGAGGATGAAATGTCAAAAGAGTGAGACATGGTCTTAACTCAAAGTGGGGGATGTAGGTATAAATGGTGAATAAATGATAAGGGGGATGAAAGTTTTTAGGAAACAAGAAGGAATAAACTCATATTGAACTTTGAATTTTGAGATAGAGGAAAACATTTGATCTTCCAAGAATGTGACATAACGAGATATATGGAGTCGTTGGGATATAGGGTCCCAATATCGATATCCTTTGTGTTCGATATAACGCTTCACATGGGGATTTATTTTGAAGAAGTGGAGTACGTTAGCGATTGATGGTGTATATATCTAAGAGGGTTGCCTCACCCTAGAAATGTTTAGGGCATCTGGCATAAATGAGGAAGGTGCGAGCAATGTCTAGAATATGGGGTGCTTACGTTTGGCGTGTCCATTTTGTTGCGATGCACCAAGACAAGAATATTGAGAAATAGTTCCTTATTGGAAAAAGGAACTCAAGGAAGAAGTGTTCTTTGTCCTCCATGGCATTGTCAGTGCGAAAGACTTTCAAAGGGCAAAAGAATTGGGTTCGATTCCTTTTGGAAAAGTTTTTACAAATTTGTGGGATTTCAGAATGATTTTTTATGAGATAGAGCCAAGTAAGCGAGTCTGATCATCTAGAAAGATCACAAAGTATCGAAATCCTCCGATGGTGAGGTGAGGAGAGAGACCCTAAACATTAGAATATATATATATATATATATATATATATATATATGATAAACATGCAGAAGTGCTAGAATCACTGCGAGGAAATGGTAAGGCTGGTGTTTACCAAGTTGCCAAGATACACATGATATTTGTTTCGAATTTACATAACCTACGATACCTAATGTGGAAAGAAGTTTAAGGTGATCTGTAGAGATATGGCCTAATATGGCATGCCAAAGTTCAAAGGTGTTGTGTTTAGATGAGATGGAAAGAGTTTGAGTTTTGTTGGCAATGGTGGAAATAGATACAATTTGAAGCTTAAATTTGTTTATAGAATAAAATATAAACCAGTTCATACATTCTACCTGACCTAGGGCCTACCCCAATTTTCTGTTTCATCCCAGGATCTTGCACACAACAACCACACGAAGAAAATACCACATTGAGTCCCATATTGCACAACTGAATAATAGAAATAAAAACCATGAGAAGTCTCAGAATATAAAGGGTATCAGATATAGATAGATATAAGGTGGATATGTGTTCACTATAACGAACAATGGGTGTCCCATCAGCGTCTTGACCCCTAACATTATACAACATTATCGGATAATGATCCGACCATTTCCTATGCAACGTCTTGACCCAAAATTTTCTTCTCCGACCAAAATTCATTTGAAACGAGGAATCGATCTAACTTGCTATATTTCTTACCATCAACACTTACCTGAGTGAATTTTTGACCTCCATTTGGAATGTCCACCAAATGACAACTGCGAATGAATTCGTTAAAATCTCCCGCCCCTTTAGCATTGGTTGTCGAATTAGGTCTCTCATGATCGCCACGAACTTCATTAAAATCGTCAAATACGTACCAATTAACTTCATCTCTTTTACATAATAATTCTACCATTTTCCGTACCTCCCTCTTTCTTTTTGCTCCCTCGATCCGTACACATTGATAAAACCGATGCGTTTTTCCAAACCCACCGATTTACCCACCACCGCTATGAAGTTTTTCTCAACAATGAAAAACTCACAGTTGAATAATTTTGTGTCCCAAATCAACAAGAGACCCCCGAATTCTAAACGGATTGTGAGTGAACATAATCCCCGTCATCAAAACCCCATAATTTAGAAATCTTAAAGTCATCCCACCCTTTTTTTGTCTCCTGTATTCCAATCATACTTAATTTCTCTTTTATACACATTTCACGAATCCATCCCCTTATTTCTACATTCCCCAACCCTCTAATGTTCACTGAAACAATTTTCATGATCATAACCAAGAAACGAACACTTACCTTTCTGATTACTTTCTGATCTTCTTTTTCTACAGATCTCCTTTAATACCCGCATCCCATGAAAGACCCAATTTTGCTCCGAACTTCTCCAAACTACCGGAGAAATGCGATGATTGCGCCCCATTAGTCTGCCTCTCTGATTTGTCTTGCCCGGAGAGTTTGCTTGAGTTGTTCGGCCCATTTTCTGTGCGCTCGCCCTAGCCATCTGCTTTAGCATATGGAAGATCATCTTTCCTCTCCCAAAACCCCATACGTCGTTCTTTTTTAACTCTCCTTTATCTCCATCGAAGTTCTTTTTCTCCTCTCCTAAATCTGCGCAATTATTCGATGATGCCTCTGATTGATTGGTTCTCCAAGATATTCAGCGTTAGTTTTCTTCACAGAGTCTGCCACAAAAACTTCCTCATCCACCAGATTATAATTTGGCGTATTTTTTATTTTTTCAGGTCCAACATCATTTGAGCTTTTGTTTAATTTCCTTGTGAAAACGGCTTGTCCCACCTCTTTTAAAAGTGGGATTTGAAAGACTTTCTCCAAATGGACACCTGGATCCAACTTTTTATCCAGCCCCAAGATGTCTTCCACAACCCTCCCCACGTGCGCCTCTTTTGCATCATGGTCTGCAATGTGAGTCTCCCTCATAGGAGACAGAGTCTTCTCGACATTCCCAACCGTTGTTCCAGATTGTGACTTCTCGCCTACCCCCAATGGTTCCGACGTTTTGGTTTTTTCCGGTTCCGACGCCGGCGAATCTCCGCCACCACCAAAAACTTCGTCGTCAATCCTACCCTTCATCTCCTCTAAGTTTTCTGTTTCTCCGGTCTTTCCTTCTCCTCCTAGTATGCTTTCCTCTACACAACGATCGTCGTCTCTACTCTCATCTTCCGACCATTCCGACGCTATGGTCGATTCCTCCTCCTCCCCCTCGTCAGAATGTCTATCACTCTCCTCCCACTTTATCGGAACTATTGCACCTTTTTCCATAATTATAACCCGGTAAAATAAATCATCAATTTTTATACTTTTTAGCACGTCAATATTGGAGCTAATCGACGTCGCTATTAGAACCCTTCCATACTCCAACGACTTACTGTCCTCCCACTCGCAATTATCAGATTCCAAAACATTTCCCACTTCCCCGCAATGGTTTCGAATATTTCAGTTTCCACACATGAAACGGAACACCGACAATGTTTAACCATGTCAATCTCTTAGAGGCACAAAAGCCAACCGTCCATCTTCGAAGGTTCTTTATCAAGTGGTGTATACCGTGGTTTTTGTTACTTACCACATTCACCATAGTTTCCTCTTGGCCGAAAGAGAAGAGGACGTTTCTTCCACCAAGGACTTTTATCGAGCAGTCCGAAAAGTTTCTGGCGGTGCACAAAGCTTGCACCGCATCCAAATTATCCAGCGACGAGAGGTTTCCTACCGCATAACACCTTAGCCTCTTCTTTGAAGAATCATCCGAGGACCACTTTCCTATGACCTCGTTCTCCTTATCCCCCCCCCCCCCCCCCCCGCCTCCTTTACCACATCTCTGAAAGACTTGCTAAATTGTCCTTCGGGTGTCTGCTGCAAATCGTTGGTTCTTGCTGTCATCGGTCTACTCCATGGATGCTCCCGCTTATTTCTTCCTTCACTATTGGCCACGAATACCCTCAGTTTGAAGGTGCCAATCCATATATCATTTAGTCTCCTTTCCAAGTCGTCTACGTTGTTGGTATTCTTAAACCTTACGAATCCGAATCTTTTTCCGTTCTTCATCCTCCGATGCACCATGTAAATATCTCCGACGTCCCAAAACCTCTTGAACATTCTCCATAGGCTAGGCACGTCCCAACTATCCGGGAAGTTAAAGAAGAGAAACGATAACATGTTCCTGCCGACGGCATTCCAACGTTGACCTTGGTTCCAAATCGATTCAGTGTACTGCTTCTCGCCAAATCTTGCCCCTACTCTCACTCTCTCTCTCTCTCCACTCGCTCTATCTCCTCTCTTATCTCTGTCTTTTCCATTGTTTGTGACTTGTTAAAAATGTGGATTCTTTTCTTTCTATAATACTTGTTATTGTATGTCATTTTCTATATGGACTAACATCGATATATATAGGGAGAGGTTCAATTGAGAAATGCTAAATATATGAGAAGTAAAGAAGCGATCTTAGCCATTCATTCGGTCAAGATCGACGGCTTTGACCGAGAAGCAGCGGATAATTCCTGGCGTGGTCTGCGCGTGGTCTGCACAAGATAGAGGGGTAGTTTCGTAAAAAATACGCTGGACGAGTTCATATATGAATTTGTGTGATTCACATATGAACTATACGTTCATATATGAACCTTTGTAATTCACATATAAACTCTTTTTAACTAATTCATATATGAACCTTTGTGATTCATATATGAATCAGTTAATTAGTTCATATGAGAATTAGTTAAAAAAAGTTCATATATGAATCACAAAGGTTCATATATGAATCACAAAAGTTCATATATGAATCAGTTAATTGGTTCAACTGATTCATATATGAACCTACAGTTAATTAGTTTCATATATGAAACACAAAGGTTCATATATGAATCACAAAGGTTCATATATGAATCAGTTAATTGGTTCACTGATTCATATATAAACCTACAGTTAATTAGTTTTATATATGAAACATAAAGGTTCATATATGAATCACAAGGTTCATATACGAATCACAAGGTTCATATACGAATCACAAGGTTCATATATGAATCACAAGGTTCATATATGAATTAGTTAAAAAGAGTTCATATGTGAATTACATGGATTCATATATGAACAGATAGTTCATATGTGAATCACACATGTTCATATATGAACTCGTCCCGTGTTTTTGTAAAAGTTACGAAATTGTCATTCTATTTTTGGAACAGCCGCAACTTTTGACCAATTAAAACCGATCTTGACCGAATAAATGATCAAGATTACTTATTTACTTCTTATATATATAGCACTTTTTATTTGAACTTGTGGCTATATATATATATATAGGGTCCCGTTCTTTTGTTAACCGTCTAATTAGTGTTAACCATGCTAACGTTTTTGGACCAATAGAAATCAAGATAGGTTACTGGTTTGATAGGGGTAGTTTAGGAATTTCAGAATTTTAATTATTTATGGGTTATTAACTTTTCTAATTTCATGCACAAGATATTTTTGGTAGTTATTAATGATAATCTTAATCTTTTAAAACCAATTTTCATTTTTGGTAATTATCAATGATTATTTTAATCATCTAAAACTCATTTTCAAACATAATCTTCATCTTCACATTCCATAGATTTTTTTCACGTTTTTTTTTGCATAGATGCACGATTTCAAACTACATATATGCACATCATAGAAATGCATATATGCACATCATAGAATTGCATATATGCACATATTAATACTGCATATATGCATACCTTAGAACTGCATATATACACATCATAGAATTGCATATATGCACATCAGGTGAATATATGAAGATAAAAAATGCATATATGCACAAACATAAATCTATGTAAAATTGCATCTATGCACAACCATAACTATGTGTAAACCATAATCTATGTAAAATTGCATACATGCACAACCATAAATTTGTGTAAACCATAAATGTATGTAAACTTGCATATATGCACAACCATAAATTTGTGTAAACCTGCATATATGCACATAAACATATGCATATATGCACATATGCACATAAACAAAATTGCATATATGCATATTGTACACCAACAACATGCATATATGCATATTGTACACCAACAACATGCATATCAGAGAATAGCATATATGCACATTAGAGAATTGCATATATGCAGTAACTAACGGTATGGTTGATTTACTGCAAAACAACATCAAAACTATAAACCCAAATCTGATTTACTGCAAACCAACATCAAACTATAAACCAAAAGTCTAATCCAAAACTAATTTACTGCAACATTAAAACATAGAAAAACCCACAAAATGGAAAGAGAGATTGGAGATTGGGTTTGAGGATTGGATGCAACTGAAATTGGGGGTTTTTCTTGGTGAAATGGGGGATGGAAGATGTTGATCCAAACCCTCAGTGATTTGATAATGACCCTATCTTAAATACTTAGTGAAAATTATAAGTAAACAATATGTATCAGAGTTTCACTATCGCTGATAAGTACTAAGATCTTACAGTACTGCTGATAGGAACTCTCGCACTTTTAGATTAAACATTCAGCGAACACTGTTCACCATATCGCTGAGTCTGTTCAGTCCTTATGGTGATCGCTGATAAGTTAGTTGTTTACTTATGATCCCTGAAGACAAGATTCACGTCAACAAAGGTTCTACGCTGAAGTCGAAGATCAAGCTCAAGAACCAGCGACAAGTCTCCTAATGAACTGATGCGGATCAGCGAAGACTCAGATTTGTCCACTCAACGTGAAGTATCAAGTACAAGACTTCAGCTATCGCTGAACTTTATCATCTGCTGAATAGTAAATGATAATCGCTGAATCAACGAAAGCTGATCATGAAGTCCTCCGTACAAAGTACTTTTGTCTTAACCTCCCTTGCACGCCACCGTACGAAATGTCAGAAAAGAACCTCCGAAAATCTGAAATCGTACAACCACTCTGATACTACACTGTTCATTCATGCGGCTACTAAGGTTGTCATCAAAGGTCAATGACATGCAACCAATCCGCTAATGACACGTGTAAAGTATATACTGGATTGCATTAAATGCATGCAGTATATAAAGAGATGAACTCACTTCATTTGAAGTAACTTGCTAACTCTGGACAAGTTCAAATCTCTCAAGATAGGATTTTATTAGTAATCTCCTTATCTTTCTTAGTGCAAGAAAACCTTAGTGTTCCAACTTGTTTAGATTTAGGTTTATCCTTAATCTTGTTTCCGCAACAAGCTGTAAATTGTTAATGATTTATCAATAAACAATTTAGAAAAGTAAAATAGTGTGTTTGTATTCAACCCCCCCCCCCCCCCCCCCTTCTACAAACTTGTTTAAGCCTTTCGGGACCAACAAGTGGTATCAGAGCAGATTTGTTTAATCTCATAAACAAGATCTAATCTAAGATATTTTCTCTTCCTTGCTATTATCTGAAAATGGCCAACTCAAACACAAACACTCACTATATCGACAATGGTTCTCTTGCAAAACCCCCTAGATTTTCCAGAGACAACTTCAACTTATGGAAAAATAGGATGACACTCTTCTTAGAAGGTGTAGACCCTACTATACCTTACTATCTTGAAAACGGTCCACACATTCCTGTAACGATTGATCCTGCCGTTCCAGCCACTGCAACTAGAGCTGCTATTCCAGAAAGGCTGATTCCAAAGGAAATCCATCATTGGACCGATGAAGACAAGAAGAAAGTGGCTATAGATACAAAAGCCAGATACATACTATCCATGGCCCTTCCTGACGAAGTCTACCATTCCGTCATGAACCTGAAATCCTCGAAGGCCATGTGGGACACAATATGTGTTCAGTATGAAGGAACGTCTGAAGTCCAGGATTCAAGAAAGATCAACCTGGTAAGACAATACGAAAGTTTCATCTCTGGTAAGAATGAAACTCTCTCTGAAGTACATCAACGTTTTAACTGCTTAATTATAGATCTTAAAACGGTTGGTAAGGAATATTCTAACTTTGAAGTTCTGACAAAGTTTTTAGAATGTTTACCTGAAAGCTGGGACAATTATTCCATGTGTCTCAAGCTGTCAAAAGATCTAAGATCAATGACACTCGCTACCTTATATGGCACATTGCTGAATCATGAGCAATCTAGCCATCTTAAGAAGAATCTTGTAAAAGATTCCAAAAGCACCCCTATTGCTTTAATCTCAGAGGAACCTTCTACTCAGCGACCCGTGGTCACTATCACTGAGTTAGAAAGTAACTCTGAAAGATCATCAGATTCTGATTCTTCAGATGATGAATCCTTGGCTCTCCTAACTAAAAAGTTCAGGAGATTCGCCAAGAAGAAAATGTTTAGAAAGAACAAAACTCTTTCTATAGCTGACAAGCCTAAGTCATCAGCTCTTGTTGATAAGGCTACTGCTACTTGTTTTAACTGCGAAAAGACAGGTCATTTCGCTAACGAGTGCAGGTCAAAGAAAATCATGAGACCTTCAGCCTTTACAAAGAAATCCTTTGTTCCAAGGAATAAAGACGACAAATACTTAAAGCTGAAGGAGAAGTATGCAAAGCTGAAAAGCTTTAAGAAGAAGGGAAAAGGCCTAATGGCTGACTATGATTGGGCTGCTTCTGATGAAGAAGCCTCATCATCTGATTCTGAAGATGATGAAGCAAATCAATGTCTCATGGCCAAGATTGAAGAAGAGGAAGAAAGTTCAGACATTCCCTCCACTTCAACATCTGCCATTCAGGTATCACCTTCCTTCTTTACCAATATTGTAAATATTGATGAAGCTGATAGTCTCCGTAAAATCGAACTACTGACTAGAAGCTTATACGAAGCCATGAACGGCAAAGCTGTGGTTGAAAACCAAAATCTTGATCTCGCTGAAAAACTTAAAAATTGCCACCTTCAAATAGAAAAGCTTTCTAAATTTGAAGAAGATTTTAAAGATCAAGTCCATTTAAATCAGCTAGTCAAAATTGAACGAGCGGAAGCTATCGCTGCATTAAAAGCTGAACAAGCTACTGTTGAAGGATGGTGTAATTCTTCAACAAAGATCACTGAGATAATTAAGGCTCAGATTCCTCTGAGTGATAAACGTGGTCTGGGTTATAAATATGATACTCCAATACCAACCACTGAACGTTCAATGCTTAAATTTGGAACGTTCGTATCCTCAGTAGCTGACACTTCTTCATCTCAGTACTCCTCGTCGATTACACCAATCCCTGAGGAAACTCCTACCTCCTCAAAAGGTAAGGAGAAAATGGTTTATTCAAAACCTACCTCTGTCTCTAAAGATAAAGGTAAAGGAATTGTAATTTATCAAAATCCTCAGAAGGGTACTTTAGTACCTAAGCTGAATGCTTCCAAAGCCTTAGTGATTCATTCATCTGTTTCTAGAAATCAGACCTCTGGATCAGTTCAGCGACCTACTCCTAGACTCAGAGTAGATGTCCTTGGTAAGAAATCTGAAGAACTGAATGTTCGTCCTATTTCAAAAACCAATAGTGTACTTGGTGCTGGCACTTCTAATTCCAAATTAAAAGCTCAGCACACAAGTGGTCCTAGAACTAATTTTAGTTATAGGAAATGTTATCACTGTGGACTTACCGATCATATTGCAAGTAAGTGTCCCACAGCCACCAAAGCTGATAAGATAGCTAAGGTGAAGATAGCACCAAAGAAGACCAAACCAGTTGCAAGTCAGGTCAAGGTGACTCATACCGCTGAGGTCAAGAAATTGACCAAAGTGAAGAAAGACAAAGCTGAATCTTCAAATGCTGCGAAGACTGCTGAACCCATTCCAACCACTTCCACTGACAAACGCGTATACATGGTGAAGTGGGTACCCAAGCAAAACTAATCTTCCTTTGTATTGCAGGTTAAGAAGGGTATCTGGTATCTCGATAGCGGATGCTCTAGACACATGACTGGAAAGAAAAGCCTGCTCGCTGAATACAAGGAAGAGAAGGGTCCCTCTGTAACTTTCGGTGGAAATGGAAAAGGACACACCCGAGGGTATGGTGTACTTTCAAATGGTACAACATCCTTCAGAAGAGTCGCATATGTTGAAGGGCTGAAGCATAATCTTCTGAGCATCAGTCAGCTTTGCGACATGGATAACAAAGTGATTTTCACCAAGGAATCCTGCTTTGTCTCTGACAAAAAGGAGAAGATAGCTCTCAGCGGTTATCGTTTGGAAAATGTTTACGTTATAAACATGGACTCAACAACCACTGAGAACTCTTGTTTCTTCTCAAAGGCATCTTCTGATGTCAACTGGCTATGGCACAAGAGACTCTCACATCTCAACTTCAAGACACTGAATACTCTTTCATCCAAAGAGTTAGTCACTGGTCTACCTCAACATTCATACGCCAAAGAATCCTTATGTTCAGCGTGTGAAAAAGGGAAGCAGACCAAGGCAAGCTTTAAGTCCAAGCAAGTTTCCTCAGTGTCATCTCCTCTTCAACTACTCCATATGGATTTGTTTGGCCCCGTTAACAAACAATCCATCGCTGGAAAGAAATATACGCTGGTCATAGTTGATGAATTCTCTCGTTATACATGGGTAATGTTTCTCCGTTCTAAGAGTGACACCCCTGAAGAACTCATCACCTTTGTTCGGAAGAAGGAAACTCTGAACAATATGACTGTTCGCTCAATAAGGAGTGATCATGGAACTGAATTCAAAAACAGTTCTCTTGATTCCTTCCTTGAGAGCAAGGGTATTTCTCATAACTTTTCGTCAGTGAGAACACCACAACAAAACGGAGTCGCTGAAAGAAGAAATAGAACAATTATTGAAGCTGCACGTTCAATGCTCAGCGATTCTCACCTGCCTACTCAGTTTTGGGCAGAAGCTGTCAACACGGCTTGTTTTACGCAAAACAGGTCGCTGATAGTCAAAAGATTCAAAAAGACAGCCTATGAACTCTTTCATGGGAGAAAGCCTTCAATCAGCTTTCTTCACATCTTTGGTTGTCAGTGTTTCATACTGAACAACAGAGATGCCCTTGGAAAGTTTGATCCTAAGGCTGATGATGGAATCTTTCTTGGATACTCCTCAGTTTCCAAAGCCTTCAGAGTCTTCAACCGAAGAAGACAAACTGTAGAAGAAACTATTCACGTCACGTTTGACGAATCCCGTTCAGCGAACTCTAAACCGAACGCTGATACAGAAGAACTGAATCAATGGATGTTTTCTCATCTTGGTGATTCAGAAGATGTTCCCACTACTCATACTCATACAACTGAAAATGATGGTCCTACTATCATTCCCAATATGCAGAATAGTGAAGCTGAAACATCGTGGGTCTCAGTTGTTCCTATAAACACTATACCCGCAGTTGATCCAAATGTCTCAGAAATTCCATCTATTTCTCAGCAATCAGTGAATGAAGTGACAAATGCAAGCATTCCTCTCTTAGCTGATTATCCAGAAGTAGCTGAAGCCTCATCTTCAGTTTCTCCAGTTCAGACTGCGTCAGCGACGCATGCTCCGGCTCAGCGATGGACTGTAAATCACCCAATAGATCAAATTCTTGGTGATCCCAACGCTGGTATTCAGACTCGTAGAAGTGCAGGTAATATTTGTTTATTTGTTAACTTTATTTCTCTAACTGAACCAAAGAAAATAGATGATGCCCTCAGAGATCCAAACTGGGTCAGCGCTATGCAAGAAGAGCTGACTGAATTCGAAAGAAACAAAGTTTGGAAACTTGTTCGGAGACCAACTGACAAAACAGTGATAGGCACTAAGTGGGTCTATCGAAACAAGTTGGACGAACATGGTACTGTAACTCGCAACAAAGCTCGTCTTGTTGCTCAGGGATACAGACAAGAGGAAGGTATAGATTATGACGAAACCTTTGCTCCTGTAGCAAGACTTGAATCTATTCGTCTTTTCTTAGCATATGATGTACACAAAAACTTCACTGTACATCAAATGGATGTTAAGTCAGCGTTTCTAAATGGAAAGCTGAATGAAGAAGTTTATGTGGAACAACCTCCAGGATTCTCAGATCCTAAGCGTCCAGGTTATGTTTATAAGCTGGATAAGGCACTTTATGGCTTGAAGCAAGCTCCTCGTGCATGGTATGACACTCTTTCTACGTATCTCCACCTTGAAAAATTTGAGAGAGGTAAGATTGACAAAACTTTGTTTTTTAGAAAAATAAAAGGTCATATCATTTTAGTTCAAATATATGTTGATGACATTATATTTGGTTCAACTAACCCTGAGCTTTGTACTCGTTTCGCTGATAGAATGAAAGATGAGTATAAAATGAGTATGATGGGTGAACTAACATATTTCCTTGGTCTTCAGATTAAGCAAACTGAAAAAGGAACTTTTATAAATCAGGGAAAGTATGTTAAAGATATGCTGAAAAAATTCGACTTAACTGAAAGTTCAGCTATGAAAACCCCTATGGCACCACCGCTGATACTTGATAAGGACACAAAGGGTGTTCCTGTCAATGTCACGCTGTACCGTGGGATGATCGGCTCACTACTGTATCTTACAGCTAGCCGACCCGATATTATGTTTGCAACATGTCTGTGCGCACGATATCAAGCTGAACCTAAGATATCTCATATGAAAGCTGTAAAGCGAATCTTTCGATATCTTAAGGGTACAGCGAATCTAGGTCTTTGGTATCCCAAAGATTCAGGATTCGATCTAACCGCCTATTCAGACAGTGATTTTGCAGGTTGCAAAATGGATAGGAAAAGCACCACAGGAGGATGTCAGCTCCTGGGTGGAAAGCTGGTAAGTTGGACAAGTAAAAAGCAAAACTCGGTGTCCACTTCCACAGCTGAAGCTGAGTATGTAGCCGCTGGAAGCTGCTGTTCTCAAGTCTTGTGGATGAGAAATCAACTACTAGACTATGATCTTCAGCTCTCCAAAATTCCAATCTATTGCGACAGCACAAGTGCCATCGCTATAGCAAACAATCCAGTGCTACACTCAAAGACAAAACACATAGAAATCAGATATCATTTTATCAGAGATCATGTGATGAATGGTGATATAGAACTTCATTTTATCCCAACTGATTATCAGTTAGCTGATTTGTTTACCAAACCTCTTGATGAGACAAGATTCAACTTTCTCATCAGCGAGCTTGGAATGCTGAACTTTGAAGGATAAATCTTCAGTGGTTCACATTTAATCAGCGATACGTTTATACATTCTTGTATAGGCTCTGGATAAAATAAACTAGTACAATCCATTTCATCATCCTCTCTGAATAAATTGGGTTAAACTGATATCAAGGTATGTTTTCTCTGACAAAACGCATGAAAATGCAAGATTTCAAATTCATTCATCGCTGAATAATATTTTGAAATTTCTTAAAACCCTCACTGATATTTCTATTCAGTGCTTCATATTTTCCAAAGAGTCCCTGAGTCTTTCTTTCAAAACCTCAGAGACAACGAAAGAATGTGAAAGGACAGTTGTGACGTCATTGCAACGGATAACACCAGGCACGTTTCTTTTTCTGACACACGTTTGCACGTTTCGTTGTCTATCCAATCAAATGCAAACACGTGTCCGTGTCATGATGAAAAACTTTCCCGCTCAAGTTTTTCTCTCTCTACTCTCTTCCTATATAAACTCTCTCAAAGTTTATATTTGTCTTTTATGCGAATCAATCTTTCTCCGCAAGAAAAGAACACTGTTGCATTTTGTGCTCTCGATCTTCAAGAACTGTTCATCATCTTCTTCATCAAACTCAAGGTCAATATGTTCTTATCTTTTATCAAATGCAAATAACTTGTTTTCGATCTTATCATTGTTTTACACAAGATCAAACAAAAGAACTCAAAAATAAAATCATTTTCTTTCATGGTTTTATAAACACAACCATTTCATGGTTGTTCTTCAAGTTTTAAATCTAAAATCTTAAACTTGTTCTTCTTTCGTATCCATTTTTTTTAAAACTGGAATACAAGGCTTATAGGTGTTATATTCGTTTTTTTTTAAAAACAAGAAAAACCCTAATCTTCATTAAGACTTTTTTGTCTGAATGAAATGGACAAAATTCGAAAAATCTTAATGGAAATTCTCTTTCCACATTAAGATATTTCTTATTTGTTAACATCTTTGGTTGAACTGATAATACAGTGAAATGGCAACTTCAAAGCTGAATGTTACCGCTGAGTCCATCTCCAGTGATTCTGAGGAACTGGAAATCACCAAAGCTCCTCAGGTTAAGTTTGAGCTGGATCAACTAGACTGGACTAAGGCAAACAACCTTTCAGCGCTTCTCGAGTTTCCTCCTCGGAAGCAGGTATCCCATCTAGACGACGCTGTGATTTTTTTGAAGAATAGCCCAATATACACAGCACTGACAATCACACCTCCTGCCAGTCAGCGTCTATTATCCCAATTCTGGTACTCTGCCAGACACACCAACCTACCCTCAGCCAAAGATCCATCTAAAACCATCGACTGCATACTCAGCGATACTGAGTATGGCACCATCAAGATAACCCCCGCAATAATCCGTAAAGCTCTGAAATTCCCTAACGCTACCTCAGAAAATCCTTTCATTCCATTTCCTGACCACAAGAAGCACGCTGACAGGGAAGAAATCATTGCTTTCCTTGATGCGATGGGTTACATCTGGGAGACTGGAAGAGACAAGCTACCTGAGAAGAAGCTGACGCTGATAAAGAAATCCAAGATGCCCAGCGAGATGAACTTCATCTTCGCTCACCTGATCAGCCGCATGACAGCGAAATCCGGATCTTCTGATCAAGCCGCTCAACCTCAGCAGGCCATGGGTTACGCACTACTGAAAGGTCTCAACATTGACTGGGCCTCCATCATCTATGAAGACCTCATTCAACGTGTTGATTCTGCCGCTGACCGACCAGCATGGGTTCCTTACCCGCGATTCATCAGCGCCATCTTTCAATATGGCCTGAAGGACAGCTATCCTGAAGAGGGTGATCTGAAACTCTCTCAGATTGGCCCTAAAGTTCTCGACTTCAAGCCTGTCGCCAACAAGGTACGTCTCTCTACTCTTCTCACTCTTCTTAATTCTCCGCTTTCTGTGGCTCCTTCAGCGACAATACCCATCGCTGATACCCCGGCCACAAAATCCATTCCTTCTAAGAAAAGGAAACAATCTCTTACCCCTCTTGATTCCAAAAGGATCAAGAAAACCAAGGAGCAACCCCAGCAGTTGCATGCTGAAGACTCCTCAGCTCATTCTGAAGAGCTGAAGGAAAGTTCCGTGGTACGCTCTGCCATACCAATTCAAGCCATCCCTTCTAAACCTACTTCAGCGTCCCTAAACGCTGAGGTTAGAACTTTGGAATCTACCCAACCTTCGTCAGTCTCTCAAAAGACTGATGAAGTACTTCTCAGCGAATCCAACGCTGAACTTGAACCCCAACCCCAATTCTTATCCTTCGCTCCTCCCTCTACTTCTTTGGACACTCCTCCAGTCAAAACTGGAGATGCCATCATTCAAGAAGCCGTTGAAGCTTCTCAGCGAATGACGAAGAAAGGACCTGCAGAGATCTCCATTCCTCACAGAACTTTTGAGGGAGATATGGAACACTATGGAGGGACTCGAAACTTTGATGAGTTCGTCAACGCTCCTGCAGGTACAGATCCCACCTTAAACACTGTAACTAAACCTGAAACTTCTGAGCTTTCCTTTGTTCACAAGTACTTATATGTTACAGGTCCTTTTTTGGGAGACATCAACCAGTCTCTGAAGTCTATGGAGATGAAACTTACGGATCTCACCACCGGTCTATCAAATAACTCTACAGCTGTAACAAACGCTGGAGAGAATCTGACGAAGCTGACTACTGTGGTGGAAAAGAAGGCCTCCTCTGATGACATCAAAGATCTTGATAAAACTCTCGCCGACTTTGCCAAAGTGCTCTCCGACATCTACACTGACTACACCAACCTCAAATCATCAGTTTCCACCATTTCCAGCGAAGTTACAACGCTGAAGAAATCGGTTGGTACACTCGAAGGTGATATGTCAGTGGTCAAGACCGACTTGGGCTCAGTGAAGACCGACCTTGGTTCCGTCAAGACAATGATCGAGACGCTGGTGAACAAGGCAAATAATCCAGCTCCTGCTCCGGCCCCTGCACCTGTTTTGGACTCATTCACCGCAGAGGATCGCCAAGAGCTGAAGAAAATCACGCCTGCTATTTCTGGCCTAGAAGACAGAATAGCTAAGCTTGAAGGTTGTGTGAAAATCTCTGGCCCAGAAGACAGAGACAACACCAATGCTGAATCTACCCATTCCTCCCCCGCCCATCATGAGAAAGAGGGGGAGAAGAGCGCTGAACAGGAGAAGAGCGCTAAAGACCTTTCCCATGATGAATCTATCAGGGGAGAGGGTAATGAAGATCGGATTACTGGACCTCAGGGAGATGAAAACCCTGAGGGAACCGAGAACCTCGCCTCTATATCTGAGGGGGAGCAACTCGATGAAGATGCTGAGGAATCTGAAGCAGAAGAAGACGAAGACTTCGACATCCCTGAAGCTGAACCATCCTCCTCTCCAAGGAACGATGATGATGATGATGAAGATGACGATGATTTCTTTGTTGTCAAACCTGCTCCTCGAACCAAAGCTCTTAAAGGTATTTCAATAAAAGAACCTTCAGGGGAGAAGACAAAGACAAAGCACTCAGCCTCTGGCGCTGAGAAAAGCAAAGACAAAGGCATCGCTGAAGATGATAATCTGGCGATCCTACTTGCAAAGCCGATTTGTCAGGTACACTAAACTTATTTTTCCTTCCCTGATCATCTATGAAAAATCAGTTATCCATTCCACAAACACCATACACATCCACATTTTTTTTCTATCTTTTCTACCCAAGTTCTTCTACCCAGTTCTTATTTGTAAGATCGATGCGTTTCAGCTAGTCCTCTCCCCTGTTTGAGGATATCGCTGAAAGATCTGTTGCGACTTCACCAATAATTCCAGCTAACGCTGAAGACATAATCCCAGTCTTAGATTTAATCTCTGAGACTGATGAACCAGAAGAACAACCTCTCTCGCACAGAAACAGACCTTCCTCAGTTGATCAAAAGAGGAGAGAAGAAATGATAAAGCGATTCGAGGATCAGCGAATCATCCTAAGGCGCGATCAACTACCTTCAGTTCCTCCTAAGTTCAGAATTTCAAAAGATGAATACCAAGATCATCTCAGAGCTGAACGCCTCATCGCTGAAAGGAAGGAAGCTGAAGATAAAGACAGAGAATACGCCATCAAGCTCACTCAAGAATCTGTCAAAGACCCCAAGCTGAAGCGTATTCCCATTCAAATCCAACGAAAGCTTTGGGAACAAGCCCAGAAGATCGTGGAAAAGAAAGCTGAAGTTTCTCAGACCACCCTGATCTGGTGTAAAGAGAAAATCCACTTCAGATATCGTCCAGCGAAGATCAACAAGGTATTCATCTCTGGAAGAACCTCCGTCGGAGTACCTATTGTTGACATCAAACTGTTCAGAGAAGATGACTCATCTGAAACCTTTCGTGCTGACACTGTAAAAAGGTATGGTCTCTCTGAATGGCTGGAGATGAGGTTAGCTATCCAACCGTCAAAATCTAAGTACAAGGATCATTTCGAAAAGCTGATAAACAGACAGATCGATTTGATATCTTCTTGTGTGGATATTCCTCCTGTTCCTGATCTAAAGCCAAAAAGAAAAAAGGACTCTCCAAGGAAGAAACGTCAAGATTCAAACTCAGGTCCTGTCATACGAAATGAAACTGGAATTGGTTTCTCTCGCGCTGAAGTACTTGGTCCTGATCCTGATCTATCTTCCCTTGATGTCTCTTTGCCACCATGTGAACTTTTCGTCCCTGGTAAAGTCATCAGTAATCCTTATGGAATATTCTTTCTTGACTACGACGGACGTAAATGCTTTCAACGGATCGCTGAGCTTCCAATCACTCCAATCGAACAGCTCAAAGATCTCATCTACTGGTGCGACTTCAGAAAAGACATTCAGGCACGACACCTAAAACCCTTGATTTTTGAAGCTGCTCTGAAGCTAAAGAATAAAGGAGAAAAGGTTCCTGACTGGATGATTCCAACTGAAAAGACAACCCTTGATGAACTTCTCATTAAGGAAGAACCCTTTGAAGGCTGACAACAATCACCATTTTCTCTATTGTATCAGTCATCCTTCAGTACTTGTAATTTATTTCGCTTGTACTTGTAATCTTTCTCATTCATATTGTAACCTGATTCAAAGATTTAAAGAAAGATTTCAGCGAATGTACTTTACTCCATCAGTACTGAAAAGATCCCAGAAAACAGTAAAAGGGACAAATATTTTATGAGTTCTTTTTATCCTTATGTTTTCATTAAATAGCAATTTTCTCTGTTGCTATGTCATAATCAAATAGGGGGAGATTGTTGATCCAAACCCTCAGTGATTTGATAATGACCCTATCTTAAATACTTAGTGAAAATTATAAGTAAACAATATGTATCAGAGTTTCACTATCGCTGATAAGTACTAAGATCTTACAGTACTGCTGATAGGAACTCTCGCACTTTTAGATTAAACATTCAGCGAATACTGTTCACCATATCGCTGAGTCTGTTCAGTCCTTATGGTGATCGCTGATAAGTTAGTTGTTTACTTATGATCCCTGAAGACAAGATTCACGTCAACAAAGGTTCTACGCTGAAGTCGAAGATCAAGCTCAAGAACCAGCGACAAGTCTCCTAATGAACTGATGCGGATCAGCGAAAACTCAGATTTGTCCACTCAACGTGAAGTATCAAGTACAAGACTTCAGCTATCGCTGAACTTTATCATCTGCTGAATAGTAAATGATAATCGCTGAATCAACGAAAGCTGATCATGAAGTCCTCCGTACAAAGTACTTTTGTCTTAACCTCCCTTGCACGCCACCGTACGAAATGTCAGAAAAGAACCTCCGAAAATCTGAAATCGTACAACCACTCTGATACTACACTGTTCATTCATGCGGCTACTAAGGTTGTCATCAAAGGTCAATGACATGCAACCAATCCGCTAATGACACGTGTAAAGTATATACTGGATTGCATTAAATGCATGCAGTATATAAAGAGATGAACTCACTTCATTTGAAGTAACTTGCTAACTCTGGACAAGTTCAAATCTCTCAAGATAGGATTTTATTAGTAATCTCCTTATCTTTCTTAGTGCAAGAAAACCTTAGTGTTCCAACTTGTTTAGATTTAGGTTTATCCTTAATCTTGTTTCCGCAACAAGCTGTAAATTGTTAATGATTTATCAATAAACAATTTAGAAAAGTAAAATAGTGTGTTTGTATTCAACCCCCCCCCCCCCTTCTACAAACTTGTTTAAGCCTTTCGGGACCAACAGAAGACGATACAGATTCACCTTTTTGTTGGTTTTCGTCGGAAAGATAGCGCCGGTGGATCACCGGTGGGGCATCGCCGGTGGATCACCGGTGGGGCATCGCCGGTGATGATAATGGTGGAGAACACCTCTGGCGGCCATCTCCCTCACAATTTCGATTCCACAACCGTCAGCCCTGTCGATTTCAGTCCTGATTTTCTCCATCCCCATCGATTTCACGACCACAAACTCTAAGTGCAAACCAGAACCAATCTCTTCTCTCGAATTGCACATTCCAGCGGCCCCAATCGACCACCAATACCACCAGCGCCGACCACCGCAGCAAGAACCACAGACCACCAGCGCCGACCACCGCAGATCCCACTCCCTCCTCTCGATTTCTTCAACCCCTGCCACCATCGACATCCACCTAGCCGCTGTCACCACCATCGCCCTCAGCCACCATCGCTCGGTGATTGAAGAAAGATGCTTACAGAAAAACAGGTTGCAGGCCAGCTTTGATTGATCCAGTTTTGCTTTCAAGAAAAGAACATGTTTTTGGTAAGAAAAAGTTCTCAACAAGATTGAAACTCCATGAAAAAGGACGAGTTCATGAGATTTCGAAAGAGAGAGAGAATGTGTGGAGAAAGAGAGAATGTGTGGAGGTCCTTAAATGTAGGGATTTAATGTATTCTTTCCTTATTTGATAGTTTCCAACATTTGTTAAATGACAATACTACCCCTATGCATATATGCTTCAACTTAAATCAGCCATGTGTTTATTTTAATTATGAATTAAAAAATGCTTTTAATCTTAGCCATTGATTTTGATGATTAATGGTCCAGATTAGTTAATAAGGTTAACACTAAAAAGGTGGTTAACAAAAGAAGGCCCTATATATATATATATATGGAAGGGTTCAATAGAGAAGTGTAAATATTTGGAGAAATAAAGAAGTCATCATATCCCTTGGATTAAATAATCCACGGTCAGGAAATCAAGGTCAAAATGGAATACACCGGATAAATTCGCGTGCACAGTAATTAAAATAGGACGCTTAGGGGTATTTTCGTAATATGCACATGTAAATAAAAATAGGCGGCAATTGAATCATAACACTACACAATACTACTCATTACGCTATTTTATCAAAAACCGTAACCTCCAAAACCCTCATTCATCACCAAAAACATCAAAAATCCATCTCTGATTCATCGTAAATCTGTAACAAATGGCAAAAACTCGAAAGCATTCTACAAATCCTGAAGATGAACAAGCAAAAAATCAGAGGAACGACGAAAATCCGAATACAGAAGATGAAACATTGATTACGCTTGTTAGAGACGGTATTTTATACATATTTATTATAAATGTTTGAAAGTTCATCGTTATATACAATGAATCTACGTTTAAGAACATGATGAAATGATTTAGAAAAAATTTAGGGTTTAAATAAAGTTCATAAATGTTGTTTTGTTTTTTCATTACAGCGAAGAACACGTCTGCGATTCCAAAAATTAAAATAAAACGAAGCAAAAAAGCCAAAGCAACCACAGGTATATTCGTTCATATATGAATGTTCAATAATAAATAGTTCATATATGAATGTTTGTTGTTTTATTATGATATTTTTCACTAGATCTAGGGTTTACAGATGAACATTCATATATGAATGTTAAGAAATTTGAAAGTTCATATATGAATGTTCAATAATAAATAGTTCATATATGAATGTTTGTTGTTTTATTATGATATTTTTCACCAGATCTAGGGTTTACAGATGAACATTCATATATGAATGTTAAGAAATTTGAAAGTTCATATATGAATGTTCAATTATAAATAGTTCATATATGAATGTTTGTTGTTTTATTATGATATTTTTCACCAGATCTAGGGTTTACAGATGAACATTCATATATGAATGTTAAGAAATTTGAAAGTTCATATATGAATGTTCAATATTTTTTCGTTTTATAACATACTTTTAAGTAGATCTAGGGTTTTGGATATTCGAAAGTTCATATATGAAAATTAATAATACTCGAAAGTTCGTATATGAATGTTCATATATGAATGTTCATATATGAAAGTTCTTATTTGAACTTTAGAATATATGAACGTTCATATATGAATGTTCATATATGAAACTTCGTATATGAACGTTCATATATGAACGTTCATATATGAACGTTCTTATTTGAACTTTAGAATATATGAACGTTCATATATGAATGTTCGTATATGAAAGTTCGTATATGAATGTTCGTATATGAATGTTCTTATATGAATGTTCATATATGAACATTCTTATTTGAACTTTAGAATATATGAACGTTCATATATGAAAGTTCGTATATGAATGTTCATATATGAACGTTCGAAAATCTGAAAATTCGTATATGAAAGTTCATATATGAATGTTTATATATTTCGAAACTTCATGTATGAACATTCTTATTTGAACTTTAGAATGTATGAACCTTCATATATGAACGTTCATATATGAACGTTCATATATGAAAGTTCATATATGAACGTTCGAAAATCTGAAAATTCATATACGAATGTTGAATAGTCCAAATTTCATATATGAATGTTTTTTATTGATTTGTTGTTTATAGTACCTGAAGATCAACCAACAACAACAGCAGAAGTGGAAAAGACAACTGAATTGAAAGACCCAGAAGAAGGTAAAAATATATATCTTAGTAATTTAAAATTTTCATAGATTCATTACATATAAAAACATTTGTAATCGAGGAAAGAAGATGACAAAGAGCAAGATAAGGCTACTGAAAACGAATCAAGAGCAAACAAAACAAATAGTTTCATGTATGTAATCTATAATAAATAATGATAAAAATTTATATTATCATGATGTTTGATTAATTATATTGACAAATGTCTATAAACAGATACAGGGACTAGGTCAAATAAAGAAAAGAGAAAAATAAAAGTGACGAAGCTAATAGATTCTGATGATGATTTTGAAAACCCAGTACAAAAGATAACAAAGAGACAAAAGAAGGGAAAAGAGCAAGAAAAACCAAATTTCCCGGTCATCAAAGTTAGAACATCACCAAAACCACTGTATGAAGCCATTCAAGCATTGAGCAAACAACAGAGAGAATGCATAAAAACCATGGGTTTTGGAGCTCTATTGGACATGAAGATGGATGGGATCCCTTCAAAGCTAGCATTTTTTGTCATTGACTGCTTGAACTGTGATTCGATGGAGATGGTTATTGGAGAAAACAGGCTGCCAATAACTGAAGAATCAATCGAACATATGCTTGGTGTTCCTGCAGAAGGAAAAAGAATATTTGAAGAAAAGTTTGTTAAAGATGACAATGAATTGTTGGTGAACTGGAGATCACAATTTTCAAACAAAGTAGTCCGACCAACAGATGTCAAGCAAAAGATCATTGATAGCAAAGAAGCAGATTTCAACTTCAAGTTGAACTTTATCACTCTTTTTTGCAATACAATGGCCGAAGGACTAAAAGGTGGGACCCTCAATATGACTGTCATAAATTACATACAACCAGAGACAAATATATCAAAGATAAACTGGTGTTCATACATTCTTGAATGTTTGAAAGACAGCAAAAAGGGTTGGGTGAGAGACTCTGACATGAGTTTCTATGTTGGATCTATCACATACTTGCTCGTAAGTATACTATAACATTCATAAATTTAAAATATATCTTACAACAATGTATTAATTGATTCTTATTTGCAGCTATTGTATGTTGATAACTTTGAATGTGAGGGTGTGTCTGTTCAACGACATAGACCATTGATCAAGATGTGGACTGCAGAGAGATTGAGAAGAAGAGAGGGGTATGAAATTGATCAAGGTGCATTTGGTAAAGGAAAGATGATTGTCGAAAAAGAACCTACTGAAGAAGAAAAACAAAATGTAAGTATAATATAACATTAATATTCATATTTGAATATGAATATTCATATATGAATTGATGTATGAATTCATATATTATAAACTATACATATGAAAGTTCATTTATGAACTCACGTATTAAAGTTCATATATAAAAGTTAATATATAAATGTTCCTATGTGAGTTCAATAAATGAAAGTTCACATAAGAAATTTCATATATGAAAGTTCATATATGAAACATATATTTTGAAAGTTCATATATGAATTCATGTATGAATTCATATATTATAAACTATACATATGAAAGTTAATATATGAAAGTTTCTTATATGAACTTTCATATATGAAAGTACATATATGAAAGTTCATATATGAATTCATACATGAATTCATATATTATAAACTATACATATGAAAGTTCATATATGAACTCGTATATGAAAGTTCATATATGAACTCATATATCAAAGTTGATATATGAAAGTTCATATATGAATTCGTATATGAAAGTTCATATATGATTTTTCATATATGAAAGTTCATATATGAACTTTGATATATAAAGTTCATATATGAATTCATATATATAAATTCATATGTGAATTCCTATATATGAATATTGTATACTTCATATATTAATTTTTATATATGAATTCATATTTGAATCTTATATAATTCATATATGAATCCTTAATACTTTATACTTCATATATAACTCTTAATTTTTATACAAATTGTAGGTTGTTCAGAGTATGATAAGAGACAAAATGAATTGTTTGATGTGTGACTCAATGATCCTAGATCAGGCTTTTGAAGAATCTTTTATCAATTTTCCTGGTAATGAAGTAATTAAAAAATACAAAGAAGAGTATGATGAGTTCATGAAAAGAGGAACAAAGAAGAAGAATTTGGAAAGTGAGATATTAGTTGGAGTTGAAGAAGAAGATTTCCTGGTTAAAGAGAATCTAAAACTGGTTACGGGTATAAATGATGAATTGTTCATGACACCTGTTACACAAACAACCAGGATGATGACGGATACAGATGAATTTTGGGAAGACCCACAAACTCATGGGGAAGTTGAAGTTGTGATGAAAAATTATGAAGCATCAAAAGAAGAGAAAGAGAAGGAGAAAGAGGAAAAAGAGAAGGAGAAAGAGGAAAAAGAGGAGAAGAAAAAGAATGATGAAAAAGAGAAAGAGATCGAGAATAAAGAGACTGAGATGGAGAGACATGAGAAGGAGAGTGAAACTGATATGCAACATGAAGTTACAACAGAAAACACTTCGGATGTTGTGAAAAAAATTGCAGCTTCATATGTGAATGATGCACCTAGTTACCGTTTGGGTTTAGGGTTCTCATCACAAGAGGAAGAAGAGAAGGCTGAGAAAGAAAAGGCTGAGAATAAAAAGAAAGAGGAAGAAAAGAGTAAGAAAAGAATGAGAGAAGAGGAAACAAAGGCAGAGAAAGAAGTGAGAGAAGAGGAAGAAAAGACAGATGAAGAAAAGACAGAGGATGAAATGATAGAAGACGAAGAAAAGGAAGAGGAAGAAGAAAAGAAGGAAGGCAAGAGAGAAATCAAACTTCCAGAAAGCATGAGATCACCTTATGTTAACAGACGTGTTTTGATATCAAAAATTTTGTCAACGACTGAAACAAAGCTTGGTAGATGGCTGTTTGCACTGACCGGAGAGTGGAGGTAAGTGACACCTTTAATATTATATATGTTATTTTAAAAAATTAATGATGTGCATATATGATAAATTTTATTTCATTTAATTGTCTTATAGTGAGATGATATATGAAACAAGCAATAGGGAAAATATGATAAAGGTTGCAGCAGAAAGTTTAATGCCAAACACCTATGTAGTGGCCAATGTCGTTGATACATGGGCTGCTCTATTGAACGCAGAAGAAGCATTAAGAAGCCGACAATCCCCACATAGACTTTTTTTTAACACAGCCATAATGGTATGTCAATAGTTATATATATTTTTAGCCTAGTTCATATATGAATCACTTTTACATGTGTTTGTTTTCATATATGAATGATTGTCACTTATGAACTTTATTTACAAAAATCTGTTTTCATTCATATTTGAATGATTAGAACCATTGAGTTCATATATAAAAATGAATTGAATATGAACCTTAGCATTTGGGTTCATATATGAATCTTCATGTTTATATATGAATATGAACTGTTCTGAAAATCAAAAATTTACATTTAATTACTTTGTTTACCTAGCCGGATGGGGTGCTGAAGAAAAAGAACACACCAGAAGAAAGTTTCAAAATCTTCAAATCGAATATTAGAGATGCATTAAAGAATAAAGAAGATTTGGCAAATTTGCGGGAATATGATCTGGTACGTATCTAAATTATATACAAAACATACAAATTTGACTGAACTTTTAAATATTCTAATTATATATAATGAAAACAGGTGTTCTTTCCAGTTATACAATCAAACCACTACTTCTTGTTTGTATACAACATCAAGCACCCAAAAATCTACATTATAGACAACATGTCAACAAATGTACCAATTGAAAACAAATATGGAGACGTTCCATCCATTCTGGTAAAGTTACTAATGTTTAAATTTTTGTAAGTTCATAAATGAATATATTATCAACTTTACTTATGATAATAAAAATATTATGCAGCAAGGATTATTTGTTGAATACTTGAGGTCCGTTAAGCATCCCAGAGCAGAAGCAATAGCACCACTTCAACCAGAGAGATATATAATGAAATGGTGCTCTGAAAAAAACAAAATTGACTGTGGGATATTCATCATGAGGCATATGGAGACATACATTGGGCAAGAGATCCAAAAGTGGGATTGTGGATTTCAAACAAAGGTAAACACTCAGAAACAACAAATTTATCGCTTACGATATAAGTATGCGACAAAATTGTTACTTTCAGAGAAGAATCTGCATAGAGAGAAAGTTATAGCAGAAACAAATCAGTTTGATTCATACAATGAAGTAAAGAAGAAATACTTGGAATCACTGGCAAAGACACTGAAGAACCAGAGACATGATATGTTGTAAATGATTGGTTGGGTTTGATGGTTTGATACATTTGGCAGCATACATTTGGTGGTTGGTTTTGATGGTTCTATGGTTTAAAAAACAATACTTTTTTGTGCAATTATGGTTGTTTGTTTGTGTATGGTGGTTGAAGGATTGCTAGAATGATAGCATGAAGATACAATTATGGTTGTTTTGGTTCGGATATTTTTAAACAATGGTACATATATGTTGAATGGTTGTAATTTTGGTAGTAATATATAGTTTATAAAATAATATTGTTGATCTGTTTTGGTCTATTTATTGGTTGTTTATATATTAATGTGAACCTTATTGTTCATATATGAACCTTAGTGTTCATATATGAACCTTAGTGTTCATATAAGTTTATATAACTTCATATATGAACTCTTGAGTTCATATATCAGAAAATATTCATATATGAACCTTTGAGTTCATATTTGAACATTGAAGTTCATATATGAACTTTTTTATGTTTATATATGAATGTGATCCTTCAAGTTCACATTTAAATCTTCGTCTTCATATATGAATGTTAACATGAGAAAGTTCATATATGAATGTTCATATATGAATGTTCATATATGAAAGTTCATATATGAACGTTCATATATGAATGTTCACATTAGAAAGTTCAAATATGAATGTTCATCTATGAATCTTTATATAGTCGAATGTTCATATATGAATGTTCATATATGAATGTTCACATATTAGAAAGTGCAAATATGAAAGTTCAAATATGAATGTTAATATATTTCGAAACTTCATATATGAATGCTCATATATTCGAAAGTTCATATATGAATGTTCAAATATCAATGTTCAGGTATTCGAAAGTGCAAATATGAAAATTCATATATGAATGTTTATATATTTCGAACATTCATATATGAACCTTTAACTTCATATATAAACATGAAAAAAAAACTACAAAATAAACTTGTATTATTCATTAAAAAATCAATCAACATTTATTATTTAAATTGTAGAGTTAAAAAGTAACCTAGACTATGTATCTAATCATTAACATTCTTCAATGGGCAATTTCGAGAATCATGATTACCCAACTCTTGACAATTTCTACACAATCGCTTAGCCTTTTGACTCTTTATTGCAGATTTCTCACCTGCACCGATCAAACGTTTTCCTGTTCCACATCCTTTGTTGCGGATGCCTGATGGTGCCTGGATATCTATTTTTTCTGGTTTATTAACACCAATAAGATTTCTTATTGTCTCTTTCTTCTTTTCCAATTTGCTTTGGTAAGGAATATTAGCATCTATCTCAGCTTTCAAACAATGAATCTTCTCTGCAAACTCTTTAAGCTTCTTTTTATCACTTCTAAGACTCATCAAAATATAATCCAAAGATGCTTGTGCATCATAGCAAATTCTTGCCATTTCACCATTTGGATCGCCTTGTCTCCACGAAATGTGTCTAAGATTGAAACATATCAAGTCTCTTCTCCATCGTCGACATATATACTTCTCTGGTATTTGATTGAAGTTCTCATTCATTAACACTTTGAAAACATGACGACATAAAAATCCATGTTGACCAAAATGATTGCATTCACATTCAAATGTTGAATCCAGTTGATTCCACACAACCTACAAGACACATGAACATGAAAAACGTAAGTTGTGCTAATAAATAATAATAAATATGCATATATTATTAATTCTTTTTACCTTGAACAACTTCTTCCTTTTACAATCTTTCTCATTTTGCAAAATTGTATAAAGTTGGCATCCATCCTTTTCAACAACATTTTGTTGAACACACGACCATGCTCCTTTATTAATTTCCTTTTGAACTTCCAAAAACATAGCCCGTGTGTAAACTTCATTTGCATGTTTCTCAATTGCTTTCGGAGTGCACATATGGGGGACAGTTGTCTTTGTCGCATGATCAAGCTTACGTTGAGAATTTCTTTGCTTACGCATTGCATTTTCAAATGCAAGCATGAATGTGACAAAGTTATTACCATGGTGAGCAAATTTGTTGAAGAATGAATTTATGCTCTCGGACCTTGATGGAGTTTTCATCAATGAACAAAAAGGAATAGACTTGAAATAAGCAGGAATCCATCGTTGACGAATACGAAACATGTGTGAAAGCCATTTGCTTTTCTGAAGTTTGAACTCACTAATCAAATCCAACCACATAGTTTCAAATTCTTCAGGCTCCAATTGAACATTCCAAACAAGTTTATTAAAGCGTTTGTTAAAATCTGTCTCCCTATATATCTCTGTGCTAACCTACAAAAAAAACAAAATACTCTAAATAATGATTGATATAATTCATATATGAACCTTGGTGTTCATGTATGAATATGTAATTAGTATGAACCTTTTTCTTCAAATATGAACCTTCAAGTTCATATATAAACTTTTGTTTTCATATTTAAAAATGTATTTAGTATCAACCTTACATTCATATATGAACATTCATGTTCATATATGATCATATATTTAGTATGAACCTTACATTCATATATGAACATTCGAATTAATATATGAACATGTATTTACTATGAACCTTTGTCTTCATATATGAACCTTCAAGTTCATATTTGAAAATGTATTTATGATGAACTATGGGATCACATTAAAATTTTAATAACTTATTAATAATTCATATATGAACAGATACTAACCTTGTTTGGAACTTTGGCCATGATATGCCACATACATAATCTGTGACGTGATTCGGTAAAAACCAATGGAATAGCTTGTTTCATTGCCAAACACTGATCTGTTAGAACCAAACTAGGCTGCTTCCCACAATGTGCTTTCAAAAACGCCTCAAGAAGCCACTTAAAATTATCAAGAGTTTCACGACAACAAAGCTGCACCAACAGTAATAGATTTTTTATGATTATTAATAGCAATAAATGGAACAAACACCATTCTATACTGGTTTGTGCGGAACGTAGCATCAAATGAAATAACATCTCCAAATTCTTGGTAATTCAGCTTAGCAATTTCATCAGCCCAAAAAATACCACATAATTGATTATCCTGCCGATTATATTCAAAAGAAAATCCTGAATCATCCTTTGATCTATCTTCCAACATAGAAAGAACCATTTCACCATCACCAGAACCAACAAATGCATTCAAATCCCTCCTAAAGTTCTTATAATCATCAACAGTGCAACCAGAAACATCAAAACCCCCTTTCAAAGACATATGCAACGTATGCGCCTTCGTTGCTCCAATATTACAACTAGCAGCATTGTGAATAAACACTTGATCGTTTAAAGACAACTGCCTTCGTTTTCTAGACATACTCATTTCATTTTCATCAAGAAGCATATGATTATGCTTCTCTTCTAAATAATAAACTTCATACAATGATTTTGAAGGTACAAAACGCAACTTAATGCATGCTCTACAACCTGTCTTCTTCGTATTTGAATTACGGTGATTTTTACCTTCAATACTATCATGAACCGTATTAAAACTCCTTTTTGGTGGATCCCCTTCCTTACTACACACAACATACTTTATCTTGACAACACCATGATTACCATTAACAGTTGTTGAAAGTCTAACATCAAAACCGCCTTTCTGAGCATACCGTTCATACATTGAAATTCCCTGCTGAACAGACTGAAAAAAGATACCTACTCTTGGCTTCAAATCTAGATGCACATTCGGTATCCAAAACTTCGAACCAGACGGTGAAAAAACTAATTGATGAACAGAATTTGTGGATGACAAACAATGATTTGAACCTACACATAATATAAACGTTTTATAGCAATTCTAATAATTCATATATGAATGTTTTAGACTATAAACATTTTTAAATCAATTAAACAAATGTTCATATATGAATGTATTATAACAATTCAAACAATTCATATATGAATGCTTTATACTATAAATTTTTTAAAAGCAACTCAGAACTAAACAAATGTTCATATATGAATCAATTTAATTATTTACAACTAACTAATTAATGAACTAAGAAACAAAATAATTCATATATGAACGTTCAAATAAATTCATATATGAATGTTTTATAATAACACAAATTCAAAAATCAAATCAAACTAAATTCATCTGTCAGGATCGATTCTAAACAAGAATTAAACTTCTTAGAAACAGAATTTAGAGAATCTTGCGGAATAGAACTCTAAATCAATTAATGAACAATCAATAGAAATTCAATACACTGTATATATCAAACTGTATTACTTCACAAGATTTACACCAAACCTCAATCTTGTTGAACAGGCTCAACAAGACGATTTCTACTTCTCTAGAAATAGGATCTATGATCTTGAGGTTAATTCACTCTTGAATGAATATCGAATTCTGTATACTATCTATCTTCTGTTTTCGTATATCATCTTTTCTAATAGCTATCTATCAATACTATTTATACAAAAGTAATTACAAGATAACTATCAAAAGTAAATTGATCTTCTGAATCTTCGTTAGACATATCTTGATCAATTCCTTATTTGTCTCCAAAAGCATCGCATCCCAAACTTATCAACTCAGCAGTATTAATGATGATTTGGCTCAGCAGCATTAACAACCTTCAGCAGTATTAACCTTCACAGTCTTCAAGCAGTAGTAACTCAGCTCAGCAGTACTAACCATGTCTAGCAGTAGTAATTTTGGTCTAGCAGTACTAACTTCATCTAGCAGTACTAACTTCGTCTAGCAGCAGTAACCTTGCCCAGCAGTAGTAACGAAGAACTGGCAGTAGTAATGTAGACTTAGCAGTACTAACCATACTTGGCATATCTTCAGTTCCCAACAATCTCCCCCTAACTTGACTTTTAGGAAAAGAAGTCAAGTTCTTCAGATGATGCTTCCAAAACTTAGTCATCATGTACACACAGATTAGGACTTAGACCTAGACTCTGATTGAGAATCCTTTTTCCAAGAATCTACCCATTGCTGAATCCTTGTTGCAGGTCAGCTTAGTGTGTAACATTCCTTGCAGCCTCTTCATGCTGTGATTGTATATTTCATCTACCAGATAGTATTCTTGAGTTGCAGAGTCAAGGGAGATGACATATACTCCACAGTTTTCATAGAGCATCCAGTTGGTAATGGCTTGAAACTGTGTGTTTAACCTATGCTGAACTGCTTCAGGTTTGAACATTTGGCACAAGAATTCAAGTACCATTTTAGAAATTGACATCCCTTGCTCAGTCAGCATGTTTTCATATATCTTCATCCCAACTTTGAACATCTCTTCTAAGTCTGATCTTGAGCAAGTTCTGACAATTTTTCCCCAAGTAGAAAAGACTTCAAATTTTCCATCTGCTCTTTTTATCCTAATGAACTCCTTTCTACCATCTTTCAAAGTGTCCCAAAAGATGATTTCAGGAGCCTTAGATGATATTGGTTCAGCCTGAAGTGGAATTGGGTTAGAGTCAACACTAGTAATGTACAAATCACATTGGGCATCCGTTTGTGATTTCACATTGCCTGATTGCCCTGATGGAGTTGCCACTTCTTCTTCAGCAACTTTTCCATCAGATTTTTCTTTCACTGTTTCCTCCTGGGCCTCTTCTGCAGATGACTCCACCCTTGGCTTCTTTTCATTTTTCTTCTTTGAAGTTATGGGCTGGGTTCTTGGTCTTTTCTTTGACATCATCTTAGTTCTTTTAAGAGTTTTAACAGCTTCAGGAGTTGGTTCAGCTGCTTTAAGTTTTTCAGCAGCAATAACCATTTCTGCTGCTATGGCTGTTACTGCTTCTCTTAGAACATGTAATGATGCTGCTTCAATGCTGTTCTTCACAATCCAGTATATTTCT